>CM053026.1:636196466-636883966 GCA_028564925.1 Lithobates sylvaticus
CGTTAAGTGTATAATAATTGGTTCGCGTGATCACGGACATATGTACGCAAATGATCATGTAAAAGGGGTGTGCAGGTGATCACGGACATATGTGTGCAGATAATCATTGGCACATGTGATTTTAGTGGGACATATGTGAGGGACAGGTGTTTTTATTATTTAGGGACATGTGTGTTTTGGGGACATGTGTGTTTTGGGGACATGTGTGTTTTACTGTGGGGACATGTGTGTTTTACTGTGGGGACATGTGTGTTTTACTGTGGGGACGTGTGTTTTACTATGGGGGACCCTAGACTGGTGATCAGTGAGTAAAAAAACATCTCATACTCACTGATCACCAGCCGCTGCAGCGATCCGCTCTCCTCTCCTCACCGACGACTTCCGTGTGAGGAGAGGAGGGCCGATTGCCTAGCAACCGGCTGTTTGTTTACATCACATGACAGCCGTGATTCGTCACGGCCGTCATGTGATCAGGAGGGCCAATCACCGTGCCCTCCTGCCGATTCGAGATGCGCCGTGTCCGGGTGACACGGCCGCATCGGGATCGCGCCGCTGCGCGGGCACGCGCGCGCGCGATCCCTCTACTTCTGAAGGACGTTCCTGAACGTCCTATCAGAAGTAGACGGCTCCCACCCGGCCGTATATCTACATTGGCCGGGTGGGAAGTGGTTAAATCAATTTTTAAGTTTTTACACGCGAACTGAACGGATTTTCTTGGAACTTTCCTCATCAATATAATTTACAGAATATCGATGTTAATACCATAAAAACAATATTTTAACAGATATTGAGCATCCCCTCCAACAAAAATTAAATTTTTGGAAAGATTCTCCCAATGGGAAATCACGTCTAAAGGGATGCAAAGCCTGCAAATATCCTCATTAGAGCCCTGCAGGTTCAGCAGCTGATTGATAATTATAAAACCACCCCCCATACAGATTCACATGCACATGGGCACAGAAAAACAAACCGCTATTTTTTCAGAATAACAAAAGGTAGGAATCTGCAACAAAGTTTGTTATAATATAGGTACAATATTATCTGTATTATCAATCTACGAGAAGGGTAGAAATGTAGAAGCTGGCAATTACAGGCCAGTGAGTTTAACATCTGTTGTAGTCAAGTTAATGAAAACACTCCTGAAAAGAAGTATCATTGATTACTTAAACACACAACTTGCTGGACCCAAAGAAAATTGTCTTTACTGAAGGCAAATCATGTCAGACTAATCTGATTGAATGTTTTGAATAGATTACTAAGGTTTTGGACCAGGGTGGTGCTGTGGCCTATCTTGATTTCTGCATGGCATTTGATACCATTCCAGATAATGATCATATCAAAAAGTTGTACAAGCTAGGACTTAACCCTTGGGTGGTTTAGTGGATATGCAGTTGGCTAAAGAAAATATACCAGAGTGTGGCTGTAGATGGGATTACTTCAGAATAGAGACCAGTCACTAGTGGTTTACTACAACACCAATTCCCAAAAAGTTGGGATGCTGTGTAAAATCTACATAAAAAAAACAGAAGGCAAGGATTTGCAAATCTCAAACAGGGCAACAAAAAGCTGGCCAGTGACATGATTGGATATAAAAAAAGAGCATCTTAGAGAGTCAGTGTCCCAGAATTAAACATGGCCAGAATTAAAGATGGCCCAAGGTTCACCAATCTGTGTAAAGGCTGCGTCTAAAAATTGTCAAACCATTTCAGAATAATGTTCCTCAAAGTAAAATTACAAACACTTTAAATATATAAATATCTACAGTACATAATATCCTCAAGTCTCTAAGAATCTACGGAAATCTCTGTATGCAAGGGACAAGGCCGAGACTGCATTTCATTAAAAACAGGCATGATTCTGTGATGGACATCACTGCATGTGCTCAGGAATACTTCCAAAATCACTGTCTGTTAACATAGTTTGCTATGTCATCCAAAAATGCAAGGTAAAGCTCTATCATGCACAGAAGAAGACATATATCTAAGCATGATCCAGAAATGCCGCCATCTACTCTGGGCCAGAGCTCATTTAAAATGGTCTATTGCAAAGTGGAAAACTGTTTTGTGGTCAGATGAATCGGAATTCAGTATTTTTTGGCATCCATGTGCGCCAAATCCTCTGGACTAAAGAGGGAGAGGGACCTTCCAGCTTGTTATCAGCTCTCAGTTGAAAAGCTTACATCTCTGATGGTATGGGGGTGCTTTAGTGCATATGGAATGGGCATCCTGCACATCTAGAAAGGCACCATCAATGCTGATGGATATATCCAGGTTTTAGACCAACATAATTCTCCCATTCAGATGACATCTTTTTTAGGTAAAGGTTTGCATATTATCAGAAGGACAATGCTAAAATACCTACTACATCTATGACAACAGCATGGCTTTGTAGTCCAGGTGCTTAACTGGCCTGCCTGCAGTTCGTACCTTTTACCAATTGAAATTATTATTTTTTTTTTTTTACCAAAAATATGTAGAAGAATACGTATCGGCCTAAACTTAGGAAAAAAAAAATTTTTATAAATTTTTGGGGGATATTTATTATAGCAAAAAGTAAAAAAAAAATAATGCGTTTTTTTTTTTTCAAAATTGACGCTTTTTTTTTTTTTTTTTTGTTTATAGCGCAAAAAAAAAAAAACCTGCAGGGGTGATCAAATACCACCAAAAGAAAGCTCTATTTGTGGGAAAAAATGGATGTCAATTTTTTTTGGGAGCCCACGTCGCACGACCGCGCAATTGTCAGTTAACCGCTTCCCGACCACCTCATGTATATATACGTGAGCAGAATGGCATGGGCAGGCAAAATCCCATACCTGTACGAGATTTTTTAAATGCCTGCCGTGGATGCTTGTCGCACCCGGTCGGGAGCTTCGTGACCACGTCCGCGGGACCAGCGGACCCGATCGCCGCTGGTGTCCCGCGATCGGGTCACAGAGCTGAAGAACGGGGAGAGGTATGTGTAAACAAACCTCTCCCCGCACTTCCTACTCTGCCTGTCATTGATTGGCTTTCCCGATGTCGGGAACAGCCAATCAATGACGTTAGACGTCAGCCCCACCCCCTAATGTAAAAAAAAAAACACACACGTCACAGCCCATAACCCCTCTCCCTAGTGGTTAACCCCTTCACTACAACTGTCATTTATACAGGAATCAATGCATTTAAATAGCATTGATTGCTGTATAAATGACAATGGTCCCAAAAATGTGTCAAAAATGTCCGATGTGTCCGCCATAATGTCGCAGTCACAATAAAAATCGCTGATCGCCATTACTAGTAAAAAAAAAAAATATTAATAAAAATGCTATAAAACTATCCCCTATTTTGTAAACGCTATAACTTTTGCGCAAACCAATCAATAATCGCTAATTGCAATTTTTTTTTTTTACCAAAAATATGTAGAAGAATACGTATCGGCCGAAACTGAGGAAAAAAATTTTTTTTTTATATATTTTTTGGGGATATTTATTATAGCAAAAAGCAAAAAATATTGCATTTTTTTCAAAATTGTCGCTCTATTTTTGTTTATAGCGCAAAAAATAAAAACCGCAGGGGCGATCAAATACCACCAAAAGAAAGCTCTATTTGTGGGAAAAAAGGACGCCAATTTTGTTTTGGAACCACGTCGCACGACCGCGCAATTGTCAGTTAAAGCAACGCAGTGCGGAATCGCAAAAAGGGGCCTGGTCCTTTGGCTGCCAATTGGGCCGGGGCTGAAGTGGTTAAATCGACGCAGTGTCGAATCGTAAAAAACGCTCTGGTCAGGAAGGGGGTAAATCCTTCCGGGGCTGAAGTGGTTAAACACTAAGTGCAAATGGTGACCCCTAGTGGGCCGAGGACTTGCAGACGATTTAGTGACCCCAGGGACTGATCTGTATATGTTCAAATTCATCACCTGTATGCAACAGCAGACATCCCAAGTGCCGAGCCGAGCCGCGGGAGTCTACCACATTTGGCTGCGGGCTCCCAGACACTCGCGAGTGCAGGACGATCTCCCGGCTGGGCCTGTCCCTTAGCCACAGACAGAAGACAGAGCAGCCAGAGCAGATGGATTACGGCCGCTCTGTCTGTAGCTGAGTGACAGGCAAATGTAAGACGCTGCGAGCTGAGGCAGGGGGGAGGACAGCCCATACTGCTTTCCCCAGCCTGCTTTGACTGCTTCATGGATACTTCTTTTTTTCAAGGCACGGGTCGGTCTGGCCAGTTCAGCAGGAAAGGAGGTGGTGTGAGCAGAGGCAAGAGAAAAGACAAGACTGTGCACCGCCCCTGATCTGCAGCAATTAAAAGAAGAAAAAAAAAAAACTTTCCCTAGTCAAGCGGACTCGTTCTCCTCCTTTTTCGGGTGCCGCTGCGCAGTAATATCCTTTGCGACAAGTGCATGACTGTCCCGGTCTCTTCTATATCAATCCGCCGGCAGGCCAGGACTGTAATGTATTTGTCGCACAGGATATTACTGTGCAGCGGCACCTTAAAGTGGAGAAAGAGTCCGCTTGACTGGGGAAAGATTTTTATTTTTTAAATTTTTTTTAATTGCTACAGCCTGCAGATCACGGGCAGCGCAGTCTTCTCTCTGCCTCCGCCTACTCCCTTCTGAGGAATTCTTTGGCTTGGATGGCTCACCAGCCCCATTGCAGCCAGACCCCAGGCTCCAGGCCCAGCAGCCTAGCCCCAGCAGCCGGACCCCAGCCCCAGCAGCTAGGGCCCAGCAGTCAGACCCTTGGCTTCAACAGCCAGACCTCTTGCCCCAGCAGCCCAGCTCCAGCAGCCAGACCCTTGGTCCCAGCAGCCGGACCCTTGGCCCCAGGACCAGCAGCAAGGGTCCAGCAGTCAGACCCCTGGCCCCAGCAGCCAGACCCTAGGCCCCAGGACCAGCAGCCCAGCCCCAGCAGCCGGACCCTTGGCTCCAGCAACCAGGGTTTAAGAGATTTGCAAATTATTGCATTCTATTTTTATGTGGATTTTAAAGTGTTACAACATTTTTGGAATTTGTGTTGTATATTTAAGTACCATAAAGGGCTGGTGTGTAATATGTGTCTTTTTGCTGATTACGCAAGGGTGTGTATTAGGATTGATATAGCTGGAGGGGTCTATAACATGGCACATGATTTGGCCTTGCTTAAAGATTGGTCAAAGAAGTGGTAACTGCAGTGCAATGTTTCTAAATGTAAAATCATGCACCCAGGGAGTACAACATCGGGGTTAGAGTGTTGGCCAGCACTACAGCCGAAAAATATTTGGGGGTACTTATTTCAGATTATTGCAAAATGAGCAAACAGTGTGACCAGGCAGATGGAATAGCAAATATAATTCTAGTATGCACTAGTAGGAGGAAGGAGGTCCTGATTACCCTATACAGAGATTTAGTTAGACCTCATTTAGAATACTGTCCAGTTCTGGAGACCTCACTTACAAGAAGGTATTGATAAGTTAGAATGAGTCCAAAGACCGGTAAAAAATCGTGAAATGTCTGAGAGATTAAACATATCAGGAGAGACTTTAGGAACTTAATATGTACAGTCTGGAGGAAAGCAAGGAAAGGGGAGCTATGAATAAAACCTTTAAATACATCAAGGGGGTGAATAAGGTTTAGAAGGGCGGTATTTTTAGTGTGAAGCCAAGATCATGAACACAGGGACATGACTTCAAACTAGCAGGATGAAAGTCCAAAACGAATCTTAGAAAATATTACTTTACCGAAAGGGTAGTTGATGCTTGGATGAGCCTTCTAGCAGCGATGATAATTCTATAATAAAGTGGGCTGCTCTGAAATGTGTAGCCACGCCCCCATAGTCCCTCAGCCCTGATGTCCCCATCCGGTTGGCTCTGCATTCCACAAACCATCTCCACTTCCTGGTTGTTGATATCACCATATGACCTGGCCAGTGGCAGTGCTCCTGATCCTGGGACTGCATTCACATGTTCCCGATGGGCATTAATTATGACAAGTGCTATGTAATCATCCAATAGGTGAGTTTCCACCTATTGAGACTAGCGCCCTCTGGTGTTCTTTCATCAACAAGCATTGCAGTGGGGCTCAGCTTTAATCACATTTTGGTAATGTTCTTTTATTTTAAATTATTGCCTGTATATAGGAAATATGCTCTGACAAGCATAGAGACATGCACTTTTTTTTTTATATGAAAGGCAACTAAATTTAACTTCCCATTGCATGGAATCTGGAGATGAAAGTCCTGTATAGAGGAATAATGGTGTCAGGCAGCATGCAGAGCTTCACACAAGCCTCAGAAGTCTAGTATAATGGTGTTTTGCCTTGGGAGAAACAGCAACCGTGTCCTTTAATTTTGTTTTTATGTGAATATTTTGATGACTACGTGGTCAGACTGAATAAATGATGCTGCTGCTAAATGAAAGAATAAATGGCAGTGTATTTCTAATGGGCTGCTTGAGGCAGAGATTTATATCAGTACTAATGAAGAACACAATGGACAATAACATTATAAGGGCAGCTTGATTTTCCTTTTTAGTATGATTGCCATTGCCCAGTCATTTGAATGACATGTCCTTAAGGAGCTGCTTTTCTTTTATACCTATATCTGTCCTTGCATATGTTTATTTACATATGAAAACAAGTCTTTTCGTAATATCTTTTGTAAAGTGGCCTTCCTATATTTTGCAGCCTGTCATGATTTTCCACATTAGCTTAATTTGTATTTCTCTTGCCATTCAACCATGACTATGATATATTCATTTTGTGAGCAGGAACTGTACAAATGTATTTAACCTTGCTCTGTAAGTGGCTTTATCTCTCTGTAGTCTGTACAGAGCTTGAGTTCAATTTATAGGGCAACCTGTTAAGTGGAATATGGCATCCTCCGCATTGCACGGGAGTTTGATCTTTGGTGAGATGCTTGCACAGAATGAGTAAATTTTTTGTTATTACAACACACAAATGGGTAAGACTCTACAAGACAATATTTTCCAAGGGAAGACTCTACAAGAAAATATTTGCCAAGTTTTTACAATGCATAGAATTTTACTTTTTTTCTTGGAAGTATAAAAATCAAAAAAAAAAACCAAACTCACCTCCTACAACCAACTCTAAGTCAGAAAACTTTGCGACCACATGACCTCTCATGGCTCAGTTCTCAGTCCTTCCAGAGCAGACAGCGGGAGCAGCTGGCTCCGAGTTTCAGCCTTACATTGAGAAGCTAAGCCAGCTATCAGGCATCTTGGTGGATCCCAACAATGTGGTCGGGATTCTTCCAGAGCCTGGAACATCTCTGTGACGTCAGCAAACCGCTGGCTTTAGCACGCTGTCGACTGATTCTGGGTCACAAGAGTGCAAAAGTAAGTGCACTACTGTGACCCAGAATAGATGTATGGTCAGAAAATCACCACCCAGTCACGTTAATGAACTAGTACACACATTGGGGTTGATTTGCTAAAACTGGAGTGTGTAAATCTGGTGCAGCTCTGCACAGAAACCAATCAGCTTCCAGGTTTTGTCAAAGCTTAATTGGACAAGCTAGAGTTGGAAGCTGATTAGCTACCATGCGCAGCTACACCAGATTTTGAGTGCTCCAGTTTTAGTAAATCATCCCCACTCAGACTACTTCCAGTTCCTCTCCGTATTCTTCATCTACATTTCCTGCAGCCACTGCTGATGGTGTTAAGCAATGCTTTTTTCTAAAATGACTGAGGAACCGATAAAAGCAGACCCATCAAGTTTATAATTAGAATCAGCGTTCTGCATCTATTTACAGTAGTTTTAAAGTACCAATGTATTAGTGCATTACAGAGAACATGGAACTCTTTATATAAGTTCCAGCCCCTTGTAGGAGCTCCCAAAATGGGAGGCCAGAGTTTTAACCACATTATTACCATCATAGACTGCCCTCTGACCCCTTGAAGAGGCAACCTAGACTTCCACCTGGAGACTGCAGAATTTCCTAAAGGATAAGTTTACCGTCAGAACATGTTACATGTTGCACCCATATTTAGCTCCTGCCCCCAATCCCCTCTCCCTGCGACAGCAGATAGGGATTCTTCTCCCTGCACCTTCTGCAATGCTTTAAAGGCCCTGCAGGAAAAAATAATAAATGCTATTTTTTTTTCTCATAACAAATTTGTGCATTTTATTTTTTACTGTAAAGGTGATCTTAGCCCTAAAGCCCCCCAATGTATTCACTTACATCAAAAAATGCATTTTATTAAGGAGGGTGGATCTATCTGATGAGAGGGATCCATCCCCTGGTGATCCTATTCGTAAACACTGTCTGCCCCTCGTAGATCATAAACTTTGTCATACATCTCGCCCGTTTCGAGAAAGGTGAAGGAGAGGGTTCATAGACACTTGGTATTCTGTCTGTATTCCTTTATAATAGTGGTAAAATGTGTTCTACCCAATGGCATAACTAGAACCTTCAGGGCCCCGGTCCAAGAGCCGGGGGCCCTTCCCTCAGAGTCCGGTGGTGGAACTCCAGGGCCCAGTCACAGGTCCGAACTTTGTGAGCCCTGTAGTTTGGCCACTGGTATCAGTCGTTTTTTTAGGAGCCCCTTTGGGTGACTTTGGTGAGATATCGGCGGTCTAAACAGACCTATGATGTTCCACCTTTGAGACAAGGAGGAAGACTGAGGACACAGCCCCCAATCTCCTTCTCTGTAGCCCCAGCTTCATAGAATGAAGGGACAGGAATAGCTTTGTACAGAGCTTCCTATCCATTCATAAACGGAAGCATAGTAAACACATTTTACTATAGGCCACAGTTATGAATGGCCAGAGTCAGTGATTGGTACAGATCACTGACTCTCAATTTAGAAAAAGAAGGGGCTGGTAAATTACACATTTACCGGTCCATTTCCCACTCTCTGTCCTGACAGATCCCCAGCAGCGGCCAGCAGGCCAGGGGATGGGGGAACCTGGCAGAGCCGACGAGGAGGTCCGGGAAAGAGCACACAGGGGCTGGAGCATAAACCTGATGTACCCCCCCCCCCCCACCTTCAGTGACCCTGCGCTGGTACTGCTAGACCCCTGTCTGTCCTCCAACCACCCCACGCTGGTACTGCTGAAGGAGGAGGCGGAGTGGGGGGGGGGCTCCTCTCATAGGGTTGCACTGCATCTGTGTGCTTAAAGTTTGTTTGCCCGGGAGAAGCATGCAGTGCAGTGTGAGCCAGACTCGGGGGCTGGACTCTGACTCTGATTGGGGAGGACAGTCACCAGACTGACCCGCGCTACACGGAGCAGGAGAGGGGGACACCGCCGAGGACACAGGTCATGCGGGAAATGCGAGAATAAAGAGTATTGAATAGTTTTGTATATATTACTATATATATATATATATATATATATATATATATATATATATATATATATATATATATATATATATATATATATATATATATATATATATATATATATATATATATATTCGTTTCTGAGCATGCGTGGTCTTGCTCTTACAATTTTTTGGGACGAAAACTGCACTAATTAAATGAAAATCGGATGTAGAGTTCACGTATGACGAAATCTTTATAGTCTGCACATCCAGCTTTTGTCGGACGAAAAATCTGAATTGGCTTTTGAAAGCACCACACGAATGATCCGAAAATTGGCAGATGGTTCGTCAGACGAAATTTTGCTTCCAATTTTCGTATCGTGTGTACGGGCCTTTAGGAAGTCAGCCCGAGCCCCATCTGTAATGAAATGGCTAGCTCTGGTAACTCGGATATGTGAGATGCAGGAATTGCTGTTTACTAAACAGGATAGACTAGAAAAATGTATTACTAGTAGTAAATGTAGTATTGCTTGAGTTGCTTTACCCACTCCCAAACATACCAATTATTGATGCTTTGCCCTGACTGCACTACTTATACTCACAGATGGAACTGTCCCACCTGATGACCTGACAGGTGTCCTGAGATACCCTGTGATGATAAATAGGGAAGACTGGACTGCCCCTCCCATCCAAATCTCCCTGATTTCCATTCAGTTTCTATTTACAATGATCAGCCATAATATTATGACCACACACCATAACCTGTCGAGGCATGGACTCAACTAGACCTCTGAAGGTATGCTGTGATATCTGGAGCAGAGCTGTCTGCAGCAGATCCTTTAAGTCCTGTAAGCTGTAAGAGGAGGCCTCCCATGGTTCAGATTGTTTACCAGCACATATAACAGGTGCTCAATTGGAGTGAGATCTGGAGAATTTGAGTCAACATTTCAAACTCCTGTTTCTCAAACCATTTTTGAGTTCATGAGACCACCTTCCATTACTCCTGTGGTCCAATTCTGATGCTCATATGCCCATTGTGGGTGCTTTTTGCTGTGGACACAGGTCAGCATGGGCATCCTGACCAGTTTGTGGCTACACAGCCCCATACACAAAAACTGGTGTTCTCTCTATCGGAAACAGAATTGGAGCTTTTTAGCAATTTAAGCTACAGTAGCTCTACTATTGGATCAGATCAGCCTTCTCCCCAAGTGCATCGATGAGCCTTGACTGCTCATGAACCTATCGCCAGTTCGACAGTTCTCCTTCCTTGCACCACTTATGGTAGGTCCTGACCACTGCAGAGTGGGAACATCCCACAAGTTTGGATTGAATCGATAATCATCTTAGCCGGATGAGAAGGGACCGGCTGAAAAAATTGATCCATCGATATGGGCAGGCTGGTTCTACTGAAGTTGTCTTGACTAAATTGTCATCAGTACAAGCCTGTCAATTTTTTTTGCATACGATCACTGCCATCAGTTATAGCCGCTAGCTGTGCTCATTGTGTTCTGCCGGCAGGGAAGGTTCCCCGGCGGCAGAACACAATAGCACTGCATCAGGGATTCCCCCATCAACACTCACTGTGTTGGAGGAATGAAGCAATTTGGTGGAAGGAAAGAATTGTATACTCTGTCAGGAATCTTCAAACTACGGCTCTCCAGCTGTTGCGGAAATACACATCCCATGAGGCATTGTAAAACTCTGACATTTACAGACCTGACTAGGCCTTATTGGGAATTGTAGTTCATGAACAACTGGAGGGCCGTAGTTTGAAGACCCCTGCTCTATGTCCTGCCTAAATCTTCAAAGTCCTGAGACTTCCCAGGATGCTCAAAATAAATAAAAGCTTCAACTGAGCCACTGTACATCCTCGCTGTGTCTATAGGCTCTGTAGATGTAAATTTAGCCGATTGCTGTAACAATTGCATTGCATATAGCTCACTTTAGTCTGAAAGTCTGCAGAGTTTGCAAAAGCAAAGGGTTTTGAATCTATGCACAGGGACCCAGAATGTATTTATGGTGTCCCTACTTCTGCCCAGAAGAATGGCAGAATCAGAAATCTGGATTTCATGTGTGGGGTTCAGCGTTTCAAAAAGGAAGTACACTATTATTAATTCAATCTTATTTTATTGAGAAAGGAAAGTGCATAGAATACAAACATGGCATTCCTAACATATAAAGAGCGATAAACAACATTCTAAGACCAGTGTCGTAGCATCACACAGAGTATGGAGTATGGAGTATGTTAGTTTCCTTTAGTTTGATATACAAGCCCGTGTAGCTACGTCCACCATGACTTATTGGAGGGTCAGTGCACACCACTATCCTCCCATTGAGCGGTGCCCATTTAGTACTCATATGCTAGGGCTTTTGATTTTGCGTTAGTCATGTTTTCTTCTAGGGTGAAACTCTGTGTGTTGCACTTTTCTGCTGATACTAAAGGTTGTGGTGGTTGTGTATCACTGTAACAAATAAAGTGAAACGAGGGATGAAGGTGAGGAAAAAGAGGGGGGGGGGGGTATTCCACTTAGGTTACACAGTTGCGTTAGTGGGGTCCTCTGCAGCCCAAGAAATAAATTCTGAGGAATAGCGAAACAAAGACCAAGAGGTCCAGGTCATAGAGAATTGCTCCTCTGTACCCATTTCCTGCGACAACATTCGTTCTAACTGTTGATTCGGTCCACTTCAGTTGCCCAATCCCCCAGGGAAGGCATGTTCGTCGACTTCCAGTGTCTAGGGAGAACCGTTCTGGCCGCTGCCAGAAAATGGCGCAGGACGTCTTTTTTGACCAATTTAAGCGGTCCAGGAAGCATAGATGGCAGCACTATCTCAGGAGACGGTGTGATTGAGGTTGCCATGAGTTTGCAGTACAGGTCAAGAATCTTTTGCCAGAACCTTCGCACAGGGGGGCATCCCCACCAAATGTGGAGAAGTGTTCCCTTGGATGACAAGCACCGCCAACAGGTGTCCGGGAGTGTCGGGTTTATCCAGTGTAAAGTCGAGGGGCACCTGTACCAGCGGGTCAGCAACTTGAACCCTTTTTCTTGCGATTTGGAGGCTAGGGATATTTTGTAAATCAAAATGAAGCACTTTTGCCAGTCAACAGGTGAAATGGAGTGACCCAGATCTTCCTTCCAGGCCTGTGTGTATGGGGGGAGATCGGGGTTAGAAACCATGTGCAGGAGAGAGTATAATTGGGAGACCACATGCGTAGGGGGGTCGGTCTGAAGCAGCATGTTCTCCAGATCAGTTAAGTCAGTAAGTATGTCAGACAGGGATGGGAATGTACGGATGTATGATATCACTTGTTGCCTCTGCAGCCAATGTGTCGAAGTGTGGGGAGATGGGCCAGAAGGGATGTCTGTAGTCAGTGAGGGGTCTGAGCGTAGGACTTGGGCTAGTCGTCTGTGTTCCTCCCTATACCAGGGTCCAAAGCTCGCACCCTGTATGGCCGGTGGAAAAGCCGGGGTCCCAAACAATGGTGTCATGGGTCCTTTTAGTGGAGATAGAGTCTTAGAGGAATTAATTCGGGTCCATAATTGTATAGTTTGTCGGGTAAGATCACTAAGGGGTGTCCCGCCCTTCAGAAATTCAGCAGGCGTCCACGGTAGAGCGCGGAGATCTATTGGGTTAAGATGGCTTTCTATTTGTACCCATAGTTTGGTGGAGGAATGGTGGAACCAGCTAAGTATACGTGCGAGTACTGCTGCTCTATAGTATATAGAGGCATCTGGGGCTCCAGCTCCACCACGAGTCTTGGGGAGCGATAGCGTCTCATATCTTATCCGGGGACGAGCCCCCCTCCATATAAAGTAGGAAAACAGTTGGCGGAGCTTCTTAAAGAACCAGGAGGGTATGGAGATTGGGATTGTTTGGAACAAATAGAGGAACCGAGGGAGGACGTCCATTTTTAGAGCATTTACTCTGCCTAGCCATGATAGGCGTTTCTTTGAGTACACTATTATTAAATCATTTTGTTCAGTGGAATTTTTCCAGGGTATAAGTAGTGATTTGTAATGTACCTGTGTGTGATTATCTTTATTTATTTATTTTTATTTTTCCTTGAACAACTTTCTAAATATGTGCAAGTGTTTGTGTTAATATGAACTTACTGCCAGGTATTTCTGTGCTTTTCACAGATGATTATGTAAATCTGTTCCCTAAAATAATCTTTGTTCATCTGTCCGTTATCACACTCCAAATGGCATATCAGAACCTAGGCGCACAGATGTCACTTCCTAATAAAATGCCATAGAAAACACTTTACTGGAATCAACATTTGAGAGTGGCTTCATTAGATGTGAAGAGCAAGTCAATTCAACATTTCTGCCTAAAGCAAGTCTTTCTGTTGACTTATGAAGAAGATAATCAATACAGAATAGTATGTTAGTAAGTGTAATAAACAGGGGACACACAAGTACTTGACAACATTCAGGAATGATTTCAGCAACCACTCCTGTAGCGATAGTGCCTGGCCCTGTTTTGTCATTCTTGCGAGATTGACTTGGAAACTTAAAGTGGATGTAAACCCCATTCATTAAATTTGACCTAAGCACATATCTGTGGTGTTTACTTATCTCTCTCCAAAGCTCTAAGTGTCCTTTCTCTCTGGTGCTCCGTTCCTCTATGTAAACAAGGCAGATAGCCGTTCTGTCACTACAGAAAACATGGATCCTGAGCCTCTGCTAAGCAGGGGCACCAATCCATGCCTTCTCCTAGTACAAACACCTCCCCCACAGTAGTAAAGCACATCTTAGGCACACGGTTAACCGTTTGATCCCCCCTGATGTTAAACCCTTCCCTGCCAGTGTCATTAGTATAGTGACAGTACATATTTTTTTAGCACTGGTCCCCAAAAAGTGTCAGTGTCCCGACTGTTTCCACAATATCGCAGTCCTGCTATAATTCACTACTGGTTGCCATTATTAGTAAAAAATTAAAATAAATATCCCCTAGTCTGTAGACGCAATAACTTTTGTGCAAACTAATCAATATATGCTTATTACATAGTTGCATAGTTAGGTTGAAAAAAGACACAAGTCCATTTAGTTCAACCAAAAAAAAATACAATCCCATATACACAATCCTAAACCCACAGTTGATCCAGATTATTGGAATTTTTTTTACCAAAAATTTGTAGCAAAATATATTTTGGCATTAATTGATGAAGAAATTAGATTTTTTTTTTTTTGATGTTTTATAGCAGAAAGTAAAAAAATTTTTTTATTTTTTTTCCCCAAAAATAGTAAGAGTTTTTTGTTTTATAGCACGAAAAATAAAAACCACAGAGGTGATCAAATACCACCAAAAGAAAGCTCTATTTGTGGGGAAAAAAGGACATACATTTTGTTTAGGTATAGCATCACACGATCGTGCAATTGTCAGTTAAAGTAATGGCTGTGCCGTATTGCAAAAAATAGCCTGGTCATAAAGGGGGGTAAACCTTCCGGATCTGCAGTAGTTTTTCTGTTATAAAATTTTGCAAATAAATTTATCTTTCTTTATAAATTTGGGCCAGCATGTCTTCTGCTACATTTCTTTGGAGACAAAAACCCAAATCATTGTATGTTATTTGGTCTGCAGGGAAATTTTAGAGTTCACAAACTATGGTATACATCTGAAAATTGATCAATACAGATGTATTTATGGCCCATCTAATTTCTTGGGGCCCAAGAATGTCAGGACAGATGTATCCCCCAATGACCCCTTTTTTGAATGTAGACAGTCCAAGGTATTTAGTAAGAGGAATGGCGAGTTTTTTGAAGTTGCCATTTTTTGTCATTTTTTCTTTTTTTTTTTTTTGGAAAATTAAATAATATTTATAAAATGATATATATATATATATATATATATATATATTATATTTTTTTTTTTTTACATATTGTCACCAGTGCAGTACAGAGTCGTCGTATAATGGGTGCGGTGGTGATCAGGGGCACTGAAGAAAGAAAATAAACTTTTTGATTGTTTTTCTTTTCTTTTTTTTTTAACACACTTTGACCAGAGTAATATAATGTTACCATAGTAACATTGTACTACTCTTGGGGAAGTGATCAGTATTTCTTCTTCTTTTTTTTTTACTTTTTTTTTTTTTTACACATTGTTTGCATATAGCAATGAATTTTATTTTACTTAAAGGGGTTGTAAAGGTAAAGTTTTTTCACCTTAATGCATAGAATTAGAAAAAACATCTGACAATGCCAGCCCCCCCGTTTTTACTTACCTGACCCCTCGAAAGTCCCGCGCTTACCCCCAACATCCTCTTCGCGGCTCAGCTTGGCCGCTGATTGGTTACACTGGATGGATTGAAAGCAGCGCAGCCATTGGCTCGCGCTCCTGTCAATCACATCCAATGATGTGGCGGGGCGGAGCCGAGTAATACAGCAAGCGGCTATAGCCGGCTGTACTCCACACAATGCGAGGGAGCTCACATGGAGCCGAGACAGCCGCCGAGGGACCCCAGAAGACCAGGTTCGGGGCCACTCTGTGCAAAACAAGCTGCACAGTGGAGATAAGTATGACATGTTTGTGATTTAAAAAAATTAAAAAATTCCTTTACAACCCCTTTAATGAAATCAATTCATTCAGATTGTTTTGTTACAATTAGCTGCGATTGGCCACATCCCTGTGACTAATCACAGCTAGCAACACAGTTATGTACATTATATGGCTTGAAAGGAAGCCATCCATTGTTTACAACTGTCATGTTACCTGCTGTCATTGGTTACAGCTGTCACATGGTTCTGGCAGCGGACCTGTACAGTGATAAATCATCGGCTGTGTCTGGTCGGCGCGACCGATGACAGATCGCGCTGCGACCGCACGTAGGGCGCGATCTGAGAGGACATCATGGATCGACGAGAGGCCAGCCCCCGGCATTATCCGCCCATAGGCCAGACGGGAATGGGTCCATATTATGAGTACGTTCTGCTTTCACTTTGTCATGTGTCGGTTGTAAATTCTGCCCTCAGTCTTGAATTTAGCTCAACAAAGCACATTTTATAAATTACATCCCACTTCCAGCACACATAATGGTCTTACCCCAGTGTGTGTACACCCAGTGCGCACATATACATTGGTATTTCCTCTTTATTCTTCCCCAAGACATATACTCTCCTGTTTCACTCCTCACTGTGCTGTCCCCACACTCCCATCACATAAATTAGTAGACCTTACTCACTGAGCATTCATACAAAGTCTGGAGATTCCTACTCCGAGTGACGCTCCGTTCAGCAGAAATCTCTGCACCTTCCCTGCCCATAAAAAGAGAGGAAGCTGGTTTGTATGTGATGGTCCTCTGTTCACATGTTTTCAAAGTTCTTCCAGGTGGATGTTCAGGCCTTGGTTGATGTCTGCTTGAACCACAATGTGCTTCAAGGTGTCATCTGACTTTTTTTGGGTTCGTAACTCTTGTTGGGCCTGTTGACAGTTACGTTTAGCTATATTTCTGCCTACCACCAGTGTACCACCAACAACAGTGCGCTCTGGCAGCCCTAGCAAGTTTTTTTTGCCCATGTTTAATCATGTGGAGGTGGCTGCATATAACCCATGGTCTGAGAATACATGTCCTGCATTCTATTCGATACTACAAGATTTAGCTGTAGTCACAACCGCAGTGAAATGAAATCTCTCCAAAGTGAGGGACATTCCCTCTTAGATGTCACTGGAGCAAGTGTCCCAATCAGAAGAGTTCCCCTCTTACCGTTTTGATGAGAATCAATAGTTTTTTCCCCTTTTTAGTCTTAGCGACAGTGGTCACTAAGACAAATAGTGAATGAATATCCTCATCAACAGTAATAAAAACTGCCCCCATTGGACAAAGTCCATGTAGTACTTTATCTCCTGTTGCTAGGTGCTTCCTATGTCTAGTTATGAAGTCTGACCTATCCCCCTCCCCATGCAGCAATTCAAACCACTTGTAAGAAGACCTATCCCTATTAACTGCAGAGTATCTGAGCTCAGAGCACTTTCTCAAGACAAGCTGCGGCAAGAGGAATGCAAAGAGAGGAAGCTGACACACCCCCCTCTGCGTTCTTCTTGTCTTGGGGAAAGTGCTCCAAGACGAGCTGGAGTTACGATGTATCCATTTTTTCCAAGCTGTTTAATTTGCCAGGTAGGGAAGATTGCAGGTTGGCCTTCATAAATAAACTTAGGAGGCACCTGGGTAACATGGGACAAAGTGCTATCTGTACCCTGACCCATGGGAGTACAGTGTAAAAAGTTTTTTTGTTTTTAGCCTTAGGCCCCTTTCACACCGTTTTTCATGCGGTGCAGCGCTAAAAATAGCGCCTGTTCACCGCATGAAAAAATCCTGCCCCTTTAACTCCAGTGTGAAAGCCGGCGGGCTTTCACACTGGAGCGGTGCGCTAGCAGGATGACAAAAAAAGTCCTGCTAGCAGCATCTTTGGAGCGGGATAGGAGCGGTGTGTTCACCGCTCCTATACCGCTCCTTCCCATTGAATAGAATGGGACACCGCAGTGAAACCGCGGCAATAACGCTGCAAAGCGGCGCTCTGCAGGGGGTGTTTAACCCCTTATCGGCCGCTCGCGGGGGTTAAAACCGCACCGCGAGCGGCCGAATACCACGGTTAAAGCAGCGCTAAATATAGCGCTGCTTTACCGTCACTGCGGCTCCCCGCCCCAGTGTGAAAGGGGCCTAATGCACATGGGTGAATTTAAAATTCTGTGTTTGTTCTGCGCACGGAAGCCTAGGTGCTGCTTACAGCTGCCCATAAATCTTTGTATAGGACACGGACATATTCCTGAACTCTGAATTTGGGAAGCATGTCCATACGTTATATACAGGTGTATGTGAGTACCAGCATACTCCTGTTGTAAAGCGCTGCACAAACTGTTAGCGCTATATAAATCCTGTATAATAATAATATTCCTGTGTACAAATACACACAGCCATTCATGCACATTCATGTCCATGGGGCTTAATGCAAAGCTATGCCTTACCACACTAAGCATAATTTAATTATTATGCTGTCAAACTACAGCGGATTTAATGATGTGGTTTGTGTTTTTATACTAGTAATGTTTTTAGTGCTAATGAAGCAGAATGAATGAGGCACATGTATCCGGGATTTAGCTGGAGCTGATTATCTGTGAGGATAATTCTTGCTGTGCAGTTGTGATTCATTTATTCACCATTTTTTTTTTTCTGGCACAGTAACAATAATACCTAATGCTTAAAGGTCAAGGACCACCTTATAAATAAATCAGGTGTTTAACCTTTTGCTTGCACTTTCAAGTGTGTACTTATAACCTGATTGCACTATATCTCCATGTAGGTAAGGATCTAGACTGGCAGCAGCCATTCTGTGCCAGTGTTTTGACCACGAACAGCTTGGTTTAATTCAAAGGAAGGTAACTGTAAATTCAATGCCTATAAACATCATGTCGGGTTAAATAGACCAGATCACCTTTGCACCCATGTAAATTCATATTTAAAAATACATTTGTGATATTTACTCACTTTCCATCCTTTTTGGTGGCTTAAAAAAAATTAAAGTGTTGACAGCAAAAAGAAGGCTGCCTGCCGTTGTTGATATGGTCTTTGTGCTCAAGCTCTGGGAATCTAATGATCCTAGACCTAGCCCCTCACTAGTCATTGGTGTCTTTTTATTACCTGTGCTTTATTTCGTTTTTTGTAGGCCAAATGGTTACTGTTTTTATTAGAGCTGCACAATTAATTGTTAAAGAATCGAGATTGCGATTCTACCCCCTCACGATCTTAAATCGGAGTTCCACCCAAAAGTGGAACTTATGCTCCTTTATCTGCTCCCCCTCCGGTGCCACATTTTGGTACCTTTCGGGGGAGGGGGAGGAGAGAGCGGATACCTGTCCCCACATTTCTGGGAGCTCGGGCCACAGCAAATTATGTCAGCGGTTTGGCTCCCTCCTTCCCCTGCCGCCGGGCAGTAGGGAAGCGCAGTGGTGCCTCGCGCATGCGTAGCAAGGACCCACGGCGAAGCCGTAATGCTGCACTATTGTTTTCCTTTAATGGCAATGGCGGCAGCACCTGACAGCTGATGGAAACAAGCATTACGTGTAATATTATAAGAGGGCCTTTGGAGACATTAGGGGTTGCAATTGAGGTCCCCATTACCTTGCAAGTTGACAGCCAATCTCGCTTCCCGAACGCCCGTTGCGGCATGCTCTGTGATTGCCTTGTCCTGATCACAAATCCGGGTAAAAAAAACAATCACAGCAGCTCTTTACCAAGTTTTCCAGTCACAGCTGACCACGATGTAAACACAAGCCGGTTTTCGGCATTCCTTTCCTTATGCTGACAGCGTAAGGAGAGAGGAGAGCCGGTAACTGGCTTGTGTGAAAGAGACATGTATACTGGTAATCAGAGCAGTCCCAACAGTGCCCATCAGTTCTGCTAATCAGTGCCTACCAGTGCAGCCTCAGCGCACATCAGTGAAGGAGAAAAATTACAGATTTGCTAAATTTATAATAAACTATGAAAATTGTGTTCATGTTTTGTTTGTTTTTTTAGTCTTTTTTGTTAAATAAAAAATATATTAAATACCACCAAAAGAAAGCTCTATTTGTGTGAAATTAATTATACATCTTTCATATGGGTACAGTGTTTCATGTTTGCTCAATTGTCATTCAAAGTGTGACAGCTCTGAAAATTGGCCTGTGCAGGAAGGGGGTAAAAGTGCCCGGTAGGCAAGAGAACACATGAAGTGTGTACACGGCAGCTCAAAATTTTTGACATGATCAATAGGTATTTAATTTGTCAAAAAGATATGCCAAAATGCTTTTAGGGCGCATTCTTGCATGCTAACGCACCTGCACAATATGCAGTGTATTCCAGAGCCTTTTATTGCCAATGGAACCCAAATGCACTGTACAGCATAGTGCAATATGCAGAGTTTTTGGGGGGAAAAAAAATTAATGCGCGTTTTTTTTTTTTTTTTTTTTTTTTTTTTTGGTGTGTTGGCATCCTATTCATAACAAATGGACTCCCTTAACACAATGCCATTTAACGTGTGCAAGAATGAGCATTACCAGACATTTGTTCATGCATTGCAGTCAATCTCCCTAGTGTGATTGTGTCCTATGGTATATTTAACAGACCAAAGGGGAACAAATAAGAGAAATTCATTGTTGGGGTTATACACACTTTAAAGTTTTACGGTTTACATACACTTTACTAGTCCTTAGACATGGCGGCTGCATTTGTTTTCTTTTTTTCTCAGGCTAAGAACATTTTCAGCTGGTACAGAAAACACCTGTTGATCTTGCCAGAAATGGAGTGCCCTTGTCATCTCTTGTGAGCTGAACTGAATGCATAAAAAATGTTGTCTTGCCTTTTGTAAACTACTTATCACCAATGTAATGGGGATGAACAAAGGCAGCCTGGGTGGCAACCACGGCTCTCTACATAGATATAGTGGAGAATGAAAGTAACCACTCAGGGACAGAGGAAATAGTTTATTTACAGGATTAAAATCTAAGGACTCCTAAATTGCAATATTTTACAATTCTTGTTGAGTTTTATTTAGAAATGTATTACCAGTTAGTAGTTGTAGTGTCCGGTACCTGGGTAAAGGGTTCTCATGTTTGCTGTATAGGGGGAAGCCAAGGGGATGAGTTTGGAAATTGGTACCTGAAAAAGAGGAAGTTAGAAAACTTGTTAGGATGTAGAAGCAAAAAATACATTTGGAATAGGCTTGAAGAGTGAAATAGAGGCAAGCAAAAGGGTAAAGAAAAGGAGAAGTATAGATGAATAGGTAAAAAAAAAAAGAAGGGAGGAGAAAAGGCACTTGGTAATGTTACACTGTCTTCTAGTAGCTGAGCAGAATTATTACATTATAGGTATGATGTATACATTATGGAGGTTGCCATATTTATGGAAAGATCTTACATGTAAAAGATGTTTCTCAAGTCTGCCAAGCACTGTATTGTATATATAAAGGTGCCCATAGACTGTAGGGTCCATTCTACCAGTCCATCTGTTATCAACTGTGCCATTTAGGGATGTGCTGGCCACCATGGGTGTGTGAAGGCAGTTAGTGTCTTCTAGTTAATGTAACTATAGACACTTAGTTAAATAACTATGTAAAGTATAACCCCTGTCGGTTTTCTTTTTTTTTTTGCCATCTGCGTCCTTTAGCAGAGATCTCCCTTCACTTTCTGTCCCATAGCCAAAATAGGAAGTGAGAGGTAATCTCTTCAAAGTGAGGGAATCCTGGGGTGTCATCTGGGTCACCAGAACTATGATGGAAAAGGACCTGGGGGTCCTAGTAGATGACAGGCTCAGCAATGGCATGCAATGCCAAGCTGCTGCAAGCAAAGTCAACAGAATATTGGCATGCATCAAAAAGGGGATAAACTCCAAAAATAAGATACTTCTCCCACTCTACAAAACTCTGGTCTGGCCACACCTGGAGTATGCTGTCCAGTTCTGGGCACCTGTCCTCAGAAGGGATGTGCTGAAACTAGAGAGGGTCTAGAGAAGGGCACCAAAGCTAATAAATGGTCTGGAGGGTATTAGTTATGAGGACAGACTGCAAGCACTGAACTTATTCTCTCTAGAGAAGAGATGCTTGAGAGGGGATATGATTTCAATGTACAAATACCGTACAATAGGGATAAAACTTTTCCGGGCAAGGGAATTTAAAAAGAAACGCGGCCATTCACTAAAACTAGAAGAGGAGCAGTTTAACCTTAAGCTGAAGTTTGGAATTAGTCCTAGGGGTGGGGTGGTGTTTAGGTGGGTTTACAGGAAGTGGAGGGATAGATGTGTTTAGAAATGTATGAAAGTTATTGAGGTTTCAGCAAGTAATGTAATTATTGTATGTGTATTAAGCCCTTTAAAGTGGCGTTTCCCCCAAAAAAAAAATAAAATTGCTGAAAATTCCTAAAAATATAAAAAATAAAAAAATGTAACTTACCTCTAAATGCCTGTTGCTAGGGGGTCCCTCGTAGTCTGCCTCCTTCAGTGCCCAGGCTGGTGACATCACTTCCCCTCGGTGCAGTCAGTCATCTGGGACATGTGACAGGTCCCAGATGACTGTGCGGCGTATCGTGGAGCACGGCGCCGGGTGCCCACAGTAAGAATGCCGGCGGAGCGAGGAACGAGGGGGGGGGGGGCTTTGTTCCCCCGCATCGCTGGACCCTGGGACAGGTAAGTGTCCAATTATTAAAAGTCAGCAGCTGCAGTATTTGTAGCTTGTAGCTGCTGACTTTTAAAAAAATTTTTTTTTAAGGGGCACCCCACTTTTAACTTGTGCTGTCCAAAATGAAAATATTTTTTCTCAATTGAGGCTACCACATAAAAGGTATTTTACATGTGAACCCCAAGAGTTGCACTGTGAGATGATTAGGAGTATGAAAAAACAATGAAATGGCAGAATAAGGCATGAGAGTACAGGCTACCGCCTTTCAAGAGTGCCTGCACAGTCCATAGTTTACTTTTTTTTTTTTTTTTTTTTTTTTTTTGTGACTAAAAAAAAAAAAAATGTTATTCAGTTGCTAAGCGACACTAAGCAGGCGTAGTGCATTCCTTGACAAGCAGGAAGAGTAGCAGATTCTACATCTCCATCTTCAGATTTCATTTACACTTACTGAAAGCAGTCGCAACATGTGACCACCTCTGCCCTTAAGTCTGTGTAGCAGTGGCTTACCCAAACACCCGTCTTAATGCTGGACTCGGGGAGAGGATCCTCATGGGGCATCACTGTATCCATGGACACTGCACTGCCACATCATTCTGCCCGGTGCCCGACAGTGCCCCAAAAAGCACCCGCCTGCGACCCGATGCACACTAGTCCTAGAGGAGAGCCTGGAGACGAAGAGGAGCAGACAATGGGAGCCAGTGTTCCTGCTGAATTGGATGAATAAAGGAATATGTGATTAAAGTCAGTAAATTGGCTCATTCATCCAATGTTTTTTAATTCAATTATTTGGGCCAATTATTTACATTTTTGCGATATATGATTATGAAATATTCATATATTAATATGAACAGTAACAATATCATTTACAAATATTTTGCTGGTATGAAGGGTAAAATTTACAGAACTGGGCTGCTAAGGAAAAAAAGGATGGGGGCCACTGCTGTAACCCGTAACAGTTGGGTATCTACCTTGACCTCACGTAATTAAAGAGCAAATAAAAGCCTGTTGGAACATACTACTGGCTGTTTTCGTCTTGTAACGGTCTGTTAACTTAACATCTAAAGATTTTTTTTTTTTTTTTTTTTTTTTTACATAAAAGCGTAATGTTTGATCTTGGCTTGGTTATGAATGCTTGGTGTGTGAAAGAAGAACGAATAGGATGAAAAGTAAAGTCTGCCCCAAGCAGACATGGGTGACAGTTTGATAGGAGGAGATTGAGACTTCCTTTACATGTGTACTTGTGTTTAGCCTCTCAATCCTCAGAGCTGAACAGAGATACAAGCTAGTGTTGAGGCTGTGCACAACTACATCAGATTTTCATGGTGGAGGTCATTTTGTTTGTTGCACAATAAGTAAATGTGATGGTCTTCCTTTGGATTATTCTATACCTACAGAGGTTTAACTTGTAATAAATACATGATGATTTCTGATTTGGGAATACCATTTATTATATGAGCAGTGTAATGTTTATTACTTGAGAAAAGTTAGTTCATGCAGCAGTACATCGAAAATACGTTTTTTTGGAAGGTCAAGAGGACCTTTTTGCTTGTGTGGGGTACAAAAAAAAATTCTTTCATCGCTCAGAACTTATTGGATAGCCCCCCTATTCAATCCTAAGAGCAGTGGCATTAAAGGCTTTTGTTAATAAAATTCTCCACCCGTGAAAAGTGTGAACAGTTTATTAGGATAGGCATAGTTAGTGATTTAGAAAGTTTTCTCTACTGGGTGACTATGACCTTCTTCTTTTTTTTTTTTTTTTCAAACATGCCCTCAGGCCTATAAACAGTTCATGTTTTGCAGATATCCACACAAGTAGTTGCACTGCATTTCTAAGACACTAATGTGAGGTGGCTGGCTATTATAGTTCTAATTGCATAGGAGCTATGTGTTTACCTACATCCACCATCCAGCTTAAAGCCACCCATTTGTGTGTTTATTAAAAGTCCGCAGCTACGAAAAGTGTAGCTGCTGACTTTTAATAAACAGACACTCGCCGGTCCCACGGTCCAGTGAAGCAGCCACCCGAAGCTTCTCTTCTCTCCTTCTTCTCTTTGCGGCGCTGGCATTTTAATTGTGGGCACTGCACATGCACCTGTCGCGCTGCACGTTCTGAATGGCCGAGCAATCGTCTGAGACCTGTGATGTGTCCTAGAAGATTGCATGGAGGGAGGGGGGAGAAGAGAACTTCCGCTCAACGATGCAGCGCCATGAGCGGAAGGGGGAGCTGGGTACCTGTCAAAACTAGGTACTCGCGCTCTCTCCCCCCCCCCCCCCCCCCCCCCCCCTCCCCAAAAAAAAATGCCATCCATATGTGCCATGTCGGGAGTCCTTAAAGTGGAAGTTATACTTTTGGGTGTGGAACTCTACTTTAAGGAGTGTAGACTTCTATCGCTACTTGTTTTCAACCTGCACTAAATCTGACTTAATAGTTGAAGTATGTTTCTTAGGATGTAAGTCTGTAGTAAGTCATTTCAGACTCCGCTGTACAGATACAGTACCTCCCCCACTTCGTGTTGCTAAACCCAGGACCCTGCATTCACTATATCTGGTTTCCCACAGTACACAGAAATGCAGTTATTTTAGTAGTATCAGTGTCTGGTTAAAGCTTGTAGGAGGAGTTTTAATTCTACTCTGACTGTCCTATGAGGCTGCAGGATGCCTGAACCTCTGCCTATACAGTGCTGAGTGGCCTTTTGCCGATTACCCCCCCCCCCCCCCCCCCAAGAAAAAAATTATAGCAATGCACACCAAACAGCCCCCAGGGCTCTGTACTATCAGAGGACTTGGGGACTGTGGGAGAAGGGGAGGACCAGAGAAGGATAAAACAGCCTTTTTTACACAATGCAGAGGAGTAACCGATTAGGTTCCACAGTGAGTATAACAAGCATGCTTTACTGCATATACAGACTGATTTTACTGTTGTGGGTTTAGTAATACTTTCTATACTCTATGTCCACAGGTACAATCATTACTTCCCTTATTCAACCCCGCTACTATAGACAAGGTTGCTAAACTTTTTTTCTAATGCCCACCTAACCACCTGGACCCTGTTTCCTTGCAAATGCTACGGTCACCCTCTGACTGTAGCCTACACTCTGGATTTCCCATCTTCAATCTCTCCCTCTTTTCTGTCATCTTCCCCATCTCTCTAAAACATGCACTAGTCGCCCTCATACTTAAAAAGCCTTCTTTGGACCCCACCAATCTTCACTCCCAGCTCTCGCCTCCACTACTGCAACTCCCTCCTCATTGGCTTACCTTGACATAGGCTATCCCCCCTTCAGTCCATCATGAATGCTGCTGCCCAACTCTTCCACCTTACCAACTATTCAGTGTCTGCCATCCACCTCTGCCAATCCATCCACTGGCTTCCACTCACCCAACAAATTGCGTTCAAAATACTAACAACAACTTTCAAAGCCATCCACAACTCTACCCCCAGCTAAATCGCTAACCTAGTCTCAAAATACCAACCTACTCATTCTCTTCGTTCCTTCCAATACCTCCTGCTCTCTAGCTCCCTCGTCACCTCCTCCCATGCTCGCCTCCAGGACTTCTCCTGAGCCTCTTATCCTATGGAACTCCTTACCCCAATCTGTCTGACTATCTCCTATTTTGTCCACTTTTAGACGATCCCTGAAAACCCCACGTAACAACTGTATCTTTATTTTCTCCATCAGCTTATTCCACAAAGTTATTACCTTCTGTATCACTTGATTGTAGATTGTAAGCTCTAACCAGCAGGGCCCTCTAATTCCTCTGTATTGAATTGTATTGTAACTGTACTGTCTGCTCTTGTGTGTACAGCGCTGCGCAAACTGTCTGCGCTATATAAAACCTGTATTATAATAATAATTAGTATGTTTAATTGTATTTTATGTCTTGTTCAGATTCTAAAGGCAAAGAGACTGCAGCGATGAAAGCTGACCTCCTGCGGGCTCGTAATATGAAAAGGTACATCAATCAGCTGACTGTTGCCAAGAAGCAGTGTGAGAAAAGGATCAAACTACTTGGGGGTCCAGCATATGACCAGCAGGATGAAGGGACCTCAGATGATTCAGATTGCCCGCAGAGCCAGAAGGTACTGCTCTATTCACAGTAACTGTATCACTAAGGTGGCTGCATTGGTTTTCTTGTTTCCCTCAATTTTCACCTGGTGATCCTTATGGTGAAGAAGCATACTCGCTGTGCTGTACCTGTGAAGTTTTAAGCAGCGTTATCACCTTAAGACAGGACACATCCCCTTCTCCTTTTCTCCATATCCTGATTCAAATGTGAACTGAGCAGGGCTGATAATGCTACTTGAGGTTTTTAGTTCAGCAGAGTGCATAGGAAGTACTGGATTTTTTTTTGCAAGATCAACATATTTTTTTATTTTATTTTTATTTTTTAGCAATACTCTTTCACTGGTATATTTAACAGAGAAGGGAGCACATAAGATAAGTTAATTGTTTGGGTTTACAAGTATCATGCATTAATTTTTTTTCCCCATGTTATATTTTTATTTTTTATTTTTTATCGGAAAAAAAAAACAGAACACATTAAACCCAAAATTGTTAGTCCTGTTTACGTACAAGAAAAATTTTGGAGTTTGTCCCTTCAGAAATTTTTGTTTGGAAAGTATGAATTGGATGTCAAAAGTTGTGTACACACTATATATGAAATTGAACAATCGTTCCTCACACTGAATTTTTCTATCTTCTTTTTTATTTTTTATATAGCGTGTACCCTTTTTTAGGTATATAGACTCCCTCCGAAATACAATATACAGCTGTAGCAAGGTCCCAGGCCTCCTTTTGATCTAATGAAAGCCTCCAGGGATAGCTGACATCCTTCTGTATGTAGTGGGTTGTGATGCATGGTGGGTGTATAGTTGTTGGGAGCCAGACACTTCTTGGATGCAAAATAAAGTTTATTCCTCGTAACAACCCTTCTTGGGGGAGAGAGGGTTAGGGTCAGGACACCCTTGGGTAGTTGCAAGATTAATTGGCAGACTGAGACTTCAATAGGAGGAAAGGCCTCCAGCAAGATGCCACATCTGCATGTGCAGGAATGCTGTCGCCTATGGCAACAGTCTTTAACAGTTCCAAACACAAAGCTTAACAGTTCCTTCACTTTCATTACAGACCCTACTTGTAGTTCTTCAATACACTGAGCTCCCGGTCTCTCTCACTAGACCCACTGATTCACTGCCACTAAATCCCTTGAGCTCCTCCAATCTTCACGGTGGTATCTTCTTCAAGTGTCACCCCCGCTGGCCTGCTCGGTCCCTAGCTTGACACACAAGGCTGCTCTTCAATCGTCACCTCCGCTGGCTGGGTTCCTGGTTTGATTCCCACTAAAGTTTCCTGATTCTTCACCGTCCCTGGTTGGTGAGAACACTGCTTCGGTACTTGATTCAGTTACTCACTGTGGTCCCTGGTAATAAGGCTGATTACTGGCAACAGCTTCCCCTCTACCTCCGACCATGACAGGTTCTCCGGCCGACAGAACCATCACTTTTGGTTGGACTGCAGGCCACAGTCCCAACCCTGCGCTAATCTCTTGCTTCTGGATAGGCCTAGTAGCCCAGGAAATACAACACACCTCCACCCAGACAGCCGTCCAGGTGGCACAGAACACAGATCACCTGACTCCACCCAAATATATAGGCTCTCCCAGCAGGCCAAGGGATCCAAGAAAACCCCTGCCCATTGGCTGAGATACCCTATATACCCATAACCTGACCTTGCGTTGCCCTTCGCATATCTAGTACCACCAAGTACTCTCTTCCCCCACCTTCTTTAGCAGCGGCACTTTGAGTAGCCAGAAGAGTGCTGGGTCAGACTGCCAGGGTCCTACCAAGGGAAGCTCATGTTAATGTTTTTATACCAGAACACACTTGGGTTTCTGGACACCAAGTGTGCTCATTTGAAAAATAAATTCATATTTTTGCCTGCTGCAGGTTGGTTTTAAAGTATAAATCGTATTTAATGTCATGTGTACTATAAAAATAGGTAATTTTGCTTTTGTGACCCTGTTGCTGTAGTCATAATTTTGTTGATGTATTTTTATATGTGTAATTTATGCAACACAAAAATATATAGAGAATTTACTAATAGGTGATTTAACTGAAAACTTGATTGTTTCTCTACATTGAATGATCACACTAAATATATAACCTTCGGTATTGTGCTTCCAGATGGACTACTAGTATAATTCTCTACACGGTTTTATATTTTTTTAATATTTCAGATTATTCAGTTTGATGACATTTTGGCAAACTCCTCATTCAGAGAACATTTTAGAACATATATGGAAAAAATTGATAAGAGAGCGCTAATCAGTTTTTGGGAATCTGTGGAGTACTTGAAGAATGCAAATAAGGTAAAATAGAAATTTTATTATAGTTATCTCTTGCTAGCTAGATTTTTTTTTTTTTCTTAAATTTTCACATTCTGTCTCAACAAGTTTAAACTTGAGTAATCATTCCATTGTTAAATGTCATGATGGGTCTTCTTTTATCTAACAAAACCCTTCAAATGCACATCATATTGTTGGATACTTGGTTTTGTCAACACCAATAACACTGTACTTTTATCTGCAGTCTGAAATACCTCAATTAGTTGGTGAAATCTACCAGAATTTCTTTGTTGAAAGTAAAGAAATACAAGTAGAAAAGCCACTCTACAAAGAAATCCAGCAGAGTCTTGTGGGCAACAAAGGGATTGAGGTGTTCAACAAAGTCCAAGCTGATGTCTATGAGACATTGAAGGACAGGTTCTACCCCTCATTCATCGTCAGTGATCTCTATGAGCAGCTGATTCGGCAAGAAGATACGTCGTCCTGTTTGTGTGTCTCAGATGACAAGGATGAAGCAGTGAGTATTGTGCATGAAGCTGTAGATTTGCCCTTGATTGTACAATATATGAAAACTCTGTTCGGCCATAAACAACCTAGTTATACTCCTATTTTGATGGCATAGTCAAGTTGATTAGGGCTACCCTGTGGGTTCGTGAGGAGTGCATCTATGTATTGGAAGTGTTTAATATAGCTGCTAAAAAAAATGTGCACAATATAAAGTAGTTGTAAAGCCTGAAGGTTTTTTTTACCTAAATGCATTCTATACATAAAGGTGAAAAACCTTCTGTGTTCTTCTCTCCCCACATCCCCCCCCCCAATACTCACCTGAAGTCCCTCTCGATCCAGCAATGTGCACGAAAGCCTCGACTGTCCCGGTACTCCCTCTACTCATTGGCTGAGACACAGCAGCGGAGCCATTGGCTCCCTCCCACTGCTGTCAATCACAGCCAGTGAGCCAATGAGGAGAGAGGGTTGGGGCTGAGCCGCGGCTTTATATGTCTTATAGATGCATAGAGCAGGACTCAGGAGCGAGCACACACCAGTGACCCCATAGCAAGCGGCTTACTATTGAGGGCACTGGTCAAGGGAAAGGAGCCACAAGCGCTGGAAGGGGACCTGAGAAGAAGAGGATAGAGGCTGCTCTGTGCAAAACCACTGCATAGAGCAGGTAAGTATGACGTTTGTTTGTTGTTTTTGTTTTTTGCTTTTTTTAAAGCCGAACCTTTAATACCATTTTTCATGCTGTTTTTAAAGCAGTTATAAAGTAAAAAAAATCCTCACAGAATTTGACTGACAGCAGCAGGAGCCTATAGCGCCTGCTGCTTTCATTGAAGCCTGTGAGAGCAGGGAGAGGGAAGAGAAGAACTGCAGACAGGCACAGTGCTGGATTTATGTATGATTCAAGTGTTGAGTGGTGGGGGAGAGAGGAACATGCAGTGGAACGTTTTTTACTTTAATGCATAGAATATATTAAGGTAAAAAAAAAAAAAAAAGTTTATAACCACTTTATTTCTGCAGTTCTTCTGCTTTAAATGTTTGAGGGCATAATTGGATACATTGGATCGTCACTTAAGCAATAATGTAACAAATATTGATTGAGTATATACAGTATATTAAAGGAGAAGTCCAGCCTGAGCTAGTTTGGCTGGGCTCCTCTTATGGGTCACAGGAGTGCAATTCATTTTGCACTCCTGTGACCCGTTTTCATCAGAGAGCGGTCTGATATCCACTCTCTACTGACGTCACTGGATTCAGTCCAGGCACCACAACATCACGACAATTATGTCTGGATCCGCCAGGTGCCTGGACTTATTCCTTTCTCAGCCTCTCAGGGAGCCGCTGAGAGCCTGAGACGGCCGCTCTCCGCCCCTCCACAGCTCAGCGCTCCAATGAGCTTGGAGGAGCAGAGAGGAGAGCTGCTGACTGACTGGCAGCAGCTCTCCGCTGGGGAAGCTTGGAGAACCGGGCCACCGGCAGTGGCTCAGTTCTCAGTGCAGAGACACCGGGGGACAGATGCAGCATCCACCTAGGCAAGTATGATGGGTTAAAAAAAAAAAAACATGCTTCTCTTTTAATAATATGGTGTCTAATATTGCCATTTACAATGGAACACCAGCCAAGGCCTTTTTTTTAATTTCCAGCAGAGTTTGGATGGATTTAAGTCTGGTGTATTTTAATTGCAGCCTTTGTCCTCACTGTGAGGATTTTCCCTTTTTACTACTGTTGTGATCACCAAGGCAGGAAGAGAGGGGAAATCTGTCCCAACAGATGGCACAAACGCCAATAATGTGTACTCTTAAGCCCCATACACACGCGCGGACAATCCGTGGACCAGGTCCGTCGGACCATGTCCGTCATACTTTGTCTGATGTTGGTTTTGCGTACACACGATCGGACAAAGTTGTCAGAAAATCCGATCATTCTGAACGTGGTGACGTTTGTTGCCTACGACGGGACTACGTAGAGGCTAGTAGCCAATAGCTTTGGTCTTGTAATGTGATCTGAGCATGCGTAGCACTTTGTCCGGTCGGACAAGCGTACACACGCTCGGATTTGGTGTGATCGGACCGGGTTGACGGGAAATCTTTCCAGCAGGAGATAAGACTTTGTCCGACGGACAAACCGACGAATACTGTCCGATGGTGCATACACACGGTCTGATTTTTCAACAACCTTGTCCGATCGGACCAAATTGATGAAAAAGTCCGACCGTGTGTATGGGGCTTTAGATATGATGTATACCTCTTTAGAGCAGGCTATAGATGGTGCGATTTTATTTCCTACAACCATGGGTTGCAGTCAGTTTTAATTGGGGAATCCCCCCCCCCCCCGCAGAGCTATTGTGTTCACCCGATGGGGGTGCATGGGGAACGGTCCCTGCTGGTAGAACACTGATTATTGATAGAGGTTATTGCCGCTGGAAATAATAGCATGCCAAAAATCCGACATGCTGGTTGTACTCAAGTCGAACGATGGATCGTCCTGGGTACATTCAACCTGCCCGTATAGTATGGTTTGAATCTCGGCCAATCCCTGCTTAACTAACCGAGATTCGAACCATCTATAGCTAGCCGGCTTAAGATAACTACTGCTTCTCCCCACTGGTAAGATTCCCCTTGTTCGTGTGTGTTCACCAAGACAGGAGAAATGTGGATATCTTCCATTTGGGAACACACAACCATAAAAACCTGACGGGTTCTATTGCTTTCCCCAATTTATCCAGACTTTAAAAAAAAGGGGTTTAATTAAATAGTGTAGGTTCTGTTTTTTTTGTTTTGTTTTTTTGTGTTAGGAAAATGGGAAATGCTCCTATATAGAGTTTTTTTTTTTTTTTTTTTAATGTAGGAATGTCTGTGTAGAAATACTTCGGTTAATAATGTGTTTGGCATTGGACACCATCTGCATGAAAAACTCTTCATGTCCCTCTCTCTTCTGATCCAGAATCAAGTGTGTGAAGGTGTGGAAGAGATCCTCGATGAGTGCAGTAGTGGTATCACTGAACAGGCCAGCTATGCTGTCAATAAACTGCGGCAGCTCACAGAGAAACTGGAGTACAAGAGACAAGCCCTCAGCTCTATCATCAATGCACCTAAGCCTGACAAAAAGGTACAGCCAAGGAAATCTTATGAAAGTTTCCAATCTGCTATATTGTTTCTGTTCACTTCCTTTTTTAGAAACCATTAACCATTTAATTGTTCTTTTTTTTATGTCCCTTGTCATTATATATATATATATATATATATATATATATATATATATATTCACAAAAGTGTCAACTCTCACATTTTTGTAAATATTTTATTATATCTTTTCATGTGATGACACTTTGCTACAATGTAAAGTAGTGAGTGTACAGCTTGTATAACCGTGTAAATTTGCTGTCCCCTCAAAATAACACACAGCCATTTAATGTCTAAACCGCTAGGCAACAAAAGTGAGTACACCCATAATGTCCAAATTGGGCCCAAAGTTTCAATATTTTGTGTGGCCACCATTATTTTCCAGCACTGCCTTAACCCTCTTGGGCATGAAGTTCTGGAGCTTCACAGGTTGCCACTGGAGTCCTCTTCCACTCCTCCATGACAACATCAAGGAGCTGGTGAATGTTGGACCTTGCGCTTCTCCACCTTCCATTTGAGGATGCCCCACAGATGCTCAATTTTAGATTTTGGGTCTGTAGACATGCTTGGCCAGTCCATCACCTTTTACCCTCAGCTTCTTTAGCAAGGCAGTGGTCATCTTGAAGGTGTGTTTGGGGTCGTTATGTTGGAATACTGCCCTGCGGCCTAGTCTCCGAAGGCTCTAGGCTCTGCTTCAGTAGTTCACAGTACATGTTGGCATTCATGGTTCCCTCAATGAACTGTAGCTCCCCAGTTCCGGCAGCACTCATGTAGCCCCAGACCATGACACTCCCACCACCATGCTTGACTGTAGGCCAGGCACACTTGTCTTTGCACACTTCACCTGTTTGCCGCCACACACGCTTGACACTATCTGAACCAAATAAGTTTATCTTGTTCTCATCAGACCACAGGACATGGTTCCAGTAATCCATGTCCTCAGCTTGTCCATCCAGTAATCCATGTCCTGGCAGCACTCATACGTCTATGTCCCAAAGACAACCTCTGGATATGATGCTGAGCACGTGCACGCAACTCCTTTGATCGACCATGGCGAGGCCTGTTCTGAATGGAACCTGTCCTGTTAAACCACTGTATGGTCTTGGTCACCATGCTGCAGCTCAGTTTCAGGGTCTTGGCCATCTTCTTATAGCCTAGGCCATCTTTATATAGAGCAACAATTCTTTTTTCTTTGCCATGAGGTGCCATGTTGAACTTCCAGTGACCAGTATAACACCAAATTGAACACACCTGCTTCCCATTCACACCTGAGACCTTGTAACACTAATGAGTCACATGACACCGGGGATGGATAGGGGGAGAATGGCTAATTGGGCCCAATTTGGACGTTTTCACTCATTTTTGTTGCCAGCGGATTAGACATTAATGGCTGTGTTGAGTTATTTTGAGGTGACTGCAAATTTACACTGTTGTACAAGCTGTACACTCACTACTTTACATTGTAGCAAAGTGTCATTTCTTCAGTGTTGTCCAATGAAAAGATATAATAAAATATTACTTATCATTGTCATTGTTGACAAGCAGACTGTTTTCTCCATACGTATGGATTTTTACCAATCATTACCAATAGTAAAGGGGTCCTGAACTTCTATTGGGGACTACCATTACTGACGACTACCATTAATGACTTACTGTCATGGCTTACCTGGTCGTTATGCTCTTTTTTGTTTTTTTGGTGGGGAGGATGGGGGTTGAGATCAGAGGCTTAACAGGGACAGTCTGGCATATTCAGATGGAAAGGTCTCAATGGCAGCCTTCGTATGTTTCCACAAAAGCTGAAGGATTTAGTAGTGTTATTCAGAAAATCTGTTGTATTGGATTAGTATGACTTCCCTGTGCCTTCTGTGATGAAATTTAAATATTGATGACTATTTAAACTAAGCCTGTCTGCGCATGTAGTTTTAGAGATTTCATGGTGTTTGCAGCCAGGACAGAAATGTCCATGATTACGTGGGGAAAATGCAAAGTGAATTAATACTACTTGGTGTCATGGAAACAGAAGGCTTGAGGCCTGCTAATGAAAGCCTAATTAGGCAGATTTTTGGTAACCATGTTTCCATAGATATTGATTAACTCTCTTTCATACCTGCTTATATTGTTGTATGTATGATGTGTCATACTGGAAAATAGTTTAATCCATCATGTCGCTGGTTTCCCCTGAGAATCTTTTATTCATCATCTCGAGTTTTACTGTAGAAGATCTATAAAAGAAGTGACTGCTTATCTCAGAAAGGCACGTAGGCCATGTGTGTGTGTGTGTGTGTGTGTATATGTATGTATGTATGTATGTATATATATATATATATATATATATATATATATATATATATATATATATATATATATATATATAGGGGACAACACATAGGCTCCTGTGGAAAATGGACCAATTGCATTCATTTGGTTATTTTCATTACAGATTCTGTGCTGCTGGCTCCTGAAGATACATGCAGTTATGTACTGCATGTCTGACAGGATACCAGCGCAGAGCTTGTTTTCTAATTTGTTTCACTGAATCATTAAAGTGTATCTAAGCCCAGGAACAAAAAAATTTACATTGCAGTTTACTAGTTCTTAGATGTGATGGGTGCATTTGTTTCTTTTTTTTATTTTTATGTATTCCTTTGTTTTCACCTGGTGATTCTGCAAGTAAAGACGCTTCCTGATCTGGGATGGCATTGCTTACTGCACTGTATTAGGACAACAGAAACACACACGGACTACAGGACTCTGCCCATCTGCTGTAGTCCATAATAGAGGGGTGTAGGTGCTGTAGTTCTCAGAGATAGTAGAGAACAATGTAGCTGGTAAGAGTGCACATGGACAGGAAGTAATCAGCTCACAAGATTTCTTGCAAAAACAGGCAGTTTTGCACTTCTCTAACAGAGATAACAAAACTCTTTCAAGGGTAAATTTAACAGACCCAAAAGGCATCAAAAAAGACAAGATTATTGTTAGGGTTACATACACTTTAACCACTTCAGCCCCGGAAGATTTTACTTCTTCCTGACCAGAGCACTTTTTACAATTTGGCACTGCGTCATTTTAACTGACAATTGCGCGGCCATGCAATGCTGTACCCAAACTAAATTTGCGTCCTTTTTTTCCCACAAATAGATCCTTCTTTTGATGGTATTTGATCACCTCTGCGGTTTTTATTTTTTGTGCTATAAACAAAGAGTGACAATTTTGAATAAAAAAAAAAAACAATAATTTTTACTTTTTGCTATAATAAATATCTCCCAAATTTAAAAAAAAAATTTCTTCATCAGTTTAGGCCAATATGTATTCTACATATTTTTGGTAAAAAAAAAATCGCAATAAGCGTATATTGCGCAAAAAAGTTATAGCGCCTACAAACTATGGGAAAGATTTATGGCATTTTTAATGGCGTTTTTATTATTTTATTTTTTTTACTAGTAACGGCATTGATCTGTGATTTTTAGCAGTATTGTGACATTGCAGAGGACAGATCAAACACTTTTGACACATTTTTGGAACCATTGACATCTATAGAGCGATCAGTGCTATAAATATGCACTGATTACTGTATAAATGTCACTGTCAGGAAAGGAGTTAACACTAGGGGGTGATCAAGGGGTTAACTGTGTGTTCTCTCACTGTGTTTTAACTATGTGGCGATGGGACTAACTAGGGGAGATGACAGATTGTTCCTACTTTGTAAGAACTCACAATCTGTCTCCTCTCCTCTGACAGCACAGGGATTTGTGTGCTTACACACACAAATCCCTGTGCTGGCTCTCGTGCACATGATCGCACGTGGTCGGCGGCGATTGTGCCCGCCAGCCATGCACATCCGGTCCCCCGCTGTGCAGCGTGCGCATGCCGCTGGTGGCTTTCCTGGGCAAAGCTCTATATATATATATATATATATATATATATATATATATATATATATATATATATATATATATATATATATATATATATATATATATATATATATATATATATATATATATATATATATTGTATATATATAAATTATGGAATTTCGCCCAGGAGAGCCATTCTGCCACAGTATATCTGCTTGAGCCGGTCGGGAATTGGTAAAATCGTGTTATAGCCGATAAATGCAACTCTCCAGTTCTAGAAGGATATTTCTGGATGTCCTCCCACGTGCATGCCCCCTGGGGCATGCTCTGTTACCACTGTGTACCTTGGACACAGCAGATCACAGATCGGGGTAAAGAGCCAATCACAGCGGCCCTTTACCATGTGATCAGCTGTGTCCAATCACAGCTGTCACATTGTAAACAGACTGAATCTCTTTGTCGGTTATTGGCTCTCCTTTCCTCACATAAACAGGGTGTGAGGAAAGGAGAGCCGATCTGTGAGTGGCACAATGAGTACAGTATTTACACTGATACACAGTGCCCTGATTATTAGTGCAGCCTCATCGGTGCACATCAGTTAAAGTGGTGGGACACCCTGAAAACAAAAACTTTTAAAAATGTTAGTAACAATTTCAAATTAAAAAAAATATATATATATTTTTTACTTACCAGAAATGGCTGTTGCTAGGCAGATTGTCCTAATCTGCCTCCTCCAGCGCCGCAATGATCTTCTCTCCTTCCGTCTTCTAGTGAATGGGGCGCAGTGTGTTATGGGAACTGTGTCCCACAACACATTGCGTTCCCCATTCACAAATCCGACTCGCGCATGCGCAGTAGGCCGCGCGCCGACTCGCGCATGCGCAGTAGGCCGCGCGAAGCCGTTTCCCTTACTTAGGATGGCGGCGCTGGATCCGGAACGCCGAGGGACATCTCGGCCTCCACGAACGGCATCGCGGGCGCCCTGGGAGGGTAAGTGTACTTATTAAGAGTGAGCAGCGACTTTGTTTTTAGCTGCTGACTTTTAAGTTTTTTTTTTTTTTAAGCTGAAACACCGCTTTAAGAAAACAATTTACTTATTTGCAAACATTTATAACAAAAACGAAGGAAAACTTTTTTTCAAAATGTAAGGTTTTTCATTTATTTAGCAAAAAAATTTAAATACTCAGTGGTGATTAAATACCACCAAAAGAAAACTTTGTCTCAAAATAATGATAAAACGTTCATTTGGGTACAGTGTTGCATTGCCAAGGAATTGCCATTCAAAGTGTGACGACACTGAAAGCTGAAGATTTGGCCTGGACAGGAAGGGGGTGAAAGTGTCCGGCATTGAAGTGGTTAAAGGTAACTTTGAGTAAGAGGGGATACAGAGGAAACATTGCTGACCTCTGTTAAGTATACTGGTTGGCTGTGTTTTGGCTTCAATTCTTTGAGTCGCTGACATGCAGCAAGTATGCAGAGTGAAGGGTGTTTTATGATTACCCAAAGCAGGATGTGAATATGCGTTTAAAACATTCAAGTGCTCCAATTATATCCCTACTTCGGTACAAACTAATATAAACACTTATCTTCATCTTTATCTTTAGAATTCAGGATTTCTGCCTGAGTAATACCAGTTGTATGCAAACCACAAAATTAATGACTTTTTTTTTTTTTTTTTTTTTTTTTTTTTTTTGTAGCGCTCAGAATTTGACTACAATTTTAATATTTTAACCACTTTCCCCTCTCACAACCCGTTTACCCCCTAATGACCAGAGCAATACTTACTGAGTGGGCGATCAGCAGAGCTGTGAGTTACTACTGAGCGGGGGATCAGCAAAGCTGAGGGTACTACACTACTGAGCTGGGGATCTGCTGAGCAGGGGTACTAATGAGCTGGGGATCTGCTGAACAGGTATACCAATGAGCTGGGGATCTGCTGAACAGGGTACTAATGAGCTGGGGATCTGCTGAACAGGGGTACCAATGAGCTGGGGATCTGCTGAACAGGGGTACCAATGAGCTGGGGATCTGCTGAACAGGGGTACTAATGAGCTGGGGATCTGCTGAACAGGGGTACTAATGAGCTGGGGATCTGCTGAGTGGGAATTTGTTGACAGTCTGCTGAGAGGGTGTTTGCCAAGCTTCAAAAAAACATCACCAAAGTATCACTGAAACATCAAAAACACATCAAAAAAGCATGTTGAAGAGGTAGGCGCTTTAATGTGTGTCAGAGCTGGTTCACACCAAAAAAATGCACTCCAGATCTGTTCCAAATGCGTTTCTGCATGCGGATTTGTAATGCATTTTTGATGCGTTTCCGGATGCATTCCAAGTAATTTTTTTTTTCTTTTTTTTCACTATACTAGGGTCCAATGAGATTTTGATTCTCTTTTAATGCATTTCAGTGTGTTTTTGATGCTTTTTTTCTGCATTTCAGTACAGTCCAGTTCAGGAAAAATGCAGCATGTTCTACTATTTTTTTTTTTCCTCTGGAACTGGAAAGCACTGGAAGTGATCGCACTGGTTTGAACTATGCCATTGGAAACCATATAACCTACACTCTATGCATTTTTGATGCAGAAATAAAATGCACGGGGCTGCATGTGGTGTGAACTGGACCTTAAAGTTGACGCAAGTGTAAACGAGCCCTAAAAGACTTTGCAAGTGCCAGAAGTTGATGTGCCAGAGTTGCACTCGGCTCCTAAATGTTTAATATTTTTTATTTTTGAAGCACATTCTTGTGGACTGAAAGGTGTCAGCCCTGCTTAGTGCATTTTGTTAAACTACTGTATCACACATCCCTTCTTCCCAGCCTTTTGCATAGGCACTAATTTCTATGTAATCCAAAGACAAGAACTAGTGCCTGCACAGACACTCCCCCCAATTTGACATGCGTTTGGGTGCAGGTGCGTGTCCTCAAATGCACACTGTGGGAGTGTGACAGGAGTGACTTTGGGTCGGGGGTTTGTGGAACTCAGCTTGCCCTGGCGAGTTCTGGAGGCTCCTTGTCCAGCTTCCCCAGACCCTCTTATGTGTAAATCACCCTGTGTCTCTAGGGCACAGGGTGAATGAGGACCCCATTATGATCTGTGCTAGTCAGATTCAATGCTGTATATATGTATATATAATGTGTGCTGGTATATGCACCGACACCCGTGCAGATGTCAAATTGGGAGCAGTGGCTATGTCCGTGGAGCCCCTGCATCCCAATTGATATCAATGGGACTGACTGCATGGGGATGCATTGAACACCTGTGAATGTACACTTTATGCCCTGTGGGAACGAGGCCCAACTGTAAAAGATTAAGTTGGTCAGTGATTTCAATAGACTAGTGTTTCCCCACAGCAGTAAACTGTTGCATTTGTAAAATAATTATATATTTTTTTTCCCTCCGCTATTAAAAGTATCTTGTTCCAGAAATAAAACAAATATTAACATTAAATGTATAACATATAAACATATTAAAAAAGCAACATGTGTTTGGAGGATAAAACCCCTACTAACTGCTTGTCTGCACTGTTTTTTTTTACAATTTCATGTTTCTGTGAATAGAAAATGCAGATCAGTCTAGTTATCAGAAGTAATTTATAAAATTATAGCAGAACAGCTCCAAAGAAAAATGTCATTTGGTATTCTTCTTACCTTGTGTAGCAGGTCAATCCAACCTGTAAATGTGAACAATACATGTATCATGACTGTAAAATAGGAAGGCAAACTTGTGAAAACACAGAGGTAAAAATGTTCTACAAAGACTGCCGGTAGCTATCTGTTCTGTGTACCATGAGAATTGCTAACCTCTGAGCATTGTTTCATTAAATGTCACACTTTTATTAGGAGACGCACACATTTCTCAAGAACATTGTGAAGAGCGTTGGTAATAAAAAAAAATAAAAAAAAATAAAAAAAGAATGCAGGAGACAGAAATACAGGATAAAATAGCTTAATTGAGTGAAACAGAAATCCGTCTTCTAGCCATTACCATGTACGTAATCTGCTTCAAGGATTCTGCGGTTGCTAATGCAAGATTATTGCAGATGAGGACTCTTCTGTGTAATGCATGGAATGATTTGAAGTAGGGCTTCTGTTTTTTTTTTTTTTTTTGAAGTAACCACCCTTTAAAAGCAACCACATAATAACCACCCTTCTTAAGTCAGCCTGAGCCTAAAAGGGTAACCAGTGACATAGAAGCATGCTATTGCTTTCTTTTTAAGGGTGTTTATTTATTTCAGCCTTCTTTCAAAGGGATCCCCATCATGGATAAAGTGCCTGGTTTCAGAAATTTAACAGCGTACTCCTACCTATAGGTTGAAAAAAGACACACAAAAATTTAAAATAAAACTTTTATAACATGCATAAATGTGCTTATTAATACATATGCACAATTTAAAGATCTTTAAAAAGCCACTTTCACAATATAAAACGTGGTTATAATTTCCTGGTATTTAGGACATTGACTGAGCCTGTACTGAACAGTATGCAGTATGATTTATTTATTTTTTTAACCTTGCTTATTATAGTTTTGATTTATATCATAGTTTCCAAATCTTTGTTTCTTTGTGGTAGATTGTTTCCAAGTTAAAGGATGAAATCGCTCTAATGGAGAAAGAGCAGAGCGACCTGGACCTTCATATTTCAAGGACAGATCTGTGGTGTGAGAACCTTGGCATGTGGCGAGCACTGATTAACGTCAGTGAGGTGAGCTGTTGCGGCACAACAAATAATACTACAGCATAAAAACCATGTGTGTGGCTTTTTTCTTATTGGTTGTATTAGTTTAAATTAGTCTCGGGTGCAGCAGTTTTGCCCGCAAGTTGAACTTTGACTTTTTGAATACACTTAAAGGGGTTGCCATTGCCATTTTTTTTTTAAACCATTTTTTAATGCAGCAGTGCCCCCCGGCTTACCTAAGCCCCGAAATTTGCATGACAGGAACGAGCACACCAGCTCCTGCTGGTGTCTCGTGTCCTGATTGGATAGATTGATAGCCGCACAGCCATTGGCTCCCGCTGCTGTCGATCAAATCCAATGACGCAGGGGGCGTGGCCAAGTCATACATTCGGCGGCTATGGACTCGGGATCAATGCCCGCAAGGTAGCCCCCCGGGAGAGCGCTTCTCATGGAGGGTTATATGATGTGGGGAGGAGCCACGAGAGCTGCCGGGTGACCCCAGAAGACGAGGTTCGGGGCCACTCTGTGCAAAAATAGCTGCACAGTGGAGGTAAGTATGATAAGTTTGTAATTAAAAAAAAAAAAAACAACTCTTAAAATAACTTTAAAGCTGTTCATATGTTAATTTATTTTTCTAGTATTACTATAGTATACATTCTGCCATAAAAAAAAAGATGCTGAGCCCCTAGCTGTAGCAATTCGATCTTATCCTAATATACATGGCATATCTTGTGGACAAGAGCATAAATGTTCCTCGTTTGCCGATGACGTCCTCATGTATGTCGCTAATCCTCAAATTACCCTACCTAATCTGCTGACTTTGTTACATCAATTTTCCCAGCTCTCAGGGCTTTCTTTGAATACCCAAAAAACGACAGCCATTAATATTTCTTTATCCCCCTCAATGTTGCTGACCTTACGAAATACTTATAATTTTCAATGGGCGCAACCCTCCCTCCCATATTTAAGCATCCAGCTGACATCCTTGATAGACCCTCTCTACCGGGCTAATTATCCTCCACTCTTCTGTCGACTCCGGGAAAATCTTTGACGATGGGCAGACTATCCTTGTCTTGGTTTGGCAGAATCAACTCTATTAAGATGACCTTTCTACCCAGGATACTTTATTTTAGGACTTTACCAATTGCGTCTCCAAGGGGAGATGTACAGCGCTTACAATCAGACATCCTTTGCTTTATTTGGGGCAGTAAGAAACCTTGAATGAATAAACTGACATTGTATGTCTCTAAACCGTGCGGTGGGCTTGGCACCCCTAATTTACAATCTTACTATCCAGCTGCTTAAATAACTTGGCTTTCTTACACAACAGCCAAGGGATCTACACCCCTCTGGGTCTCTATTGAGTCTTTTGTTCCACCATTTTGCCATTGGCTCCCTAATGTGGCTTCCTAGCCCTCCTATTTTGTGTCCTACTCTGTCTCATTCACTAGCGATCTGGGATGCAGTACGACATTGCAAACCTCTGTCATCCCCACATACTCCGCTAGCCCCCATGTTCTGCAACCTTGAGTTCTCCCTTGGATTGACTCCAATGCCATTCCTTTGGTGGCTCAACAAGGGGCTTTTTAGGATAGGGGACTATCTTAATAGGGATCAGCCATACATTCCGCCACACGCCCGTAGGGGCTCGCATTGCGGCGATCGGTGGAGCGGTGTGTTAGTCTGACACACCGCTCCACCAATCTCGGTAAAGGCCGAGGCTCTTTACCACGTGATCAGCCGTGTCCAATCACGGCTGATCACGATGTAAAAAAAGCCGATCAACGGCTTTTCCTCACTCTCGTCTGACAGACAGGAGTAAGGGAGAGCCGATTGGCGGCTCTCCTGACAGGGGGGGTCTGTGCTGATCAATTATCAGCACAGACCCCCCTCGGATGCCCACACTAGACCACCAGGAGAGCCGCCGGGACCACCAGGGAAGTGGGCAACATGTGGAAGGCCACGTATGTACCCCATGGCCATTCACATGTACAAATGAATGCCCAATCTGTGCCAATCTGTGCCCACAAATGGGCACTGACTGGCACCATGATGAAACAAATTAAATCCGCAGTAACACCCATCAATGTCCAGCAGTGCCAACATCAGTGCCCATCCGTGCCACCCATCAGTGCTGCATACCAGTGCCACCTATCAGTGCCACCTCATCAGTGCCTGTCAGTGCAGCCATATCAGTGCCCGTCATTGAAGAAAATGTACTTATTTACAAAAAATGTTAACAGAAACAAAGAAAAACTTTTAATTTTTTTCACAATTTTCTGTCTTTTTTTATTTGTTGCACAAAAAATAAAAATCGCAGAGGTGATCAAATGCCACCAAAAGAAAGCTCTATTTGTGAGAACAAAATGATAAAAAAAATTTGTTTGGGTACAGTGTTACATGACCACGTAATTGTCATTCAAATTGCTACAGCGCTGAAAGCTGAAAAGTGCCTGGTATTGAAGTGGTTAAGTCTTGTTTCTTATATATAAAAAACAAGACTTATCACTTTAAGGCTAATACAGCGAGGGCTGGTTTGCACCAGATATCTCCATTCAGTTAACTTGGATGGGAAACTCCACCCACAACAACAACATGCAGGTTCTTTCACTTAAGCCCCAGTAATATTAAAAAAACGGAAAAGTTTGTACTTGGGTCTTTCATCTAAGCCCTAGGAATGTTACATAAGGCAATGTTTCTCAACTCCAGTCCTTGTGTCGCCCCAACAGGTCATGTTTTCAGGATTTTCATTATTTTGCACAGGTGATTTGATCATTTTTACTGCCTTAGTAATTTACCACAGCTGTTTCATCTGAGAAAAATCCTGAAAACATGACCTGTTGGGGGCGTCTTGAGGACTGGAATTGAGAAACACTGAGATAAGGCATATGGTGTTCTGTCACAGACCTAGAAATGTTAGAGAAGAAATTTGGGGTACTTTGTCCTTTTATCTAAGCCCTAGGAATGTTGGAAAAGGTATTTGGTGTACTTGGTTCTTTCACCCAAGCCAGTGGCCTCCAAACAGTGGCCCGCGGGCCAGATGTGGCCCTTTGCTTGCCTTTATTTGGGCCTTGGGGCAATGTTAATCCCACTGATATGAAGCCCTATACCCTATACCCTATACCCAATACCAATGGCGAGGCACTTTTCCTCCCACTACACCAACGATAGGTCACTATTCCATCTACAGGCACCGATGATGGAGCCCTATTCCTCCCACTGACCCCTGACCTATGCTGTAGGACATTTATAGAAGTTATATGGTGCACTTAGTTCCCCCAGCTAAGCTCTAGGACTGCTGGAGAAAGGATATACTGCCATTTGTTCTTGCATCTTCATGCCAGAAATGTTAGAGAAGGTATTTGGTATACTTGGTTCTTTAACCTAAGCACTAGGACTATGAGGCCTTGGCCTTTGTTCTTCCATTTTTGTGCCAGGAATGTTAGAGAAGGCATTTGTACTCAGTTTGATGGTGTACTATTTGGTTCTTTCACCTAAGCCCTTGGAATATTATAAAAGGTATGTGGTGTACTTGTTTCTACCAGCTTAGTGGCAGGAATGTTAGAGAAGGTTGCAACTTGGATGAGTGTAAAGTAAGGTTTAGGGCTCTTTCACACGGGGCGGATCAGTGCAGAGCGATCTCCGCTGAGCAGGAAGATGACAGGTCCGTCTCTGCACTCCGTGCAGGGACGGACCTGTCAGAGCGCCGCTCTCCCCTATGGGGGATCAGGTGACGACGGACCGTAGAGTCTGTCGTCACCCGATCCGCTCTGCAGACGGATGAAAAAATGGGGTTTTCCTCCGTCTGCAGAAACGGAGCATAGCGGACACGGACGAGAGCGGGTGTCAGCGGATGCTCATCCGCTGACACCCGCTATCCCATAGGGATACCTGTATGTCCGTTTTTCATCCGAAAACGGATGGATGAAAAAACAGACATACGGTCCGTCCGTGTGAAAGAGCCCTTAGTCAATTCACATCAGTGATATAAGCTGTGCATGTGTTTACATGTATTATAATAAAATGTAATCAATAGGTCTGTAATCACTCTGTTGGTGGTTTCCATCCGTGCATTCGAAAAATAAAAAACCTCCAAATCAGGGGGTTGCTATGGTTGCATAAGAACTACAAATAAATTAATAATTGTGTTCTTTTAGGTGTCTGAGGAAAATGGTGAGCAGATGCCACTGTATTTCATGTTGGTGAGTTTGCCGGAGTCTAATGATTCAGATTGCAGGAACTGGACTGTACTGAGGAGGTTAAGCGAATTTCAGAATCTGCACAGGAAGCTCAGTGAGGCAAGTATATGCAGAGTACATTTTTTATTACTGATACTTTCATCAGCTCCTATTACTAATATTTTTAAACGCTTAAAATTTATAGAAGCCATGTGTACGTGCTATAGTATTGTGTTTTAGGTTGAAATGTAGATGTTATGTTCATAATATAGTGTAAGCCTTGGCTAAGTTGATTAGAGATCGATAATGACTGTTTAGTTGAATGATACATTTTAACCTAGCAGGGGCAATTTTGAAAGAATGTTTATCCCCCCGGTCTTTACCGAGATGTGTCTGGGTTCGGTGCAGTGTGTTTTAAATCATTTAATATGATATTAATATTTAATATCAAGAAGGATGGTGTATAAGTTACTCCTACGCATTATATCCTCACACAGTACTGTGTGATTATATGCCTTATTCAAGTACATTGTAGGGATTGACCGATATAGTTTTTTTGGTGCCGATACGATACAGATATTGTGGCCACCTCTCGGGCCGATGGCCGTTATTCTGTACATTTAGAAAACAAAAACTGTTTACACTGTCCTTTTACATTTTTTTTTGTTATCACTGTTGCTGTCACAAGGAATGTAAACATCCCTTGTGACAGTAATAGGCGGTGACGGGTACTCTATAAGACCCCAAACCCCTCCTCTGCACTTGAAAGTATTCAAAACGTTAAGATCTGAGTTTTTGAATACTTTATTTTTTAAAACTGGCGCCTTTAAGATGCTAGCAATCAGGGAAGTGATGTCACTACATCACTTCAGGGCTACTAGATCCGAGACCCGAACGAAGCATTGGCTTTGTTTGGGTCTTCGGCCAGCCGGCGGACGTGTCGGATGGTTGCTCGGGCCTCCCGGTGGGACGGGAGTGCTCGGGTGGAAGGAGGCGGAAACGTCCCCTCCCACTGCTTGTGATAACAGCCGAGCAACTGCTGAGCCACATCGGTTGTTATTACAATAAAGCTGACCATCTGCTTTAAAGAGCGGTACCCATGTGATGCATTCAGCTACATGCATCACCCCGGTAAAACCCCTTGAAGTAATATCGGTCAGTTTTGTGACCGATACTTCTAAAAAAGTGAATATCGGCCACACCGATAATAGGTCGATCCCTAGTATGTTGTCAGGTAAACAGCTATTTTGGCCTCCACAAGCCTTCCATCAATGTGGTGAAATACTGCGCATGCATTTTAGTGGCAGTACAGATGGTCACTACTACTCATGCATAGGATCTCACCACCATATTTCTGATATAAAAGTATGGCGGTGGTGTTCAGCACTAGCAGAGTAGTGTATGACTCTCTAGGTTGCTGCTAACTTTGCATTAATTACAACTGCCATATTGTGATATCAGAAATATGTCACAGAGATCCCACACCTCTACAATAGTGGCAGCACAGGTTGATAAATAATGTGAATGCACAGATTTACCTCACTGCCATTTTCTTGACATACAATTGTGGCAACAACATCCTTAGCGTGTATGGAGGAAGGTGCTCTGGTCTGATTAGACTAAAATTGAACTTTTTGGCCATCAAAGGAAACACTATGCCTGGTGCAAACCCAACACATCACATCACCCAAAGAACACCATCATGAAACATGGTGGTGGCAGCATCATGCTGTGGGGATGTTTTTCAGCAGTCGGGACTGGGAAACTGGTCAGAGTTGAGGGAAAGATGGATGGTTCTAAATACAGGGATATTCTTGAGCAAAACCTGTACCACTCTGTGTGTAATTTGAGGCTATGACGGAGGTTCACCTTCCAGTAGGACAATGACCCCAAACACTGCTAAAGCAACACTTGAGTGGTTTAAAGGGAAACCTGTAAATGTGTTGAAATGGCCTAGTCAAAGCCCAGACCTCAATCCAATAGAAAATCTTTGCTCTGACTTGAAGATTGCTGTTCGCAAGCGCAAACCATCCAACTTGAAGGAGCTGGAGCAGTTTTGCAAGGAGGAATGGGCAAAAATCCCAGTGGTAAGATGTGGCAAGCTAATAGAGACTTATCCAAAGCGACTTAAAGCTGTGATGGCTGCCAAAGGTGGCTTTACAAAGTATTGACTTTAGGGGGTTGAATGGTTATGCACATTGACTTTTTCTGTTATTTTGTCATATTTGTTGTTTGCTTCACAATAATAAAAAAAAAATCTTCAAAGTTATGGGCATGTTCTGTAAATTAAATGATGCAAATCCTCAAACAATCCATGTTCCATGTTGTGAGGCAGCAAAACACAAAAAATGCCAAGGGGGGTGAATACTTTTGCAAGGCACTGTATATTATATAGATTCATTTTACACAAAGTGATACATTTCAAGCATTTTCTTTCTTTTAATTTTTGATTACTATGGCTTACAGCTAATTTTGTATCTCACAAAAGTAGAATTTTGTGAAAATGTTCAATATTGTAGACTCTATGGTGTTACTCTCTAATCAGATAATTAACTCAAAACACCGGTAAAAGTTTCCTGAGCCTTTTAATTGGACTCTGTCTGGTTCAGTAGGTTAAACAATCATGGGGAAGACTGCTGACTTGATAGTTGTCCAGAAGATAGTCATTGACAAAAAGTCACAAAAGGTCATAGCTAAAGAAGCTGGTTGTTCACAGAGTGCTGTATCCAAGCATATTAATGGAAAGTTGAGTGGAAGGAAAAGGTGCACAAGCAACAGGGATAACCGCAGCCTTGAGAGGATTGTGAAGCAAAGGAAATTCAAGAATTTGGGGGAGATTCACAAGGAGTGGACTACGGCTGGTGCTAATGAGAAAAAGGACTGGACTGTTGCTCAGTGGTCCAAAGTCCTCTTTTCGGATGAAAGTAAATTTTGCATTTCATTTGGAAATCAAGGTCCCAAAGTCTGGAGGAAGAGTGGAGAGGCATATAATCCAAGTTACATGAGGTCCAGTGTAAAGTTTCCACAGTCAGTGATGATTCGGGGAGCCGTGTCATCTGCTGGTGTTGGTCCACTGTGTTTCATCAAGTCCAAAGTCAGTGCAGCCCTCTACCAGGAAATTCTAGAGCACTTCATGCTTCCCTCTGCTGACCAGCTTTATGGAAATGCTGATTTCAGTTTCCAGCAGGACTTGCCAAAAGTACCAATATTTGGTTTAATGATCATGACATCACTGTCCTTGATAGGCCAGCAAACTCGCCTGACCGAAACCCCATAGAGAATCTGTGGGGTATTGTCAAGAGGAAGATGAGAGACACCAGACCCAACAATGCAGACAAGCTGAAGGCTATCAAAGCGACCTGGGCTTCCATAACACCTCAGCAGTGCCAGTCTGATCGTCTCCATGCTACGCCACATTGATGCAGTAATTCATGCAATAAGAGCCCAGACCAAGTATTGCATGCATACTATACTGTACATGGACATATTTTTCAGTAAGCCAACATTTCTGTATTAACATTTTTTTGTTTTATTGGTCTTATGTAATCTAATTTTCTGAGATATTTGTACTTTGGTTTTCACTAGCTGTAAGCCATAATCATTAAAATTAAAAGAATGATGTTTGAAATATATCACTCTGTGTGTAATGAATCTATATAATATGTGTTTCACTTTTTGAATGGAATTACTTAAATAAATTCAAATTTTTGATATTCAAATTTTTGAGATGCACCTGTATTTTGCTTGAGAGGTGTTTTTTTTTTTTTTTTTTTTAATCCTTGCTCTTTTCTCTAATAACCTTTTTATTACTAGGGTTATGTAGGGCTATGTAACTAATACACATATGCAAGTTATCATTTGAGTGTTGTCAGTACCTCTCTTTTCATCTTATTTGTGATACTCATTCCCTCAGTCAAATTATCATTTAGGCAGAACACCACATTGTATGAGTGAATTCGATTTACAAATGGCTTTAATTAAAGTTCAGTATGCCATACTGACAATGCCAATACAGTACAGCATCAACTCAGTGTTTTCTCAATACAATTTTATCTGAAAAAATAATCTAGTTTCTTTTCTCTGATCAACCAGTGTTTCCCTTCCTTGAAGAAAGTACAGTTGCCTTCTCTCAGTAAGATTCCGTTCAAATCTGTAGACCAGAAATTTCTAGAAAAATCAAAAGCACAGTTAAATAATTTCTTGCAGGTAAGTCCCTTATTTTAGAAACTTACCTCTTTTTTTCCCCAGTCCACGTTGCTCTTTTACTGTAGTCATATACTTTAAAAAGCCAGTGCTATATCACTCAATGTTATCTATAACTGTGTATTAAATCTATGCTAATGTCATATTGCTATATGGTAATGTATTGTGTATATACAGTATATCATGCGTATTAACTTTTAACACACCTCAGTATCTTAAAAGCTAAAAATAACTTCATTTGGCCAGCAATATATTATTTTTTGCTAAAACCATGTCTTCTATCCTAAGCCCCACCAATTTAGACAGCTGAATATTTGTACTGTTCTGTCATAATGGAGACAGTTGTGACTTAAAGTGGAACTTCAAACAAAATGTTTCTTGTGTATAGAGAGAAAAAGCTTCCCAAATTGAGGGGAACTCTTACCTTGATATTTGCCACTAGAACGGATGTCCCCATTGGACGATTTATTTATTGTACATCACGGGACACAGAGCAGCTATAGTAATTACTATCTGGGTTATACGCCACCTATAGGTGAATGGACACTGGCACACCAAAAAGACAGGAAGTGCCCCCCCTATATAACACCTCCCATACAGGAGTTTTTTCGCCAGTGTCTTCAAGGTGATGGCCACGGTGGATTAGGTTCTCTATGCTAAAGATGGTCCCGGTTGAAGGTCCTGTCAGGATCAAGGGGCTATGCATTCAGATCCATTCGATGTGGCCAATGAGGCCAAGATGGATGGTACCCGAGCCTCGAAGAAGAAAATAGCAAAGTTTTGCCTGAAATGCGACCCTTTGGATGCTGGGATCCGGACCCTTGGGCAGATAAAAGATCCAAAGGCTGTTCTGGCAGGGTGCTGTACAGGTCCAAGGTTGTGGACCCCAAAGCTTCAAGAGGGACCCGGTCCTTGAAGGTCCATAGGAGACATGACCCACCGTGATGGGTGAAGATTGGATCTGGCTGAGATATTTCAGCAGTATCCTGCGGCGGGAATGGTAAGTTTAAAAGAAATAAAAAGGGAATATATGTTCACTTTAAATGTTTGTTCAGTAGTCCGGATGTCTTGCCTGGACTTCCCCACTAGAGGGAAGTGTGATGCTGCATATTTTACATACCTTGGTGTTCTCTGGCCATTCGGGGAGTTTTTTCTCCTGGGGCTACCCGCGGCCCCCCATTTTTATGGGGGAGGCAGGCAGCATCGCGCATGGTGTTCATCTCACACGGCACTAGTCCTCTACCTGCCGTGTCGCTCTCCTGCCTGGCACCGTTTGCATTCCCTCCTTGTGGAAGCGGCCGCGTCGGCCAGGGCGCGCAAGCACTAATATGAAGGTTTGCAGAGGATGGCCTTGGACGCGGCTGGTGTGCATGTAGCACGCTACACAAGCTCAGCGGCTATAAAGTTAGTTCCTGCTGGGATTCCTATGAGACTGCTGGATGGACACAGAGCAGGCTGCTGCTGGGGCATGTGAGTCACTGTGGGGTACGGATACAGACATATAAAGACACGGCTACTGTGTGTTAGGCTGAGCTGTTATAGCAGCTATAAGCTGGCCTACAGCTCAGCAGTGGATTAAGTACACAAATTGTTGGTTAACTCAATATTTTGCTTGAAGCAATGTCTTCCTGAAGGAGGAGTGGGGGGAGGGCGCCTCTGTCAGGATCTGAGGATCCTAGTCATGCTTCCGCAGTGCTATCCTCCCCTGAAAGGCCGGAGGCAACTGGCCAATCTGAGCCATTAAGTCTATCAGGCATAGTGGTTACTTCCAATGCTTCAGCCTCAGCATATGTCACAAAAGACGATTTGGCATCAGCGTTGGCTGGTATGGAAGGCAAGATAGCCAGTATGATCGCTTCTGTCTCCCTAGGTGGGAAAATGCACGAAAGATCTCCTTCCCCCTCTGGTGATCCTCCAGTTATGGAACAGGAATGGGCAGAGGATGTAGAAGTGCCTCTGAATGACCGGGAAGAGGGTCAGGTCGATGACTCCTCTTTTGAAGAGTCAGTCTCTGAAGAGCCTTTCTCAGCTTCTCAATCCCAGAGATTTAGTTCAATCCCTTATGGTATTGGTCCGTTTCTGAAACCTCCTTCTCGTCTTTGGGTTCTTTGTGGCCTCTGCAGAGTTCAGATCGTCCTGATAGTTTTTATTCCTCCTAAAAGATTTTCACTTTTATATCCAATGGAGGAAAAGTTCACAAAAAAGTGCCAGCAAATGCCAGCAGTTGATGCTTTTATTTCCACTGTGAACAAAAGCTTAACCTGTCCTATAGACAATGCCCAGGTCTTTAAAGATCCGGCTGATAAAAAGCTGCAATCATTACTTAGAGCTTCTTTTGCTATTGTTGGCTCAGCAGCACAACCTTCTGTGGCGGCCATAGGAATTTGTCAATCTTTGAAGGACCAGTTTAAACGAGTCATTAAGAGTATTCCTGCTCAAGGTGAATCTGCTCGCGAGTTGGCGGACCTACCACGGGCCTAATGCTTTGCAGTAGATGCTCTTAGGGATTCTATTCACCAAGTGTCAATCTTTGCTCTGTTGTCTGTGCACATGCGCAGAATTCTATGGTTAAAGAATTGGTCAGTGGGATTGCCTTGCAAAAGGCTATTGGCAGGTTTTCTCTTTCATGGAAAAGTTTGTTGAGGGACGATTTGGATAAGTATATCCAGAAAATTTCAAGGGGTAAGAGTATGAGAGAAGACATAAGCATCCTTCATTTAAGGTCTCTAACACCCCAGTGCCTAGTACCTCAACCTCCAGACTGTTTCAACAGCCTCCGCTGTCTGGATCAAGAGGTAAGCCTCAAGAGCAAGGACAAGGGCAGAAAAGGCCCTGGGTCCAGAGACCAGCCAAACCAGGTTCTAAGGCCTCCTCATGAAGGGGTGCCCCCACTCATTTGGGTGGGGGGAAGGCTTCTGCAATTTTCAGATGTCTGAGAAAAGGGGATTCAGCACAGATGGGTCAATTCCATGGTGTCTCTAGGCTACAAGTTAGAGTTCCAGGAGTTTCCACCTTCTCAATTTCTCGAATGTTCCCACAGATCTGTTCATTTTAACATTTTTATTCCAGGCACTAAACCATTTGAGGTCGCAAGATGTAATTGTAGAGGTGCTGACAGACGAGAGGTTCAAGGGCTTCTATTCAAATCTTTTCACAGTGCCAAAGCCAAATGGGGATGTGTGACCCATTCTAGAGCTCAAAAATCTGAATTAGTTTCTAAACATTCGCTCCTTTCGTATGGAGTCAATCCATTCAGGCGTGTCCGCTCTGAGGGGAGGACAATTTCTGGCATCAATAGACATCAAGGATGCATATCTGCATGTGCCAATTTGCCTCACTCACCAAAGGTTTCTGTGGTTCGAGGTAGAGGGGCGTCATTTTCTGTTCGTGGCGTTGCCCTTCGGGTTAGCCACAGGTATTCACAAAGATACTGGCTCCGGTGTTGGCAAGGCTCAGACAAAATTCATTGCTATAAAGGATCTTGTCCGGGTTGTGAAAGGAAAAAAGTGCCCCTCGATTCACCTTTGTATGAGGTTATTGGGGGAACGTGGTAGCTTCATTCGAATCGGTTCCCTATGCGCAAAACCATTCAAGACCATTGCAGAACAGTATTCTGTCCGCCCGGAACAAGAAGATCCAAGCTTTGCATTATGAGATGAATCTGTCCCCAGAGTCTCAATTGGTGGTTGGTAGCCAGGAATCTGGAGAGGGGAAAGTCCTTCCTGCCAGTAGCTTGGAGTGGTGACCACGGATGCCAGCCTCTCTAGCTGGGGAGTGGTTCTGAAAGAAACCACTGTCCAATTGAAATGGTCAGGGATGCAAAGAACCTTACCCATCAATGTCCTAGAGCAGTGATGGCGAACCTTTTTGAGTCCGAGTGCCCAAACCGCGACACAAAACCAACTTTTTTACTTCAAAGTGCCAACACAAAATTAAACCTATCAGGGGCTCTGTACAGAGGATGGGACTGATCATCCCTCTGAATAAGCCCTAAGGGACCAAAAACATATGATTCTGCCAGATTCGCTCAGAATGCAGGGTGTAGGAATGCGTTTTGCTCAGAATGCAGGGATCAGGAATGCTTTGTGCTCAGGGTGCAAGAATGCAGGGTGCAGGAATGCGTTTTGCTCAGAATTACAGGGATCAGGAATGCTTTTTGCTCAGAATGCAGGGTTCAGGAATGCGGTTTCGCTCAGAATGCAGGGTTCAGTAATGCGGTTTTCTCAGAATGCAGGAATCAGAAATGCGGTTTGCTCAGAATGCAGGGATCAGAAATGCGGTTTGCTCAGAATGCAGGGATCAGAAATGCGGTTTGCTCAGAATGCAGGGATCAGGAATGCGATTTGCTCAGAATGCAGGGATCAGGAATGCGGTTTTCTCAGAATGCAGGGATCAGGAATGCGATGATCAGGAATGCGGTTTTCTCAGAATGCAGGGATCAAGAATGGGGTTTGCTCAGAATGCAGGGATCAGGAATGCGGTTTGCTCAGAATGCAGGGATCAGGAATGCGGTTTGCTCAGAATGCAGGGATCAGGAATGCGATTTGCTCAGAATGCAGGGATCAGGAATGCGATTTGCTCAGAATGCAGGGATCAAGAATGCAGTTTGCTCAGGATGCAGGAATGCAGTTTGCTCAGGATGCAGGGTGCAGGAATGCAGTTTGCTCAGAATTCAGGGTGCAGGAATGCAGGGTGCTCAGAATGAGTTGTGCTCAGAATACAGGGTTCAGGAATGGGTTCTGCTCAGAATGCACTCTGCAACATACACTGACCTACCTGACACATACACAGACTTACCTAACACATACTTCCTGCACTGCTCGCATCCCCCCACACAACTGAAAAATTCCATGGTAATAAAGGGGTATTACAGGCTGGTATTCAAGTGGTTAATATGCATTATGTTGGATTGTAGGTAACAAAAGTAAGTAAGAGAACATGTGTTCTTGTCATTCTGGTGCTGGTGTGCTGACTTAAGTTTTGTGCCAGTCAAAAACACAGTGCAATGTGAATCAGATCCTTACCTCTCCATGGCCTCATCGTCCATTACATCAGGGCTCTCCCTAGCACTGGGCAGTATTGCAGGAGTCCCCGCCATCCAGCCGCTCCTTGGTGTCCCAGACGCAGAGAAGTCAGCTAGAAACCACTGCACCTCTCTCATGGCCATGATCTGCTCCGAGCACCGCCCCTCCCCCTCCGCTGTCAGGTCGCAGTGCATTTACCAGAGGAATGGGCTGTGCCAAAGTACTCCTGGGGCAGGGGAGCTGGAATAGGGTGCTGCAGAGAGGAATGCCCGAATGCCTCACCGGAGGTGTGAGGGTCAGGGGGAGGCAATAAGCTGCAGCACAGACCCTCGGTATAGCGGAGAAATACATTTACACCCCCTAAATGTTGCACAAGTGATTGCCTGGCTGGGGAATTCCCCCCTTATCCTGGCAGGATGCTGCGTGCCCTCAGAGACGGCTCTGCGTGCCGGCAGTGGCACGCGTGCCACGCGTTCGCCATCACTGTCCTAGAGATTCAAGCAGCTTGTCTGGCTCTAGTATCTTGGACTACCAGATTACAGGGTTGTCCCATCCGGATTAAATCCGACAATGCCACGGCAGTGGCTTACATCAACCACCAAGGGGCTACCAGGAGTCAGAAGGAAGTGGACCACATCCTGACATGGGCAGAGAAGCATGTACCATTCCTGTCGGTAGTCTTCATTCCAGGAGTGGAGAATTGGCAGGCGGACTTCTTGAGTCGCCATCAGTTGTCCCCAGGTGAGTGGTCCCTACATCCTGAGTTTTTTTTCAACAATTTGCCAACGATGGGGTACCCCAGACTGTTGGCAACCAGGTTCAACAAGAAACTGGACAGGTTTGTCTCAAGGACAAGGGATCTGCTCACATTCGGAGCAGAGGCTTTAGTGATCACTTGGGATCAGTTTTCTCTGATTTAGAGAAAAAATGGCATCCCCATAAATGTCATAGGAAGAATTCTTGCATTTCTACAGTTGGGGTTAGAAATTAAGCTGGCTTTAGGTACGATCAAGGGTCAGATCTCGGCCTTATCTGTATTTTTTTCAAAGACCAATTGCTTTGCATTCCTTGGTTCGAGCCTTTAAACAAGGGGTAGTTCATATAACTCCACCTTTGTGTCCCTGGGGTTTTAATCTGGTCTTGGCTGCTTTGCAAAAACAGCCTTTTGACCCTATTCAGCATATTCCTCTGATCCTTTTGACAAGGAAACTCATTTTTTGGTCACAGTGACCTCAACAAGGAGGGTGTCAGAGTTGGCAGCTTTTTCTTGCAAAGAGCCATATTTAATTATACATCAGGACAAGGTGGTGTTGCGTCCTCATCCGGCATTTCTGCCTAAAGTATTGTCCAGTTTTCACTTAAACCAAGATATCACACTGCCTTCTTTTTCCCAGAGCCTCGTTCTACGGAGGAGAGATTGTTGCATTCTCTCGATGTGGTAAGAGCTGTCAGAGTTTGAAATGACAGCTCAGATGCGGAAGACTGACTTTGTGCTGCCAGAAGGGCCCAGGAAGGGGCAGGCAGCATCGAAATTAACTATTTCCCAGTGGATTTGCCAAGTTATAATTCGGGCTTATGGGTTGAAGAAAAAAGCCCTACCCTTTCAGGTGAGAGCGCACTCTACCAGGGGAGTAAGTGCCTCACGGGCAGTGCATCATCAAGCCTCTATGGCTCAGATTTGCAAGTCCGCTACTTGGTCTTGAGCGCATAAATTCACAAAATGTAATCAAATGGATGTAAGGCATAAGGGAGTATGCTATGTTTGGGCGCAGTGTGCTGCAGGCAGCGATGATAGGTCCTCACGTCTGATGGCGGTCTGCATTTTGTTTGTCTCCCTCCCCTCAGTGGCATTGCTTTGGGACATCCCACATAGTAATTACTATAGCTGCTCTGTGTACCGTGATGTACTCCAAGAATATTATTTTACAGGTAAGCTGTAGGAAAAATCCTATTTTCTCCTCTACGTTTTCCTTTTTAATTTTTCTGTCCTGATTACAATGGTTACGAGGACAAAAGGTGGAAGTAAATTTACTTAACGGGGATACGGCAATAACATCCTAGCAGGGGTTCTAACCTCAACTCTACCCAAAACTAGAAAATGTAATTATTATAAAATAAAGTTACCAATGTGGACATTCTCTAGAAAATACCTGTTTTACCGGACTGTTGTTCTGACCCATTTTCAGAAGCATATGTCAAAAATGGCAGCATCCACATTTCTTTAATGATGGCTTTACTTTATGTGAATATCGTCCCCTTTACATAAATCTACATTTGCCCCATCTGCCCATCTCCTAGACATCCCTTCTACTTCTAAGAAGCAGCCTACAATTTCCTCCAGGCACCAGTACCTATGCTGACACAGCAGCCTTCAGCTTTATTGAAGCAGTGGGCCGCAGCACTCTGCATTAGGGTTGCCACCTGTCCAGGATTCACCCGAACAGTGGGTTTGGAATCCTGTGTCCGGGTTTCACTCTGCCTGAAACCCGGACAGATTATTTAGACAGGGCTGTGGCTCCCCAAGTAACTGAGATAGTGACACAAAAATCTGTTGCCATCTGGGAGCTGCGGGCCACTGTCTGGGGCAGATTTGCCATCACTGGGAGGGGGGAGCGATAATGTCAGCAAGAGCAGTTTGGCCGCACCCACTGTTCGCCGCAGCGCTCTGCATTACCACTCTCCTTGAGGCACCCAAAAGGTGTCCCAGGTCTTTTATAATCCTATAGTATATACCAGGGATATGCAATTAGCGGACCTCCAGCTGTTGTAGAACTACAAGTCCCATGAGGCATAGCAAGACTCTGACAGCCACAAGCATGACACCCAGAAGCAGAGGCATGATGGGACTTGTAGTTTTGCACCAGCTGGAGGTATGCTACTTGCATATCCCTGGTATATACTAAGGAAAAAAAGAAGTGCCCTGTAAAGTGTTCGGGTTTGACTTGAAGAAAAGGTGGCAACCCTACTCTGCATGCATGGTGGTTTCTCCATGGGACCTAATGTAAGTCTGCAGGTTGCAAGGCAAATTTAGAGTTGGCCATTAAGGCTTAGAGACAAATGGCTTTATAAATAAAGATATCTGATTCCTAATTAAAGATGGTACTAAGGAAGTGTGCAGGCTGCCAATGATCACCTCACTATCTGAAAATATTGCCTTCCTGGCTGTCATTCTGGTCCAGTGTCTTTTAATACATTCACTAACCTGGAGCTGCACCAGGTCAGTTTCCATAGGCCTAACCAGACAACTATCATTTTCATAAGGGGGTCTGTCAAGGTAGCCTCAGTATTTATTATATATTTCTCTCAGTAAAGGTCTTCTTAAACTACATTTAAATCGAATAACAAAAGTATAATATGCCATGCTTCAAATGGAGACTGCAAGACTGCAAGTGGCCCTTTCAATACACAATGCATGGCATGTTCACTGTTATCAGTAAACCCACCATAAGAGATGCCATGCAGCTATCACTGGATTGCATGTATGTAGACAGGGAGTAGCTGCAAAGAGGCAGCAGCACTGAGATGAAACGATTAAACAATAGAAACAAGAGGAGAAAACCATCTTCAATTTAAAAAAAACGTTGCCATTATTTCTGATGCATAGCAAATTAAATGGTATTCAGTTTATATCTACTTTTAAATGCATTAAAACATTGAAATGGATCAGAAATCACTCTCAAACAGAATCTGATAGGTTTAAGTAGTTTGAAATTAAGTATTTTATTGATCCGTGTTTTTACTTTACATGTCTCAAATACTGCTGACGTTAAGAAAACACACCGTGTAAAAACGTTTTTTATTTTTGTGAGCCGCACACACCGCAGTACTTTTCTGATCTATTCTGAAATGTCATGATTTATTAAGATACACTTATCCTTTTCTCTGCAGAAGCTGCTTTCTGATGAGAGATTATATCAGAGCGAGGTGCTCTATGCCTTCCTGAGCCCGTCTCCTGAGCACCTCAAAGTCATGGATGTCCAGGGCAAAAAATCATCCTTCTCACTTGCTTCATTTTTGGAAAGACTTCCTGGGGAATTCTTCTCTCACCAAGAGGTGAGCGCATCCCAGCTATTACAATTCATGGGTTTGTTAAAGAATTGTTTATTATGTTTTTATGGATTACTGTAGGGTTCAGGGCCAGATCTGTAGTATCGTTTCTAGTAATATGTCGGTCACAAATAGTAGTTGATCAGACGGAGATGGAAGTCAGTACAAGTCTAGTCCTTTTTGCTTTATTTTATGTTCCATTTTTTTATATTTTCTCCCAGAATTGTTCATTGCAGGGCCCAGCCATAAGGAAACCGTACTGGAAATGCGTCAACTATTTTGGGAGACAATAAAATGTAAAGCTTTTTTGGAAATTTGCTGCATAATGTGAACCTGGAAGCGCTCGGCTCTGAGCACTTCTGGGATCCAAGCTGTCAAAGTTTAGGCTGCAAAGTCTGGTAGGCAGCAGAGCAAGCTGTCCATGCTTGGTGGGCTGGAGCAGAGGGCAGGGGAGACATTAGGGATCTAATAGACCCCTTTTGTTGACATAAACAGTACCTGTCACCTGTCCAGTTCTATCACACAATAATACTAACTGGAAAAAAAAGGTTAATGGAAATGAAATAAATAAATACAAAAAAATTAACGACATCTCATAAATAACCATTCCACAAGACATATTGGGTATCGCCAAGCTCATTGGAGTAAGAGAAATAATTCTAGGTTCCTCATTTATGGTTATTACTAAACTGGTGAGCTGTAAAGGCATTTCAGTTGTTACCTATTGAAAATTTGGGGTACTGTAATTTTATGCCGTTTCACGGTTGCACGCAGGTATGAATTGTTTATCTATTTACTCTACACTACCTCATCTTTTAGGCCTCATGCACACGGACGTTTAAAAAAACGGGCTGTAAAGCTAGTACAGACACCAGGAAAAAGCAGCATTAAAAACGCGATTTTTTTTTTTTTTCCGCGTTTTGCATTGAATTCAATGCAGGTTAATCCGCGCTAGCTTTCAGCCACGTTTCTCTGTCTCTATTCAAAAATCAATGGTTCCCTATGGGAGCCCATTGATTTGAATAGAAGTCGTACCAGAAGTCGGATCAAGATGATCCGACTTGCGGTGCGACTTGTGTGCTGAGGATCTTGAAGAGGAGCTCCGCAAAAATGTAAAATATTTTTTTGCGTGAGCTTCCCCCCAGACAATACCAGGCCCTTCGGTCTGGTATGGAACTTAAGGGGCATCCCCCCACCGAAAAAATGGCGTGGGGTCCCCCCCAAAGATCCATACCAAACCCTTATACGAGCACGCAGCCCGGTAGGTAAGGAAAGGGGGCGAACACCGCCCCCCTCCTGAACCGTACCAGGCCGCAGGCCCTCAACATGGGGGGTTGGTGCTTTTGGGGCAGGGGGGGCCCTGCGCCCCCCACCCCAAAGCACCTTGTCCCATGTTGATGAGGACAAGGGCCTCTTCCCGACAACCCTTGCCTGGTGGTTGTCAGGGTCTGCGGGCGGGGGGCTTATCGGAATCTGGGAGCCTCCTTCAATAAGGGGGCCCCCAGATACCGGCCCCCCACCCTATGTGAACGAGTATGGGGTACATCGTACCCCTACCCATTCACCTGGGGGATAAGTGTCAATAAAAAAAAAAAACACAGTACACAGGTTTTCAAAGTAAAATTTTCAAAGTAATTTTATTAGGCAGCTCCGGTGGTCTTCGTCAGACCTCGGGGGTCTCTTCCGACTTCTCCGACCTCTTCTCCCGCTCTCCGGTGCCTTCTTCCGGACTCCTCCACTATATTCTTTCAGCTCTTTTACTAACAGAGCAGCCCGGTCTTCTCCTCCTCCACCGCCGTTCTCTTCTCTCTTCCGATGTTGACACGACGCTGTCTCCCGCTGTAATGTGGTGTACGCGGTGGGTTGCGATTTATATAGGCATGTGGGCGTGGTCACTGAATGATATCACCCGGTGACCCAGCCCTCTTATGACGTCATAGCCCGGGCATGATGGGATTCCATTCCGTGACCACGCCCCCATGCCTATATAAGTTGCAACGCCCCGCGTACACCGCATTACAGCGGGAGACAGCGTCGTGTCACCATCGAAGAGAGAGGAGACAAGAGAACGGCGGCGGAGGAGAAGACGACCGGGCTGCTCCGTTAGTAAAAGAGCTGAAAGAAGATAGCGAAGGAGAGCGGCAGAAGGCACCGGAGAGCGGGAGAAGAAGCCGGAGAAGTCGGAAGAGACCCCCGAAGTCGGACGAAGACCACCGGAGCTGCCTAATAAATTACTTTAAAAACCTGTGTACTGTGTTTTTCTTTTTTTAATTGACACTTTTCCCCCAGGTGAATGGGTAGGGGTACGATGTACCCCTTACTCGTTCACATAGGGTGGGGGACCGGGATCTGGGGGCCCCCTTATTGAAGGGGGCTCCCAGATTCCGATAAGCCCCCCCTGCCCTAAAGCACTAACCCCCCATGTTGAGGGCGTGCGGCCTGGTACGGTTCAGGAGGGGGGCGGTGTTCGCCCCCTTTCCTTACGTACCGGGCTGCGTGCTCGGAAAAGGGTTTGGTATGTATCTTTGGGGGGACCCCGCGCCATTTTTTCGGTGTGGGGTTCCCCTTAAGATCCATACCAGACCGAAGGGCCTCGTATCGTCTTGGGGGGAAGCTAACGCAAAAAATGTTTTTACATTTTTTGCGGACCTCCTCTTCAAGATCTTCAGCACACAAGTCGCACCGCAAGTCAGATCATCTTGATCCGACCTCTGGTACGACTTCTATTCAAATCAATGGACTCCCATAGGGAACCATTGATTTTGAATAGAGACAGAAACGCCGGACGAGGCTTAACACAGCGTTAAGCCTCGTTAATTGCCGTTTAACACCTTTTACCGGCGTCTGACGTTTTTACAGCTCTAACGCTGGAGCCTCAAAACGCACTGGTCCTGTTTTTTTTTTTTTTTACAGCTTAAAAACGCCTATGCCATTTGCAGCTCAAAAACGCCTAGGTGGGCATGAAGCCATAGACTAACATGGACAGGCGTTTTTGAGCTGCAAAAAACGCTCAAAAAAGCGGCTGTAAAAACGTCCGTGTGCATGAGGCCTTATATTGTACAAAAAATTGGGGATTATATTGTGTTTGTGTGCAATAAAATTCCTTTTAGTGTAGATTTTACTGAAAATATAGATTTGGTAAACAGTTGCACAAATATCGTGGCATTAAATTTTTTTTTTATTTTACAGAGTCTCTGCTTTAAAAAAAAATATAGAATATGTTGGGGGTTTAAAGTAATTTTCTAGCTAAAAATGCAGATTTGAACATGTGTGAAAAATGAAAAAAATAAATAAAATACTCCATTAGTGAACTGGTAATGATGAGATTTAAGCTGATCACTATACACTGCTATCGTATTCTATGTTAGACAATGCTGAGCATCGTCTCTGCTGATGGTGCAGATACTGGAAGAAAACAAAAGATCTGCTAAATTCACTAAATGTACATCTGAATATTACTACATAATGTTTAACTTTACAGCAAGCTATGTATTGCTTTTGTCTCAGAAGTTTTTTGCATTGTTAGCTGAGACTTCATTCCTTGTCTGGATTCTTAAGATATGACTTTTGCTGCTACTTTGTTGTATAAGTTGCTTTTTATTTTATATACTGTGCATCTGCCTGACTTATCTTCACCTAAAATCATTTAAAGCCACACATTTCACTATTTGTTCACTGTCATTATGTGACTTTCTTGTTCATCTATAGGATGAAACGGAGGAAGACAGTGACTTATCTGATTATGGGGATGATCTCGATGGGAAGAAGGATGCCTTGGCCGAGCCATGCTTCATGCTGATTGTTGAGATTTTTGAGTTGCGAGGAAGTGAGTGTTCCTTATTGACACACATCTCAGATGTTTGTTGTACAGAATACCATGATGATTGTGCAGTGCATCATTCTTCATAGGTGTCCCACCCAGGGCCGGTGCTACCACTAGGCAAACTAGGCGGCCGCCTAGGGCGCCCTGCTGCTGATTTTCCTACTCTAGGCTGTAGACAGCGCTGCCTGTCTTTTGGCAAATATCTCCTAAACCGTGTAGGTTTAGAAGATATTTCTTTGACCTACAGGTAAGCCTTCATCTAGGCTTACCTGTAGGTCCAAGTGCAGCAAGCAACTAAGTCTCAGCATCAGCAGACAGGCGCCGCTCCGTTCACACATAGTGTCAGAGGCGCAGCAGTGGTGGAGGACTGTTTCTGTGTCCCGACTCCCACAGCAAGCAAACATTCATTGATGGGCACTGGTAGGCTGCATTAAAGGGCGCTGGTAGCCTGCATTTGAGGGGTGCTGGTGAGGCTACATTTGATGGGTGCTGGTGAGGCTACATTTGATGGGCGCTGGTGAGGCTGCATTTGATGGGCGCTGGTGAGGCTGCATTTGATGGGCGCTGGTGAGGCTGCATTTTATGGGCGCTGGTGAGGCTGCATTTGATGGGCGCTGGTGAGGCTGCATTTGATGGGCGCTGGTGAGGCTGCATTTGATGGGCGCTGGTGAGGCTGCATTTGATGGGCGCTGGTGAGGCTGCATTTGATGGGCGCTGGTGAGGCTGCATTTGATGGGCGCTGGTGAGGCTGCATTTGATGGGCGCTGGTGAGGCTGCATTTGATGGGCGCTGGTGAGGCTGCATTTGATGGGCGCTGGTGAGGCTGCATTTGATGGGCGCTGGTGAGGCTGCATTTGATGGGCGCTGGTGAGGCTGCATTTGATGGGCGCTGGTGAGGCTGCATTTGATGGGCGCTGGTGAGGCTACATTTGATGGGTGCTGGTGAGGCTGCATTTGATGGGCACTTTATTGAAAAGGTGGGAATTACATGGGAAGGGAAAAGGGGGCGGAATCAGCCAGGGGGGGGGGGCGGCAAAATTAGGTTTCGCCTAGGGTGTCAAAAATCCTTGCACCAGCCCTGGTCCCACCTGTCACACAGCCACCCTTTGCAGTATGATGTTATCCATATTCTATTGAGATGGCTGCTGCAACACTGACATCTACTGGCAAAAACTTATACCACAGTGTACTAACCACAGAAAATTTGGGGAAACTTTTCAGGTCTTCATTACAGTATTTGTAGAAAACTGTCCACGTGTATTTGCACTTTGTTTCCAATTTGGCTTTGTTCAGATAAGGGCCATGTATGGCCAGTATAAAATTCCACAGATTAGGTGTAGAATGAAGCGCAACCTTTGTAATACATCATAACCAGATCTCCACAAACATAGATCTTGGTATCTCTTTTATGTGATTGCTAATATTAGAAGGGCACTCGCTCTATACACATAACTCAATAAAAAATAAAAAAATGTGTGTGTGTATTTGTATGTGTGTGTGTGTGTGTATATATATATATATAAATATATATATATATTTTGTGATGAATATACCAGATTGAGAAAATATATCACCTGTGTAAGCATGCGCCCAAAAAATCATCTAAAATTAAATGCAATATACTCCTGGTCCTGGAATTAAGCATGTATGTAATGTAAGCATTATGACAAGTTAATGAGTGCCAATAAGGTGTTAATACATAAGTCCATAAGTAAATAGCTATCGCCAAATCACAGTGTCACCAAATCATGGACTTATGGATTAACACCTTATTGGCACTTATTGTTAACTTGTCATAATGCTTAAAGTGTATTATGTTCTTCATTCCAGCACCAGGAGGATATTGCATTTCATTGGATTTAATTTTATATATGATTATTTGTGTGTATGGTTACACACATATGATATTTTCTCAAACTGGTATATTCGTCACATTATATATATTTTATTGAGTGATGCAAACAGGGCAAGCACCCTTCTAATTTTAGCTTGATATCCTAGAAGTGTTTTATTCACACTTTAATGGGGCAGCTGCCATATACAGTATCTCACAAAAGTGAGTACACCCCTCACATTTTTGTAATAATTGTATTATATCTTTTCATGTGACAACACTGAAGAAATTACTCTTTTCTACTATGTAAAGTAGTGAGTGTACAGCTTGTATAACAGTGTAAATTTGCTGCCCCCTCAAAATAACTCAACACACAGCCATTAATGTCTAAACCGCTGGCAACAAAAGTAAGTACACCAATAAGTAAATATGTCCAAATTGGGCCCAAAGTGTCAACATTTTGTGTGGCCAACGTTATTTTCCAGCAATGCCTTAACCCTCTTTGGCATGGAGTTCACCAGAGCTTCACAGGTTGCCACTGGTGTCCTCTTCCACTCCTCCATGAGGACATCACAGAGCTGGTGGATGTTAGAGATCTTGCACTCCTCCACCTTCCATTTGAGGATGCCCCACAGATGCTCAATAGGGTTTAGGTCTGGAGACATGCTTGACCAGTCCATCACTTTTACTCTCAGCTTCTTTAACAAGGCAGTGGTCGTCTTGGATGGGTGTTTGAGGTAGTTCTCATGTTGGAATATTGCCCTGCATCCCAGTCTCTAAAGGTAGGGGATCATGCTCTGCTTCAGTATGTCACAGTACATGTTGGCATTCCTGGTTCCCTCAATGAACTGTAGCTTCCCAGTGCCAGCAGCACTCATGCAGCACCAGACTATGACACTCCCACCACCATGCTTGACTGTAGACAAGACACACTTGTCTTTATACTCCTCACCTAGTTGCCACCACACACGCTTGACACCATCTGAACCAAATAAGTTTATCTTGGTCTCGTCAGACCACAGGACATGGTTCCAGTAATCCACGTCCTTAGTCTGCTTGTCTTCAGCAAACGGTTTGCGGGCTTCCTTGTGCATCATCTTTAGAAGAGACTTCCTTCTGGGACAACAGCCTTGCAGATCAGTTTGATGCAGTGTGCGACGTATGGTATGAGCACGTATGGCTGACCCCCACCCCTTCAATCTCTGCAGCAATGCTGGCAGCACTCGTACGTCTATTTCCCAAAGACAACCTCTGGATATGACGCTGAGCACGTACACTAAACTTCTTTGGTCGACCATGGCGAGGCCTGTTCTGAGTGGAACCTGTCCAGTTAAACCATTGTATGGTCTTGGCCACTGTGCTGCACCTCAGTTTCAGGGTCTTGGCAATCTTCTTATAGCCTAGGCCATCTTTATGTAGAGCAACAATTATTTTTTCCAGATCCTTAGAGAGTTCATTGCCATGAGGTGCCATGTTGAACTTCCAGTGACCAGTATGAGAGAGTGAGAGCGATAACACAAAATTTAACACACCTGCTCCCCATTCATACCTGAGACCTTGTAACACTAACAAGTCACATGACACCGGGGAGGGAAAATGGCGAATTGGGCCCAATTTGGACATTTTCACTTAGGAGTGTACTCACTTTTGTTGCCAGCGGTTTAGACATTAATGGCTGTGAGTTGAGTTATTTTGAGGGAACAGCAAATTTACACTGCTATACAAGCTGTACACTGTACACTTTTCTACAATGCAAAGTATTATTTCTTGAGTGTTGTCACATGAAAAGATATAATAAAATATTTACAAAAATGTAAGGGGTGTACTCACTTTTGTGAGATACTGTACATACAAACACATAGGGACTCATTGGTTGACACCATTTCCTTTTCTTTTTATGGTCCGAAATAATATTACCGTATATATACTCGAGTATAAGCCGAGTTTTTCAGCACATTTTTTTGTGCTGAAAGTGCCCCCCTTGGCTTATACTCGAGTCAAGCACTTTTCTGCAGCAGAGAATTACATTTTCCTACTCGACTTTGAGGCCTCGTATCTTGGGGCCACCTAATGCTAGGAACCCCAAACCCAGTGGATTTAGCACTATAACGTATCCAAATTTTTGGGTTTAGCACCAAGTGGCCCCGAGATAGGGGGCCCCAAAGTCAGTTTGGAAAATGTCATTCTCTGCTGCAGAAAAGTGCTCGACATTTTTCGACCTGACTTTGAGGCCCCATATCTTGATATACAGGGCCCCAAAGTCGGTCAACTGTGTCCATCTGCAGCAATGTCATTTTCCGGACCCTTTGGGTCCAGAGACCCCACATTTTGGCTGCAGCTAGGGGGCATCTAGGAACCCTTAACTACCACATTTGAAGTTCAGGGGACCTATGGCTGCAAATGGGCACAGTGAGGCTGCAAATGGGCATTGTTGACCCTATTTTCCACTTACAGTAGCTGCGCATTTCTCACCCTCGGCTTATACTCGAGTCAATCATTTTTCCCAGTTTTTTGTGGTACAAGTAGGTGCCTCGGCTTATACTCGAGTATATACGGTACCCAATATCTCAGGTGAAATAGATTGTGTGTATAATCCAGTGTGCTATTTGTCAGTTGTAGAATAAATGACCACATAAGTATCAAAACTAGAAGGTTATCTTTCCTGACAAGTGTTTCTGTTTTATTGCAGTGTTTAAGTGGGTGAGAAAGACACTAATTGCACTGGTACAAATTACATTCGGAAGAACCATAAACAAGTAAGCTTTAAATGTCCTTTTTTCCGTGTTTTTTTTTTTTTTTTTCTTATCTGTGACATTTGGGGATAACAGATTTATACAGTGACTCACAGGCCTACTGTCTCAGTCCTGTATTTTTGGGGCTAATTTTTTATTACTTTCAGACAGATCCGGGACACCGTGAATTGGATTTTCAGTGAGCAGATGCTAATTTACTATATCAATGTATTCCGAGATGCATTCTGGCCAAATGGAAGATTAGCACCTCCAAAAACCTCAAGAACAGAGCTGCAGTGTCAGGAAACAAAGCAGAAAGCACAGCAAAAACTACTTGAAAACATCCCCGGTGAGCTAACTGCTATGATAGGGTTGGATGGCGCATTTATACACAGCAGTGTCCACTTCACTGTCATTGGGCTGTAAAAGCTGCAGACATCAATGTTCTCATCTTGAATAAAGATACACACAAATTAATAAGCACCTTTTCCTCTTCCATTGTGACTTGTCTGCTTTGGAGATGCATGCTGGGGCTTGTTACGATGTGTAATTGTGGAAGTGGAGTGACCTCACAGTGTGTTGTAAAGAGCCTTATTGGCTGACATATTTGTATTTTTGTTCTGTTTTGCTACATAGACTAACTTCAGCACTATAGAAAATAGGGCATATATCTCTTTCTACCCATTACAGTGCTAACTGAATGAATGCTGTCTACCCTGAGCCATATAGTTTCATGAAAACACAACAATTAATATTTTCTATTCTCAAACCACTTTATTGTGACATTCTGGTTATTTGTTTAGGTCCTTCTCTTCTCATATGCGTTGTACTGCCTAATATCTAACCTTGTGTCCCATGGTGCATTGCTTTAGTAAGTGCCAAGTGCATACTCTAATTGCACTGCTGCAATAGGTTACAAAGTTCTGCTCCAATCACGTCTTTGCCTTTCTGATTAAACTCAGTTGAGCTTAGTCAGTTTACTCTTGTGATGGGTTTGCTTAATGTGACTTGATCAAATAAAAAAAAATAAAAAATGCATTCCCACAAAAATGTAGAAATGACCCGTCCCACTTACCTGCACTCTGATCTTCACTCTGTAGAAGCTTTCTGAAAGATCTCCTGATCCCTGGCCCTCTACTGTGTGCTGTGGTTCAATTGGCCCACCAATAGGTCACATCTGAGAGGTACAATGGATTTAGATGCTTTTTCCGTGCATTCTACCCATTTTGCTATTTATCCCTGTGTAAGATGCTTTAATAAAAAAAGGCACCAAAGATCCAAATGGGTTTAAAAAATAAATGAGTTTTAGGAACTAAGGCTGGGTTCACACTGATGCGATATCCTGCATCGCATGTCATTTGTACAGGAATCCCAACGAATTCCTGTATTAATGACATGCAAATTCAGTGAGGTGCCAATTGGGCCATACGTTATGTATGGCTCATTTCGCACTGGATCCACACCAAAAAAACGCAGGACCCTTTTTTTTTTTGTTGTCCGCACTGGAATCGGAACGCTTGGGTCTAAACATTCCATGTGATTCCACAGTTCGCACTGCGTTCTGCCAACCGGTTTGGACGAGTCATTACCTTTTTATATTGACACCCACAGCGGTTTGCAGAGCACAGTGTGAACTGCCTGCGATTCTGATGCAGTGTGGGATCTGCACAGGAATCTGTGCATTTCCCACACCGCATTAGTGTGAACCGGGCCTAAAAAACAATATAGGAACATATTATATTGAGAAAACCTGTAAAGCTGTCGCACTTTATTTACCCCTCTGTGTGTACCCGTGTTGTATTGCGCCTGATAGCTTGATTTTACAAAGGCACCCAGCTTTGTATATTGTGGTGCTGGATGTGGAATGCATCGTCTGTAGACAGTGTTGCTGTCATTTATTTGAATTGCTCCCTGAGGCTAGTTTTATAAATGTCCCTCACAGTATCATTCTGTACACTTGCAATAACAATTATTTTCTATAGTTTATTTTAATAGGTAGTGAGCTTTTCATTTCTGACATTAACTAAACATGTGCGTATTACAAGCTGCCACTTTTTAAAGTGTGAAAAGCAGTTTTAATGTCAATTAAAAACAGATTGTCGACGAAACGGTTTTGTCTCTGCAGAAAAATAAAAGTACAATTGCCTTTCAACAACTACCTTTATAAGTAAAAGTATTACTGTTTTTCAGGCATAGATAAGACCGTGTGTGTATATATATATATATATATATATACACACATGAGATATAGATAATATTTTTTTCACTCTTCATGTCTGTTTCCAGATGCACTTCAGAACTTGGTTGGACAGCAGAATGCACGTCATGGCATAATCAAGATATTTAATGCACTTCAAGAAAACAGAGCTAATAAGCATCTACTTTATGTAAGTAGAGAAGCTTCTGTGAGTTTCTGTGTTTACTCAAAATTCATAAGTTGATGATTAGTAACAACTCCTTTCAGGCTATTTAAAGTCTCTTCATAACTAGCAAACTATTACTGTGTAATGGATTGGCCATACTGGCTCTGTTTAAAGCGCAATTCCAGGAATTCAGACGCTTTGTAAAAAGTGTAGGCACGTTAGGAGTAGTCTAGGGAGGTGCATGACATCTCCTGGGCTTATCTCTGTTTATATCTGACAGGTTTTTGGCTCTGCCAGAGTAGACATTTACACTTGGGGCTGTGAAAAAAGAGAGAGGCACACAGAGCTGCTATGCCCGCCTCTCCTTTTTGCTGCCCATTCAGAGAAGCCTTTGTATTTTGTGCATGAGTTCACATAATACAAATGCTTCTGTGATCGGGCAGGAGGAGGGGAGGAGCTGGCATAGCAGCTGCACCAGCTTTATTGTTGAAGATGCTTAGACCTAAAGCATCAGCTTCGGGCTATCACTGTACTTCCAGGAGTGCAATAAAACGGTCAGATGTAAATAGAGATAAGCCCAGGAGATGTCATACAGCTCTTTGTACTTAACTCATAGTGTGCCTTAACTTTTTACAAAGGAGCTTTAAAAATATGAGAACAATCGGCATGCCAGTCCACCTTGCCCATACCCAGGTCTCTCCAGTCTGTGATCTACACAGGATGACGCATGAAATCTGTCTGATCCTCAGCTCCTGCATCTCACCTGTCGGCACCCAAAAATGCAGGGTGCAGGGTTTATTTCTAAACCTGCACCAGAAATATTGACAAAAAAGCATTACTGACATAAATTATTATTATAAGTCTAAATTGAAGTTTCCTATTACTTTAGCTGGATATATTGAATGTGCAGCGAAAATGTCTTAATGTTAAAATTCTAATTGCGGCACAATACCAGGCAAAATTCCAAAGAGCAGACCGCAAAGGACAGTCTGTGTGACGGCATCCGCCCAAAACCCCTGCACAATAGAACTCTGCAATATTCAGGGAGCCAGAGTTTTTCCTGATTGAGGAGCTCTGGTTCTGAATCAATGTGTGCTAACAACTGTCCCCGAGCCACCCCATCAAATCATTCCCTGCAGCTATTCCCTTTTGTACCACCACCCCCTCCCTTTAGAATGTAAGCTCTGCGAGCAGTACCCTGTACCTTTTGTATTGAACTGTACTGTAATTGTGCTGTCCCCCCTATACATTGTAAAGCGCTGCGTAAACTTTTGGCGCTATATAAATCGTGTATAATAATAATATAATAATGTAGGGTGTCTGGTCACACCAGAGAGATCACCACTTTAATTTTTCTCAGCTGCCTGTACAGTGCCCATTTCTTCTGGGCCCCACCTGACTGTGTGGGGCAGTGGAGACGGGGGTCTGGATAAGAAGCATTTGCACTGTACTACAATGGTAGAACAGTGGATTGATATTAAAATTAGCATTTTAGTACCCTTCTACCTGTATGGTGGCTGAGATATTTTTGTTTGTGTAACTCAAACCAGAAGATGACCGCTAAAAATTTTGCACTGATGAGGCATTGGGGTCTTAAGCCGACCATAGATGAATTGAATCTCAGCCAGTTCAGAAGGGATCAACCAAGATTCGATCCATCTATGGGCAGGCTGGCTCTACTGAAGTCGGTCCATCGATAGACCAGCCTGTCGGACATTTTTTCATGCGATCACTGCTACTGTGTTGATGGCGGAATCAAGCGATTTTCTTTCCCTCCACCTGTGGTAGAAGGATAGAAGATTGCATAATCTATGGGCTGCTTTAGGCTAATAGGAATGTTCTTGTGTTTTTCAGGTACTGATGGAAGTCTGTCTGCTAGAGCTATGTCCAGAACTGAGAAGCCACTTAGAGCAGTTGAAAGCCGGACCAGCCTGCGACAGCACAAAGTGAACCACTACTTCTAATGTCTGTGTAACAATAGACATGCTGATTATTTTCCTCTTTTCCATAGAGGGCTGACTGAGGACTACTTACGCTCCTGTGTCTTTTTCCCCCTTCTTTATTTTATGTAAAATATACAGGTTGGGGAAGCCGTTGCTGTAGTGTAGAATGAGAAGGTAATGCTGCACTGTCACCACTTTTACTCAAAAATGAAAAAAACATAAAGATTCTAATTTGGTTACTGGCTTCTGGAACATGAGATGAGGCACTAAGGACAGGGGGCATCTTTTATCCAGTTCAGTGACATGTGGGGGCCGTTAAGGAGCTGGACGTACTCGACATTCAAAGAGCAGACATTTCGTAAGATAGTGTTAAATAATTGAATGTTGTACAGATCATTTCCTCATTGAGGATCCTGAACATTCCTTTATTATTTCCGGTGTATTGAAGAATGTTTTGTGCAATACTTTACGTAATGTTATTGTGAATATTTTATTCTTTATTGCTTTTATTTTTACCAAAGACTGCCCATTATTTAAAATATTTGTAAGCAATAAATACAAAAATTTATTTTTGTCCTTTTTAGTTTCTTTATTTAAAAAATATAGTAATGTATAGCAGCAACCAAACACAATCCCTCTGATACTGATCTCATTTCAACAACATGAATTCTGACTGGTTGCTAAAAGTTATTGCTTATAAATAAGTTACTGTGTGTATCCAAATTAAGGATGCTTTTCAGCAACCAATCATTGTGAGTGTCCTTGGGAAATAACCGTTTTGTTCTGCCCAATAGAACATAGATTAGAGGTTTGAATTAGATTGGTGTATGTGGGAAATGCAGACAGTACTTCTAAGAAAATTCGTCCTTCCATTTTCAAAGATCACTACAAAAAAAAAAAATATATATATATATATATATATATATATATATATATATATTATAGATCATATATACTCGAGTATAAGCCGAGTTTTCCAGCACATTTTTTTTTTGTGCTGAAAGTGCCTCCCTCTGCTTATACTCGAGTCAAGCACTTTTCTGCAGCAGAGAATGACATTTTCCGACCCGACTTTTGGGCCTCGTATCTCTGGGCCACTTAGTGCTAGGAACCCCAAATTTGAAACTAGCACTACAACATATCCAAATTTGGGGTTCCTAGCACCAAGTGGCCCCGAGATACGGGGCCCCAAAGTCGGTTTGGAAAAATTTTTATTCTCTGCTGCAGAAGTGCTTGACATTTTCCGACCCGACTTTGGGGCCCTGTATCTCGGGACCACTTGGTGCTAGGAACCCCAACTTTGGTGTGCAACCCCAGTGGAACTAGCACTACAACATATCCATATGGGGTTCCTAGCACCAAGTGGCCCTGAGATACAGGGCCCCAAAGTCAGTCAACTGTGTCCATCTGCAGCAATGTCATTTCGGGACCCTTTTGGCTGCAGCTAGGGGGCATCTATAAACCTGTAATTACCAAGTTTGAAGTTCGGGGGACCTATGGCTGCAAATGGGCACAGTGAGGCTGCTAATGGGCATTGTTGACCCTCTTTTACACTTACAGTAGCTGCGCATTTCTCACCCTAGGCTTTTACTCGGGTCAATATGTTTTCCAAGTTTTTTGTGTTAAAATTAGGTGCCTCGGCTTATATTCGGGTCGGCTTCTACTCGAGTATATATATATATACACACAAGCAAATATGACTCTTTGTTACTGTTTCTTGCAAGTCTCCTCTACCCCTCCTTCCCTGCACGTCACAGGTCCCAGATGACTGCCGGACCATTTAGGACTCGCGCATGCACAACGTGCACCCGGCTGCGAACCCACAAGCTGTCACAGCCGGGTGCCCACAGTTGAAATGCCGGCACCAGGGAGAGAGGGAGAGCAGCGATGGCTCAGGTGAGCGCAGCGCTGGGTGGTGGAACAGGTGAGTGTGTGTTTATTACAAGTCAGCAGCTACTCTTTTTGTAGCTGCTGATTTTTAATAAGCCTTAAACGACTGGAGCTCCTCTTTAAGCTAACAGCTGCTATTACTTGTACACGTTACTTCTGCCCACTAGCAGCAGACACTATGGGAAGGTCTATCTCTACACTGGATTCCTTTACAAATGTATTCTTATTACAGAAGACCTGGTCAGAAGAATAAGAACCCTTTTTTTATGTATTCACAGAATTCCTGAATAGAGCTAGAAAATAAAGTGCTCTCTCCTAGAAGTCCCCAAGAAAAACTAAACATAAAAGTATTATTCAACCCCAGGTATCCACTGAAAACTGAAATATCTGTGTGGGTGGGCTCTTCCTATGTGCAGTAAAAAAAGAGATTGCTACAGAATAAAATCTTCAGAATAATCCTATTTTGTGTTTAGTCTTGTAAGACTAATGCAGATTATATACAATGTGGGAAAATTGTTACTGAGAATTTATTGGAAATGGTGAAAAACCACAGACACATCAATGTGATGTGAGACCGGGGAAGCAGCTTCAGATCTTTCCAGAAATGACTTCATACTGCAGATCAGCAGTCACATCTGCGTCCAGTAGGTATGCCTGGAAACCGAATAACACATAGCAAAGTGAGATTGTGGATAATGCTGTTCTATCTTCATACATCCTATCAGTATGCTGAAAGTATAACCAATGGCAAAACTTTAGCTTTTTTTCAGTTTTGGATAGGTTTAAGGGGGGTTAGAGCACCTGTCAGTTTTTATTGCTTTCTGTGCCACCATGAGAGAGAGATTCGCCCTCCTTTTTTCTTTTTTTTTTTGTCCTCCTGGTGGCTGTTATCAGAGTGAAAGAAAATCACAAATTTTGAGTTGTCACCAGGGCAGGAATAAATAGGAAATCTTCCAATTGCAACACTGGCTTTGATACCCAGAGATTTCTTCACTTTTTGTTGTGGTTATCGGACAAGAGTTAAAGGAAATTCTCCCTAATTGGACACAGATGGCAAAAAAAAAAAAACCATCAATAACGATATACTGCTCAGGTTGTGTACTCAAGCCCCAGGCAGGTGTTGGCCCTGGCATGCCAACATATAAGCCAAAGAAAAGCGAAAGTGACCGCACACTGCTGACTTGAGCCAAAAAGATCTTTATTTCTCCAAGATAAGACAAAGACACAGGGACTTGACAAGTTGTTGACAACTTGTCAAGTCCCTGTGCTCTTTGTTCCATCTTGGAGAAATAAAGGACTTTTATTTGGATCAAGTCTGCAGTGTGCGGCCACTTTTTCTTTTCTTAAGAAAAAAAAAAAAACCCTGAGCCATGGGCTCTATTATTCTGAATATGTTCAGATGTGACAGTCATACCTGCACAATATACTTAATTCTCTACAAATAGCATCCTTGTGTATAAATATTGGGTGTATGAATTGACGTTCTATATACTGTACATGTATATTCTTTGCTAAACGTTACCTAATCATACAAGTGGTACTATTTTTACAACATAATAAATATGAAAAATTTACCTTGGAGTAAAAATTTTTAGCAGCTGTGATGTCCGGTTTTAGGCCTAAACCGAGATGGAGGCATCTGGCCAGGTAGAAGTTGGCTATGGCAATTCCTCTGGCGATATATGTAGGAAGGCAATCTGTAGCCTTTGCCAACAAGTCAATGTTGTCATAGTGTGCGATACTACAAAAGAACAGAGCACAGTAACGGTGATGTCAGCAAGTAACCAAACATGCAGTATAACTCTCTTATTCGGAATCTCATCATGTGGAGTTCCATAGGTCTGGATGTGTAATGCACTCATGTTATTGTAGCTTATATACTGAGCATTTTATAAAGCTTATGTCAGGGCAAAGTAAAGTAAAAAAAAATATGCAGCACATCTCTGTAAGGCCCCTTCCACACTGAAGCGTTTTTCAGGCGCTACAGTGCTAAAAATGGCGCCTGTATAGCGCCTGAAAAAAGCGGGTCCTTTCACTCCAGTGTGAAAGCCGGAGGGCTTTCACACTGGAGTGGTGCGCTAGCAGGACGGTATTCACCGCTCCTAAACCGCTCCTACCCATTGAAATCAATGGGGCTGCGCGGCTATACCGCCGGCAAAGCGCCGCTGGTTTTAACCCGGTTTTAACACGCTGCTAAAACGACGGTAAAGCAGTGCTAAATATAGCGCTGCTTTACTGTTGACGCCCGCACCGCCCCAGTGTGAAAGGGGCCTAATACAAGCACTTTCCCCATGGTTTATCTTTTTAAACACCCTGCAAGTACAGAAAATTGGCTGTTGATCTGCTAGAATTGCACTTCGCTCCTAAATCCTGTCGTGGACTGACAGCACACAGGGGACTCCATCCTGCCTAGTTGGGTTTTGCTAAACTACCCAAATCTTTCCCCTAGCCAATTCTCTATAAAATTCTATTTGTTCTGTAATCCGAAGATTAGAATTGGGAGTGCTAATTAGACTCCGTGAGATAAGATAGAATGTGTGCACAGGTCAGCTCTGAATGTCTGGCAAGATCAGGTATTTTTTAGTGCTTATTGAACACTTTCAAAGGTATATTTAAAGTGGTTGTTAAGCCACTCTGACATTACCATACTATCCTCTCTGTATCCTAATCCTGTGTCCGTGTGTGTGTGTGTGTGTGTGTGTGTGTGTGTGTGTGTGTGTGTGTGATTTTATAAAAAAAAAAAAAAAAAAAAAAGCTGATTATACCTAATTTTTAGAGTGGGCTCACGTGACCAGCTGGCTTTCTCCTTTCCCTGTCTGACAGCTGCATTGGGCGGGGTAGAGATTCCCCCCGCTGACGTCAGCTGGGAGGGGAGGAGGAGAGAGCCGGCCGCTCACATGATCGCCAAGCGGCACTCTGAAATGAGGTATAATTTATTTATTTTTTATAAATCACACACACAGGATTAGGAGACAAAGGATAGTATGGTAATGTAAATGTTATTCCAACAGCAGGAAGGGGAGCAGCCCTGGTAGGAGCTGACAGGCAGGGAGGGGGAGGAGGTCACAGGAAACACAGAGAGAGCAGAAAGCAGGGCTGCGGAAGATGGAAGCACGTAAACTCATCACGGTGTCGGGGCTCAGCAGGCATGATAACACCATGGTTAGTTTACAGAGGGGACGGTGGAAACTGTCAGGATCAGCCAGGTATTTCAGGTGATACAGTGGGCTAAATTACACAGCACAAGCACTGTGCTGTATAACTTGCTAGTTTATACATACTTCCAATACATTATAAATGTTGGTGACTTTTTTTAGTTCTTTAAAGATGTGGCAATTCATTCCTTAGAACAGGGGTCTCAAACTGGCAGCCCTCCAACTGTTGCTAAACTATAAGTCCCATGATGCCTCTGTCTGTGGGAGTCATGCTTGTAACTGTCAGCCTTGCAATGCCTCATGGGACTTGTAGTTTTGCAACAACTGAAGGGCTACCAGTCATGTTTTTGTTCTGACCCAAAAAGGACCTGAGAAAAGGTTTGGGGGCTGTTCTGTGCAAAACCACTGACAAAGCAGGTAAGCATTACAGGTTTGTTATATTAGTAAAGGCAGACTTTTTTTTTTTTTAATCACTTAGTCATACAGTAAGCCTTTGGTGGCAGCGGTATGGGATGTGTTACCTTTGCGCTAACTCAACCGCCTTTCTGTACAGCTTCCTGTGATAGTAGAATGTGACCAGATGTCCCTGTGCGTATACATTTCCACGCTCAGCTGCTTCCTTCAGACATTTCAGCGCAAACTGCAAATTTCTTTGTATTCCCTGTCCATACAGATACATCACACCAAGAGCTCCTTGTGACTCCACACTGCCATTTCCACAAGCTTCTGAATGCCAGAAGAAAGCCTGCAAGAGACCAGAAGACATTCTGCTAACGAGTTCTGGCTGTCATACAACATTAGAAAGAACTTGCCTATTTTAGTTATGAAAATGTAATTGTTCACGAGCCATGACCTGTACAATATGCCTTAATTTCATTAACAGTCTGAACTGGTACACTTTCTTGTCATTTAGCAGTGCAACTCTGGAAACAAAACTCGAGACTAAACAAATAATTAAGAGACAACGTTTGATCCATCAGTGAATACATCTAGGTGCCGTTGAATACAAACTATTTCACTGTTCAAAACTGGTTTTCACTTTTTAACCTGTTGCCGACCGCCCGCCGCCATATGACGGTGGATCAGTGTGGCTCTTGTGGCGGGCCGCCGTCATATGACAGCGCTAGCTTTGCGGCCACTAGGGGGCGCGCGTCTGCCACGTCGCTGGGGACCCGAGGCGCGTGCCCGGTGGCCGCGATGTCCACCTGGCACCCGCGATTGCCCGTTAACAGAGCAGGACCGTGGATCTGTGTGTGTAAACACACAGATCCACGTCCTGTCAGAGGAGAGGAGACCGATGGTATGTCTCTTGTACATGGGGACACTGATCGGTCCTCTCCCCCCCCCCCCCCCCCCCCCACAGTAATGCAGGCCATACATGGTCGAATTTTGAACAAATTTTCTTTTCAAAATCAGAAAGTTCGTTTTTTTTGTGATCCGATGGTGCCACCATTGATTTTCGAAATTCGGCCGACCGAGCCTTCAATTTCACCTCATGTTGCTACAGAAAATAATTTTCTTTTCTGGGAATCTTCTTTTCTCTCTGTAAATTTTCTTTTCTTATTACATTTCTCACACGATTATCCCATCATTGATTAGAAAATCGGTAGTTTTTCAAAAAATTTCCAACATGTCCGATTCCTCAAATTTGATTTCTGAACGAAAATCAGCTGTTACTGCAGCCCACTAATGGTGTGAAATTCATCCGAAAATTCTTAGATACGATTTTCGAAAGAAAATTCTTTCGAAATTCGAACCGTGTATGGCCGGCATTAGAATCACTCACATAGGGAACATATTAACCCCTGCAGCGCCCCCTAGTGTTAACCCCTTCCCTGCCAGTCACATTTATACAGTAATCAATGCATTTTTTATAGCACGGATCGCTGTATAAATGTGAATGGTCCCAAAAATGTGTCAAAAGTGTCCGATATGTCCGCCGCAATGTTGCAGTCACGATAAAAATTGCAGATCGCCGCAATTACTAGTAAAAAAAAAATAATAAAAATGCTATAAATCTATCCCCTATTTTGTAGACGCTATAACTTTTGCGCAAACCAATCAATATACACTTATTGCGATTTATTTTTTTGTATGTATATGTAGAAGAATATGTATCGGCCTAAACTGAGGAATAACTTTGTTTAAAATATAAAATAAAATTGGATATTTATTATAATAAAAAGTAAAAAATATTGGGTTTTTTCAAACGTATACCTCTTCTTTTGTTTATAGCGCAAGAAATAAAAACCGCAGAGGTGATCAAATACCACCAAAATAAAGCTCTATTTGTGGGGAAAAAATGATAAAAATTTTATTTGGGTACATCGTTGCATGACCGCGCAATTGTCATTCAAAATGCAACAGCGCTGAAAAATGGCTTGGTCAGGAAGGAGGTGTTTGTGCCTGGTAGGCAAGTGGTTATACAAGGACATTGAGGAGCTCATATTTAAGAAATGTAAAATATTGTGATATGCAGAAAGTTTACTTGCAAACTTTGGCTCTGAGTGACGTATTAAAGTGGATGTAAACCCACTCTCATCCTTTCTAAACTACTGCCATAGTGGTTATGTCTAAGGATATACATGCCTCCTACACGTATCTTTACTTGTCAAATATCTCCCCTCTGTCTGTTATAAGACCCGAAAAAATGCAGATTCTGTGGGTTGGTCTGTTGTCTGGAGCTCGGTGGGCGGAGTTGTGATGTCAGTAGACTCCCCGCCCAGCTCTACACTCCCCTTGGCCAGGAATTGATATTTCTTACACTGAACTTCTGCTGGTCTTATGGATTATGCCTCATGATTACGAACATCCAGTCAAAACTTAGGAAAGTCACCACATGACTTCAGCATGCCCAATCATGCTGAGGTGGGGAGCAACCAATCCTGGGAGAGCTGGAGAAGAAAGGAGGGGGGATGGGAAATACACAGAATGCCTCTGTCACACTCGTGCATGAGATATGTAAATAGCCTGTCACTCACAGAAAGGGGGAGAAACGGACATCTATTTCTCTGTCTGACCGTTTTTATCTCACTGAAAAAAGATAAGAGGATTGCTCAGAGCTGGATTAACTCTTTAGGGCAAGACTGGGCACAGATGACATGAAATCCTATACTGTACAAGGTACAAGCCTTAATTAAAAAAAAAAAAAAAAAAAAATTCTGGTTTACATCCACTTTAAGCATTTGGGTACCTTATATGTACGGGATACCCTCTAAAAACTTGTTAATGTTTGTAGGGAGTGTGTCCTTTGTTCAGCCCCTCTCCTCTCTTTGCCATTATTACTGGCATAAGGACAACCAGCCATGTCTATGTATTGCATAGAAGCTGTCAAAGTGCAGTCACTCCTCTGTAAAATACACTTGCAGATAGTTTGCAAGTGTAATTTACTAATACAGTAAAGTGTAACAATGCATTTACAATTTCATTATTATGTAGGTGTGACCTGTGGTAGAGAACAGATATAAAGGTATACCTACAGTGGGTATAGAAAAGAATCACCCCCTTTAAAATAATCAAATTGTGTTGCTTTGCAGCCTGAAATTAAAGACGCACAGTTTTTTTTTATCCAACTGCATTTACTATAACATTCAAGTGAAAGATATAACCTCAATATGTCAGGAAAAAAAAAGTAAATTTTTGTCTCATTTGTTAAACCCACCTTGAAGATTCTGAGGCCACATGGAAAAAGATGTTCTGGTCAGATGAGACTAAAATGTAATTGTTTGGCCTCAACACCAAACGCTATGTCTAGCTAAAATCCAATACAGCTCACCATCCAAATAACACCATTCCTACAGTAAAGCATGGAGGTGGTAATATCCTGTTATGAGGGTGTTTCTCTACAGCAGGGACTGGAGCACTTGACAGGATAGAAGAAAATTGGATGGGGCAAAATGCCATTAAATTCTTGAGGAAAATCTGCTGCCCTCTGCCAGAAAGTTGTCAATGGGAAGAAGGTTTACCTTCCATCATGACTGACCCAAAGCACACAGCAAAAATGACCACATAGTGGCTGAAGGAGAAAAAGAAGTGTCCTTGCATGGCCTAGTCAGAGCTTAGACTTAAAGCGGAGTTCCAGTCATCTGTGGAAAAACTGTAGCTGCTGACTTTTAACCACTTTCTTACTGGGCACTTAAACCCCCCTCCTGCCCAGACCAATTTTCAGCTTTCAGTGACAATTGTGCGGTCATACAACGCTGTATCCAAATGAAATTTTTATAATTTTTTTCACACAAATGGAGCTTTCTTTTGGTGGTATTTAATCACCCCATTTGGGTTTTTATTTTTTGCTAAACAAATAAAAACAGAAATTTTTGAAAAAAAAACAAAACCCATGTTTCATAGTTTGTTATAACATTTTTCAAATGGGTAATTTTTCTCCTTCATTGATATTCGCTGATGAGGCTGCACTGATGAGCACAGATAAGGCGACACTGACAGGCACAGATAAGACAGCACTGACAGATGGCACTGATGGGCAATGATAGGTGGCACTGGTAGGTAGTATTGATAAGCAGCACTGGTAATGACACATGGATTAATTTATAGGTGGCACTGATGGGTGGTACTGTGGGCACTGGAAGGTGGTGCTGGTGGACACTGGTATGTGCCTTCACGATTGGGACCGATGTCCCTTTCGCAGCCGCCAGTGAACGTCTTTTTCTTCCTCCTCACGCTATCAGCCGATTGCCGGCTTTGTTTACATCACATGATCAGCTGTCATTGGCTGACAGCTGATCACGTAGTAAGGGGTCTGGCGCTCTGAACAGAAGTGGTACCTGTCAAAATTGGGAACCTGCCCCCCCCCCCCCTCCTGCTCCTCAAAAGTGCCAATTGTTCAAGTGGCGTGGGGGAATGAGTCCTTAAAGCAGAACTTCCCCTTTTGGGTGAAATGACTTGACTTGAAGACTGCAGTTTGCAAACGGTCACCATCAAATTTAACTGAACTTGAGAAGTTATGCAAAGAATAGTGGGCAAATATTGTGTCTAGATGTGCAACGTTAGTAAAGACATATCCCAGCAGATTAAAGGCTGGAATAAAAAAAAAAAAGGTGGTTCACCAAAATACTGACACAAGGGGGTGATCCTTTTTCCAACTCGGTAATTCTGTGTTTGAATTTTTTTTTTCCTGACACGTTGGTTTTATATATTTCATATGGATGTTATAATTTGCACTAGTAAATACAGTTTGAGAAAACAAAAACGTAATTTTAGGCTGCAAAGCAACAAAATGTGATTATTTTAAAGGAGTGGGGGTGATTATTTTTTTATTCCCACTGTAATTGGCAAATTTGGAAAATAAAGTAAAAAATAACAAAAACTTCCAGCTACGCTTACCAAAAGCTATAAACAACAGCGTAACAATGTGCAGTAGTCACATGCATTACATTACGAAGCAGCAGCGTAGAAAATGACCCCATTACTATTGAATTTTATGGTCATTTCATAGTAAGTGGCTGTTCATCACAGGATTGCAGCATTCGGTTTATAAATATTACCATGTAATTTCTTTTTTCTGTGAGGGTTTCCACATGCGTAATGGATGACATGTGCCTAAGCCCAGGGGATTTAAGAATGGAAAAAAAAAATGCAGAGAACTACTATTGGACAGCTAGACCCAAGGCTTGGATACTTCATACATAACAAACAGGTCACAGTTCTACGAAACTCATTATTAGATCAAGTTGTGACTGAGAGATTGAAAATACTAAACATCCTTTCAGATTCTACCATATCTTGTAATTAAAATTGTTATGGTAGAAAATGACACTAATGGATATATCTAATTTACAGTTATTGCATATTGATATCTAGAATTTTATTACAGTATATAAAACGCGTTCCCCATGGCAATTTTTGGCATATAACCAAATATCTTTTGACTAATGGATTAGATTCTGGTTATAACCAATGGCATGGTAAAAAACATAAATAGGTAATATGTTCCATCAGTTTCAGTAGTCCTGGGAAGATGCAGTGTACAGAATAGTCTGGTGCATGGCAAAGTGTATTACAGCAATAACTTCTCTTAAAGTGGAGGGCCACCCTAAAATCCAAAAATGCATTAATATTCTTAAAAAAATATATATATTTTTTTTAACTTGCATGAAACCGCTGTTGCTAGGCAGTCTTCCTAATCTGCCTGTTCCTAATCCGCGGTGCTTCCTCCGCTTCGGCGAGCGGCCCTGTTGCATTCTGGGACATGTGTGTGTCCCAGAAAACAATGGGGCCATTCACAAAGAGCCGCACGACTCGCGCATGCACAGTAGGAAATGGGCAGTGAAGCCGCAAGGCACCACTGCCTGTTTCCCTTCGTTAAGATGGAGGCGCCGGCAGCCGATCCAATGGATGGAATGGTCTCGGGCGGCCGACATCGCGGGATCGCTGGACAGGTAAGTGTCCTTATTAAAAGTCAGCAGCTACAGTGTTTGTAGCTGCTGACTTTAAAAAAAATATATATATCGTGGCCAGAACACCGCTTTAATAATTTAATAAATCTCAAACCTGATAAAATGCCTTTATCCACTATGTAGTAAGGCAGCCCATAAATGATTGCTAGGGTATCCTCCCGCTGTGCTATTATATTCTAATGGTGGGGAGACTTCCCTGCTGTCAGAATACACTGATCAGCACTGCTGGCTACAGATGGGGGAGCTGATCGAGTGGCAAAAAGTCAACGGGGCGATTGCACAGAAGTCGATCATTAGGTTCAATATGATACAAACCAAATCACCTTTTTCAGATTCGTGCTTTGAGGTCGTGAATAAAACATTCCTAGTGTACTCTGAGCCTTCACACTGGCTTTAGGGTTCCCATTGTCAGCTGCCAGAAGCCACCACCTAGAGTAAAAGGAAGCAGACATGACACGTGTGGCTTGGCTGGCATCCAATCATTTCAGGAAGAATTACTACCTCTCTGCTTCTTCATCAGAGTGACGAATCCCGCAGCCTTCAAAACACGCAAGTCCCAGATTGTATGCTGCTGCATATTTCAGGTGTTCTGCTTGCAAGCTGTTTGAGTTGACAATTATTTTCATGTACTCCACTCCTTTTCTCTGGACAAGAGGAAAAAAATCGGTTATATTTAGACATATTTTTATTTTCCTGTGAATACTTTTATTTATTTATTTTAGTTTTGTGGCGTAGGAAAGGGTGAAAAATTCTGGCAAGTTACTGCCATCTGTAATGGGTGACTGACATGAAGTTTCGTGATTCACCCAACATGGGTAGGAAAGAGTTGGGATCTTCATAGATAGGCGGATCAGGCCTCCTCTGATCCTCCCCTTCTTTTACTGTCTTCAATCCATCTGCTGTTAGCACCAAGCCCTAGGAGGCATTCTGCACATGCTCAGTTTGGTGTGTATCGCTAGAATTTTTTTTTTTTGGAAGGTGCATGTGATCAGCACAGGGCTAATCAGCACTGTCCAAACAGAGGGTCGGGGGTCCTGCAGCCTCCCAGGACAGTCAGAGGAGAATGAAAACTCCTCCTACAAGCTTAAACCAGACACTGATAGAAGTCACAAGATTGCTATATACTGCTGATGAGAAAAGGTATTTAGCAGTTTATATTTATTAAAATAATTGTTCTGTGTACTGTGGGAGACCAGTGTAACACTTTAACATCAGCTGATTTCTACTTTTAAGCTGACTAGTTTGGTGTACTTGGGAGTGCTATTAGTCTGTGGACACCTTGTGGGAAGTAGCAGTCTGGGGGCATATGTGACAGTTCAAGGATGTTCACTTTAAAAAATAATAATAATAAATACAAGCATTTTGTTTTTGCAGGTAAAAAAAATGTGCATTTGTTTATTTATTTTGGAGCCTGTAATGCATTGCACCAGTGATCAGTAGATACACTGACAGGAAGAATCAATGAACTACCAGTTAATTGAGAACTACAACCCGACATCCACAAAGGATGTTGGGACTTGTAGTTTATTCATACACAGAGCTCTATGTATGAATGACACGGCTGTGTGGGCCGAGCTCCTCCCAGCTGTGCTGATTTCAAAAACTGACAGCTAGTATCGGGAACTTCTCCCCATACTGCTGTCACAGGGAGGGGAAGGGATCGGGCAGCGGCTGCAGCATTGGGAACATGTTACATCACCAGTACAACATGCAGGCATTACCCCGGTACAACCACTTGAAGCCAAATGATGCACCAGGTATGTAATTTGGCGGCATTTGGGTAAAGTGGAAATTAACTCTCCCAATCAACACTGATTATTTTTAATACTCATGCTACTAGAATTAGTAAATAGATATGAGAGTATATCATATTTACTTGTTTTAAACTTTTTCTTTCTTTACATTTCTTCAGTTACTTCCAGGTTTCTTGTCTAAGCAAATACTATCATACATCCCAGGAGTCTTTAGGAGAGGAGGAGGAGGGGTTTTCTCAGCTAAGCACACACTCATGCATGCTTGAGCTAAGTGCAGATGGATTCCAGGAAGTAAATGCTACATGAATCATTTGCCCTAAGGCTGGGTTCACTTCTATGCGAATTGGATGTGTTTTTTTCCGCATCCAATTCGCATGACAGGAGATTGTGACCGACTCTCTAAGGAGCCAGTTCACATATCTCAGTTGCGGCTGGGAAACGGCTTGCGCAGGAACGATGTGCATCTTTTGCTCCATTTCAGGGCCGAATTCAGGCAAAAATTCGTCCCTGTTTTGTCCCTGAAATGAAAAACAGGGACGCACCGGACCCCTGCTGCGAGCCGCATCAGTCGGAGGTGTGAACCCAGCCTTACTCAAGATGGTCACAGCCAGAAATGCTAGGTGGTTGTTTTTCAAAGTGATTTCTCCACAAAATAAAGCATGTTTGCTTTGAATATTAAAAATGTATTAAATTGTGTTTTTGGTTTATGATGCTTAGATGCAGTGAAGATCCCCTTTAATATAGTGGTGGTCAACTCTTTTGATATTGGGGTCCTCAAGTGCTGCCCCTGGTATCAGAAAAGGGCTGTGCATAATATATAGTGAATACAATGATATAGAAAGCTGACAGAGACTGCAGACATGCTGCAGGAGATGGTCCAAGCCTCTGAATATACTATAGAGGTTGTTTGGAGACATACTATATGAGATGGTCATAGACCGAAATTATAAGTGGCTGCTAGAAATCCCTGCTTTTATAGCCCCTTTACAAAATAAATACTTCCACATCTCTACTCCCTACAGTCCTCTGGAAAATAACTTCTGCCCCACTTGATATTTCTCTCAGCAAAATCCTTTATAAAAGATCAGAAAAAAAAAAAAAAAAACATGGAAATCACAGGAGAAAGAAAGACAGTATAAAATAAATAATTCAAGCAATTAACAACTAGAAGTTACAAGCGTATTTTCCTTCACCAGCCTTAGACCCCATACCCACTATTAGATTTTCTGCAGATTTTTGTCTTCAGATTTACCAAAACCATGTAGTGCAAGGGCCTGCCTGATTGCATACAAATTGAAATTCCTAAGGTTTGACCACATATTATATGGTTTTGATAAATCTGAAGACAAAAATCTGCAGAAAATCTAATAGTGTGTATGGGGCTTTAGTAAGTGCTTTGGTAAGAGAAACACAGACTACTATCTGCAGGGGGTCCCCAAGGGCGGCACGGTTGACCACAAGGACTTTAATGATATAACGAACTACTGCATTAATTTTACCCCAGCAAAAGAAACCCATGATTTAGTTTCACAATAATACCACCTAATTATGAGAAAATGCCGACCCTAAACTTGCACAAGAGCTTACCAGACATAGAATTCAAGATATTGTCTTTTTATTTTTACCATTATTATAACTATTAAAGAGACTCTGCAACCAACTTAAAGTGCAAAAAAATGAAGTATTTGAAATGTTATGTACGGCATTTTTTCCTTTTCATAAACCATCTTATATTCACTTGCAATTTGCCTTTGAACTTCAAAGCCCTCTCCTGTTCTGAGAGTGTTTATTTACTCTCTGTGCTGGCCCAGCTGCTCCACCCCATCCCCTCCCTACATAGCCTGCTGGAGAAGGAGCAAAGGGGAGTGTGACTTGAGTGACAGCCTTGAATCTGCTGGAGCTGCTGACATTACATCCAAGATGACAGTGCCCAGCAGCGGCCTCTGGCTTTTGGACGTCTGTACAAACCTGTGGCCTTTTGTAACAAAAGTCACAGGTTTATCAAGCATCAATCAAAGTCTGCTGGTGGGTAGTGCGAGGTCCCAGGTTTTCTAAAAACGTAGTCATAGTAAATGTTTTGCTGTCAATTTCTCATTAGAAAGGCTCACCTGGGTGAACCGCCGTAACTCTACATTGGCCCTTTAAGATGCTGTAGGAGGTACGCGCGCGCTCCCGCAGCGTGTGCCAGAGCCGATGCGAGTGGCCCGGTGGGCGCGATGACCACTGGGCACCCGCGATCGCTCGTGACAGAGAGTGAGAACCGGGATCTGTGTGTGTAAACACAAATCCTGGTTCACTCAGGGGAGAGGAGACAGATCGTGTGTTCATACTAAGTATGAACACCAATCTCTCTCCTCCCCTAGTCAGTCCCCTCCCCCTACAGTTAGAACCCAGTGAGGGAACACAGTTAACCCCCCTGATCACCCCCTAGTGTTAACCCCTCTCCTGCCAGTGACATTTATACAGTAATCAGTGCATTTTTATAACTGTATAATTGTCAATGGTCTCAAAAATGTGTCAAAAGTGTCCAATTTGTCCGGCGCAATATCGCAGTCCCAATAAAAATCGCAGATTAGCGCCATTACTAGTAAAAAAAAAAACATATAATAATAAAAATGCCATAAATCTATCCCCTATTTTGTAGACGCTGTAACTTTTGCGCAAACCAATCAATATGCGCTTATTTTTACCAAAAATATGTAGAAGAATACATATCGGCCTAAACTGAGGAAAAAATGTATTTATTTTTTTTTAAATTTGAGATTTTTGTTATAGCAAAAAGTAGAAAATATTGTGTGTTTTTTTTTTTTTTTTATTGTCGCTCTTCTTTTGTTTTATAGCGCAAAAAATAAAAACCGCAGAGGTGATCAAATACCACCAAAAGAAAGCTCTATTTGTGGGAAAAAAAAGGACGTCAATTTTGTTTTGGGTACAGGGTCGCATGATCGCGCAATTGTGAGTTAAAGCGACACAGTGCCGTACCTCAAAAAACGTCCTGGTCATTGAGCAGCCAAATCTTCCGGGGCTGAAGTGGTTAATTAACGCCTTGCCTAGGTGCATAGGGACAAGGGCACCTAGTAGCATATCTAAGATTTTATAACTTGGTTTCCACAGACCCCATGTGCAGATAGGTTTAAATGCACAAATCTTATGGTAAGTTTGTTGGAATGAATGGTCTGGAGAGGGGGTCTCTTTAAAGGGTTGTCAATACCCACCTGATCTTCTTGAATCCCTAGACCATCATAATACATCACTGCAACCTGATACAAAGCTTGGTAGTCATCATCTTTGACTTTATGAAACTGCAGTAGTGCGTCTTCATACCACCCCTGTGAAAAATAAATGTAAATCAGTTTAAATGAAGATAGTGTGCCTAGTAGCACACCATTGCTCCAGACCTTCATCAAACTGTTTTCTATAGACTCACATCTAACCCATACCCATGAAATACAACTCACATTTGAACCCAATTACAGCTGTAGCCTAAAGCTGGCCATACACTGAGTGATTCCGACCGTCTCCCAAACGAACCGGACAAAACTTGGTCAGTGGGTGGCCCTGTTGACACCCCTCTGCCCAACAACCTTCAATTGAAAAATCAAAGGAGCTAGGCAAAATATTGTTGGAGGTGTCGCCTGTCAGAATACAATAGCCATAGCGAGAGATTCATCCACACACTAGCGTGAATAGAGGAATCGGTTAGATCTTTTTCACTCAACCTGCACAAACAAAATCTTTAAGTATTTGGTCAGCTTTACTCATCCTATAGATTGTACCCACAATCCTACCTCAAAGCTGGTTTTACTGCCATCATTCTATGAAAATCTGCAAGGCTACAAGAAAGAGCTACGAACGTATAAGAGACTGCTGCATGATATAACAGACTGCTACTTTGAGGCTGGTTTCACACCGCAGCACAGAGTTGCTCACAGAAGGTGCGTCCCCTTTCACCTTTTCAGGTCTGATTTCGGTCTGAATTTTTGGCTGAAATGGACCAGAAGACGCACAAGGCTCCTGTGCAATTCGCACTGGAGCCGCACCAGAGATGTGTGAACCAGCTCCATAGAGAGACGGTCACAATCTCCTGAAATGTGAATTGGATGCGGAGAAACCCACATCCAGTTTGCACTAGTGTGAACCCAGCCTAAAGGATGGGTTCACCTTTGGAAACACGTTACGCCCATTTTTAGGGTGGAACGTGTAACATTTTCCCACTGCTGCAGCCTCTTACCGACCCGCCGCCTCTAGTGACAGCGAGCGGGGATCATCTCTCTGAACTCGCTGTCACAATTTATTTATTCATTCAGAGGAGAACTACAAGTACCAACAGCATTTTCAGCTGTCGGCTTGTAGTTCTTAAAGAATTCCAAGGACGCTGTTGAGCACTCTAGGTAGTTGATTGATGCTTCCGGTCATTGTGTAACTGCCTGCCCGTACGATGTACGAGCAGACAGCTTACACTGACAGTCTGCAGGAGTCCTGCATGGAACTCACAATCTGCTGTTGGCCAGTGCCATGCCTTGCAGGCTCCTAGTTAAAGCAGAGTTCCAGTCATAAAAAAAAAAATTACAATATTCAGCAGCATTAAATACAAATAACAACCTTTGGAAAACATATTTTTTTTTACTCACCTTTTCAGGTCTGTTGCTAAGGGGTCCCTTGTAATCTGCCTCTTCCTCTCCAAGGCGCCTGATGTCATTTCCCTCGGGGCCCGTGCTCGCTAGTGCTCCTGGGAGATGTCTGTCATCATTTCCCAGGAGTCACTGCGCAGAGCCGAAGGCTTCGTTGCCATCACAATGGAGGCAGGCACTTTCGACAACGACGCTCGTTGTCATGGCAACGTCAGAATACATACGGCGCATGGTCGATAAGCTGCACCAGAGCCCGGAAGATAGTGCTTGTGGGCTTCACATGCCCACAAACACTATGGAAGCTTGTAGTAAACAGGAATATAAGATATATTCCTATAGCAAATCGGCAATCGAGCACCGATTAATCTCACAAACGTGAGTGCGCTAAATAAACCCCCTAAAAAAAAAAAATATGCTTCCTAAAAAAAAAATTTAAAATAGAAGTTTAAACAGTGGCAACTCTTTTTTAAAAATAAATAAATAAATGCACATTTCATTTTTTTTACCTGCAAAACCTGTTGTGTGTGTGTATATATATATATATATATTTTTTTTTTTTTTACAAAGGTGAGCTTATCCTTTAAAGACAGATGATTGGTATAACAGAATGTCATGTAATAAATTACTACCATAATACAAGACTATTACGGGTTTCGACCATGTAACAAAACACTTCTAAACATGAGTGATCCCAAAATTAAAAATAAAGAGATTACTACTTTTCAGTTTTACCAATAAAGTGATATATTAAAATCCAACAGCAGATCTCCAGCCGTCCATCTTGTCTCGGGGGGTACCTCTCTGATCCTTTCTAAGGGGGACCCCATACGGGGATTTTTTTACTATATGCTTCAGGTACGGGGGAGATCTAGATCTAGATTTACTGAAGGTCTAGAATCGCTCTGTAGATTCAATTTATATAAACTTTACAACTATACCTAAAGCAAACCTGGTAGATCCGGGCACCGCCAAAACTTTTTTCTATTGTTGTTCCCAGGATCCTTTGTGATCCATTCTGGTGCCCTGAGGATCCCACCACACCCTTATTTAACTATATAGACATTGAAAATTAGTATTATAAAGATCACCAGGGTAATTCCCCTATACGACCAGGTGCAGAAATGGCTTATATGATAAATGATGAGATTGATCGGGAAATCGATACTGCATTCTCCAGGGGTGGAGAAATAGCAGCAAACGATACTGAACCTCTGAGGAAACTCTTTAAGAATCATAAAAAATTAATGATTAAGTTCCTAAATAGAAAATGGGACATTTCTTCATTAAAATCGCATATAGCAAATAAAGTAATTCCTAGAGGCCTCCGGGAAAAAGTAATCCCAGCAGAGCACCTCCACACCCCAAGATTCTTGGAGGTATGGAAGGATGAGTGCCTTAACCGTGGACTAACGCTTCTGCGACTTATTGTCGCAGAGGAGGAAGCCCAACTACACGAGATCCAGGAGGAACTTGAACAAAGTGCTACATTGCTAGAACCCCATAAAGAGGAACTAGACTTTGAAAAAAATAATGAGTATATTAAAAAAGAAATTGAGAGGATACAGAAAAACATCAAATATACTAAACAAGAAAAATTCAAACAAAACCTTCTTGACTTGGAAAAAGGTGAGATGTTCGATGTAACCAAACAAACCAGGAATAGAAGCCAATCTAGAGGTAAAAACTATAGGCAACGAAGTAATAATAGAAGAACAGGCTCCTCCTCTGAGAGTGACCGAGAAAATGACAATGTTTCAAAATCGGTCACTTTTTTAGAGGAATTAGAGGGGGAGACCCCCGAGTTAGATCCCAAACAAATGATAACCAGGAGGAAAACAAGAGAGGTAGGAAAAAACGCCATAGACGCAAAAGGAAAAGAGAAGGACATCCCGACCAAAAACCAGAGGAGAGGGAGACAGAGAGGCCAGAGGAAATACTAGATAAAAAAGTTCAAAATGACACTGTTGACTTCACAGTGGTGAATTTATCTTCGTTTGAATTAAATGAGCATCATACTAAGCTCCTCCAAAAAGGCCTCTCTTTCTCCCCAACTGCCTCCATGACAGAATTTGAGGTATTTAAGGACATCAGTCTCTTCCTGAGAAAAGTACTGTACAAAGCCTGGCATCGTTCCAAACAACTAAACACTCAGGAACCCTCTGATCCCACCATAGAAAAAGAAGAAAGGGAAGCCCTGGAAAATCTTCTCTCCCTTCTCGATGAAAATTATGATTGTAACCAGGAGGAGGACTATAGTCAGCCACTAAGACGAGCAGCAAATCTAACTATACGCTCTACGAAAATGCCAGTTTTGGCAAAGCATAAGTGGCTGAAAGTCTTCCTCGACCTAGTTCGCAGGGACCTTGGTAAGGTCAACTGGAACTGGCTGGGTTCTAACAATCTGTCTAGCATGGAGAGAAGAGCTCTAAAAGAACTGGAGGAGGCCCCGGACCTTGTCATAAAGAAAAGCGACAAAGGTGGGAATGTGGTCTTAATGAGCGAGAAACTCTATGAAGATGAGGCACTCAGACTACTAAATGATGAATGCACTTACAAGAGACTTATTACCTCCCCATTTCCCAAACTCATAGAAAGTCTAAACAAAAAACTCAAATTAGGTCTGGAGACAGGCCTTCTCTCGAGGAAGGAATTTGATTTTCTGAAAATAGACAGCCCCACCATTCCCACATTCTATATTATCCCCAAGCTACATAAATCTCTCAGTAATCCACCAGGGAGACCCATTGTTTCTGCCATCAATGGTCCTCTGGAAAAAGTGGGGAAATATGTTGATGCCCTCATTAAAGAAATGATGTATACGCTCCCTTCGTATGTGAAGGATACAGGAGATGTCCTCCGTAGGTTAGTAGATTTCAGCTTCCCGGAGGGCTGCCTCCTGGTGGGCATTGACGTTGAGAGCCTATACACATCTATACCCCATCCCTGGGGATTGAAAGCTGTGATGTTTTTTCTTGAATTAAATTACCCCAGTATGGGGGCACATAATGAATTTATAATTGAACTCTTGGAGTTCATGCTCAACAACAATTGCTTTCAGTTCCTAGGGAAATATTATCTACAACAGAGAGGTACCTGCATGGGGGCTCCGTGGGCACCATCCTACGCATGCCTCCATCTGGGGTTCTGGGAACACGACCTGATATACAAATCCTCTATGTACCTCAGCCACTGCCTCATGTGGCTGAGGTACATAGATGATGTATTGATGGTATGGAGGGGAACCACGGAGGAACTCCTGAAATTTATGTCAGAACTTAATAACAATGACAGAAACATTAGATTGACATTTGTCTATAGTTCCAACATGCTTTCGTTTTTAGATCTTCAGCTGATAATTGAGGATCAGAAAATAATTACCAGGACATTTAGAAAAGCCACTGCGGCAAATACCCTCCTCCAGGCCCAGAGCCATCACCCACGTTCTTTGATCAATGGTATACCCATTGGTCAATTTCTCAGGATAAAAAGAAACTGCTCAGAAAATGACCATTTTATTGAAGAAGCAGACGACCTGTACACCAGATTTAGGGAAAGGGGTTACTCACATCAGTCGCTTAGGCGAGCTAAATCTAGAGCCATGAAAAGTAATCGAACTTCACTTTTGGACAACAAGAAGGCCCCCCCAAGTACCACTGAGGATCACCCGAGAATAATCACTAGGTTTGGCTCTCAGTGGTCCCAGATAAAAGATATTTTACAAGAACATTGGCACATCCTAGAGTCTACCCCCCTAATATCCGACATAGTAGGACCAAAACCCCTTGTCACAGCTAGAAGAGCAAGGAATCTTAATGACATCCTAGTCCAGTCTGAATATAGAAGAACAAAAAACACAAAAAACTGGTTGTTAGATTCAAAACCAACAGTGGGTATGTTTCCGTGCGGCCACTGCAACATCTGCAGTTATGTACAAAAGACTAAAACCTTCCCTAACCCTAGAGGAGGAAATGATTTTAAAATTAGAAACTTCATCAATTGTTCCTCTACTCGGGTGATCTACGTTTTGACCTGCCCCTGTAATAAGATGTACGTGGGCAAGACCAAACGTGAATTACGAATCAGAGTGAGTGAACATATAACTAGTATTAAAAAGAAAGACGATGACAGACCTATTTCACTACACTTCGCGCAGTTCCACGATAATAATCCCAAGGGACTAATGGTTAAAGGAATTTATATACTTAATTTACCGTCTAGACGGGGTGATTTTGATAATATACTTTTACAAAAAGAAAAAATGTGGACGTACTATTTAAATTCTATGATCCCCTTTGGCCTCAACACTGAATGTACAATGCAACCATTTTTGAAGAAATAATGAAGTCAAGTTCGATAAAGGTACTTATCCCCCTTGCTATGTAATTAACTATATGAACATACTGAACTGAGTTATACTTAAATATAGGCAAGTAGCTTTATGAAACCTCCAGTTTCATTCCAGTATCTTAAAAAACATTAAAAAACATGAAAAATAGGTAAAAGTATCCTATTTAGTGTTTTTATGTAACATACACTCCATCCCGTTCTGTTCCCATGTTCATCTCTATCTATGAGTCATTCAATGCACCTTGTAGTGTTTGCTGAAGAGTCATAAGGGACAATGAGCACTTGGTTGCCATCTTGTGGTTAAAAGGGATATTACAGCCAATTGTAACACTTTAATGACACGGCCAGCACACTATAAAAACTGGCAATCTGTAGCTCCTCCTTGCTCTGAGGAAGTTAGCGGGGATTGGCTAACGAAACGCGTCAGCGGTGGTGACGTCAGCACGTCATTTGGGGGAAGCCAGCCCTTCCACAGCATGCCCGTGATGAGCTTTTAACTTCCTGCAGTTTCACCTAGCAGCGTTTGAAGCTAAACGAAGCGGCAAATTTGAAATTACAAGCGGACAGCTATACACACAAGAGGAGCGGCATCATACCAAGGAATTTTCTTGAGGAAAAAGCTTACCAGCACACAAGGGATGGATGAATCAGCAAGCAGGAGTGGGTAAGAAGCCTGCAAAGGCTGTTGCATATACAAGCATAAATACAACTTGCCTAAGGAAGTGATGAACTTTCCATGTGAGTCTATAGTCCCCCTGCTTAAACTTTGCAAACTTTCCACCCTATGCTGCTACTTGAACTAAGCTTTATAACTGCGCTCCCTGCTATGTGATGCTTTGTGCTGCTTTGCTGCTCTGCTTCAAAAATGCAATGCAATTGATTTTTCCAGCTAAACACGGACTGTTTATGTGGTTCCTTCTGTCCATTGAATTACCCTGATTGGTCAACATATATATGGATACTACAGAAGATCTACTGCTGTTTTAAAATCTTGCTTGAAAACATATGCTGCTACTTTGAACTGCCTTAAGTTTGAATTGATATTAATTCCATTTGGAAACATTCGTCATGGGTATCCATATCTGGTTCTAAATCTAATGATGATGTTTAACCTACAATATCTGGTTCAAAGTACTTAGTTAAAACCGTTATTATCATAGATATGGATATATGCTAAATGTTTAATTGCTGTGGTTTGTGGTTCACACCCCCTTGTTTTTAGGAAGACAACGTTGTCAATTTTATTCAGGGAATTCCTTTGTGATCTTGTATGAAATTTTTGCTATAGGAATGGGAAGTGGTATTGTTTGCTTAAATTCATTTTTTCAGTTTTACCAATAAAGTGATATATTAAAATCCAACAGCAGATCTCCAGCCGTCCATCTTGTCTCGGGGGGTACCTCTCTGATCCTTTCTAAGGGGGACCCCATACGGGGATTTTTTTACTATATGCTTCAGGTACGGGGGAGATCTAGATCTAGATTTACTGAAGGTCTAGAATCGCTCTGTAGATTCAATTTATATAAACTTTACAACTATACCTAAAGCAAACCTGGTAGATCCGGGCACCGCCAAAACTTTTTTCTATAGATATAACTACCAAGTTACAGAAGACTGCTCATTACTGCGGCCATGAGATCACTTTTTGTACGGCGCATTCTACCTTGCAGCCTCTGCATATTATTGTGTGTGTGTGTGTGTGTGTGTGTGTGTGTGTGTGTGTGTGTGTGTATATATATATATATATATATATATATATATATATATATATATATATATATATATACACACACACAGTATATATATATATATATATATATATATATATATATATATATATATATATATATATATATAAGGAAATCGATGTATTGATCTGCTACTGTACTAAACTCCAACCCATCCCATGACCCATATCTAATTTATCTCATGGTGATACTCACTACACATCGTTGGTAACATGTAAATATTGTACCCACTGTAAGGTTGTACATTATTCCTATACAGTTTACTAAAATGATGGTGTGCCCTTATATATTCTGAGATAAGAAATAATATATCAAGAAAATGTCTTACCTCTTCAAAATAGAGTTGACCAAGAAGGAAAGTCGTCTCTTTGTCCCCTTCTTGAATTCTCTCTTTTAAGTAATGTTCTGCAATCTCTACTAACTCAGAGTGATTATAGCCTAAGAGTCGTAAAAATATATTTGCCATCATATCAGTCATGATATCAATTATATTAACCCATACATATTATTTTTACATGGAACATATAAGTATGGCCAGTAGTGCTGAATCCATAACTACCCCTACAGCATAGACATACACAAGAGCACACAAACACAAACTGACCGACAGATTGACAGCATGTGTTAGACTGGCATAGGAAATTCTATTGGCAGCTTTCTCCAGACACTCAGTATGAGTACAGACATTCTTTATAGTGTATTATGGAATGAAGGTAGCTTGTATAAGATCTGCGGTATGATTTTTTTCATCATATTATTATTCTGCATAATACATGTAATGGGGAAGGTTATTCCTACATGGAAGACCAAACACCAGCTACAACCTCTCTAAGTCCTCCCTTCCCAATTCCATATTTTGGTTACCATGCCCGGGACCCTTAAGCCCCATACACACGCGCGGATTATCCGAGGACCAGGTCCGTCATACTTTGTCTGATGTTGGTTTTGCGTACACACGGTCAGACAAAGTTGTCGGAAAATCCGATCCTTCTGAACATGGTGACGTTTGTTGCCTACGACGGGACTACGTAGAGGCTAGTAGCCAATAGCTTTGGTCTTGTAATGTGATCTGAGCATGCGTAGCACTTTGTCCGGTCGGACAACCGTACACACGATCGGATTTGGTGTGATCGGACCGTGTTGTCGGCAAATCTTTCCAGCAGGAGATAAGACTTTGTCCGTCGGACAATTCGACGTACACTGTCCGATGGTGCATACACACGGTCTGATTTTTCAACAACATTGTCCGATCGGACAGAATCCATGAAAAAGTCTGACCGTGTGTATGGGGCTTTACTGTCCTTATAACGGAAATAGAAAAAAGGTTTATTGGTTATCTAGCATTTTTTTTTAACATAGTTGTATGTGTGGCTATATCCAAGATATATGATCAGATGGACTATAATATAATTATTAAGAAAAAATTGCAATATGTTAAGGCTTACCTGCAAGTTCACAATTTTCACCTTCTACCTTCTTGGGGAAACCCGGTAAATGGGTGACTGTATATAGGATGTCTCCTTCTTGTCTCCGGGGCAGAGGCTCAGAACTCAGGTTCTCCATTCTCCGCTCTCTGAGGACAAGCAATACATGTACAACCAGCTAGTTCATTGTTGTAGGAAAGCAGACGCAAAGAGGCCCAGAACAATAGTGGAACTGTTGCCCTTTATAGATAAGGTGCCTTGTTGTATTTGAGAGTGGAGTGGAAACTAATTTGGCTGCTATGGGAAACTAATCTGCTAATTTTCTAATAGAATACCATGAAAACCCACACTTGTCAGTCACCATTTGTCCGTATCTGAGAGAAGATCCATCTGAACTGCTATATAGCCATTACCCAAACCTGTAGCCATACTGCATATAACAGCTTCAATCTGAAAGTTTGAAATGGATTTGATGGAATTCTAGCCCTGAGCATTCATTTTTCCATGAGTGTACACCCCACAGTCTACCTGTCACCTACCTGTCAGTGTAAATGATAGCCATAACCCATTATCAGACTGTCATTTCACTAGATCTGGTAATATCATAGCTCGGGGTATTGCTTACTACTCATATGGAATAATACACTGAGTTGAAAAAGTAGAGCAATTGTGCAGGGCAGCCAATCAGCTTCTACCTTTATTTTTAAAGTGGAAAGCGGAAATAAACCCTCCTATCCTAAACGGACAAGGAAGCTGCCATCCTAGCCTCTGTTTAATCTGCAGTTGCCATGATGCTGCACACATGATCAGCTATGATATCATCCATCTGATGGCTTGACAGTTCGGTTGAGAACACAAGCAACTGCGATAGTTATCATTAATGCCATGCCTCAAATAGAACTATTTTGGGAAACTGTAAAATCAATGGGTTTAATTTAGCTTTAACTGAACAAACTGAAGATAGAAGCTAATTGGTTGCTATGCACAGCTGCTGCAGTTTAGATAAATCACCACCCCCCCTCGCCCCTCTCCACATCCATGATTTTAAGGTTCCATTCACACCAGATGCATATACAACGTGCATAGTAAAAGCAATTAATCACAATAGAAGCCATTCACACCAGTGCATTTCGCTGATGTTCGCTGCCCTATGCTGAAAGAAAAGTAGAACAAGCCCTACTTTTTGCAGCATAACGTGTAAACGCATGGAACTGCATTGCAATGCATAATGTATATACATAAAGGTTCCCTTAAAAATTACTGCAGTAAAAAGAAAAGTATTACAGCGCAAAGCAGTGCATGTTAAACATAACACAGCATGTCGATGCACATCAATGCCTATGCGTTTACCTGCGCTGAATGCACACATTGCGGTGTAAATGGACCTTAAAGCAAATCTGTCAGGGTACATTCACACCGTGTCCAGTAGGACTGTGTTGGGAAGATATTCTAGCGCAGTCCCACCGCAACACAAGGCAAAATGCATTGCCTCCTATTTGGCCGGATCACAGCACCTCATTGCAGTGGTGTGCGCTGCAAAAAAAAGTGAGGTCAGCCATACTTTCTTCCAGCGCGAGGCAATCCAACACCCCACACTGTGCACGGTGGCCAACTTAATGAAATGTCATTGAGTGACATTTTAATAAAGTTTGTTTAAAAAAAAAAAAAAAGTGAACAGAGTGATTTGGCGCATTGGCACTGCTGTCATCCTACAACACACCAGCCGCTGCATTGTAACACAGCAGTTGTTGTGAATGTGCCCTTTGCTACAATCTCCTGCTATAAAATGCTAGTCACGCAGAATCGTTGTCTTCAATGCTTTCCGTCACTAACCAGCAATAAGTATGCGGTTGATCGACTTCCCATGACTTTCCCGATCTCATATTTTCTCCAGGTGGTGGCACATATTTTAATAAAATTAGAGGATCAGCTGAAGAGTCCGGCAACTGGCATTTTCAGAAGGATGTCAGCAATGGCAGTTTCCAGCTTTCTCACGTGGCAAGTAGAGTGTGATTGTCACACAACGAAAAATGTGTCGGGGTCTGATACTTTTTGGTCACTTCTAAGAGCTCATTCCCAGCAGCCTTTGTGCATTCATTCCCAGCAGCCTGTTTGCATTCATTAACAGCAGCCTGTGTGCATTCATTCCCAGCAGCCTGTGTGCATTCATTGACAGTAGCCTGTGTGCATTCATTCCCAGCAGCCTGTGTGCATTCATTGACAGTAGCCTGTGTGCATTCATTCCCAGCAGCCTTTGTGCATTCATTCCCAGCAGCCTTTGTGCATTCATTCCCAGCAGCCTGTGTGCATTCATTCCCAGCAGCCTGTGTGCATTCGTTGACAGTAGCCTGTGTGCATTCATTCCCAGCAGCCTTTGTGCATTCATTCCCAGCAGCCTGTGTGCATTCATTCCCAGCAGCCTGTGTGCATTCATTGACAGCAGCCTGTGTGCATTCATTCCCAGCAGCCTGTGTGCATTCATTCCCAGCAGCCTGTGTGCATTCATTGACAGCAGCCTGTGTGCATTCATTCCCAGCAGCCTGTGTGCATTCATTCCCAGCAGCCTGTGTGCATTCATTGACAGCAGCCTGTGTGCATTCATTGACAGCAGCCTGTGTGCATTCATTCCCAGCAGCCTGTGTGCATTCATTGACAGCAGCCTGTGTGCATTCATTCCCAGCAGCCTGTGTGCCTTTATTCCCAGCAGCCTTTGTGCATTCATTCCCAGCAGCCTGTGTGCATTCATTCCCAGCAGCCTGTGTGTATTCATTGACAGCAGCCTGTGTGCATTCATTGACAGCAGCCTGTGTGCATTCATTCCCAGCAGCCTGTGTGCATTCATTCCCAGCAGCCTTTGTGCATTCATTCCCAGCAGCCTGTGTGCATTCATTGACAGCAGCGTGTGTGCATTCATTCCCAACAGCCTGTGTGCATTCATTCACAGCAGCGTGTGTGCATTCATTCACAGTAGTCTGTGTGGTGAATTGTATGTGTGCTGGTGGGCTAGGCCCCGATCACATATCGTGTAGCGGTAATGACTTTCAAACCAAGATTGTCATACGATTCTGCGTGTTGCATAGGGCCAGCCCATTCCCTTGAAAGGGCTGCCCTATGGGCGTTTGTCACCCAAAAAGAAGGTCCTGTTCTCTTTTGGGGGGCATGTTTCATGTGATTTTTAAAGGCATGGTTTGCAACACAATCCTGTAGCACAACAATCGTGGCAGAACAGCATCGCTTTTTGGGTGCCATTGAAGTATAATGGCACCCAAACCTGCACCTTGCAGCGATTGCTACATGATTTAGGATCACGGGCAGAATTGTGATTCCAAATTGCCAAGTGTGAACCGAGTCCTAGGGCTGGTGTGATGGGTTGTTACAATACATCACACTGTTTACTTTTTTGCTCAACTTTATTAAAGTGTCACAACATGACACTTCATTCAAGTCTATGCACCGCAGTACATGTGACGCAGTGGGATGACTGGAAATGACACGTAAACATTTTTATGCAGCGCGTTGCACCTCCATGTCATGTGAACAAGGCGGCACAGAGAAGAAAAAGGTTTTCCATGCACCTTTGTGTTGATCTACACACAGGGTGTGAATGAGCCCTAAGGGCATTCCACAAATGGGCACAAAAAAGCACATTGTGTTTGTGACACCATTGTTTAAGCGCACCCCAAATGTGACATACAGATGTGCATTTTTGCACACGTCAAAATGCGTGGTTAAAAAATGTGCAAAGTTTAAATCCCAAAGAGCTTATTTGGTGCGATTGTGACGTGTGGGGTAGTCCCCTGAAATTAATGTAGCATGGAACGCTAGGCTTGAACCTATCAAACATTGGTAGGTACATGCGTACAGGTCTGGAGGCACTTCACATCCACAAACACCATCCTCACCCGCCATCCCCCTCCAAATGAAGAGCCAGCCTGCCTCCAATCACAACAAGATACCAGTTCTCAGCCCTGTTTTGTTAGGGAATTGCTGGGACTTGTAGTACATAGCAGTGCTTAGCTCTCCCATCATCACAATCTTTACAAACCTTCCTTCATGCAGCTGCACAGCTCCCCGGGGCACACAGGACAATGCAGAGCATGCACGGTCACGTGCTCACTGTGTGTTTGCTTCATCTCCTCGGCAACTGTTGCCTGGTTACTTCGAATGACAGGTCCCGCCCAGAGCTCAGTGTATGACATGTGATCTGATACAGAGGAGATTCCAGGCTGATAGGAGCATGGCGGAGGCTGGAGATCAGGGGAAGAACAGCTCCTGGTTGCAGGAATACACACAGACCACCTTCCCATTGTTATCTGTATACCCACATTGCAGACAGATTTCCTTTGAGATTATTGTTCCAGTTTCAGTTTAGTGATCAGAGGGGGTAATAGATACTTTTAACTACTTAAGGTCCAAACCTATTTTCAAACTTGGTGTTTACAAGTTAAAATCATTTTTTTTTTGCTAGAAAATTACTTAGAACCCCCAAACATATATAATATATATATATATTTTTTTTTTCCAGACATCCTAGAGAATAAAATGGCAGTCGTTGCAATACTTTATGTCACACCGTATTTGCGCAGCAGTCTTACAAGCGCAATTTTTGGGGAAAATTTTAAATATTTTTTAATTAAAAAAATAAGACAACAGTAAAGGTAGCCCAATTTTTTTCTTGTATTGTGAAAGATAATGTTACGCAGACTAAATTGATGCCCAACATGTCAGGCTTCAAAATTGCGCCCGCCCGTGGAAAGGCGACAAACTTTGACCTTTAAAAATCTCCACAGGCAAAGTTTAAAAATGTCTACAGGTTTCCAGTTTTGGGGTAGAGGAGATATTTTGCTAGAAGTATCTCTAACGATCGCAGTGATACCTCACATGTGTAGTTTGAACACCGTTTTCATATGCGGGTGCTACTTACGTATGCGTTAGCTTCTACAAGCAAGCTCAGCGGGACAGGGTGCTTTAATAAAATAGTTTTTTTTAATTATTTTTGATTTTTACAACTGTCCATTTAAAAAATCACTTTTATTCCTATTACAAGGAATGTAGTAGGTCAAAAAGACCTCAGAGCTCACATTTACTCCTAAATGCAATAAAAAAAAAAAAAAAAAAAATCCCCTTTAAGACCATTGGGTGGAAGTGATGTTTGATGCGTTTTCGGGTGCATTTTAGATGCTTTTTTCCTGTTTTATTTTCACTGTACTGGTCCAGTGCATTTTTGATGCGTTCCACTGCATTCTGTGTGCTTTAATGCGTTTTACTGCGTTCCAGTACAGTCAAGTGCAGCATGTTCTTTTTTTTTTTTTTCTGGAACTGGAAAGCCCTGGAACTGACTGCACTGGTATGAACTATGCCAGTGGAAACAATATAACCTACTTTCCATGCATTTTTGATGCATTAAAAAAAGAAAAATGCACTGGACTGCATGTGGTGTGAACTGGCTCTATGGGAAGCTGCTTTCACAGGACACACGTGGTGTATCAAAAACAACTACAGTGGCTTGAAAAAAAAAAAAAAAAAAAAGATAACTAATGTATGGGCTGCTCTAAGATATCTGCCATCCAGTGTACAGAAAAGGCACAAAAGTATGTTGACCAATAGAATAATAATCTAAAACCCCTACAGAAAGTGACTTCAGGATGACAGCGAAGACTTCGGATACGATGCCTAAATTCCAGAAGGTCAGGACACCGTGGGTCTCACATTTCTTGTCTGCAGATTTCGATCGTTGCCTTCTGGAGCTCTAATAGACTTTTTCTTTTAAACTTTTATTTCTTTATTCACAAATTTTGTAATGTTTACACGATGTATCAAAACAGACATTTCCTCCAGAGCCCAACCTCCCTCCACCATACTTTACGCCCCCCGTAAAAGCAATATGTGTAATATCGACTGTACACATGTTGAATGTTGCCTGTGTGGGGAGGTCGTCCTGCAATAGGAACCTGTCTGGAGTTCAGTTTGGGTCTAAATTCGCTACATCCTCTCAATTCCAGCCATTCCTCTCATTCACTCATCTTTCAATCTCTCAAGGTCTATTTTCTTTTAAGTCATTACCTGACCTTTCAGTTTTTTTCCAGACTAGTAGACATTACACAATAATGCCTCTTGCTTCCCACCAGAGTTTCCAAATCAAGTCCTATTTCTTTAGCGCCCCTTGTTTTGTATATATCGATTTTTCCTTAAGAATTACCCCATTCATGCTATTCAGCCATTCCCCATTGGACGGAAGCGACGCCGACTGCCATCTCCAGGCGATCAGGTTCCTTGCTTGGAATAGGCATCTCATGACAGCTACCTGGGTGTTTCCTGGATTTCCTACTCCCTCCACTAGTCCCAGTAGGCAACGTTTTACCTCCAGCTCAGTGGAGGATCCAAACGTCCAGTCGATGACTCCCGTCACCTCCGTCCAGTAACGGAACAAATTCGGGCATCTCAAACCATATGGAGCACATCTGCTTCCAAGTCCCCACACCTAGGTAATCTTGAGTCCAGCCGAACTGAAAAAGTTTCCGAGGAGTATAGTAAGATCTATACAGCAAGAACAAATGTGACATCCTCTGAGCGGGGGACAGCGAGACCAGTGGAGCCAGTTCCAAAAAATGTTTCCACTGCGATTCGGAAATGTCTCCCACATCTTTTTCCCATTTTCTCTTATATGGGGGGGGGGGGGGGTGGTGGGGGGTGTCACCCTTGTCTCCCTTTATTGATACAAAGATATACTTTTGAAATTAGACCCTTTCCTGCCCTTCCTCCGATTTTCTTTAGACTCATACATTGGGCATTCATAGCCTTCGTTTGGAGGGACAGGAGCTCCAGGCTGGCTTATGAAATTCTTCATAGAACCAAACTGGATAGGGGTAGGGGATAGTCAGGCTTCCTGATATAGCTCTATATTATAAGTCCATGTCCTTAGTGCGTATTTTAAATTGGTGTCATGACTCCTCAACGAAACTATGGATAGAGAAAACAATGGCGGGAAAGAACCTGGCAGGTGCTCCCTGGATCCCTGCCGCTTCTAGGGATCTCTCGGATCCAGGCATCTGTTGTCACAGATGTATAGACTCTTTCTTAGCGCCCAGTCTTCCTCAGTTCCCTACTTTGTTAGGGAATGGGAGAGGGAAATGGGTCAAGACTTTACCCCGCCACAGATTCAGAGACTGATTAGATCAGGGGTGCCCAACCTTTTGAAGAGCGAGGGCCACTTAAAGTGGAGTTCCACCCACTTGTACAACTCTTCAGCATCCCTCACTAAACTGTGCACTGTAAACAAATTGGATATTTTTTTTTCAGCACAGACTGTATATCTGCTGTATTCATTTTTCACTTCCTCCTCCCTGGCCGCGGCCCATCGCATCATTTCCTGTTTGCAATGCCTCCTGGGAAGGGGCAGCAACTTCCTCTCAAACTGCCGTTGCTATGGAAACCTGACCTGAAACCTATTACACTGCTTATGCTGCACTTAGCATGTACGAGATCTGCAAGGATGAGATCCAGGAAGAAATACAGTCTGGCTTCAGATGCCCACACTTAAGATGGCCACGGCCTGCTGCAAGTTTATAAAATAACAAACTACTGCTAAAAACTAACAAAACAGACCTTAGTTTACAGACTAACTTTACTAGAATACATTAAGCTTGTGTATTATAGGGGTATTTTTATTTAAAAAGTATAATTTCGGCCGGAACACCGCTTTAAGCGACTTAGTAACCAGTCGCGGGCCACAATGAGCGGAGTGGGCAGATGACAGGTCCATGTGCATATGGACACAGACACAGCCCACTCTACTCAGATGGAAGGAGACGGATCCACTTCTGTTTTTTTTTAGCAGATTGGATCTGAGGTAGGCAGGTGTAAATGGACAAGTCTGTTTTCATCTGCTGCTTCATAGAGGTGAATAGAGGGTCCGATTGGGTTGGACCGATCGTGTAAAAGGGGCCTAAGGCAGCTTTTAGACTAATCGTTTGTGGTCTACCCACGCCGCAGGTGCAGCACAGTTCACCTGTGGTTTTCCTGTGGGTTAGCTGCACTTTGCCATACAATTCTATTTTATCCTGCAGGTTTGGTGCACTTTCTGAAAGCGCCCCAACCCGCAGGTAAAACCAGAAGTCTATGGCTCAGTGCAGGTAACCCGCAGGTGCACCTGCAAATCAGTTTGAAAGCAGCCCAGTAACCACTGCAGAACAGATATGCCCTTACATACACTGTGATTTTAGTGAGGTCCATTCAGTTATCGCCAGCTGCTGCTGTCCCAGGCAGAGCGCATTTGGTATCACTCCGCCTATGACAGGAGTGGGCGCTATACAGGAAGTGTTGGCTTATGCAGCTCTGCTCTACAGGTGCTTGCTTCCTTTACCGTCGGCTTCGTTCACAATACTGATGCTCTGGGATGGCAGGTCAGCAACCTGCAATCTGGGCTTGCCAACCTGCCATCCCAGAACAAGAGGTCGAGGGCCACATCAGAGGGCTCCCCGGGCCACTGGTTGGGCACCCCTGGATTAGATTGACCCACTCCACGTCCATAAGCTCCTGTACACAAGAAATGTCATACAAATTTCTCACCAGGTGGTACCGGACCCTTGTCCAGTTAGCACAGATATAGCCGATGGTAGATGCCCGCTGTTGGAGGGGCTACTATAGTCCAGGCACGTTCCACCATCTGTGGTCTTGTTCCAAAACTAAACCATTTTGGGAGGCTATCACCCCATGGATCAAACAGACAACTCTCAGACCTATAGAGTTTTCCCCTTTACATTTTCTTTTCCATGGGGTTCCCTCCTCCTTAAAACTTTTTTTTTTTTATAAATAAAAGGATAACTCATCTATTGAATGCAGCCAAATCATTAATTCCCAGATTTTGGAAACAATCCACGTCCTACTCTGCTAGACTGGAAAAGGGAGGTTGATGCAATCATAGCTGAACGGTGGGTTCACATTATCAAAGACCAGCAAGATGAGTTTAAAGACACATGGTCAAGTTGGATGTACTATTCCTCTGAGATTTCCACAGATTAAATACCAACACTCAAGTGACACCCAAGCTGCTACATGTCCTCCCCACAGATGCATCTGCTACTACTTTTCTTTTCTTATCACCCATGGTGCTTAAGTTAACTTGACGGAGCTAGTGCTGAATTTACATTCCGTATGCTTTGGGCGGGTGTGGATGTATTAGCGGGCACTCTTCTTGTGGGAGGCCCTCCTCTGTCCTGGCGCACACAGGTCGACGATGGTGCGGGGTCGGGTGGAACATCGGGGCTCTCCTTTGTTTATCCATTCTGCGTAAGGTTTCCCCTTTTTGTATACTGCATTTGATATACTTGTCATCAGCACATCACCTCAATGTTGAATGCATTCCTATTTTCTGTTACTTATTTATGGCTGAATTGTCTTACTTTGCCATTTGTACCTTCTTGTACAGGTTGTACGTATTTGATAAAAATTCAATAAAACTTTATTATTAAAAAAAATAAAGAATACGTTTGAATTTTTGGACCTCTATAAAATGGCTGTTGCATTGGGAGGGTACTACAATAATGGAGGTGGTTGGTTTCCCTCTTTCTCTCAATCCAGAAGTGTGCACTTTCTACCCCCTTCCCCCAGGAACATGCACACAGATCCCCCAGAGGACTGACTGGCCTCTACAAGGTGGCTTAGGGAGGAGATGATGGTACCAGAGGGTAAAAGAAGTGGACAGAGAGCACAAAATCTCTGCACCTCTACATGTCCCTGCAAAAGTGACAAGGGAGGCGATGGCGCAGTGAGGGCATTGTGTCGCTAATGCACAGTAGTGTCTACGTTTAAATTACCAGAATGATCCACAACAGCCATCTAATTGCTGGCACTGTCAGATCACACCACCTGTCTTCTTGCTTTTGCTGCGGCTTAAACGGGCACTGTAATCTCTAGCCTGGCAGCTCACCTCTCCTACCCCACTGTCCAAGCTCTGCTGCTGGCTAGGAAGGCTGCATCCAGACAAAACCACCTTTAATGAGGCACCATCATGCCTAAAACATATATGATCTCTCGCTACTGTAGCCGACCTCCATTTTCCTTCCTATGGACAGAAACCCTGACCACTGCACCTGACCCCCCCCCCCCCCCCGCTCTTATCACCACATGTTCCCCACTTCATTCCCAACTGCACCACATCACTCTGCTTGCTGCCACTGCACCAATGCATGCCTTCGCACTCGCTGACATTGTACTTCTGCAGTGACACACCCTTCCATATTTTACCCATTCAACTCATAACTGCCTTTGATCACAGTATATGTTGGGAAGTTTCTAAAAGAACATCATGACTAATATAGATTCCCAATACAGATTCTCCTGGTTTTAATGTAATGTTTTTTTAGTCAGTCATTTTCAAGACTTCTGTTCCCTCTCCCAAGCCCCATGTCAGGCAGTTTTGTTGTCTCCAAAACACGTTGTCTTTTTATGGTTAAATTGTGAGCTTATAACATTTTCTTGGATTCTTTCAAGTTATGGGCTTGTACCCATTTGTGTATGTTTACACTTGGCACCAATGTATCTGGATCATTCCCCACCAACCACCACTGGATGGGAATCCATCTCCACCAACCCCCAGTACACACAGGTGTTTTTTCCCCCCCCTCTTAAAAACAGCACTTTTTTTTTTTTAAAGGAATTACTATTTACAAAATATTTGTACAATTTTTAATTATATGATTGCCTCACATGTTATACGACAGTTATTTGTATGTTATAAATAATAAGCAAAATGTTTGTGGTCGGTCTGTGGGTATTAGCAGCAGGGTACATTCTAAAATTAAAAAAAATAATGGTGGTACAAATGATGGTACAGACAAATTGGTAGAGTATAGTGAATGGTTCATACATTATAAAACAATTGCAAACTTTTAAATAGAAAAAGCTGCTTTTAAAAAGTTGTGGGGAGGCAGATCGTGGCAAGTCAAGTAGCATACACCACCATTTATCTTGTGTTGAACACACTGCTGATGAATGCTTGTGTTCCGAAGATAAATGGCTATACATAGGATCAGTGGTAATCAAAAAGGCAAATGGTCTTTACAGAAACTGTGCATACTGTTCCATTAAAAAACACAATGCCTAATGTCTAAAACATAGTTCTGTAATGTGAAGAAGTAGGAACTGTTTGGATTGTGCAGTCAACCACTGACCTGAATGTCACATCATCTAACTGAGGCAGTGTGAGCAATGGAAATGGTTACATTGGCAGAATGCCATTGCGACTCTGGAAGCAAGTATAACTTTATACAGAAGATGACCTCATCACCTTCCATTTAAAATTTAACTTTTAGTTTTGGGTAAAACATTTCTTTAATTATATTGCATATTTACAACAGCAAATGCACATTCCACAAACAAATCATATAGCTACAGGTCGTTGTGGTAAACACAAGTTATAGTAAGCATCTGGCGTCCAGAAATCGATTCCTTTCCAGCCACACCATCCCTGCAAAAACAAGAAAAATCATCAGTTATCAACTCTGCATTATTCATTGCCAATAAATATGGCAGAATCATCTTGGGAAGATCCTTCCTAGCCGACTGTTTTATAGCAGCATGCATGCTCTCTAATATTGCTTTAGAAGGTAATCCTGAGTAAGCAGGCTAGACAAAGCATGAAAGGTCCACTCATTTGGTGTTAGATTCAAATGTCAGATTATGTGGGGTAGAAAGATGTGGCAATACAGTGCCATGTATACAGACAGATATGACCAGTACACAGTCGTAAGATTACTACATCTTCTCTATAAACAAGGAGATAGTCAAGCCTAACTTAACATTCTTACCCACCATGTTTTTGCTATCTTACCTGTATCATTGTAAGAAAGGGGGAGAGGCAGTGCTGGATTTATAAGGGGGGAAAAAGGGGCACCTTCCCTGGGCCCCCTTAAAGTGGAGTTCCACCAAAAAAATTGAACTTCTAGGTGAAGGTGACCCCATGACATGCCACATTTGGCATGTCATTTTTTTTTAAGGGGGGGGGTGGGGGGGGGATACCCTCTTTTTGGAGGCATCCAACTCCCACTTCTTCCCGGGGCACCGGAAGGAAGATGATCACCTCACGGCAATCTTTTGGGACACCTCACAGGTCCCAGAAGATTGCCTGGCCATTCACAGCATGCAGCGGCTCGTGCATGCGCAGTGCGTGCCCGGCTGTCCGATTAGTAAAAGTCAGCAACTACACTTTTTGTAGCTGCTGACGTTTATATGGGTGGAACTCCACTTTAACAGTCGCCCCCCCCCCCCCCCCCCTTACAAAAAAATTATATATATATATATATATATATATATATATATATATATATATATATATATATATATATAATTAACACAATATAAAATACAATAAAATGTATAAATAATAATAATAATAAAAAACAAACAAACACTTTTTACTAAAAAAGGTATCTTTTTTGCCGGCCCACCCCCAATGGCTGCTACCTCATTTTATTTTCCATAAGCTTTAGAGTCTCAAACAATTATTTCAGAATGCTGATTCGTAGCTCACCGCAACACTATATTACAATATAAATGTTTTCACTCACACAAGATTTACACAACTTTGACTTAAGATTCAATTGGAAAAATGTGTGAATCCTAGCTGAAAGTTGTGTGAAACATTTACAAATAAAACCCTAGGTTGCATTTGCCACCACCAACACATGTAACATGAAAATTCTATCAACACACAGAATACAGGTAAGGATATGCAGTAAACTATAGGGACCAATCAGTGAGCACTGATTCACTGAGCAGTGATTCACTGTTGACCTGATCACTCACAGATCTGGACATACAAGTGTAAGGTCTTTGCATGTTCTCCCTGTGCCGGTTTCCTCACACACGCCAAAATACATGCTTGTAGGTTAATTGGCTCCTGTCTAAATTGGCCCTAGTATGTGTATGTCTGAATGTGAGTTAGGGACCTTAGATTGTAAGCTCCTTGAGGGCAAGAACTGATGAGAATGTACAATATACATGTAAGGCGCTGCATAAATTGTTGGTGTAATATAAATTCCGATAATAAATATAATCCAGTCATACACACCCATGCCAAAATTTCTCTGCCATGTGAAGTTTTGGCCAGTGATCCCATACACAGTTATGAAAGTGTATTTTTCATTTGGACTATTCAATATCAGAGCATGAGTTAATAAGGCAAGGAGGCTGGCCTCCGATCATTCACATGTTGATTAGAGCAGGCAGTTTTAGACTCTAGGGCAGGGATCCTCAAACTACGGCCCTCCAGCTGTTGCAGAACTACACATCCCATGAGGCATTGTAAAACTCTGACATTCACAGACATGACTAGGCATGATGGGAATTGTAGTTCCTGAACAACTGGAGGGCCGTAGTTTGAAGACCCCTGCTCTAGGGTATTTAAGCTTTTATGGCAGGACAATTTGAGTACAATTATTACACACAGTACTGAACAACTTAGTACTGGAGCGACCCTTCCTAAATAAAGCTGGCCATAAACGGTCCAAATCTTCCTGCTGAACCACTGCCAGCCAAGATTCGAACCATGTATAGGTAGGCTGAATGTACCCAAGTTGATTGATCAACTTGGGTAAAACCAGCCTGTCCGATTTTACATGCAATTATTGCTAGAGGCTGTTATTCCCCACCGGGAGAACACAATGGCTCAGCAGGAGGGATTCCTCTATCAACACTGACTGTGTTGGGAACCTGTGGTTGCAAGAAAGAAATTTTCTCTGCCTATGGCTGGCCTAAGTGGACAAATGTGCTGGACAGACCAACAGTACAAGGTAATTCTGGGGGAAAACATTAGTAACTAAATGAATAACATGGGAGGAGTTTGATAACCTTGTTTGACTTAAAAGGGATCAACCAGTGTTGACTGTAACAAGTATTTTAGGTTCACACTTGCCTAAGGGATATGGCCAGAAATGTTTGGATGAAACAGAAAGGAAAAGGGAGGGAGCTTAGAGAAGGAGAAGGCTTAGGAGTACAAGAGTACCTTTTCTATAATGGTCTGGAGATCTTCAGCTCCTTTGTAATGTGGATCCAGTATGAGGAATCTAATGTCACCAGTGGACTCACTCCAGTTCACTCCAAGGATTGTGTGAGCCAGAACACCTCCCCCTAATTTGAAGCAAATGGTTTCCAATGTTATAAGCAGCAACAGGGTTTAGAGTTAAAATAAATGCTTAAAGAATGAAAATGAACCAAACAATGGTAATATATAATTATCTAAAACAATTTCTTCACAGTTCTGGAATATTTTAACATGGGATACTCCCCTAGAACCTCCAGGCCAACAATGTTCCTACAGTGTCCATTATAAGACAAAATCATCACTGTAGCGGAAGAAAAAAAAAAAAAAAAAGAAGCACACTCTCTATTCTATCAAGAGAGAGATAGAAAAGATGGAAATTGCCTCCTGGGCCACATCCACATATGAAGGTATGCACAGAGAGGGGGCCCTCTCTTTCTTTCCACACATACCAAAGAAATAAAGAAGTGCTTCGTCAAAGAAATAGCACATCAGTATAAGACCTAATGATCAAAGAGTTGGCATGTGTATTTTACGGATTACATCAGAGTCAAACTTTAGGTCCTGTTTGACTTGCTAGATAAGATCACATCCTGGGTCAACCAATACTATATGAATTGTACATAAACTACCTTAGATAAAAAAGGCAGTACAAAATAGCAAAGCAATAATCTACTCAGTTAATAAACCTGTAGCAACAATTTTTTTTTTTAAATACTGCAGTTAGAAAGAAAAAAAAAAAAAAAGAAAACAAATAAAAAAAAAGGGTTTTGTGGATGGTAGTTACACTCTTTGCCCTATTAAAGAGGCTCAATTAGTTTGCGAAAAGTTATATTTGATTTTGTCTTGTTTTATTAGTTTACTATATTTTACTGTTTTGTTATCAGTAACTTTCCTACAGCATACGCTTTAACGTATCTGTATTTGTATTGTCAAAGTTGATCATAAAAACTGCTTCATTAAATAAAAAAAGGAGGGTCAATATATAATATAATTTGTTAGATGTCAGCATGCAGTATAATGAAATGAAAAATAATGGAAGGATTGTAGCTATACAATAAAGGAACAAGTTTCTGTTTCACATTAGAACTGCCCCACTAATGGCAAAATTTGAAATTTCCAGTGATCTGCCGTTACCTGCTAAGTCTTGATATTGGGTTTGAGTATCAGAAGTCCTGTACAAACACTCAATGACACTGGCCATTATCACTTATTCGCTGTGTAGGAGCTGCCAGATAATGAAGATTCAAAATGGACAACCTATAACTGACCAGTCTGTCAGCAAAGTTTCATATACAGTTTTTCCATCCCTAATTTAATGTCTCAGTAATGCATACATAATTACAGCTTCCGTTATAAAGTTTAATAAAATCACTTGTTTACTGAACAGCTGCCATATTCATGTACCACACACTTACCAATCATTATTGGTGTTCCTTCATTTTTAAAATGATTAACAAGTTCTCTCCCTTTGGATTCCAGCTCTGTGCCCTGGCTGCAGAAAATAAAACAAAAAAGTTACTGTCTCCATGACAGCAGTAATTATGGAATGGACTTCACATAGACATCATTTTCCATAAAGCAGCATGAAATAATGCAATGAGTTAACAAAAAGTATGATTTAATTAGACAAGTCTGCAAAATGTAGGAACCCATAACTACAAAGCAGAATTAATCTTTAAGCCAACAGTGGCCAACTCCATTTCTCAATGGCCACCTATACACGGAGTTCAGTGCATTCACTCACTGGCCTTGGGGCAAATATCAGTGACTTCAGTGGCTGGAAATCCAAATTTAGTATATACCTACCTTGTAGAACCAGCCCCCCCCCCCCCACAACAGTGGGTACCTACTTCTAAAGCAGGGGTCTCAAACTGGTGGCCCTCCAGCTGTTGCAAAACTACAAGTCCCATGAGGCATTGCAAGGCTGACAGTTACAATCATGTCTTCCACAGGCAGAGGCATGATGGTAGTTTCGCAAAAGCTGGAGGGCCACCAGTTTGAGACCCCTGCTCTAAAGAGAAGGACTTTCAATCAACTGATAGGTAACAAACGGCCATACTAGCCACTTGAAAATACTTTTCATCTACAGCAGGGGTGCCCAACCTTTTGAAGAGCGAGGGCCACTTAAGCGACTTGGTAACCGGTCGCGGGCCACAGTGAGTGGAGCAGACGGATGACAGTTCCATTTCCACTCTTGTACTGCACCAAGCCATAGACGTCTATTATATCCTGCAGGTGTGGTGCACTTTCTGAAAGTGCACCAGACCTACAGCTAATAACAGAAGTCTATGGCTTGGTGCAGGTAACCCGCAGGTGTTCTGCGCTGCACCTGCGGATCAGTTTGAAAGCAGCCCGGTAACCACTGCAGAACAGATATGCCCATATATACACTGTGATTTAAGTAATAAACTTACCTTTAATAACAGTCTTCCATTCAGGTATCGCTGGCTGTTGTCTCAGGCAGAGCGCATTTGGTATCACTCCACCTGTGATAGGAGTTGCCGCTATACAGGAAGCATCAGCTTCTGTGGCTCTGCAACCGCTTGCTTACTCTACCAGTGTTTTTTTTTTTTTTTTTTTTTTTTAACAGAAGCTCTACCAAAGGATTTATTCACAACGCTGATGCTCTGGGATGACGGGTTGGCAACCTGTCATTCCAGAGCAGGAGGTTGCGGGCCACATCAGAGGGCTCCGCGGGCCACTGGTTGGATCTACAGCCTGTAATATGCATTTCCTTATAATTCACTGAGAAGAAACATAGCCTTATAGTGCTACTTATAGTGGTACTGGGCTTAATTATGAAGGTGACAGGCAACGCGATATTATGATTCCATTGTGTTTGTAAATAATTTTTCCAAATGGAACTGCACCCACATACAAACAACATTCTGGTAGGCTGACCGATTTCTGCCTGAATTAAAAATTCTTGGTCAGCCACAGTTTAAGCCACCCCAGGCACCCTAGGGTGCCTTGAGGTTTCTTCAGGGGTGCCTTGGAAAAATGCTTAAAATTTGCCTGCTCTTTAGTTACACAAAGCCGCAGGTTTTCTTTACAAACTTTTTTTATTGGGTACAAAACATATCATAATCAAGAAAAAATTCAATATATAAGAATTCTTAGTAAGGAAAATTATGTTAATGTATACAGTAAATGATAATAGTACATGGCTATGATTGACTAACATACAATCAATAGTATCCTTAAAATATGTAAATAACTTTTTTTAAAAAGCCACAGGTTTTCATGTCCTCGGTTGGCAGTGGAATACTGGGGTTATGGCTGCAGCAATATACCATAACACCGCTATTGTTTACTTTCAGCTGGCGATTCTCCAACCATTAAAAGTGGTCCAATCGCCGCTTCTCTGTGATTCTCAGACTTACCTAGATGATCGGTGAGCCCTGGAACCGATCTGGTGGTAACAGATTGATGGCGAACCTTGGCACCCCAGATGGTTTGGAACTAGCTTTCCCATGATGCTTGTGTAGTTGAGCATAGTGGGAAATGTAGTTCCAAAACATCTGGAGTGCCGAGGTTCGCCATCACGGGGCTAGGAGGACCAGAGCAACATCATGGCATTACTTTGGGCTCCGGCCCAATGTAAACAATGCTGCCATTTTTATTTTTTTAATCCCTAGATCGATGTTTTTTTTTTTGATTTTATTTAGATTTTTTTGATCAAATGCTTTACATTGTAGAGGAGAGATGTGGGGTCTTACTGACCCCACATCTCTCCATAAAGAGGACAGGTCACTGCTTATTTCTATCACAGGGGATGTTTACATTCCTTGTGATAAGCATAAAACTTTTTTTTTTAAAAGGAAAAAGTATGAAAATAAAAAAAAATAAAAAATGTAATAAAATAAAAAATTTTTAAAAATGTAAAGCGGTGAACGCATACGTAGGTCACGCCCACACATGTAAACGGTGTTCAAACCACACATGTAAGGTATCACAGTAACCGCGAGAGCAATAATTCTAGCACTAGACCTCCTTTGTAAATCTTAACCTGTAAAAAAAAAAAAATTTAAAGCATCGCCCATGGAGAATTTTAGGTACTGTAGTTTGCCTCTATTCCATGTGCATGCGCAATTTTAAAGCATAACATGTTGGGTATGTATTCACTTGGTGTAACATCATATTTTACAAAAAAAATGGGTTACATATTGTGTTTTTTTCCCCCAAAAAAATGCAAATATATATTATATATATATATATATATATATATATATATATATATATATATATATATATATATATATATATATATATATATATAGTAACCTGGGGACAGGTAGCAGGTACAAAGGCTTCCTGGGATAAGCAGGCTTTCAGGCACAGATACCAGAACAAGTGAAGTAATGACAAACAGTGAAGTGTTTAATGGTGATATTTACAAGTCTATAGAGGTGCTGTACAGTGTTCAAAACAAACAGAACAAAATAGCCAAACAAAATCCTAGCCGTGTCTCGGCTCTAACTATACACTATGTAGGCCCTAACTACCAGGCTGAGCAAGCCTACCGCTTGTCAGTTTTCCACTTAAACTGTTTAACAGCTTTTTACCAACCTTTTTGCTCTCACAGATCAGCGTTGTCTGTGTTTCCCAGGCAGAGAGCAAAGGCTGTCTCTGCTCAGGTGAGCTTAAATTAGCCTGTGGAAGAGGACTAAGACCCGAACTGGATCATGTATCAGAGATTTCTGATTGTATTGCGAGAATGCATACTATTGTGACTAATAGGTTAGAACTATTACTGCAAATGACTGATGTGAATGATTTACAGTATCTTAAAAATACGTCTGACTCTTTGCATTATGTAAATGACTAAAATATATAAAACCTACCCACATATGACAGCAGTAAAAGTGGCATACACACCAATTAAGTTTCATGTATAAAAAAAACGGCAAGCTGGGTTTGCTGCCTATAAGATCAACATGTTTCCTATTTTTCTCCTGCCCTGGAAAAATGACAGCTGGCATATAACTGCTTCACAGAGCTACACAAAAATGTTCCATTCCACCAGCCTATATACATTAAAAGGTGGTTACTACTGCTCACCTAACAAACATGATTTTTGATGTAACGTCAAGCAGCTGGTTGAGTACGAGCTGAACCTCTATGGAGCCAATCCACTGCCGAGATCCAACAAAGGCCGCAGGTTTATCTCCAACATCCACCAGAGCCTGCAAATGCACACAGCATTACAATGTATGTCAGGGCAAAATAAAAACATAATAAATAAAATGAATGCAGTACATTCACATTTCCCTACAAAAGAAAAAAAAATCCTCTTGACATGCCTGAAATGATTTAGTTATTCATTTCTTGTTGTGGGCTGACAATACACAGCATTTTTGTGGCTTGAATGGTGTCAGCCCTCCCAGTTATTTTTTGCTAAGCTACTGACACTGGTTTCATGAACACATTTTTCTGTAGTCCAAAATAAGAACGGAGGGGACCAATTAGACTCCTTGAGATCACAAAATAAGTGTACACAGCAGCTCTGGATTTCTGACATCACTAGAGGAGGAGAAGTACTTCTCCTGTGGATCACAGGGGTGAAGTTTATTCTGCACTCCTGTGATCCGTTTTTAGCTGACAGCAGGCTGAATCCTGCTGTCGGCTGACGTCAAAGAGCTGAGAGCCAGCGACTGACAGTTACCAGATCTCTGCTCATGTAGCACTGCAAACCAATTGATCAATGGCGTTTGATCGCTCAGTTCTCAGTCTTAGAGCCAGTGGGGGACCGATGCTGCATCCACCTAGGCAAGTATGATTTCTAAAAAAAAAAACAAACAAAAACAAAACAAAAAACAAAAACACAAAACAAAACCAAAAAACACACCATCTCTTTTACCAGGTATTTTTTGAAATATTAAATAATAATACATAGATATAACAAGGTAGCACTACACCGGGCTGTTTTAACACACCAGAAAATCTGCTTTTATTTCCCTTCTCCAGATATACCCTATAGGTGACACAAATATAACAAACATGTCATACTTACCTGCTCTGTACAAGAGCAGACCAGATCCTCCTCTTCTGGTGCTCCTGGCTCTTCCCCCTGCTGAGTGTCCCCATAGCAAGCCCCTTGCTATGGGGGCACTCACGCAGGCTCCTTGCTATGGGGGCACTCACGCAGGCTCGGCCTCGCTCCCTCATTGGCTGAGATTTACAGCAGCAGGAGCCAAGCGAGAGAGACAAAGAGAGAGACGCACAGAGAAAAGGACTCTCTGTTCTCATTCATGCACATAGCTGGATTTAAAATCGGGCTCAGGCAAGTATAAAAGGAGGCGCTGCACACAGGTTTTTTACTTTAATGCATTAAAAAAGGTAAAAAAAAAAAAAAAGGGGAGGTAAGATGGCGCTGCCTAAATCTAATGTTTGGTTGTGTTAAAAACTTAAAAATAAATAAAACAGCCTTATGACGTGCACTGTCTCTTTAAATTGCAATCAACAAACAATTATTAGTGCTAAATCTTATAGGTGCATGATATAACTTGTGTTACATTTGCAATAATAAATGGCTAGTATAAGTTGCACCAAACCATAAAATGCATACGTCATACAAAACTATAATAAAGTGCGCAAAAATTGTCCATTATATATATATATATATATATATATATATATATATATATATATATATATATATATATATATATATATATATATATATATATATATATATAAAAATCCAATGGTGCAAACCAGGAAAAAAAATAAAAAAAATCACAGTTCAAAAATTCATATAGATGATTTCATTCCAAAGTGACTTGTGCCAGAATGAACAATATCTCTTGGTGAAGGGTGGGTGAATCCCTCACATGCTCCCCTCTCAGCTCCCCTCTCACCAGAAAGATGTACCCCTGCTGGGGTAATGCGCATCAAAACAGGATCCCTGATCCCTGATCCCTATCCGATGTTGTCGCCTTCTCCACGATGAGGCTGGTCATAGGGTATGTTTACATATGGGTGGATGGAAAAAAAAAAAATGCATCTCATAGTGTGAATCCATAAAAATAAGTTTATTCAGGTAAAAGTTAAAAAATTGCACTTTTAATAGTGCTGCAGGGTCAGCAATAGGTCTGGGACGCCTTGCGGAGACAACATCGGATAGGGGTCAGGGACAATCCTGTTTTGATGCGCTTTACCCCTGCAGAGGTACATCTTTCTGGTGAGTGGACCTGCCTACCCATAGTCTTCTTCCATACCTTCCAATCAGATTTGCCTAAAAAACTGACAGGCAGATCTGATCAGACTGCTTGTTGAAAAGAGCCTAAAGAGGACTATACGATTAGACTGTAACTATTGTGGCAACAAAGTCATTGGGCAAGGTAACTGCCCAATGTATTGTCAAAATTTGAATGGAGGCTTCAGAGCAGGACAAATGCCACTTATTTTATTATGACCCTATATCAGATATTTGCTCAACGAAGGTATTGGAAACAGACAGGATAGATCTTTTAACGAATGCAAGGGAACTGTATTAAAGTTATGTGAAATAACTGTTCCTGCATATCCAGTATGTGACACATGATCAGTAGATTCAATGATATAGGAAGCCAATATATACAATATGCCTTTCCTGAAAGGCCAAGCACATCCCTTACAGGAATAAAGGTTGTATAGAACTGCCTAGAACTCTAGATCTACAGATTTTTTTTTTGGTGTATGAATAAGTATCTTGCCAGTTATCTTTGGTCTTCTGTAAAAAACAAAACACTTAAAATAAAACCCAACACCAGATATATTCAAATGCTCAATTTCAAATGCGGAATGCAACAATTACCACATCTGCACCATTAAGACAGCATTATCCTTATGTGCAATATCAACTTCCTACTTAAGATGGCGCTCCGCAGTCAAGTAATGGCTTGGAAAAAAATGAAAAATGCTAGGATTCCCCATACTCTCCTTGGCAGAAAGTGTTCAGTTAGATGAACGGTAAAAAAAAAAAAAAAAAAAAAAAATCTAACCTGTTGAATCTCCCTGTGCGTTGGAATGGACTTGTCTGTGTAACCTTGGTAATTAAACCAGGAGCAGATGGTCTGTAGAGAACGGTAGGCACAGCCCCAACCATTGTCATCCATGTGATCTTGCATGTAGTGATGGTAACTGTATATTCCATGAACCAATGAAACCTACAAAGAAAACAGAACTGTGCTTTACATTAGATTTCAAAACAAAACGGGTAACATACAGTTTGTTTCATTATGCCCCTTTCACACTGGGGCGTTTTTCAGGCGGTACAGCGCTAAAAATAGCGCCTGTACACCGCCTGAAAAAATCCGGCCCCATTAGGTCTTGAATATTACTATATTTAAAGTGTACATGGATTAATATAAATTAGAAGAACACCGTGCAGAGCAGTATTTTTATGACAATTGATATTTGAAGTATCATCACTAATTAGAAAAAAAAAAAAAAAAAAAAGGAGATTAATTAATTCAAGTAGAACCAAGGGCATTTTTTTTTTGAATAGAGTATGGGAGGGTTATAACCCCTGTGTTTTTTTTTTGCCATCTGTGTCCCATTGGGGAGATCCCTTCCATTTCTGTCCCATAGCAAATACAGAAAGTGTGATGAAATCACTTCAAAGTCAGGGAAACCCTGGTTGACACCAGAATTTGTGTCCCCATTGGAAGATGTCCCCTCTATTCCTGTTGAGGCCCCCAAATGATTTATTCTCTTTTACTTTCACTCTTGGTGATAACTGTAAACAGGACAAATATGGGAGGTTGAATCTCCCTAATGGGGGCACAACTATGAAGCTCTGACAGGTGTTTCAATCTTTCTTCACTCCTTTAAGAAGTTTTGCCTTTGGTTATACGCCGAGTTTACAAAGGAAGACATTCAAATTTTACCAAATGGCCTGGCTAATCGTGCATCCTGAAGAGCTGGTTTACAGCATTTATACAATCCTTAATGGTCATACACTTGGGCATTTTATGGCTATTTTAGCCACTTTCAAAGCCAAAAGCAACTATGGGGATTTAAACCGCCCACCGTTTTTTTTTTAAACTGTGAAACAGGCAAAACTGTTGGTACCCTGAATTTGTTGGGCATTTTTCTTTAGCTTTCCATGAAATATTCTGCATTGTGCAACACATTGGCAATTTAAAAAATGTATTCATGTTACAATGTCTATTTTCTTCTTATAAAGTGTATACTTACTGTGCCTCCATCTATAGTAGGATGATTGAGATGCAAATGTGGATTACGGAGATATCCATCCTTGTACAAGTCATCAGGGAAATGATAGGCATTTGCTCTTCTAAAGTATGGTCTATCCAATGGAAGGTTGTATTGTGCGTGTAACATCTAGTAAAAGATATAAATAACATATAGCAAAGCAGACTTTATTTCTATCTACACAGTTACTTAAGGGGTAAAAAAATAAAATAAAATAAAAAAATCCTCCATTACTGTAGAAAACTTAAAATCGTAGGCTTTTCTTGGACCAATCTCATAGCATGCTGCAATGGATTGATCATCAAGGACCTCACGGTCTCAAAACAACTTTTCCGATGCATTTCTGGATTCAAACTTGTGCATATGCTTGGAATACAGCTCATATAAAAAGCACACTTTTGGGTGAGTATGCATGCTCAGAAAGGAAAGAATACATACAAAACTATTTAAACACATTACGTCACTTCTGAAGTTGTAGTCTGTTGTACAAGAATTTTCTTATGGCGAGTAACCTCTTCACTTTCGACAGGAGACTAGCATGCAATAAAAAGACCGATGAACGGTCGTTGCCCGAAAATCTGACTATGTGTACGAGGATTTAACCTACACTGATAAACAGTGTTGAGCGCTGCCATGTTATGCTCAATATATGTGCTTAGAAATGGATCGCTCACACCTCTACAAACTCTCATCAAAAGTGTATCAATATGCAAATATATTAAAAAAATAAATAAATAAATGGTGCTGCGCTCCTAACAACAATGTTAATATCCCTTTAAGACTGCATAGTCATAATAAAAACATTGAAACTATTTACCAAGATTATATGAAATAATATATAAAAATAATACAACATTAATCAAACAATAGTGATTCAGTCGTTAAAAGAGAAGTATGGGGTTTTGATTTTTTTGCCTATTTATACTTACCTAGGTGGATGCTGCATCTGTCCTCCGCTATCTCTGCGCTGAGAACAGAGCGATCGAACATCGCTGACAGCTTGGGTCTCACAGATCCCCTAGCGGAGAACTGCTGACTGTCAATCAGCAGCTCTCCTCTCTGCTCCTCCATGCTCATTGGAGCGCTGCAAAGGGGTGGGGAGCAACCATCTCAGTGGCTTGCTGAGAGGCTGAGACAGGCATCAGTCCAGGCACCTGGCGGAACCAGACTTCATTGTCGCGATGACGCAGTGCCTGGACTGATTTCAGTGACATCAGCAGAAAGCAAACTTTAGACCGCTCTTTGCTGAAAAACGGGTCATAGGAGTGCAAAACGGATTGCACTCCTGTGACCCTTAGGAGAAGTATAGCCAAACAAGCTCAGGCTCGACTTCTCCTTTAGAGTGTATAACTGCTTGCATACACTTCCTCTTTCATCAGTGAAAAAAACATTATTCATGTATCCAGACGTGTGTCGCCTTGAATAAAGTTAATCTCTATGTGCTTAAACCATCCACATGCAATGGTGATTATCCTCACACCCGATGTGCCCTCACCTGGGCGATAAGACCAACCATTGGTCTATATGCGCTCTTTTACCTCTCTGGGAATCTGAGGTAATGTTTCTCTTCCCTTATGGTAACCTTGGGGTAAAGTCTTCCTTTCCTTGTGCTCCACTCACCCAAATCATAAAGAGAAAAAGATAGGCATAGTGCTTATCCTTTTTAAAACAACCAGTTTTATTTAATACTACTATGGTATAAAACACTCACATTTTTTTTGCTGCTGTGAGCGCACCAAACTATATACAGCATACACAGTAGTGTTACCGCAATCCTCTCGATGCGTGCCTCAGCCTGACGTTATACTGGCCCCTCCCCTACGTGTTACGCCACAGGGACACGTCGCTTCCTCAAGGGGGGGGGGGGGATTCCCTTTTTTTTTTTTTTTTTTTTTTTTATATATAAAAACTACGCTGATATCTAGTTAAAACAAAAACATTTAAAAGTGTACTATGCCTTTGCCATAAGGTCCTCCATGCAAAGAAAATATTAAATTCTCACCTCAACCTGCTTCTTGCACTGATTGCAGTAGTGAAAAGATACCAGTGTCTGAAGATCCCACAGAATCGGACATCTCCACAAATGTAGATTTCCTGACCCTAGTGTTCTGTGGTATCTCCTGCTGACCCCCATGTCATTACAGAACACAGCAGTGACAGAGGGCCAACCATTGAAAATAGTGGAGGACCAGGAAATTTACAGTTCTGGAAGTGTGGAATCCTGCAGAATCTTCATGTATTGGTATCTTTCAATTACTGCAGAGAATGGAGTCAAAGCCAGTAAATGGGCCGCTTCGGGATCAGTACAGCACAGTTTTTACAAAGCCTTTTTGTTACTGATTCAGATGCAGCAAGTTTGTAAGTCCTGTTTTTTCTGCTGACTGCTTGAATAAGCATAAACAAAATTCTAGTGTCTCTCAAACATTTCTCCTCTCTTCCTGTTCTGTTGGACAAATGTCACCTGGTACACTTATAGCGGACCTTCAGTCATTTTTTTTCAACTTTCCATCTATTAAATCTTCTGCCCTTGTTGTTTTAACTTTGGATAGTAAAATATTTTTTTTTTCCTGCCAGTAAATACCTTATACAGCCCACTTCCTGTTTCTTGTCTGGTCATTAGCCTAGGGTTAGGACATCATGCACAGCTCTCTCTCTCTCTCTCACTCTGCTGAGAGTTTGCCAGGAAGGGGGGGGGGGGGGGGTGAGTCATAAGAGGGCCAATGAGAGTTGCAGAGCTGGAGGTGTGTGTCTGTGTAAATCCAGAAAGTGAACAGGCAGCAGCTTCAGCTACCCTGTTAAGGCTACAGCCAGACTTAGTGGAGGGAGATTTCTGCAGCATATTTGGCAAGTACAGAATCACAGTATATATAAAATATGCAAAGTGGTTGGAGGAAAGCTTCAGAATGGCAAAGATGTTTTCATTACAAATGATGTGAGCAGACTGCAGTTCCTCTTTAATACCTTTCTGTGGTCCTCCAGTTGAGAGACTGCAACTCCTGCTGGATAAACCACTGTCAGAAGGCCTTTACTTTCTGGTAACATGAAGTGGAATGGTTCTGCCAAACAAATTGATGTTCCTTTCATATATTTCAGCATGCACCTCTCCATGTCAGTCAACTGTTGTTTGAGTGCTTTCACTAGAATTCCACAAACACTGTTCAAAAAGAAAATGACATTGAAAAATAGTTATAAAAGGTCATACAATATATTGCATACTGACCAAAAATCAAATATCATTATGCACACTGACTTCCTCTAATGGAAGCACGTTTCCAGCACAAACACAAGAACGCATATAAGCAGCGGCCAGGTTTAAAGCCATCTTCCTGGATGCCACATATATGTGCTATGCGGTCGAGAAAGGGGTTAAAGTGGATGTAAACCGACTCTCATCATTTCTAAACTACTGCAATATCAGTTATCTAGAAGGATATACATGCCTCCTGCATGTATACTTGTCTGTCAAATGTCTGCCCTCTGTCTGCTATGAGACCCGAAAAAAATTCAGATTTTGTGGGTGGGTCTGTTTTCCAGGGCTCAGTGGGTGGAGTCGTGATGTCAGTAGACTCCCCGCCCACCTCTACACTCCCCTTATCAACATGGATTTTCTCCTGTGTATTTCTTACACTGAACTTCTGCTATGATCACTAACATCCAGTCAAAACCCAGAAAAGTCCCCACATGACTTCAGCATGCCAAATCATGCTGAGGTGTGGAACAGCCAATCCTTGCAGAGCTGCTGAAGAAAGGAGTGGGGGGGTGGGAATTAAAAAAATAATGCATGTCTTAGGCTAGTGCACGAGATATGTAAATCACCTTTAAAATCACAGCAGGGGGGGGGGGGAAGAACGGACAAAGTTTTCACAGTTTGTTTTATTTCACTGAAAAAAGGATATGAGGATTGCTCAGAGCTGGATTAACTCTTTGTGGCAAGACTGGGCACAGCTGATCTGAAATCCCATACGCTATATTGTGCCAGACGAAAAAAATAAATAAAAAAATTGGGGTTTACATCCACTTTAAGGAGATGCTTCCTTGATGCTGTATGGTGGGAAAGAGCGCAGAGCGTGTGCGATACTCCACCCCGCGGATGATGTGAGCACTCAGTCCCACAACATTAACCTTTTCCATGGTTGAAACCAGTATAAAAACGGGTAATTTAAAGCCTGTACAAATGAGGTAGCTATATTGCCTGGCAAGATTGGCCTACTCATAAACTGAGTCTTCAGGGACAGGGCAAGTGCTGAGACAATGACATCAGCTCTAGGCATGGAAAGCACTTTGCAGTTTACTTTTAATAGCGCCCAGTGAAACCCAGTTCCGGAAGGTGAATTCCAGGCTACCCCTATAACGTTCAGTCCAGCGGGGTCAATACAGGTCATTCCAGAGACCACACTAAGAACAATTCTGCACCAGAGAATTAGTGAGACAAACCCGCAGGACACAAGCAAAAAACTGAGGCATGCTGGTAGTAGAATGGGTTACGCTGGGCTGGCCTACAGTTTGTTTTTTTGCCAGTGTCCAATCCCCCTAAATGGTAGCAGTAAAATCTGAAGGTTAAAGACTTCTGGTCACCCTCAAGAAAGAGAAAGCAATTACCATTCAAGTGGACTACAATTTTAAAATTAGAAAAATCATTAGTAAATACCCCAACTGAAAAAAAAGAAAAAAGAAAAAAAGAAAAATACCTCCTCCATTTTTCTTCTGAAGAAACCGAGACAGCTGTGTCAATGGGCAACGTCAAGTTCACACAATGATGACTCTTCTTGTTGTACGTAATTATTGGAGTTACCGCTTTAGAGGAGGTAGACAACTCAAACATGATGCTGAGGTTAACAACATGTTGCTGTAAACAGATGGAAAAAAACATCAGAAGATCAGAGTTGAAGAGTATGCAAACTAATATTACATTTTCCTTAAAGCCCAACTCGAGCAAAAATGTTTTTTTTTCCTGGGCTGTGCCCGCACTGCATGGGATAACTGCTCATTTTGTCTAGGGGTGAACAGAGAGCCTATATTCACCCGATCCTTCAGAAAACGGTGCTCCCCCACGTCCAGCGGTGTGATGATGTCAGGAACAGTCTGTGACAGACCTAGCCGGGACACAGGCTTTTTGAGTGGACTAAATGCGAGCCTCCTGCCAACCGATGATGGGCCCTGGATTTTAAGGGGGCACAGGGTGAAGGAGAACCACAATGATGACTCTTCTTGTTGTACGTAATTATTGGAGTTACCGCTTTAGAGGAGGTAGACAACTCAAACATGATGCTGAGGTTAACAACATGTTGCTGTAAACAGATGGAAAAAAAACATGTATATATAATGTGTGTGGTCTCATGCTGTTGGGACATACACTCTCAGATGCTAGTGTGTCATGAACTCAAGAGGTTAATTGAGAGAGCTGATCACATTTTAAGGGGCACAGGGTCCTCTGTACAATGCAGGAGACGGATCCAGTTCTGTGTATATATAATGTGTGTGGTCTCATGCTGTTGGGACATACACTCTCAGATGCTAGTGTCATGAACTCAAGAGGTTAATTGAGAGAGCTGATCACATTGTCCTCTGTACAATGCAGGAGACGGTCCGTCTGTTACTGGTGGTCTCCTGCTATTGTGATGAAATGTCTTGTGGTGGTAATTATGATAATTTATAATCAACTGTGTTTAGCTCGGTGACAACAAGTCTGACTTGTAGTGAAATCCTGATAAATCACATCATCTGCTTAAAGGGATTAGTTAATTAGTTTATGTTAAGTTGTTACAAGTGTATTGTTAGAGTAATATGAGCAGGAGGGGGATCTCCTCTCCTACTGTATATAAATGTGAGTTTGGCTTTGTAATAAAACAGTTCATGTTGAGCAACTAAGCAAGTGTCGTCTCGTTTGGTGCTTGGGAGCGGTTGTAATATCGGATATCCGTATCCAGACTGGAAGGAAGTGATATATGACGAACGCACTCAAGAGGAGTGTAGGGACGTTCCGTCACACAGTCCACTTCCCCTAACCACTGTACCATGGGGGGAGGGGGCAGGAGCCGAATGGACCAGTCTTGTGCTGGGAGGATTGAGTATATCTTGGCTCTATGAACCCCTAGACAAAAACGAGCAGTTAACCCATGCAGTGTGGGCACAGCCCCACTACGTGGTTAAAAAACAAATAAAAAATAAAAAGTTCAGCTTTAAACATCTGTAATACTGTCCTAGAGTGACAATACTGCTTTTCTAAAAACAAACAGTACTTTCTGATGATATTAGTATGACCTAAGATTGCACATGATATCAAAGAATTTCCAGCAGGATCAACAAGTACCGTATATACTCGAGTATAAGCCGACCCGAATATAAGCAGAGGCACCTAATTTTACCACAAAAAAACTGGGAAAACTTATTGACTCGAGTATAATCCTAGGGTGAGAAATGCGCAGCTACTGTAAGTGGAAAAGAGGATCAACAATGCCCATTTGAAGCCTCACTGTGCTCATTTGCAGCCATAGGTCCTCCGAACTTCAAACTTGGTAGTTAAGGGTTCCTAAATGTCCCCTAGCTGCAGCTGAAATTTGGGGTCTCTGGACCCAAAGGGTCCCGAAAATGACATTGCTGCAGATGGACACAGTTGACCGATTTTGGGCCCCGTATTTCGAGGCCACTTGGTGCTAGGAACCCTAAATTTGGTGTGCAAACCCAGTGGAACCAGCACTACAACATATACAAAGAGTTGGGGTTCCTAGCACCAAGTGGCCCCGAGATATGGGAATTCGGTTCGGAAAATGTCAAGCACTTTTCTGCAGCAGAGAGTGACATTTTCCACTGGGTTTGCATGCCAAGTTTGGGGGTCCTAGCACCAAGTGACCCCGAGATACGGGGCCCCAAATTCGGGTGGGAAAATTGTATTCTCTGCTACAGAAAAGTGTTTGACTCAAGTATAAGCCGAGGGGGGCACTTTCAGCAGAAAAAAAAAAAAAAAATGTGCTGAAAAATTCGGCTTATACTTGAGTATATACGGTATGTTTTGTACTTAATAAACAGGTTTAAACAAACTTTTTCAATGGTATATTTAATAGGACAAAAGTGAAAAAAAATAAAAAAAAGTTAACTCTTTTGCTTTAAATGCACTTTAACCGCTTCAGCCCCGGAAGATTTTACCCCCTTCCTGACCAAAGCACTTTTTGCGATACGGCACTACGTCACTTTAACTGAGAATTGCGCAGTCATGCAACGTTGCACCCAAACAAAATTTACGTCCTTTCATTCCCAAAAATAGAGCTTTTTTTTGTGGTATTTGATCACCTCTGCGGTTTAAATTTTTTGCGCTTTAACCACTTCAGCCCCGGACCAATTTGCAGCCAAAGGACCAGGCCCCTTTTTGCGATTCGGCACTGCGTCGCTTTAAACTGACAATTGCGCGGTTGTGCGACGTGGCTCCCAAACAAAATTGATGTTCTTTTTTTCCCACAAATAGAGCTTTCTTTTGGTGGTATTTGATCGCCCCTGCGGTTTTTATTTTTTGCGCTATAAACAAAAATAGAGCGACAATTTTGAAAAAAATGCAATATTTTTTACTTTTTGCTATAATAACTATCCCCAAAAAATATATATAAAAAAAACTTTTTTTTTTCCTCAGTTTAGGCCGATACGTATTCTTCTACATATTTTTGGTAAAAAAAAAAAATAAAAATAAATCGCAATTAGCGATTATTGATAAGTTTGCGCAAAAGTTATAGCGTTTACAAAATAGGGGATAGTTTTATAGCATTTTTATTAATATATTTTATTTTTTTTTACTAGTAATGGCGGCGATCAGCGATTTTTATTGTGACTGCGACATTATGGCGGACACATCGGACATTTTTGACACATTTTTGGGACATTTGTCATTTATACAGAAATCAGTGCTATTTAGGGGGGCATGGCTGTACGTCTGACGTCATTGATCGGCTTTCCCGATGACAGGGAACAGCCGATCAATGACAGGCAGAGTAGGAAGAGGTTTGTTTACACAGACTCTCTCCCCGTTCTTCAGCTCCGTAACCCGATCGCGGGATACCAGCGGTGATCGGGTCCGCTGGTCCCGCGGGCGTGGTCACGGAGCTCCCAACCGGGTGGCGACGCGCGCGACCCACGGGCAGGCAAATTAAAGGGGACGTACCCGTACGTGCTTTTGCCTGCCCATGCCATTCTGTAGACGTATATCTACATGAGGCGGTCGGGAAGCGGTTAAACAAAAAAAGAGCGACAGTTTTGAAAAAAATAAAAAAAAGAAAAAAATATTTTTTTTACTTTTTGCCATAATAAATATCCCCCAAAAATATATAAAAAAAACAAACATTTTTTTTCCTCAGTTTAGGCCGATATGTATTCTACATATTTTTGGTAAAAAAATGAAATCGCAATAAGCAAATATTGATTGGCTTGCGCAAAAGTTATAGTGTCTACAAAAATAGGGGATAGTTTTATGGCATTTTTATTATTATTTTTTTTATTATTAGTAATGGCGGGACTGCGACATTATGGCAGACACATCGGACATTTTTGACACTATTTTGGGACCATTGTCATTTATACAGCGATCAGTGCTATAAAAATGCATGGATTACTGTGTAAATGACACTGGCAGTGAAGTGGTTAACCACTAGGGGGTGATGAAGGGGTTAAGTGTGTCCTAGAGAGTGATTCTAACTGTGGGGGGAATGGGCTTCAAGTCACATGACAGCGATCACTGCTCTCGATGACAGGGAGCAGTGATCTCTGTCATGCCAGAACATGGAAATGCCTTGTTTACATAGGCACTTCCCCGTTCTGAGGCTCCGTGACACGATCGCCGGGAGACCGGCGGACATCCCCTTTAAGAGCCTGCTATCCCCGGCTTTTAAAGGGGGCGTACAGGTACGCCCATTTGCCCACCGCTGCCATTGTGCTGAAGTTCATCGGTGTGCGGCGGTCGGCAACTGGTTAAAATTGTTCTAAAGGCTGAAAACCTAAAACCTTCAGTGTGCAGCTCCCCCTTCAGCCTAACCCGAGCCTGATCCAGTGATGTGCACAAGAGCAGAAGCTCTCCCGGGTCTCTCCCTCCTCAATGGCTGAGATACATCGGTGGGAGCCGTCGTCTCCCACTGCTGTCAATCGCAATTAGTTTGGGGGGGGGGGGGGGGCAGCCACGCACTGCAAGGTGGCTCAGGAGTACACACGAGTTTCCCCAGAGCAAGCTGCGGAAAGGGAACAGGAGCGCCGGCAGGGGACCTGAGAAGAGGAGGATTGGGGCTTCAGAACCATTACACAGAGCAAGTATGTATAACATGCTTGTTTAAAAAGAAATACATTTACACCTTTACATACGCTTTAATGTCGAAGGGTATCTTTATGGCGTACTCTAATGCAGACCCCATATGTTTATGCACCAGTAAATCAACTTTCTGGTTTTGGTTTTGTGGCTCCTCAGCTGTCCTGAAGTAAGCTTGCTCTCAATTTATTGCCATGTATTCTTACCAGTTTAGGGGTACCTATAAAATTAGAGTAAGACCACAGCTTACATGAGCTCCTTAATGTGGCTTTGTGGTTTTTACATACATTTACTAATATATGCACTCTGTTTTCAATCTATGATGCCTGTAGCAAAAAAAAAAACATAGTCTGCCATTGCTGGAAATGCTAGTTATCTGGCTTTAATGCTGATCAGTTAACTTTAACACCTAGTGAATAACAGACCCAGAACAAATATTCAGGTCAGGAATACTAACTTTTGCTACTATTGAAAGATTTTTACTTTTAAAATTTGCTGGATGCTTGATCCGGGTCAATGACTAGTATTGTTATAAAGACATCAGCAATGGCAGCCTACATATTTATCTCACCGTAGGTTCCCTTTAATATCGGAGCCAGAGTTTAGTCTGGTTTATTGGCCTGGCTATAAAGATTCAGTGATTATTGGTAATTGGCTGAGAAAAACTCCCATCCACGAAAATAAAAATATAGAACAGCGACCACATTTGATAACACTGGTTTGACAGTAAATAAACTAAATGAAATACCATTTTTTGTTGCCTTTTTTCTTTTCTTTTAGAGTTTTTGCGCCTACTGTCATCATCATCATCAGACCTTTAAAAAGCAGATAAAAAGAGAACACATTCAGAATGATAAAATGGTATAGAACATCTAAAAAAAAAAAAAAAAAAAAAAAAAAAAAAAAAAAATCTGTATCCCATTTCTTACTGGATAAAATTCAAGATGTCTTTGCAGGGGGAGCCATCTGTCAGAGAGGAGGGGGACGTGCTGACTCCAGTGTTGGGCCATACATATAATGAACTGTGCCTGACACCAAACACCAGGGACTCTGATTGAAGTTTTTCAGAAAGACTGCTTAATTCTTGTACAAGTGCCTTCTTGCAGGATGATTCTATATTAAAATAAGATAAAAAAAAAAAAAAAAATGAAACAATTAATCTACATAAAGTTTTCTGACAAAGCCAAAGAGTGTTTGTTCTCAATAGGATCACAAGAATGTGGACAACAAAACTAAATGATTAACAGAGCAGTCTGTAGACATGAGATGGCAGTAGATCAGAGGATTTATTTATACAGGCAGTCCCCTAATTACAAACATCCGACTTACAGACGGAGGGAGACAACAGGAAGTGAGAGGAAATCCTCTCCAGAGTTAATATGGGAAAAAGGTGTCTCCACTGAAGCTTTATCACCAATCCTTGTTTCCCTGACAACCCAACATTTTCAAATCCAATTGTAATTTGCTAGGTCTGAAAATACCCCTAAATAGGGGTATCCCTACTCATTCACCCAAAAAATGTGTCAAAAATAAAAGTCCTTTATTAAAATCCCGCGTCGTAGCTTCAGTGTGTCTTCTTTCTCTGGTGCTGTCTTCTTCCTCCGGTTCTTCTCCCTCCTCTGATGTCTTCTTCCTGGTTCTCTCTTCCCCCTTTTGGTATCGTCGACCCATCATTCCCTATGGCTATATAAGAAATGGCACACACTGGAGCGAACACAACAGCGGAAGCTAGCGTCAGGAGAAGAACCAGAGGAAGACGAACCTGAGGAAGAACCAGAGGAAGAAGACATTACCGGCGGGAGAAGACATCACTGGCGAAAGACACGTTGGAGGGGGCTTCCAGATTCCGATAAGCCCCCTACCCGCAGACCCCAATAGCCACCGTCCAGGGTTGTCAGGAAGAGGCCCTTGTCCACATCAAACATGGGGACAAGGTGATTTGGGGTGGGGGCCCAGCTCCAAATGGTCTGGTTTGGTCTGGGTGGGCAGCCACGCAATTTTTTTTTTAAATTTTGGCGTGGGGTTTCTCCCTCAAGATTCATGGTCGGATCAAAGTTGGATTCCCTTTATTGAAGTCGCATGGAAGTCGGACATAAAGGCGTAGGGCAAATTCGGATACGGAAGTCATCCCACTTCCATGTCGGAGCAGTGTTAACCCGGCCTCAAGCACAACTTATCACACGTGCAGCACCATGGCAGTTGCAGATCAAACAGAAGCCAAGATGGCAGCTTCCTTGGCCGAAAAGGATAGGAGGGCTTAGTTCCGCTTTAACCTGTATGCTCATCTCAGAAAAAGAAAAGTCTATAGGAGGAGAAGGGGACTCTCAATCTGGATTATCTAAACAGGTTTTCTGACCCACACTCTTTTCCATCTATGAGCGTACAGTTGAAGAGACAATTTTCATCTGGACTTCTGCATTAAGAAAACAGGTTAAACATACCATCAGCTGCTGGCAAGTCAAATGACACACTGAGACCACCTCGTGTTCTAAAAATAATTTCTTGAGCTTCAGAAACAACCTGTATAAATTACAAAAGAAAGTTCTTGATTACTTAAATACATCCAAAAAATGAGCTTTACTTAAAGTGGTTGTAAAGCCACTTTGGGGATTGTATGAACATGACAGTGTTAGATAACGTTATGTGCTTTATAAAAATGATGTTGATTTGTACCATATTTTAGAGCGCCACCTGACGCTCATGTGACTGCTCTCCTCTCCAGATCTGACAACTACAGGTGGGCTGAGAACTCCCGCTGACGTCAGCTGGGAGGAGAGCAGCGGGCGGTCACATGAGCACCAAGAGGCACTCTGAAATAAGGTACAAAACGGGATAATTTTTATAAAGCACATGCACTTTTTTTTTTTTTAGGGTTACAAACACTTTAACAAGAATGAAAATAGTAAGACTACACAAGCGATTTTTGACTGTATGTCATTACGTGCAATTTTAGTACAGAAGATGTCGAGTTTAAAAGATTTCCCTATCCCTAATAACTTTCCAAGTGAAAGTGACTATGTGTGATCACCTAATCTGTCAAAAGATAGAAAAGAATAAAAAAAATCACTCCTCCTCTCTGTAATGTGACCTATACCCTGGGGATAGAGGCCTCTACAACTAAGCTCCGAAAGGGGCGAAATACGTCTGAGGAGTTTTCTACAGGTGGAGAAGAGGAGCTGAAGCCATCTTTTACCCATCCCATTCACATTTATGCAACAGGAAGTCGGGGCTGTATTCAGATGGCCACCCTTCAGAACCTGACAAGGTGATCCTATCTGTCTTGCACCAGTCAATTCACCTCTGACAGGGCTTCTATCTTCACCTGGTCTTCCTTCAGTCACAATATTCCCTATGCACACATTCATGGAAATGGCTGTAATAATGCCGGGTGCTGTAATGACCACCGGCTGAAAACCACAGACAATCTGAATGGGGAAATGTCATCAGCACACCAAGGATTCCTAAGAAGGGTCCAAAGCTTTATTTACATGGTTACACGGTACAGCGCAAGCACTAGCCTGATGAAGGGGCCCTGCCTGGCTCCTAAACGTTGCTGGGTGTGTACCGTGTGACCATGTTCATAAATCTTTAGACCCTTCTGAGAAATCCTTGGTGTGCTGATGACTTTTTTCCATTCAGATGGTCTTCCTTCAGGAAACATGGGCAAAGGACGTTTGAACGGCCAAGCTGCGATGACATCACTCCCACGGCTCTGAAGGAACGGCCCGTGTATGCTGTTCCTTCAGAGTGCATGTGCCGTGATGTCACTGGCTGCAGAGACACTGAATATCTCCTAAACTGTGCACATTCCATTCCTTCTATCTACAGGTAATCCTTATTATAAGGTTCCCTGTAGGTACAAGTGCCCAATGGGGGTTTACTAACGCTTTATGGGGAGCGCTGCACTGAAAAGGATCCATGTTGAATTAATGTGTGAATGGCATTTCCAGTGCTGGTAAGTTATACAGTATCTCACAAAAGTGAGTTCACCCCTCACATTTTATTATATGTTTTCATGTGACAACACTGAAGAAATCACACTTTGCTACAATGTACAAGTAGTGAGTGTACAGCTTGTATAACAGTGTACATTTGCTGTCCGCTCAAAATAACTCAACACACAGCCATTAATGTCTAAACTGCTGGCAACAAAAGTGAGTACACCCCTAAGTAAAAATGTCCAGATAGGGCCCAAAGTGTCAATATTTTGTGTGGCCACCATTATTTTCTAGCACTGCCTTAACCCACTTGGACATGGAGTTCACCAGAGCTTCACAGGTTGTCACTAGAGTCCTCTTCCACTCCTCCATGATGACATCACAGAGCTGGTGGATGTCAGAGACCTTGCGCTCCTCCACCTTCCATTTGAGGATGCCCCACAGATGCTCAATAGGATTTAAGTCTGAAGACATGCTTGGCCAGTCCATCACCTTTACCCTCAGCTTCTTAATCAAGGCAGTGGTTGTCTTGGAGGTGTATTTGGGGGTCATTATTATGTTGGAATACTGCCCTGTGGCCCAGTCTCTGAAGGGAGGGGGATCATGCTCTGCTTCAGTATGTCACAGTACATGTTGACATTCATGGTTTCCATAATGAACTGTAGCTCCAGTGTCGGCAGAACTAATGCAGCCCCAGACCATGACACTCCCACCACCATGTTTGACTGTAGGCAAGACACACTTGTCTTTGTACTCCTCACCTGGTTGCCGCCACATACGCTTGACACCATCTGAACCAAATATTTATCTTGGTCTTATCAGACCACAGGACATGGTTCCTGTAATTCAGGTCAAGTGTGTGGCGTATGGTCTGAGCACTGACAGGCTGACCCCCCACCCTTCAGGAATGCTGGCAGCACTCATACGTCTATTTCCCAAAGACAAACTCTGGATATGATGCTGAGCACGTGCACTAAACTTCTTTGGTCGACCATGGCGAGGCCTGTTCTGAGTGGAACCTGTCCTGTTAAACCACTGTATGGTCTTGGCCACCGTGCTGCAGCTCAGTTTCAGGGTCTTGGCAATCGTCTTATAGCCTAGGCCACCTTTATGTAGAGCAACAATTCTTTTTTTAGATCCTCCGAGAGTTCTTTGCATGAGGTGCCATGTTGAACCAGTAAGGATGAGCTCCGGTGTGTTCGCACAGCCCACCAGGAAGTCGGCGCTGCGCTAATCACAAGCAGTGAGACATTTCCCAATCTCTGCAGCCGCGCATTGGGAAATGTCTCACTGCCTGTAATTAATTAGCGCAGCACCGACTTCCTGGCGGGCTCTGCACATGGGCTGTGCAAACACGCCGGAGCTCATCCTTAGTGACCAGTATGAGTGAGAGCGATAACACCAAAATTTAACACACCTGCTCCCCATTCACACCTGAGACCTTGTAACACTAACGAGTCACATGACACCGGGGAGGGAAAATGGCTAAATGGGCCCAATTTGGACATTTTCACTTAGGGGTGTACTCACTTTTGTTGCCAGTGGATTAGACATTAATCTCTGTGTGTTGAGTTACTTTGAGGGGACAGCACATTTACACTGTTATACAAGCTGTACACTCACTACTTTATATTGTAGCAAAGTGTCATTTCTTCAGTGTTGTCACATGAAAAGATAGAATAAAATATTTACAGAAATGTGAGGGGTGTACTCACTTTTGTAATATACTGTGTGTGTGTGTATGTAGGTGATAGAGTTCTCTGCTTCTTCTGCGTTTTTAACTGAAAGCTCTGAAGCCGGTGGATGAGTGGGACAGCCAAGCAATTTACATCGGCAGACTGAGGAATACTCCAGATTTTCCTCTTCTTCATGGCGAATAATAAACTCACCATGATTACAGCTGCTCTCCGCTATCTACTCACCATGTCTGCTACTGCTCTCCGCTATACAACCAGCTGCAGGCCTTCCCTATCGCACAGCCAATCACACACTGCTTCCTCTTTCTCCCTCCAATCACATACGCTCCGCACACAGCACGTGTCACCTGCAGGGCCCAGCGGTGACTATCTCTGGTCTGATTGGTTCAAATTTCCATGGCACCTGCCCACCTTTCAGACAGCCTTAGCATATAGTGGAAAACTACAAATCCCGGCATTCACTGTTTCCGAGAAAGCCAATCACGGCTGGGCGCTACCAAATTTGACGAAGAGGGGGCTATAAATACCCGTTTGACATTTTATCTCCGGGGTCGCTGAAGGTGCTCTACAGATCATTAATGAGAGTTCGGATAAGTCGTACTGGGATGACTCCGAGTCTTGTTTCTATAAAGAAATGCTCAATTGACTTTGACATTTGGGTTGGCTGCGAGAAGCTCTCACTAAGAAATGATCCGGTCTGTAGCCATGGTAACCATAGCTAACAGCCGGTGTCACAGAGAGGATACCTGAAGAGGGAGCCAGAGGCAGCAGGTAGAGTCAGTCTATGGGGGGGGGGGGGGGCAGGGAGGTTGTATGGGGGGGTCCCCCTATTCTGGGCCCATCACATTTCCCTTCATCCTCAGCAGTGTCAGAGTGTAATTCACATTAATAAAAAGAGTCAACAGAGCTTCCCTGACATCTGTCACTACACAGCTCCTTCTCTGATCACTGGCTGGATGGGGTAGGAAAACACAAGAAAAGGAATAGTTCAAGTCACTGACAGGCAAGCTAGGGCATCAAAGTGCTTGTAAACCTCAGACATGAGTTCTGAACAAAGCATATCCCTCCATAGTGTGCACTTGTCTCAATCCAGAGCACTAAGTGCTATTTCTGTCTGCTGCTCCATTCCTCTGCTATCTGCATGAATCATTTCTGAAAAGTTTTCCTGACACCTAGAGGAAAAAAGGTGACAGGCAGGGCAGAGCCTGCGATTGACAGCCTAGGCTCTGTTTCTGTGTAAAGGGAAAGGGGAGGGGGGGGGTGTCCTTTCCATCCAATCAGCTCTTAGAGTTCTCACTGAGCTCTGCAGAGTGTAACGTCAGCTCTCTGCCCCCCCTTTTTTTTCTGAACTCTCAGACAAGCTTAAAAATTCAACACTTTGAACATATGTAGAGAAGAGAGGGCTGCAGATATACAGGTACAACTTATGTAGGAAGATGTGTTTCATCTCATCTATCACCTGAGGCCAGTCACTTCACTGGGTATATGTGAGGGTTTACAACCACTTTAGGGCCGGTTCACACTGCTGCGATGTCAGATATCGCATGTGATTCGCACCGCACTGCTGTACAGATCACATGTCTGTGCGATGAAAATTTCACCATACAGTTAGTATGGCTGAAGTTGCATCACATTCAGACCAAAATCGTGCGGGACCCCTTTTTTGGACCTCACCAGAATGGGATCTCATGGGTGTAAACTAAGGATGAGCTCAGGCGTGTTCACAACTCCACGTGCCCGCGCCCGCCGGGAAGCTGACACTCCACAGCACCAATCACAGGCAGTGAGACGTTTCACGATCTGCGGCTGCACAGATTAGGAAATGTGTTCCTGCCTGTGATTAGTGCTGTGGATTGTCAGCTTTCCGGCGGGCGCGGGCACGGGCACGTGGACATGGAGTTGCGAACACGCCTGAGCTCATCCTTAGTTTACACCCATGAAATCTGATTCCTCTCCGAATTGACAGTTTGCACTGCAATAAACTGATTTGGGGTGCCATTAACTTTCTATTGACACCTGCACCCGCTTGCATAGGTCAGTGTGAGCCCCCTGGCGGGTGATATGCGATGCAGGAACAGTACTGGATTTGCACGGGTTCTCGCATCGCAGCAGCGTGATCCAACCTTTAACCCCTTGGCGCTGGCCACGTGCAAATATGCAGCCTCTCGGCGCCTGGTCCTTGGCACTGAGAGGCCACATATTTGCGTGAATTGCGGTCAATACAGCTGTGCTGAGAGGATTCGCCCTGAACCCTCCCGTCACAGTTACCAGGCCTAACCGAAACAGCGATCAGGAGTTTTCGGATCACGCGACAGCCAATCACAGTGATCACGTGGTCTTAAGCCCCATCCCGCCCCACAGCAATCTAAACCTCTTAAAGGGCTAGGAGGCGCTGGAGTGAAGAGGTTAAAGTGGTTGTTAAGCCACTCTAACCTGTATACACCATCAGCACTGCCTCCTATTGTAGTGTCTCCCTCTGTATGTGATTTATAAAAATAAATGCTACAAATACCTCATTTCACTGCAGAGATTGCGATCACATGACTGGCCAGCTTCCTCCTTTCCCCTGAGAGATGCAGGGGGCGGAGCTGAGATTCCTCTGCTGATGTCAATCTGGAGGGGAGGAGGAGAGAGCTGGCTGGTCATGTGATCGCAATCTCGGCTCTTAAATTAGGTATTTACAGCATTTATATTTATAAATCATTCACAGAGGCTAAACTCCAGGAATAATCTTTTTTTTTTTTGTTTGTTTGTTTCACTTAGTTACATCTAATCCTTCACATCTCACGTCCGGAGGGTTGCTAGGGACGTTTGGTCATTGGCTTAATGCTTTCACCCAGTAGTTGGGGGGGAGTCACAACTCCGAGTTAACACAGGGCTCCATTTCCTTATTCCTGATGGCTGATTAGTTCAGCGTGATTATATCTATCATTCATATCTCTGCAACACCTCCGTGTTGTATTCATGTATTCATGTGTTGTATTCTTTTTCAATGAATATAAGGCATTCTCTGACTGGATGAGGCAGAGAGATAGGTTGGATGACATCCTGATCTCTGCCCCATCCAATGAAAGAATGCCTTGTATGTGAAACTGTTAAGCCAATAACCATCAGTGCTGTCATGTGAGAGGAAGCAGAGTGAGTCACATGTTCCTCTATACCTCCCAGGATTCCTCCCTATTCCTCCCTCGCTCCTCCCAGGACCTCCTGCTTTCTAGCTCCCTTATTACCTCCTCCCATGCTCGCCTTTAGGACTTCTCCAGAGCCTCTCCCATCCTCTGGAACTCCCTGCCCCATTATGTCCGATCAGCCCCTACCCTGTCCACCTTTAAGAGATCCCTGAAAACTCATTTATTTAGGGAAACCTATCTCACACCCACCTAACAACAACTGTCCCCGAACTACCCCCATCAAATCATTCTCTGCAGCTATTACCTTTTGTACCACCACCCCCTCCCTTTAGAATGTTAGCTCTACGAGCAGGGCCCTCCTGTACCCTTTGTATTGAACTGTAATGTAATTGTGTTGTCCCCCCTATACATTGTAAAGTGCTGTGTAAACTGTTGGCGCTATATAAATCGTGTATAATAATAATAATAATACTTGGAAGTACCAAGTATTTTCCTCACTTCTGCCAGTTAAATGGCACAGTGGTGAATTGAAACAAGTATCTGCTACTGAGAAGTGGTGTACGATGGTAGCAGAGGCCACAGTGAGTGTGGACCAGCCCAGAGAGCAGACTAGCAGGTACTCAAGTCTGCGATTATGTGCAACCACCCCCTTCCCAAAGCAGCAGGCGGTAAAATGTATTTTGATATAAGCCACAGATTCCTGACATGTGTGCTGTAGTAAGGCCTGGTTCACACCTATGCATTTTTTAGTGCATTTTCAGTTTTGCAGAAACACACTACAGTCCATTTAACATGGTTTCCTATGGATGTAGTTCACATCTGTGCATTTTATGGAAAGGGCCAGGGACTTTTTTCTGGTTTTTGGTTCCACAGACTTCAATGGTTTAAAAACGTGTATTAAAAAACGCAAAATGCACCTGCGATATGCAAACTGCAACCTGCATAGGTGTGAATCAGGCCTAAATGTGACCGCACAGGGAGCGTGTCACTGCTACAGCCTTTACTCACATGCTGTACTTGTTAAGCATTGACACCTACGCTGGTTAGTTAGTGTTAATAATGCATAGTCCTCTAGTATGTGCCTAATAAATAATTCCTATTTGTACTCACATGGCGTTTTCACTGATTTGTTGTGACAGCATATAATTTATTGTTTTCTTCCAGCTTATCTAAAAGTATTTTTCTGCTTTAGGTCACAGTATAGAGTGCCATATCTGCATTGCGCAACAATGCCTTTAGATGGAAAATCCGATATGGATCGGATCGGTCTATTCCGCGAAATGGGCTATATCAGTATTGGGGACACATATGTCACTCCTGGCTCTAGTAAGTATTTTTCAGCAAGGATTCTTCATCAAAATAAGAGATGAGTAGGAAAGTATTTTATTATGGTGTGTGCTTGTAGAAGAGAGGAAATACCAAATGTGTACAATTTAAAAATACATGTACATTCTTTCTCTCACACTATACTGTATATGTCAACCTACAACTTTTTTTTTTTTTGAGTGGAGATTAGAACCCCTGTCAGGTTTTTACTGCTATCTGGGATTATATGTTAGAGAGATATCCCCTCACTTCTTATCAAGGTGACAAGGCCACAGTTTTACCACTCAGGAAGTAATAGAAAATCTACAACAGGGAAACCTACAGCAATAAAGAGCTGATAGGGTTTCTAGCCTTAAAGGGGTTGTAAACCCTTGCGGTTTTTCACCTCAATGCAAAAGGTATAATCCCTTTCCTGTACATGAAGGGTTCTCCAGCTATCCACAAATTTTAGATCCTGGAGAAGTCTTTTAGCTCTTTGCGTATTTTTGCATAGAATAAGTGGGAAGCACCTTTGGACACATCAATCGTGGGATCCAGCGCCATGTTAAAGTCCCCACCCACCAACAGTAGACTCTCCTTGTGTTGATGCACCAAGTGTAGACATGTCTCAAGTGAGGAGACCTGATCCTCATTCAGTAAGTATAGGTTAAAGTGGTTGTACACCCTGTACAACCACTTTTACCTACAGGTAAGCCTATATTAAGGCTTACCTGTAGGTGCTGGAAATATCTCCTAAACCTGCACGGTTTAGGAGATATTTACAATAAAGCTGTGTGCCGATGTCTAGATATCGGCGTATGCTCACGTCCTGAGCAGGATTTCCTTCATCACTGTTGTCTCGGCTGCTACTGGGGACCCGTTCCGCTATTGGTGGAAGGTCTATCCATTTGGAAATTTCAATAGCCTCTGAGCCCAGAAAATGGAATAGGTCTGGCAATTGAGCAGGATTATGTAGGGTAAAGCTGCGGCCGTCCTTTTTAATAAACAGAGACAGTGGATATCCCCAATGATATGTAGCTCCCATGGAGCGCAGGTGGTTCAGTAATGGTTTCAGCAAACGGCATCTGTACTTTGGCGGCATACAGCTGTATTTCCGCCCCATCAAAGTCCAGTGGCCTCTTCTGCAATGCTGCCTTGACTATGTCCTCTTTTATCCTGAAAAAGTGTACCCGGCACAAAACGTCTCGAGGGTCAACCTGTGCAGGATTGCGAGTAGTGGGGACCCTATGCAGGTGTCTGGGGGGTTCTCCAACAGCTGATTAAAAATGGCAGTCACTTTGTCCCTCAGGCCGGACCCCGCAGTTGCTTCGGGGATCCCCCTGATCCGAACATTATTCCTCCTACTTCTGTTTTCAGAATCTTCTGCTTGCAGTTGCAGCATGATCAGTCTCTGATGTTGGATGTGTAGCCTTTCTTCCATAGCAACAATGCGTGCGTCTGACGCAGATTGATGAGTTTCTAGATGGAGCAGTTTGTGGTCACTGCAACTGTTTTAGAGTGAACCTCTTCTATCTCTTCCCATAGAGTACCAGTCAGACTGCCCAGCGTCTTGAAGCCTTCTTCCCAAATGCAGTGGAAATGTTTTTTATGGGATTAAGTTAATTTTCATGGCAAAGAGGGACTTTTCAATTAATTGCAATTCATCTGATCACTCTTCATAACATTCTGGAGTATATGCAAATTGCCATCATAAAAACTGAGGCAGCAGACTTTGTGAAAATGTATATTTGTCATTCCAAAAACTTTTGGCCACGGCTGTATGTGCTGGGTTGTGTGTATGCTCTGCTGCACTATTTGTTGCATGGTTCCCGGGTCTCTTGGTGGACTACAAAACACCTCCTCCCTGTGTTATGGAGAAGAGGTGAAGATGAGGTGTTCTGTAGTCCTAGTACACATCACGTGCTTATCCTTAGATACAGTACAGTGAGTGAGCGTTGTCACCCTTATGCCCCGTACACACGGTCGGATAATCCGATGGAAAAAGTCTGACCGGAAAATGTTGTCGGAAAATCCGATCGTGTGTGGGCTCTAGCGGGCTTTTTCCGTCTGAAAAAATTTGAGAGCAGGATCTCAAATTTTCCAACAACAAAAGCCAATCGGACTTTTTCCGATCGTGTGTCGAGAATTCCGATGGACAAAGTGCCACGCATGCTCAGATCAAATTACGAGACCAAAGCTATTGTATGCAACGAACGTCACCACGTTCGGAACGATCGGATTTTCCGAAAACTTTGTCCAACCGTGTGTATGCAACACCAGTTTCGGACAAAATCCGTCGGAAAAAATCAGACGGATTTTGTGGTCGGAATTTCCGACCGTGTGTTCGGGGGCTTAGACAGAAAGTGAGTTACTGGCAGGATCATCAGGTGAAAATAAGGGAAACAAGCCTGAAAAATAAAACAAATGCAGCAACCACATTTAAAGACTAGGAATCTGCGATATATTATATTTTTGTTCCTTGGTTTAGATATAAGGTAAAGTAGAACTAAAGGCAAAACTTTTTTTATTTTTATTTTGAATAGAGTAAGTGGATGTTTCTATTATTTATTTTATGTTTTTTTCCATCTGTGTCCCATTGTGGAGATTTCACTTCCTGTCCCATAGCCAAAACAGGAAATTCCTCCAAAGTGAGGGAATACCTGGTTATCATCGGAACTAGTGTCCCCATTGGAAGATTTACCCACAATTCCTGTTCAGGTGCCAATCCACAATTTGAGAATCTTTGGCGTTCACTCTTGGTGATAACAGTAAGTTGGAAAATACAGAGGATGAATCTCCCTAATGGGGCACAGACAACAATAAACACCTGGCAGGTGTTGTAATCCCTCTCTCTGTTTTATCCAAACTAAAAAAAGGTTTTGCCTTTTAATTATATTTTAATGGTAAAAAGTACAGTTGTGTTTTTTGGTGGGAAATTACAGCCGCCCTGAGATGTGACATCCCAGGAATGTATCATTTATATTTATAAGCGATTAATAAAGTGAATAATATGTTGCAACAAGCAAATTACTAGAGCCTAAGCTCCGCTGTATTCTGCTTTTAAGAAACATAAGATACTGCCTCTGACAGAAGATCCCTTTCACCCTTGACCAGCACTGTAAGATCAGATGTCTCCAGTGTTTCTGTAGGTGTAACCTTGCATTGATGTACCTGTAAAACAAATTGTCAATGCTGTTAGATATAATTTGTTTGCCAAAGCAATATAAATAGCAGTAGGAGGAAACTGATGCTAATACTTATTGGGGAAATCGGGGTGCAGTATAAGCCTTCAGTGTTACAGCAGGGTCTAATGCTGGGGTTCACATTTCTATTAATGCTGAAAACCACTCTAATGCCGCGTACACATGGTCAGAATTTCCGATGGAAACAGTCCGATGGGAGCTTTTCAACGGATTTTCCGACCGTGTGTATGCCCATCTGTCTTTTTCTGTCGGAAATTCGGACGGACTTTGGATTGAGAACCTGTTCTCAATTTTTCCGACGGAAAACCTTTCTATCGGATTTTCCGATCGCGTGTATGCAATTCCGACACGCAAAATTCCGACGCATGCTCGGAAACAATTCGACGCATGCTCGGAAGCATTAAACTTCCCTTTTTATAGTGCTATCGAACGTGTTTATGCCGGTGTGTTACAGACCGTCAGAATTTGGTGTGACCGTGTGTAGGCAAGACAGTTTGAGCGAAATTCCATCGGAATTCTGACGGGAAAACCATCAGAGCTTTTTCCGACGAGAATTCCGACCGTGTGTACGCGGCATAAGCTTCATGGGAAAGATATTGTTGAGTTTTACCAACATATACAATTTATGCTGTGTTATGAGTATTCATATGCAGAACTAAAGTATAATGTGTGCGTTATTCCAGAGCCATTTAATGAAGCAGCAAGTAAAAACAGGCAAATGCTTCCCGGTGGCTCCAAGATCATGGCTAACACCTTGGGAGGATACTTTGATGCTCAGTTCAAACGTACATTTGAAGGTGAAGCCTATTCAGATTCGCTAAAACAAAGAAGGCAGTACCATATGCAGCAGGCCAAGAAGAACTTGGGAAAAGCATTCCTACCAGCTAATGGGGAAAAAAAGCCGTAAGTAGCGACTCTTGTGATTTGGGTAGATCATACTGGGTCACCAACATTTTGTACTTCTCAGGCACATCTGGCAAGATCTGTGCATTTCACTTTTCTAATCCATGCAAGTATCTGTTCAAATTCGTCCTTTAATTTTCCAATGTGGATTAGACAAATTGAAAGCAGAAGCTACTACAAGTTGTATTTATTCAAAAGGCCCTATCAAAAGGTTGTGTAATATGTAAAAGATGGACACGTTGGGGGAGATCTAGGCCCCTTTCACACGGGACGGATCCGTAATGATCCGCCCCGTGAACTTCCGCTTGCTCAGCGGGGATCGCTCCGTTATCCCAGCTGAGCCGGCGGATGACAGGGCGGCTCCTGCACACTGTGCAGGGACCGCCCTGTCAGATCTCCACTCTCTTCTATGGAGGATCGGATGAACACAGACCGTCTGTCCGTGTTCATCCAATCCGCTCTGCAGACGGATAGAAAAATAGGGTTTTCCTCCGTCTGCAGAATCGGACCATAGCGGAGACGGGCGATATCGGGTGTCAGTGGATGCTCATCCACTGACACCCGCTATCCCATAGGGATGCATGTATGTTCGTATTTCATCCGAAAACGGATGGATGAAATACGGACATACGGTCCGCATGTGTGAAAGGGGCCTTACTAAAACTGGAGCACTAAGAATCTGGTGCAGCTGTGCATGATAGTCAATCAGCTTCTAACTTCAACTTGTTCAATTAAGCTTTGATGAAAAAACCTGGAAGCTGATTGGTTTCTATGTAGAGCTGCATCAGATTTTGCACTGTCTAGAATCTCTAAATCAACCCTGATTTCTCATTCTACCAGCAGAAATGCATACAGTTAGGTCCATATATATATATATTTGGAAACAGGCACAATTTTCATACTTTTACAATTTTCATACTTTTGGCTCTGTATGCCACCAGATCAAAATTAAAATGAAACAATCCAAATGAACTTGAAGCGCAGACTTTCAGCTTTAATTCAAGGGGTTGAACATAAATATCAAGTACAAGTTTTAGGAACTGCAACTATTTTTATACACAGCCCCCCCCCCCCCCCCATTTTCAGGGGCTCAAATGTAATTGGACAAATGAACATAATCATAAATAAAATGTTAATTTTTTTTTATATTTGTTGAGAATCTTTTATTGGCAATGACTGCCTGGAGTCTGGAACCCATGGACATTACCAAAGACTGGGTCTCCTTTGTGATGCTTTTCCAGGTTCTAACTGCAGCTGTCTTCAGTTGTTCTTTGTTTGTGGGTCTTTCTGCCTTTAGTTTTGCCTTCAGCAAGTGAAATGCATTCTCTATTGGGTTGAGATCAGGTGATTGACTCGGCCATTGCAGAATATTCCACTTCTTTTCCTTCAAAAGCTCCTGGGTTGTCCATCTGTACTGTGAAGCGCCGTCCAATCAACTTTGCTGCATTTGGCTGAATCTGGGCTGACCGTATATATCTCTAAACACTGCAGAATTCATCCGGCAGCTTCTGTCTTCTGTCACATCATGAATAAACACCAATGACCCAGTGCCACTGGAAGCCGTGCATGCCCATGCCATCACACTGCCACTACCATGTTTTACAGATGACGTTGTGTGCTTTGGATCATGAGCTGTTCCAAGCCTTCTCTCTCCCGTCATTCTGGTACAGATTAATCTTAGTTTCACCCGTCCAAAGAATGCTTTTCCAGAACTGGTCTGGCATTTTTAGATGTTTTTTTGCAAAGTCTAATCTGGCTTTTTTTGTCTTCAGGCTTATGAATGGTTTTCACCTTGTGGTGAACCCTCTGTATTTACCCTTGTGAAGTCTTCTCTTGATTGTAGACTTTGACAATGATACCCCCACCCCCTGCAGAGTGTCCTTCACTTGTCTGGATGTTGTGATTGGGTTTTTCTTTACCATAGAGAGGATCCTGCGATCATCCCCCACTGTTGTCTTTCGTGGACATCAAGGCCTTTTTATGTTGCTGAGTTTACCAGTACATTCTTCTTTCCTCTGAATGTACCAAACTGTTGATTTGGCCACTCCTAATGTTGCTGCTATCTCTCCGATGGATTTCTTTCATTTTTGAAGCATTACAATGGCCTGTTTCACTTGCATGGAAAGCTCCTTTGAACACATGATGTAGGTTCACAGCAATAGATTCCAAATGCAAATACCACACTTAGAAATCAACTACAGACCTTTTTACCTGCTTAATTGATAAAGAAATAACAAAGAAGTAGACCACACCTGGCCATGAAACAGCTTTTCATTCAATTGTCCAATTACTTTTGGTCCCTTGAAAAAGGGGGATGGCTATTCTTAAGAGCTGTAATTCCTAAACCCTTCCTCCGATTTGGATGTACATACCCTCAAATTAAACCTGAGAGTGTGCACTTTCAGGCCATTATATAACTATAGCTTGAATATGTTTTGGTAACTACCTGAACAAAAAAAACTAAAAATATATGTTACATCAGTCAACTGCTTACAACCATGTAACACATACACAATATTACCAAAAGTATTGGGACGCCTGCCTTTACACGCACATGAACTTTAATGGCATCCCAATCTTAGTCCATAGGGTTCAATATTGAGTTGGTCCCCCCTGTGCAGCTATAACAGCTTTACATCTTCTGGCCAGGCTGCCAACAAGGTTTAGGAGTGTGTCTATGGGAATGTTTGACCATTCTTCCAGAAGCGCATTTGTGAGGTCAGGCACTGATGTGGACGAGAAGGCCTGGCTTGCAGTCTCTACTCTAATTCATCCCAAAGGTGTTCTATCGGGTTGAGGTCAGGCCAGTCAAATTCCTCCACCACAAACTCGCTCATCCATGTCTTTATGGACCTTGCTTGGTGCACTGGTCCAAATCATTTGGTGGAGGGGGATTATGGTGTGGGGTTGGATTTGGCCCCTTAGTTCCAGTAAAGGGAACTCTTAAGGTGTTAGCATTCCAAGATATTTTGGACAGTTTCATGCTCCTAACTTTGTGGGAAGTTTGGGGGTGGCCCATTCCTGTTTCAACATGACTGCACACCAGTGCACAAAGCAAGGTCCATAAAAACATGGATGAGCGAGTTTGGGGTGGAGGAACTTGACTGTCCTGCACAGAGTCCTGACCTCAACCTGATAGAACACCTGTGGGATGAATTGGAGCAGAGACTGCGAGCCAGGCGAGCCAGCCAGGGATGCCATTAAAGTTAATGTGCATATAAAGGCAGGCGTCCAAATACTTTTGACAATATAGTCTATATGTGGTGTCCAGGCAGTGGGCTTTCTTTCCAAGCGCCACATATATGTGCTTCTTTGTTTGTGTTGCAAGCACGCTCCCAACACTGAAACCGAGCTATTAACGACAGCTCCAGGTCCTGTCCTAACGGTGGGGAGCTGGGAGACCTGACTCCCAATCATGTGATCACTGTGATTAGCCAATCACAGTGATCACTACTGTGAAGTCCCACCCCAGTGTTGCTTCTCCTCCGTGATTGGTCATGAAGGAGTTAAGAGAAAGAGAATGAAAGAATGTTAAAACAGTGGAAACAGAGCTATGAATATTAGTAGACATATGAAAGAAACGTGAACTAAATGCAAAAGATAAAACAAATCTATTTAGATCAATTTTATGTTTTTTTTCTGTAGCCAACAGAGCATTGTTTTGCCTTGTCTGTATTATTATAATTTTCATTGTGTAAATAATGTGATAACCATAAAATCTGTTTGCTGTATTTTTTTTTTGTAGATCTGGCCTGGGCAACTTTTATGGAACTTTGGGTGGTCCAGTTCCGTCTTTTAGTGCAGAATTAAAAGCAAGGAAGGCATATACTGCGCCGGGGAAGAATATCTATTCCAACCCTCCCAAGAAGGGTACAGGATATGGGTAAGGTATTCCATACAGTGATGCCAATTAACAAAAACAGGATCAGCAATAGCCAGAGCAAAATTGAAACAATTGATTATAGCACTTACATGTAATCTCTAGGATCAAGCAAGGAATCTTATTTGGCAATTGAAAGCATAACTACTACATATTTGATCTTGTTCTTGTAAATCAGGCTCTGCATTTTTACTGCAGGCTGCTGTACTGTGCATTGAAATTACTTATTCCCTTTCCACAGATATCCAAGCCTCACTATAGGTAAACAGTACCCATATGCTTCTGATGACTATGACAGATCAAGAGAACTGATGAAGGTTAGTTTACTCCTAACATGTTTCGCCCCCTAACCAGGTACCCTCCTCCAGTATTATCTATTTGGAATATTTCATCTTTGTAAAATAAAAGATATTTCATCAAACCATAACTTGCAACAGGCAAGACTGGCCCTTGGAGCAGCACTCTACAGCCGAATGCTGTGGCTTCAAGGGGGATTCCTTGTTTTCTGTTTTCCAAAGAAATGTAAAACTCCTTAGATTTCTGTATGTACACACATTTTCTGTGCTACATGGCCAGATATGTAGCTTCTGATTAAGCAATTTATCTTCCCGGTTCAGCAGTTCTGCTTCAAATGTCATCTCCTCACTGGGCAGCGAATCGGCATCATCGCCTTTATCCAGTGTGATGGGAGTAGGGGGATTTATGCTAAACCAGGAACTAACTAATTGTTCTTCTTATGTGTCATAAGAATGGTTAGCCAACATTACAAATCCGTTGGCAACCAAAACAGTAGATCTAGAATTCAGTACTTTGGCATTTTCAGCTCTAGGACTGACAGTAGAATTTGCTTACCAACAGCTCCAGTCTGGATGTGATGATAATGTGAGGTATCTAGTCAGAAGTTTGAGAGATTGCAGCCCTGAAGAAGCGGCTTGGACCACGTAACGCGTAGGCGTTTTCCAACATCTGACTTTTTACTCCTATCACGGGTGTTTCTCATAGTGTGGCCCTTTTGTGATATTCTATAGTTTAACAAGTTGTAATAAAGATATTACCTTTTTATATTACCTTACATACTTATACATTATTAGTGTGCTGATATATGATTTGTAGGTACCAGGGGTCATCGTTTAAACTCCCTCATATTCACAATTTTGCTTTACATTTACATATTACCGGGTTGAGGACCTCAAGGTACATAGCTGGTTTAGCTTCTCCTTTTTAGTGGCCTCCTTCAGATATCACTTTATTCTTAGTATCATCATTTTCTCATCACCCTGCACTCTATCCAAAACTAAAAACAAAGTTTTGCCTTTAGTTATACTTTAAGATAAACCTGTGCACAGGCTACACACATAAAAATATTTACATATTCTGAACAATTACATTAAAAGCACTTTACAACAAGCCCTAAGTCATCCCTGTAGCTTTAGACATTGTGGAGAAAATAATCTACAAAATGAATAATGGAGGCACAGAAATCAGTTTCTTTCCCCTTACTTTCTTTGTATGCAGAACCTTGGCAGTCTACCAGCCCCCTAAAAAAATCACAGTAGTTAAAGTGGAGTTCCACCCATAATTTAATCTTTATCTCAATCAGTACATTCCTGCAAGTTGAACAACATTTGGCGATTTTTTTAAATTTATTTTTTGCTTAGTTTGTGGCTTGTTACTAGGATGTCTCCTGTATTCTGCCTCCTTTGGGGCCACAGCGATGTACGTCATTTTCTTAACAACGGGGTGGACACTTCCTCCGATGCCGCCCGTTGTGAGGGCAACAAGATACTATTCCTGCGCTACGCCCTGTGTAGAATGCGCAAGATCGGGAGGTGCATGCTGGGTAGCCAGCAGCACCTTATCTCGGAACAGAGTCCTAGTGGGCTTCACATGCCCACAATCAAAGTGGAAGTGCTCAGGAAGCAGAAAACAAAGGTAAGTAAATAAAGTAAAGTAATGTACTTGAACGGCGAATTTATTACTAACATGCTTTTGTATATTTAATTCATAGCAGCAGAACGGGTGCCAAAAATACTCTGCTTTAAAAACTGACCAAAACCCAAGTTTAGAGTCTCTCTTGTGATGAATTACTTAACACTACATGAAGCTGGAAAGATCAGTGGTGACTTTAAAGCACAACTGCAGCCAATGCTGTGTTTTATCTCTTGGATGGAGTGGGGAAGAGTTGGACCCCCATCTTTTATTGCTGTTTCTGACCCTGTTTAGGGGACCCCTCTCACTTCCCGTTCCCTTGTCAACAATATAGGAAATGAAGCAAAATTCTTCTATCAAAAGCACATCAGCAATAGAAACACTTGGATAATGATGTACAAACCTTTTTTTATATCCACTGCATTTGAAATACCTGATAGGAAGTTCTAAATGTCCCTTACTACATCCAAAAAATTAAAAAAAGAATGGGTGTTAATGAATCTCATACCCAGTGTTAGGCCTTTCAGCTGTGATGAACACACAATGATTCTCTGTGATTTTCATTTCAGAAAGAGTTCGAGAGCCACAAATCGAAGCTAAAAGGTGGTGCTTTCCGGTTAAACCTTTACCCAAAGGATTATTTTGAAGGAAACCCTTATCGGTCTGATAAACCTCTACCACCACTAAAGAAAAAGGCAGAGAAAAAGCAAGTTGTGAAACCGTTTAAGCCAAGTTCACCTGCTAAAGAGGTGGGTAAAACAAAGATGCCATCATGCAATGTTTATCTTTTGTTTCAAACTTTTTACACATACATAGGCATGCTTATGCTGGCCAAGCACAACATATTCCTTATTAAAGTGATTAAGAATAAATTAATCAAATGCAACATGATTTGTTTTAAGTGAATGAGGATTTCAGGGCAGTAAGTCATTCTATGTATACAATTGTTTTTTGCTTTGAACAATAGTAGATCTCTTTTAGACTGTGATCGCTCTGTATACTAAATGATTGTATGTACTGATAAAAGTAGAAAAATACCATTGCTATCTCCATTTTGTGTACCTTAACCCTTTTGCTGCCAGGTCCGTATGCTGTATGGACCTGACATTTCCCCTTCTGCTAAAAGCTCAGTGACCGCTTTTAATCCTCTCAAAACCCTGATCCTTGCAGCTAACCTGCAGCTGCCAGCTTTCCTCCTCTGCCCTCCGGCCGGCTTTGGTTGCTGCAGGTAAGCCACAGAGAGATCTACTTGTCCAAATAGACCCCCTGCTGCACTAACCCCCCCTTTGGCCGTTTTCACAATGGGGCGGTGGGGGCGGCGGTGGTAAAGCAGTGCTATATTTAGCGCTGCTTTACTGTCGTTTTAGCCGTGGTATTCTGCCGATAGCGGGGTTGTTTTAACACCCGCTAGTGGCCGAAAAAGGGTTAAAACCCCCCCCACAAAGCGCTGCTGCAGCGGCGCTTTGCCGGCGGTATTACCGCGGTATCCCCGTGGTGTCCCATTGATTTCAATGGGTAGGAGCGGTGAATACAGCGCTCCTTCACCGCTCCAAATATGCTGCAATGCATCCATGTGCAGGCAGTCCCATTGATGTCAATTGGGACACAGAGGCTGCATGGGAGTGCACATGTGTTCCGTGCATTCCTGTGCAGGCAGTCCCATCCATTCTCACCTCTTCTGCAAGCCGGGGTTAAGGCTGACAGCTGCAGCCATAAATCCACTAAATTGCTTTAAACCCATAACGTAAACATGTTAGTGGGTCTTTAAGCTGTTAAAAACCAGCTGTGAAGAAGGCGTTTTTGCATTGACATCAATGGGGCTCGATTTTGCAATGAAGTCACTAGGGGGCAATTTTTGCATTTTGAAGTCAATGGGACGCAGCATGCCATTTTCATCACTTTTTTTTTTATTATTGCCAATAACCCTATTTTTGATCAATAATTTTCAGCAGCCGATATATTGCTGCATCCCTAGATCACATACACAGAGGGTGTGGAAATGCCTTCTGCCACCCAAGGGCATGGTGATACAAATGTAACATGAATACAATTGATAGCATGGAGAAATGGAGGTGAAAACTCTGCTTCGTCTTTAGCCCCGCCCCCTCCGCTTCAGTTATTGTAACATTTCTAAAGGCACACTTATGTTTTCACAGCAGCCTTCGGCACTTGCTTAAAAATTCTGGAAAAACTGGACTGGCTAAACACAAAACAGTATGTGGTAACAGGTTCATATACATGTCTCGTGTCGGCTCTAAGAATGACAACTGAGTGATCACATGACTGGTGATCGCTCAGATCTCAGTCTGCTCAGAGCATAAAGCAGTTCCACTCTGTTCCTCCAGAGCTCATTGGAGTGCGGGCGCAGCTGGTTTAGGTTCTTAGCCACGCACTGAGAGGTAGAGTCAGATTTCAATCAGCTGAGTGGATCCTGACAATAATTGTGGGATCATTACAAAGCCTGGCATGGCTCTGCCACAGGTCCAGCGGGCAGAGGTCCTTCATAGCCACATCATGGGTCCACAGAGGGCTGTGTGTCCTGGTTGTAGCATCTTATCCACACAGACAGCAGTTGCAGGAATGGCAGAGAATAAAGTCCCAGTGTCCAGAAAGCCACACAAAGAAAAGGCAACAGTCCATACGGGACTAACTGTTTCTACAGTTCTATGCATCTTCTAGCCTCCTAGTGAGACCTGCAGCCATCAGCTCCTCCATCCATCACTGAAGAAACTCTCAACAGATTGACCCCCTTTATTTTTATCTCTGGTACTTTGAATTCAGCCACACACCTTCCGGTTCCGGTGCCGAGGCGTCTGGCTCAATCCTCAAGCGGGATACAATCATTTTATACGCTTCTTAGGCCTCATTCACACAAGGCGGATCCGCTGCCACGGAGTCCGCCAGCTCAGCGGGAGATGTCTCCGTTGATCTCCGCTGAGCCGGCAGGTGACAGGTCCCTCTCTGCTCGCTGAGCGGGGAGGGGCTTGTCGAGCACTGCTGCTTGCTATGGAGAGATCGAATGAAAACGGACAGCATGTCCGTTTTCATCAGATCTCACCCGATCCGCCAGGGACAGATGTGAACGTAGGGCCACCCGTCTGATTTTAGCAGATCGGACCGGATCAGATGTCAGCAGACATGTCACCGCTGACATCCGTCGCTCCATAGACTTACATGGAGCGCCCGTTCAGGTCCGCCGAAAAAACTGACAGGCGGACCTAAACAGTCCGTCCGTGTGAAAGGGGCTGCAGCAGCCCCATGTCCTATCCTCTGAGGGGGCACAAGAACTCACAAACCAAATTATGCAGATAAGTTGACTTCATTACAAGCTGCATCCAGACTAGAGATTGTCAGTTTCATAACCCAAAAGAAAAGAACAATCCAATATTATTGACCACCAATACAGTCATGCAATAAAATGTTATGTTTTATGTCATTGGCAGCCAGGTGGCATGAAAGCAGGAACATTTGATCCTTACCCAGCTCATTCCAATGATGCTTATGGGAAAAGACTTACTAAAAGTGCAACCATTATTAAAGGGGGAAAGTCATTCCAGCCTCCAGCAGGACCCAAATCTTTTCCTGTTAAAAGTATAATAACATCACATGTTGCCAGGTAAGTACTACAAGAATGAAATGTTACATTGCTGTTTTAATGTATTCTGATTCTTGCAATTTAATTGAGAAAAAAACAAGTATCCTCATAACACAGCAATGAATGTGGTAATTCTACATCTCTCCTGCTGAACTACATTACTTGGCGGCTTATTGGACGGTGTTAATTAAAACTTTGGTGCAAATACACTTCTATCACTCTTTGCCCCAAGCTCCTCATCCCAGTTTTAAACAGCGTTGGTCATCTTACTTTAAAAAAGTAATTAGTTAAGTTACAAATTACTTCTCCCAAAAAGTAATTGCTTTAGTAGCTCAGTTACTAGATTAAAAAAGTAATAAGTTACGCAGCAAAGTAACTGACTTTTTTTAAAATATTCTATACGTGTAACTAAGGGGCGGGTCTAGTATTACTGTAAGCAAGGGGTGCATTTATTATTATTGTTATATATCGTGTAACCAAGGGGCTGCTTTATTATTACTTTAACCAAGGGGCAGATCTGTTATAGCGTGTAAGCAAGGGGCGGGTCTATTATTATTATATCGTGAAGAAGAGGGCGAATGTTAAATTAATAGGCAGAGCTCGATATATAACAATAAATGCGCCCCTTGGTTACAGTAATACTAGACCCGCCCCTAGTTACACGATAGACGACCCTTGCAGAGTAGCACGAGCATCAGGAGCGTGTGGCATCGCCTCGTACAATTACATGTCAACTGCGCCTGCGCGGTATAGAGTTTAGGTTCGGCAATTTTCATAAGCTCCATACTCCTTCGTGCTGCGCCTGCGTAGTGCAGGGGGTCCTTATCTGGCAGGGGAACTTTTTTGGAAGGACACCGGAATTACACTACTACCATCTAGTGGCAGTAGAAGTAATTGAGGTAACGCCACCCAAGTAATGGGAACTGCGTTACCATGAGGGGAAAAGTAATCAGTTAGATTACGCGTTACCCTCTAAAGTAACTGCGTTATGTAACTCCGTTTATTTTAACTCAGTTACTTACATCACTGGTTTTAAACGAACCAGTTTAAGACTGATATCGCTGACTTGATCGCCTGGTCACTTGTCAAAAACCATCTTGTGCCCTGCAATCCTATTCATACTTAGGGGATGTTCAGTTACACATAGAACATGCCATGTTGTCGGTTTAGGCTGGGTTCACACTAATGCAAATTGGATGCGAGTTTCTCCGCATCCCACTCGCCTGTCATGCGAATTTGATGTGGGAAAACTCGCATCCAATTCACATAACAGGCGAGTGGGACCAGCTCTCAATGGAACCGGACCACACAGCTCCGGGGTGGCCGCGGTTTGAATTGCAGAAGGGTCCTGTGCGTCTTCTGGTCCGTTTCAGGTGCAAATTCAGCTGAAAATTTGGACCCGATTCGCATCTGAAACAGTGAACATACTCGCACCGAACCCCCTGCTGTCAGCCACGGCTGCAGCGAGTGTGAACCCAGCCTAAAAGTTGTACTCCAGGGAGACAGCTTTATACACAAATTTGCTTTGTGTAACACACTACCTGCTACCTGCTCCGTGAGTCGGATCGCGGGTCCCGCGGACTCGTTTGCCGCGGGGATATCCACGATCGTCTCACGGGGAGGAAGAACAGGGAGATGCTAAAGTAAACAAGCATCTCCCCGTTCTGCCTAGCAACACTGTCACTGATCTCTGCTCCCTGTGATTGGAGCAGAGATCAGTGATGTGTAAAACACAGCCACGCCCCTCACAGTTAGCAACACGCCCCTAGGACACACTTTACCCCTACACTGCCATCTCGTGGTTAACCCCTTCACTGCCAGTGTCATTTACACAGGAATCAGTGCATTTGTATAGCACTGATTGCTGAATAAATGACAATGGTCCCAAAAATGTGTCAAAAATGTTCGATGTGTCCGCCATAATGTCGCAGTCACAATAAAAATTACTGATCGCCGCCATTAATAGTAAAAAAAAAAATATTAATAACCAATCAATAATCGCTTATTGCATTTTTTTTTTTTTTTTTTTTTTTTTTACCAAAAATATGTAGAAGAATACCTATCGGCCTAAACTGAGGAAAAAATATGTTTTTTTTTATACATTTTTGGGGGATATTTATTATAGCAAAAAGTAAAAAATTATGTATTTTTTTTCAAAATTGTCACTCTTTTTTGTTTATAGCGCAAAAAATAAGAAACTGCAGGGGGGATCAAATACCACCAAAAGAAAGCTCTATTTGTGGGAAAAAAAGGACATCAATTTTGTTTGAGAGCCACGTCGCACGCCTCTTCTCTGCGCTGCCCCCCCCCCCCCCATAGCTTGTTACCGATCCAGTTCTGTGTGTCTATTGGCACGGCTCTGCCATGCCCTCCTGCTCCCTCCTCACTGTATGTGATTGACAGCAGCAGGAGCCAATGGCTTCTGCAGCTGCCTCTCTATGCAATGGGGAGACAAAGAGCCGCTGCTCTCCTGCACATCGCTGGAGGGGGCTGGGAGGGCAGCACACTGAAAGTTTTTTACCTTAATTTATAGAATGCAATAAGGTAAAAAAACCTTCAGCCTTTAGAACCACTTTAATAGGAACCTTTGATGAGAACAGTATAATATGCAAGTTGTTACTGCAGACTGCCTTCTGAAAATAGAAGTTACCTTGTTGTCTCCGGTTTCAATTCTTCCTGAATTGATCTGGAAAAACATGCTAGCAAAGTGGGAAATCTTGATCTGTAAACTATCTGCACTGCAATTATTCTAGGTCAGTAACCCAGAAAGAACTGAAGCCGGAGGGTAAGAATGACACAAGTAAAGCATGTTTTGGGCCGTCTCTAATTTCGTTTTTTCTTTGTTTTTGGGGCCTAACTTCGCTGGCTCCTGGATAATGTCTGGACAGCTGTCATTTGGCTGTAGGGCTGGTTCACACCACAAAAACGCACTCCAGATCCAGGTGCATTTTTGCATGCATGTTTTTAACGCTTTCCGGTGCATTTTTAATGCATTTCTGGATGCATTCCAGGTGCTTTTTTTTTTTACTGTTATTTTTTCAGTGTCCTGGGGTCCGGTGTGTTTTTAATGAGTTCCAGTGCATTTTTCATGTGTTTTACTGTGTTCCAGTGCAGGAAAAATGCAGCAAGTTCTACTTTTTTCTGGAACTGGAAATCCCTGGAACCAGGGGCGGACTGACCATTTGGCCACTCGGGCAAACAATATAACCTACTTTCCATGCGTTTTTGATTCAGAAAAAAAACGAGCTGGACTGCATGTGGTGTGAACTGGCCCTTATAACGTTAGTGCCCATACTTGCCACTGAGACTCTCTTATTGGTAAGGGAATGGCAGCTGGACTGACTCCGTTCTGCCTATCAAAGTCTCTTCACAGTCTAAATATATTCACATGTTGCCATTCATAAAGTAAAAAAATAGCTTCCATTAAATCCCAGTGAATCCAGCGAAGAGTTTGTATATACATTATGTGTGTGTGTGTATTTATTCTGATTTATCAGTTTTATCCAGCTTAACCAGTATTGTTATAGGTGTTTAACTATTTGGTTAATTGTATGATTTTTTTTTTTAGGTCAGTGAATCCAGTGAATTACAAGACTGTGAACCTAACATCATACTGAAAGCTGATGGACTGGAAAGGTGAAATTTAACGCCAAATTTCACTTGACAACATCAAGACAATCATAATAGTCCTCTGTACAGTTTTTATTTTTCTAAATAAACCTCGTTGGTGGTATGAAATGTACAAACCTTTTCCATTAATTCAAAAATAAATCTACATTTTTTTTATTTTTATTTTTGATTTGTACTAATAGCATTTTTGAGACAACACAGTCTGAATCACCAAACTCTTGGAAAACAAAAGCAAATTTATAGGAAGTTCTGTCTGCATTGGGTTACAAAAGGACAGGTAATATTTCAGATAAGGTTATAAAATATATGCAAATAGCTTTTTCCTAAAAGGAGAAATTTCTTCTGAGCAGATTCTACTAAAAGCCTTTTACTAAATTCTCCATTCAAAGGGACCTTAAAGTGACCCTGTCGCTGTGGTTCCTCCTGTCGGCTCATATATCCTGTAGTGACATACAAGGCAGTGGAGAGAAAGAATTCAATTCATCTGACGGTTGATTCATAGCTCCTAACTGTCCCTGATATCGAGGGAATGTCCTGATTTGGAGCAATGTCACTCTGTCCCTCATTCCTCCTCATTTTTACCTCATTTTGGTTTATATACCGTATTTATCGGCGTATAACACGCGCCCCAATTTAGGAGGGAATTTTAAGGAAAAAAACTTTTAGGATGGAAGTTTAAGGAAAAAAAAACTTACATTTAAATGCCCATCAATGCAGCCTTATCAGTGTCCAGTGCAGCCTTTCTCCTCAGTGTCCATCGCCATTTAAAATTGGCGCCGCCGAGGACAGTATTCGATGGGGGACACTATCCTGACAGGACACCGGAGCGGAGCGAACGCCGCCGAGATAGCAGGGACTGGGCGGAGCCGAGATACACATAGCCGAGTGTACTTCACTTAGTCATGCCCAGTCCCGCCCTATGATGGACATAACACAGGTCCAATGGTGGGACTGGGCGTGACTGTGAGCGGAGCCGAGAAGAGCCAAGTACACTCGGCTATGTGTATCTCGGCGGCGATCGATCCACTCCGCTCACAGTCAGCGGAGATCGTCGGGGGATCGGCGTATAACATGCACCCCAATTTAGGAGGGAATTTTAAGGAAAAAAAACTTTTAGGATGGAAGTTTAAGGAAAAAAAAACTTACATTTAAATGCCCATCAATGCAGCCTTATCAGTGTCCAGTGCAGCCTTTCTCCTCAGTGTCCATTGCCATTTAAAATTGGCGCCGCCGAGGACAGTATTCGATGGGGGACACTATCCGACAGGATACCGGAGCGGAGCGAACGCCGCCGAGATAGCAGGGACTGGGCGGAGCCGAGATACACATAGCCGAGTGTACTCGGCTCTTCTCGGCTTAACTCACAGTCACGCCCAGTCCCACCCTATGATGGACATAACTAAGGTCCAATGGCGGGACTGGGCGTGACTGTGAGTGGAGCCGAGAAGAGCCGAGAAGAGCCGAGAAGAGCCAAGTACACTCGGCTATGTGTATCTCGGCGGCGATCGATCCGCTCCGCTCACAGTCAGCGGAGATCGGCGTATAACATGCACCCACGATTTCCCCCTGATTTTAAGGGGAAAAAAGTGCGTGTTATACAGCGAAAAATATACGGTATGCGTCCCCTCTGCACTAAGGACTAGGTGCAGAGAGGCTGCATATTTGCGTACGGCCATGGGTTAAAGAATATGTCAACCCGTAATTTCATATTCCTGATACGTGCCTGTTGTATTATTATTATTATACAGGATTTATATAGCTCCAACAGTTTACGCAGCGCTGTTGTACCATGTACGTTTATGAAAAATGATCCTGTTTTCTTTGTACTGCTTCCTTTGTGTAAAATTCCTGCCAGTCACTCTATTTTGCAATTAAAAGCTGACCACGCTAAGCATGGGAACACATCATGGTTAGTTCTCTAACTATGCTGGGAACCCAGCCTGCACTCCTCCAATGATCAGACTTGTGCTGACAATTCACTGGGAAGATCAGTGTGCTGCTGCTTCTCCTTCTCCAGGTCTCTAAGATCCTTATGCAGCTGACAACAGAGGGCAAGTGATCACTTATAAATAAAAGGGGGGAAAAAGTTATTTATAATAATTATAGGTGTATACATAAATGTTTTGCCTTTCATTTCTATTTTAAAATGAATGAGTTGTTTTACACGGTGAGGGTTCACATTTAAAGTGTTTCTAAACCGAGGCCCTGCATTCACTATATCTGGTCTCCCACAGTACACAGGACATGGAAATGCAATTACTTTAGTAAATATAAACTGCTAAATACGCTTTCTCATCAGCCATATACAGCAGTCTTATGACGTCTACGAGTGTCTGGTTAAAGCTTGTTTGAGTTTTCATTCCACTCTGACTGTCCTCTGAGGCTGCAGGGCCCCTGACCCTCTGTCTGGGCAGTGCTGATTGGTCCTGTGCTAATAACATGTACCCTCCCAAGAAAAAAACTCTAGAAATACACACCAAACTGAGCATTTGCAGGGTGCCCCCAAGACTCTGTTCCATCAGCAGATGGATTGGGGACATTGGAAGGGAGGATCACAGAACACAGGATCAAACAGCCTTTTTACACAATGTGCAGGTTCCACAGTGAGTATAACAAGAATGCTTTACTGCATATACAGACTGATTTTACCATTGTGGGTTTAGTAACACTTTAATGTCACCTAGTTTCCTGTAGCCTATGTAAGAAAAAGCAGCAGCTTTTCAGGTCCTCGACACATGTAAGTATTCAACCATACCTCCCAACTTTTTGAGATGGGAATGAGGGACACCTATCAGCAAAAGCATGCAGGCATAGGACACACCCCTAAAGGATAATTGTACAAAAAAAAAAAAAACTGAGACTGGTTAAACTCACAAGTGCTTTTTTACCACTACTATTCCTTTATATTGGCTTTTGGATTTTACAAATGCAGCAATTTAGAAATCAGATGAAAGGTTTAGTGCTGGAAAACACTTTTTGATAGATAAAAAGTGCATTTTAAAAACATCTACCGTATTTATCGGCGTATACAACGCACTTTTTTCCCCCTTAAAATCGGGGGAAAGTCGTGGGTGCGTGTTATACGCTGATCCCCCCCCCAAAAAGTGACAAAAAATAGCAAGCAGCGCTGAAAAATAGCGAGCGCTGCCGAAAAAGACTGAAGCGCCGCCGAAAAAGATAGAGCCGACTTATCGGCTCCGCTCGCAGTCCCGCCTCCCTGCGCTCGCTCCCGAAACAGCAGGGAGGCGGGACTGCGAGCGGAGCCGAAGAGTCTGTCGTCTGTCTCTGCGGCGGGAAATTTAAACGTGGGCAAGGCTGCAAATGACGCTGGGCAAGGCTGCAAATGACGCTGGGCAAGGCTGCAAATGACGCTGGGCAAGGCTGCAAATGACGCTGGGCAAGGCTGCAAATGACGCTGGGCAAGCTGCAAATGGCGCTGGGCAAGCTGCAAATGGCGCTGGGCAAGCTGCAAATGACGCTCAAATGTAAGTTTTTTTTTTTCCCTAAACTTCCTTCCTAAAACTTTTTTTCCTTAAAATGCCCTCCTAAACTTGGGGTGCGCGGTGCGTGTTATACGCCGATAAATACGGTAAGTGGGAATTAGAGATATTCTGTAAATGTGTCATTACTTGTTCTAGGGCAGCCACACAAAAAAACTGCTCAGATAAAGTACGGTCATGGAGTACAGGATATTGTTGGTTGTTCATTGCCCTAGTCCAGATCAGTTTGACAGAGAATCGCAGCAGTACAAAGCTGATTGCAGAGCTGGGACTGCAAGTATAAATGGTGCCTTTAAGAGCATCTAAAGGTTCCTACCTGCAGAATCTTTCAATCGAGGAGCAATCAATTGGTACAGTGAGATGTTTGTTTAAGACAGAGACGGCTGGATCTACTGCTGGAACAGCAAACCAGGTATAAGCCCTTATAATCAATGAGCATACAGTTTATTGTTTTTATTAAAAAAAAAAAAGTGTCTAAAAGCGTTTTGCAGGAATTATAACCAATGTACAAAATAGACATTATCAACTCAACAGAAATATAAAAGGCCATCTCGTAATAACATGTATAATAAATAGTGGCAGTGTGTCTCATGGACACTATTCACCCCTCCTTGGGACTGACACTACAGCAATGCAGAGCGGAAATCTCGGCAATAGGTCCTCCTCATGTGTGAGTGCAGGGACCACTTCAAGTAGGATGCTGCAGCCAAAACAGAAAGGTGAAGGAAAAAAAATTTTCAAGGCAAGTTTCAACAGATATAATACTCTGTCATTAACAGAACAAAGGCAGCAAGATGTAAAGCCGCCCAAAAAACAAGGATCTTACCATAAGTTTACATTGCCCAGAAACAGGTAAAACCGTTACACTGGGCAAGTGCGACGTCTCAAGACTATAAGATTCTGAATCCATAAGAAAGCATCTAGCAGCCAACTGGATCCAAAAGGGCAGAAAAAAAACAGGATAATCAGTGGTAATAAAGGGGGGGGGGGGGGTCTAAGAGTGAGCTTCGACCACTAAAAACTAAGATTAGGAAATAACCAGCTAAACATTTTTACCAAAACAAAAAGGCACATAATGAAAGTAAAGATTGTAAGAATAGTGGAAGTACCCCCAAACTCCCTAGGGCTAAAGTGATCCCAGATAAGAATTGCTATATTTGGTGTGCGATCAGAAAACCCCAACTGAACCCAATTGTAAGGCCTGTAATGGAAACAGTCACAGACCTTTCTGCAAACTCAAAGATACCACAACAGCACAGATTGCATAACACTGCCCAGAATGGTGGAAGTAAATGAAATCAAAATTAACCAGTGCACAAGAGCCGACCAGCATTTTGTGCACTGCACAAACCATCCTCCATACTTGATTCACAGCCCCCTCCATAAATAGTCCCAGAGGGAGATGCCAATCACACGCCTGGGCAATCATCTCGGTCTGACGCCATGTACTGTGCAAGAGCACCTATATATGGACACACATGCGCAGGATAGCCCTGCCGACAATACCCCTCAGGGCAGAAATGAGGCTGGCTCACACTGGAGACAACACACCATCATAAGCAACTGCCACTGGACCCACTCCCCCTGATGGAGGATTAGGGAAGTGCAGGGAAATGGAGGGGGCCAGGAAAATTACAACATTAGAGCCAACGGAATGACGTTCATACACCCACACTAGAAAAAAAAAGGGGGGGGGGGCCCTCAGGACACAACCCCAGTAGTCTGCATATGGTAACGATCCAGGTCAAGTGAGTATCATCCGGGAAAAACAACGCTGCAACCTATGGTGAACCTTATCGCCCATAAAGTTATAACAATATACTCATAATGAACAATATTAATGTACAAACATGAAAGCATGATTGGTTGCTTCTGTTAGTGCAGGACCCCAATGTCTGTTGGGGGTCACTAAAAAAATAAAAATGTGAAAATTACCACAAATAAAAATGAACCTAAACAGGGCTGCCCAACTGGTACAAGGGACTATAAAAATAGCTTGTAACTCAACATTTTGTTAAGGCCCGGGTTTAACTGTAGCCAAAGTCTTTCTATCCATTTGGTCTCTCTCTGAAGGATCTGGCAGTCCCAGTCTCCTCCCTTAGGGTCCTTTATGATCCAGTCTAGCTCACATGTTCCCACATGTCGACTAATGGGAGTTGACATTTGCCCACCTGCTGTGTAAAATACACAATCTTGAATACGGTCACAAAAGTGCCGTATTGTTTTTCCAACATAGAACGCATCACAAAAACAGGTAATCAAATAGACCACACCCATGGTATCACAAGTAATATGGTACCTGGGTGTAAATATTTTATTGTTAGGCAAGAAAATATCGCCACCCTCTTAAATCTATTGGCATTGAGGGCAATCTCCAAACTTGTAAGTAGCCCCCTGCTGGGCCCCTGTCTTCATTTTTGTGGTGACTACGCACCATTTTGTCCCTCAAGGAAGTTGCACATCTATATACAATTTCTGGACTTATTAACATATTTGGACACAGTTTCATCCTCTGTCAATAAACACCAAGACTTATTATTAACGTCCCATACTTGCTGGGGTTGGTCTGCATATTTCATAATAATCTTAGTTGTATGTGAGCCATCACATTTGGATGTACCATACATAAGAGATGTCCTACTCTGTTTCCAAGCACTTTGGTAGGTCCTTTTCAGGCAAGCTTTACTGTAGCCTCTACCCGGCAAAACAATTTTGTTAAAATTTCACCTGCTGGATGAAATATTGATCATTAGAACAATTCTGACAGGACTGATGTACTAACTGTATGGAATGCTTTGTATCAAAGCCTTCAGATGTGAAATGTGGGCAGGGAGAATTGTATTGCCCGCAGACTTTCGAAAAAGGGTGGTGGGTAAAGAGCCATCCGCTTGAAAATAAACCACAACATCCAGAAACAAAATCCTGGCAGATTGCATAGTGAATTTTAAAGTGGTATTAAACCCAAAACCAAAAATGTATTATATTGCAGCTTGCCAATCATTAGATGTAGTGGCTGTATTCCTTTTCTTTTTTTAAGGCTTTTTTTCCCCTCTGTTTTCCCCCTGGTGATCTGGCTAGTAACACCTCCTGTATTATACAGACCCCACTCTGAATGAAAGAGCACAGGGGGCAGCTCTGGACACCAGCACTGTCAGTCTAGGGCAGTGTTTCTCAACCTTTTTCAAGTCGAGGAGGCCTTGAAAAGTATTTTCAGTCTCGAGGCACCCCAGTCTAAAGCCTCATACACACGATCGGACCGTGGACCAACTTTCCTGTGGATTTTTGTCCAAAGGGCGTTGGCCCCAAGTTGGTATTGCATACACACGGCAGGACTTTTTTCAGCCAACTTTCACCAAATCACTTGGTTTTTCTGCTCTTTACCGCCACCTTTGGTCAACTTCTGTATTCTTGTCTAAACTTTTGCATTGGTTCTGCATTGGTTTGTACAAAAGTCCATTGGTTTTGTGTACACACGGTCGGACTTTGGTCCATCGGACTTTTGTTGGCAGAAAGTTGGTCCGTTCGCACAGCCAACAAAAGACAGATGAAACCTGAAAAAAGTTGGTCCGATGGAGCGTACACACGGTCGGATGTTGGTCCAAAACAGCTAATTTGCATGTTGGTTGTCAAAAAGTCCGATCATGTGTACGGGCCTTAAGGCTTGGTTCACATTACTGTGTGTGTCGCTGAACGCGCACAAAATCATGCTCGTTCCTGACACAAACAAACGTGCTGCTTTTTGGGACAAAAGTGTGGCAGCCAGCATATCCCAAGACCCACTAGAGTGCATCCCAGAAATCTGTGCGTACGCCCAACCCGCCCTTACCAACCGATGATGTCATTGGTTGGCAGGACGCGGTCTATTTTAATAATTTGACAATGAAGGAATCTTGGTAATTGAGGAAGACAGTGATCACCCCGATGCCCCGCCTGTGGATGATGCTGGAGTAAAGCGCCGCCACATCAACAGTTGCAAGCCGGGCATTGGGGGGGAACCTGAACACCCTTTAGATACTTGAACAAATCAACAGTATCTTTGACAAATGCCTAAAGTGTGGCATCAAATAAAATTTGATAAAACAGCTCACTCGTTCTGTATGAGATCCCACAGTTGACCCTATGGGAGGACCCATAGGCTGGTTTAGACTTTTGTGACATTACCTAAAATATTTTATAGTCCCTGATATAGCCTTGTGCTAGGAGGGGAAAAATAGGTTTATACCAGTCCTGATTGAGGATTTTTTAGGCACATCTCCTCATATTTCTTGTTGGTCATTAGTGCATTATTTCAAACTTTGTCAGATGGTTTGATTACGAAGTCTTTTTTGGGACTGTAAGCTAATCGGGGCCTGTGTCTTTTCACTGGTCAAGTTAACCAATTGAAATCTGTTTGTGGGTAGCTGTTTAATGCTTTACATCTTTCCGCCTTGGTTATTCTGTTTAACCACTTCAATACTGGGCACTTTTACACCCTTCCTGCCCAGGCCAATTTTAAGCTTTCAGAGCTGTTAGGCTGCATTCACACCTGAGCATTTTCAGCTCGTTAAAAACGCTTAACAAGCAAAATCCCATTCATTTAAATGGCCCCTGTTCACATCTGAGCATTTTGTAGCCTGAAGGAAAACGACTGAAGCTCAAAAAAGTACATGAGCTTCGTTTTGGGCAGATTACAGGCGTTTTTCTGCTTTTTACATTGGTGGCCTTTTGACCTATGCAAAATTATAAAAATCGCTGCAAAAAAGTGCGACTTTATGCCTGAAAATGAAGGTGTGAATGCAGGCTCACTCTTTGAATGACAATTTTGCGCGGTCATGCAATGCTGTACCCAAATAGACCTTTCTTTCGGTGGTATTTAATAACTGCTGTTTTAATTTTTATAAAACAAGGAAAATATTGAAAATTTTGAAAGAAAACATGTTTTTCTTTATTTCTGTAAATAAATCATTTTCTTTGCAAATAAATAATATTTCTTCATAAGTTTAGGCCAAAATGTATACTGCTATAATTCTTTGGTGAAAATACCCTAAATCAGTGCATATTATTTAGTCTGTAGGAAAGTTATAGAGTCCATAAACTATGATGTGTATATAGACTTTATTAGGTACACCTTGCTAGTACTGGGTTGGATCCCTTTTTGCCTTCAGAACTGCCTTAAAGTTGATGTAACTATAAAGTACTGCCATAGTGCTGCCATAGTGCTGAACTATAAGGATATACATGCCACCTGCATGTACCCTTACCTGTCAAATGGCTCCCCTTTCTCTATTTGGAGCCCCCAAAAACTCCGGTTTCAGGAAGAGTATGGAGCGATACTGAGAAGAGAGGAAGCGATGTACAGGAAGAGTATGGAGAGATACTGAGAAGAGAGGAAGCAATGTACAGGAAGAGTATGGAGTGATACTCAGAATAGAGGAAGCGATGTACAGGAAGAGTATGGAGCGATACTGAGAAGAGAGGAAGTGATGTGCAGGAAGAGTATGGAGCGATACTCAGAAGATAGGAAGCGATGTACAGGAAGAATATGGAGCGATACTGAGAAGAGAGGAAGCGATGTACAGGAAGAGTATGGAGCGATACTCAGAAGAGAGGAAGCGATGTACAGGAAGAGTATGGAGCGATACTCAGAAGAGAGGAAGCGATGTACAGGAAGAGTATGGAGCGATACTCAGAGAGGAAGTGATGTACAGGAAGAGTATGGAGCAATACTCAGAAGAGAGGAAGCGATGTACAGGAAGAGTATGGAGCAATACTCAGAAGAGAGGAAGCGATGTACAGGAAGAGTATGGAGCGATACTCAGAAGAGAGGAAGCGATGTACAGGAAGAGTATGGAGCGATACTCAGAAGAGAGGAAGCGATGTACAGGAAGAGTATGGAGCGATACTCAGAAGAGAGGAAGCGATGTACAGGAAGAGTATGGAGCGATACTCAGAAGAGAGGAAGCGATGTACAGGAAGAGTATGGAGCGATACTCAGAAGAGAGGAAGCGATGTGCAGGAAGAGTATGGAGCGATACTCAGAAGAGAGGAAGCGATGTACCATACTCAGAAGATCGGAAGCGATGTGCAGGAGTATGGAGCGATACTCAGAAGAGAGGAAGCGGTGTGCAGGAGGAGTATGGAGCGATAGAAGAGAGGAAGCAATGTACAGGAGTATGGAGTGATACTCGGAAGAAAGGAATTGATGTGCAGGAGGAGAAATGGAGTGATGTATATACAGGATGTATATAGAGTCCCAAGTATGGAGCAATACTCAGAAGAGAGGAAGCGATGTACAGGAAGAGTATGGAGCGATACTCAGAAGAGAGGAAGCGATGTGCAGGAAGAGTATGGAGCGATACTCAGAAGAGAGGAAGCGATGTACAGGAAGAGTATGGAGCGATACTCAGAAGATAGGAAGCGATGTACAGGAAAAGTATGGAGCGATATTCAGAAGATAGGAAGCGATGTACAGGAAAAGTATGGAGCGATATTCAGAAGAGAGGAAGCGATGTACAGGAAGAGTATGGAGCAATACTCAGAAGAGAGGAAGCGATGTACTATACTCAGAAGATCGGAAGCGATGTGCAGGAGTATGGAGCGATACTCAGAAGAGAGGAAGCGGTGTGCAGGAGGAGTATGGAGCGATAGAAGAGAGGAAGCAATGTACAGGAGTATGGAGTGATACTCGGAAGAAAGGAATTGATGTGCAGGAGGAGAAATGGAGATATGTATATACAGGATGTATATAGAGTCCCAAGTTCCAATGTTTGATCACCTGGGCATCTCATGAGTCTCCATCCCTATCCAAGTTTCCCTCAATAAAACAAACAAAAACAAAATGCAAGGACTGCTTTAGTGTCTCTGAGGAATGAAAAAGTGTGTGCCTGGCTGGGCAGGACGACAACCGACCATTATACTTAGCAGTCTCTACGGGGGTACCGCTACACAATTTAAGCCACGCTCACATTTGGCAGTAGCTGTACGTCTGCACACTCTCTGACCAACTCCTGTATCATGTGGATGGATATGACAGGATGAAGATGTTTGGGTCATGATTAGACGGCTATGATTTGAGTAAAAGGTGGGGATGGGAAGAAAAATCGGGTGCCCAACTGGTACAAGGGACTATAAAAATAGCTTGTAACTCAACATTTTGTTAAGGCCCGGGTTTAACTGTAGCCAAAGTCTTTCTATCCATTTGGTCTCTCTCTGAAGGATCTGGCAGTCCCAGTCTCCTCCCTTAGGGTCCTTTATGATCCAGTCTAGCTCACATGTTCCCACATGTCGACTAATGGGAGTTGACATTTGCCCACCTGCTGTGTAAAATACACAATCTTGAATACGGTCACAAAAGTGCCGTATTGTTTTTCCAACATAGAACGCATCACAAAAACAGGTAATCAAATAGACCACACCCATGGTATCACAAGTAATATGGTACCTGGGTGTAAATATTTTATTGTTAGGCAAGAAAATATCGCCACCCTCTTAAATCTATTGGCATTGAGGGCAATCTCCAAACTTGTAAGTAGCCCCCTGCTGGGCCCCTGTCTTCATTTTTGTGGTGACTACGCACCATTTTGTCCCTCAAGGAAGTTGCACATCTATATACAATTTCTGGACTTATTAACATATTTGGACACAGTTTCATCCTCTGTCAATAAACACCAAGACTTATTATTAACGTCCCATACTTGCTGGGGTTGGTCTGCATATTTCATAATAATCTAAGTTGTATGTGAGCCATCACATTTGGATGTACCATACATAAGAGATGTCCTACTCTGTTTCCAAGCACTTTGGTAGGCCCTTTTCAGGCAAACTTTACTGTAGCCTCTACCCGGCAAAACAATTTTGTTAAAATTTCACCTGCTGGATGAAATATTGATCAATAGAACAATTCTGACAGGACTGATGTACTAACTGTATGGAATGCTTTGTATCAAAGCCTTCAGATGTGAAATGTGGGCAGGGAGAATTGTATTGCCCGCAGTAGACTTTCGAAAAAGGGTGGTGGGTAAAGAGCCATCCGCTTGAAAATAAACCACAACATCCAGAAACAAAATCCTGGCAGATTGCATAGTGAATTTTAAAGTGGTATTAAACCCAAAACCAAAAATGTATTATATTGCAGCTTGCCAATCATTAGATGTAGTGGCTGTATTCCTTTTCTTTTTTTAAGGCTTTTTTTCCCCTCTGTTTTCCCCCTGGTGATCTGGCTAGTAACACCTCCTGTATTATACAGACCCCACTCTGAATGAAAGAGCACAGGGGGCAGCTCTGGACACCAGCACTGTCAGTCTAGGGCAGTGTTTCTCAACCTTTTTCAAGTCGAGGAGGCCTTGAAAAGTATTTTCAGTCTCGAGGCACCCCAGTCTAAAGCCTCATACACACGATCGGACCGTGGACCAACTTTCCTGTGGATTTTTGTCCAAAGGGCGTTGGCCCCAAGTTGGTATTGCATACACACGGCAGGACTTTTTTCAGCCAACTTTCACCAAATCACTTGGTTTTTCTGCTCTTTACCGCCACCTTTGGTCAACTTCTGTATTCTTGTCTAAACTTTTGCATTGGTTCTGCATTGGTTTGTACAAAAGTCCATTGGTTTTGTGTACACACGGTCGGACTTTGGTCCATCGGACTTTTGTTGGCAGAAAGTTGGTCCGTTCGCACAGCCAACAAAAGACAGATGAAACCTGAAAAAAGTTGGTCCGATGGAGCGTACACACGGTCGGATGTTGGTCCAAAACAGCTAATTTGCATGTTGGTTGTCAAAAAGTCCGATCATGTGTACGGGCCTTAAGGCTTGGTTCACATTACTGTGTGTGTCGCTGAACGCGCACAAAATCATGCTCGTTCCTGACACAAACAAACGTGCTGCTTTTTGGGACAAAAGTGTGGCAGCCAGCATATCCCAAGACCCACTAGAGTGCATCCCAGAAATCTGTGCGTACGCCCAACCCGCCCTTACCAACCGATGATGTCATTGGTTGGCAGGACGCGGTCTATTTTAATAATTTGACAATGAAGGAATCTTGGTAATTGAGGAAGACAGTGATCACCCCGATGCCCCGCCTGTGGATGATGCTGGAGTAAAGCGCCGCCACATCAACAGTTGCAAGCCGGGCATTGGGGGGGAACCTGAACACCCTTTAGATACTTGAACAAATCAACAGTATCTTTGACAAATGCCTAAAGTGTGGCATCAAATAAAATTTGATAAAACAGCTCACTCGTTCTGTATGAGATCCCACAGTTGACCCTATGGGAGGACCCATAGGCTGGTTTAGACTTTTGTGACATTACCTAAAATATTTTATAGTCCCTGATATAGCCTTGTGCTAGGAGGGGAAAAATAGGTTTATACCAGTCCTGATTGAGGATTTTTTAGGCACATCTCCTCATATTTCTTGTTGGTCATTAGTGCATTATTTCAAACTTTGTCAGATGGTTTGATTACGAAGTCTTTTTTGGGACTGTAAGCTAATCGGGGCCTGTGTCTTTTCACTGGTCAAGTTAACCAATTGAAATCTGTTTGTGGGTAGCTGTTTAATGCTTTACATCTTTCCGCCTTGGTTATTCTGTTTAACCACTTCAATACTGGGCACTTTTACACCCTTCCTGCCCAGGCCAATTTTAAGCTTTCAGAGCTGTTAGGCTGCATTCACACCTGAGCATTTTCAGCTCGTTAAAAACGCTTAACAAGCAAAATCCCATTCATTTAAATGGCCCCTGTTCACATCTGAGCATTTTGTAGCCTGAAGGAAAACGACTGAAGCTCAAAAAAGTACATGAGCTTCGTTTTGGGCAGATTACAGGCGTTTTTCTGCTTTTTACATTGGTGGCCTTTTGACCTATGCAAAATTATAAAAATCGCTGCAAAAAAGTGCGACTTTATGCCTGAAAATGAAGGTGTGAATGCAGGCTCACTCTTTGAATGACAATTGCGCGGTCATGCAATGCTGTACCCAAATAGACCTTTCTTTCGGTGGTATTTAATAACTGCTGTTTTAATTTTTATAAAACAAGGAAAATATTGAAAATTTTGAAAGAAAACATGTTTTTCTTTATTTCTGTAAATAAATCATTTTCTTTGCAAATAAATAATATTTCTTCATAAGTTTAGGCCAAAATGTATACTGCTATAATTCTTTGGTGAAAATACCCTAAATCAGTGCATATTATTTAGTCTGTAGGAAAGTTATAGAGTCCATAAACTATGATGTGTATATAGACTTTATTAGGTACACCTTGCTAGTACTGGGTTGGATCCCTTTTTGCCTTCAGAACTGCCTTAAAGTTGATGTAACTATAAAGTACTGCCATAGTGCTGCCATAGTGCTGAACTATAAGGATATACATGCCACCTGCATGTACCCTTACCTGTCAAATGGCTCCCCTTTCTCTATTTGGAGCCCCCAAAAACTCCGGTTTCAGGAAGAGTATGGAGCGATACTGAGAAGAGAGGAAGCGATGTACAGGAAGAGTATGGAGAGATACTGAGAAGAGAGGAAGCAATGTACAGGAAGAGTATGGAGTGATACTCAGAATAGAGGAAGCGATGTACAGGAAGAGTATGGAGCGATACTGAGAAGAGAGGAAGTGATGTGCAGGAAGAGTATGGAGCGATACTCAGAAGATAGGAAGCGATGTACAGGAAGAATATGGAGCGATACTGAGAAGAGAGGAAGCGATGTACAGGAAGAGTATGGAGCGATACTCAGAAGAGAGGAAGCGATGTACAGGAAGAGTATGGAGCGATACTCAGAAGAGAGGAAGCGATGTACAGGAAGAGTATGGAGCGATACTCAGAGAGGAAGTGATGTACAGGAAGAGTATGGAGCAATACTCAGAAGAGAGGAAGCGATGTACAGGAAGAGTATGGAGCAATACTCAGAAGAGAGGAAGCGATGTACAGGAAGAGTATGGAGCGATACTCAGAAGAGAGGAAGCGATGTACAGGAAGAGTATGGAGCGATACTCAGAAGAGAGGAAGCGATGTACAGGAAGAGTATGGAGCGATACTCAGAAGAGAGGAAGCGATGTACAGGAAGAGTATGGAGCGATACTCAGAAGAGAGGAAGCGATGTACAGGAAGAGTATGGAGCGATACTCAGAAGAGAGGAAGCGATGTGCAGGAAGAGTATGGAGCGATACTCAGAAGAGAGGAAGCGATGTACCATACTCAGAAGATCGGAAGCGATGTGCAGGAGTATGGAGCGATACTCAGAAGAGAGGAAGCGGTGTGCAGGAGGAGTATGGAGCGATAGAAGAGAGGAAGCAATGTACAGGAGTATGGAGTGATACTCGGAAGAAAGGAATTGATGTGCAGGAGGAGAAATGGAGTGATGTATATACAGGATGTATATAGAGTCCCAAGTATGGAGCAATACTCAGAAGAGAGGAAGCGATGTACAGGAAGAGTATGGAGCGATACTCAGAAGAGAGGAAGCGATGTGCAGGAAGAGTATGGAGCGATACTCAGAAGAGAGGAAGCGATGTACAGGAAGAGTATGGAGCGATACTCAGAAGATAGGAAGCGATGTACAGGAAAAGTATGGAGCGATATTCAGAAGATAGGAAGCGATGTACAGGAAAAGTATGGAGCGATATTCAGAAGAGAGGAAGCGATGTACAGGAAGAGTATGGAGCAATACTCAGAAGAGAGGAAGCGATGTACTATACTCAGAAGATCGGAAGCGATGTGCAGGAGTATGGAGCGATACTCAGAAGAGAGGAAGCGGTGTGCAGGAGGAGTATGGAGCGATAGAAGAGAGGAAGCAATGTACAGGAGTATGGAGTGATACTCGGAAGAAAGGAATTGATGTGCAGGAGGAGAAATGGAGATATGTATATACAGGATGTATATAGAGTCCCAAGTTCCAATGTTTGATCACCTGGGCATCTCATGAGTCTCCATCCCTATCCAAGTTTCCCTCAATAAAACAAACAAAAACAAAATGCAAGGACTGCTTTAGTGTCTCTGAGGAATGAAAAAGTGTGTGCCTGGCTGGGCAGGACGACAACCGACCATTATACTTAGCAGTCTCTACGGGGGTACCGCTACACAATTTAAGCCACGCTCACATTTGGCAGTAGCTGTACGTCTGCACACTCTCTGACCAACTCCTGTATCATGTGGATGGATATGACAGGATGAAGATGTTTGGGTCATGATTAGACGGCTATGATTTGAGTAAAAGGTGGGGATGGGAAGAAAAATCGGGTGCCCAACTGGTACAAGGGACTATAAAAATAGCTTGTAACTCAACATTTTGTTAAGGCCCGGGTTTAACTGTAGCCAAAGTCTTTCTATCCATTTGGTCTCTCTCTGAAGGATCTGGCAGTCCCAGTCTCCTCCCTTAGGGTCCTTTATGATCCAGTCTAGCTCACATGTTCCCACATGTCGACTAATGGGAGTTGACATTTGCCCACCTGCTGTGTAAAATACACAATCTTGAATACGGTCACAAAAGTGCCGTATTGTTTTTCCAACATAGAACGCATCACAAAAACAGGTAATCAAATAGACCACACCCATGGTATCACAAGTAATATGGTACCTGGGTGTAAATATTTTATTGTTAGGCAAGAAAATATCGCCACCCTCTTAAATCTATTGGCATTGAGGGCAATCTCCAAACTTGTAAGTAGCCCCCTGCTGGGCCCCTGTCTTCATTTTTGTGGTGACTACGCACCATTTTGTCCCTCAAGGAAGTTGCACATCTATATACAATTTCTGGACTTATTAACATATTTGGACACAGTTTCATCCTCTGTCAATAAACACCAAGACTTATTATTAACGTCCCATACTTGCTGGGGTTGGTCTGCATATTTCATAATAATCTAAGTTGTATGTGAGCCATCACATTTGGATGTACCATACATAAGAGATGTCCTACTCTGTTTCCAAGCACTTTGGTAGGCCCTTTTCAGGCAAACTTTACTGTAGCCTCTACCCGGCAAAACAATTTTGTTAAAATTTCACCTGCTGGATGAAATATTGATCAATAGAACAATTCTGACAGGACTGATGTACTAACTGTATGGAATGCTTTGTATCAAAGCCTTCAGATGTGAAATGTGGGCAGGGAGAATTGTATTGCCCGCAGTAGACTTTCGAAAAAGGGTGGTGGGTAAAGAGCCATCCGCTTGAAAATAAACCACAACATCCAGAAACAAAATCCTGGCAGATTGCATAGTGAATTTTAAAGTGGTATTAAACCCAAAACCAAAAATGTATTATATTGCAGCTTGCCAATCATTAGATGTAGTGGCTGTATTCCTTTTCTTTTTTTAAGGCTTTTTTTCCCCTCTGTTTTCCCCCTGGTGATCTGGCTAGTAACACCTCCTGTATTATACAGACCCCACTCTGAATGAAAGAGCACAGGGGGCAGCTCTGGACACCAGCACTGTCAGTCTAGGGCAGTGTTTCTCAACCTTTTTCAAGTCGAGGAGGCCTTGAAAAGTATTTTCAGTCTCGAGGCACCCCAGTCTAAAGCCTCATACACACGATCGGACCGTGGACCAACTTTCCTGTGGATTTTTGTCCAAAGGGCGTTGGCCCCAAGTTGGTATTGCATACACACGGCAGGACTTTTTTCAGCCAACTTTCACCAAATCACTTGGTTTTTCTGCTCTTTACCGCCACCTTTGGTCAACTTCTGTATTCTTGTCTAAACTTTTGCATTGGTTCTGCATTGGTTTGTACAAAAGTCCATTGGTTTTGTGTACACACGGTCGGACTTTGGTCCATCGGACTTTTGTTGGCAGAAAGTTGGTCCGTTCGCACAGCCAACAAAAGACAGATGAAACCTGAAAAAAGTTGGTCCGATGGAGCGTACACACGGTCGGATGTTGGTCCAAAACAGCTAATTTGCATGTTGGTTGTCAAAAAGTCCGATCAAATAAATTTGACACAAAATCATGCTCGTTCCTGACACAAACAAACGTGCTGCTTTTTGGGACAAAAGTGTGGCAGCCAGCATATCCCAAGACCCACTAGAGTGCATCCCAGAAATCTGTGCGTACGCCCAACCCGCCCTTACCAACCGATGATGTCATTGGTTGGCAGGACGCGGTCTATTTTAATAATTTGACAATGAAGGAATCTTGGTAATTGAGGAAGACAGTGATCACCCCGATGCCCCGCCTGTGGATGATGCTGGAGTAAAGCGCCGCCACATCAACAGTTGCAAGCCGGGCATTGGGGGGGAACCTGAACACCCTTTAGATACTTGAACAAATCAACAGTATCTTTGACAAATGCCTAAAGTGTGGCATCAAATAAAATTTGATAAAACAGCACTTTCAATCAAACTTTGTTTTACTTTTGTGACATTACCTAAAATATTTTATAGTCCCTGATATAGCCTTGTGCTAGGAGGGGAAAAATAGGTTTATACCAGTCCTGATTGAGGATTTTTTAGGCACATCTCCTCATATTTCTTGTTGGTCATTAGTGCATTATTTCAAACTTGGCAAAGTTAACCAATAGAATTGCCTGTGTCTTTTCACTGGTCAAGTTAACCAATTGAAATCTGTTTGTGGGTAGCTGTTTAATGCTTTACATCTTTCCGCCTTGGTTATTCTGTTTAACCACTTCAATACTGGGCACTTTTACACCCTTCCTGCCCAGGCCAATTTTAAGCTTTCAGAGCTGTTAGGCTGCATTCACACCTGAGCATTTTCAGCTCGTTAAAAACGCTTAACAAGCAAAATCCCATTCATTTAAATGGCCCCAGTTCACATCTGAGCATTTTGTAGCCTGAAGGAAAACGACTGAAGCTCAAAAAAGTACATGAGCTTCGTTTTGGGCAGATTACAGGCGTTTTTCTGCTTTTTACATTGGTGGCCTTTTGACCTATGCAAAATTATAAAAATCGCTGCAAAAAAGTGCGACTTTATGCCTGAAAATGAAGGTGTGAATGCAGGCTCACTCTTTGAATGACAATTGCGCGGTCATGCAATGCTGTACCCAAATAGACCTTTCTTTCGGTGGTATTTAATAACTGCTGTTTTAATTTTTATAAAACAAGGAAAATATTGAAAATTTTGAAAGAAAACATTTTTTTTTTTATTTCTGTAAATAAATCATTTTCTTTGCAAATAAATAATATTTCTTCATAAGTTTAGGCCAAAATGTATACTGCTATAATTCTTTGGTGAAAATACCCTAAATCAGTGCATATTATTTAGTCTGTAGGAAAGTTATAGAGTCCATAAACTATGATGTGTATATAGACTTTATTAGGTACACCTTGCTAGTACTGGGTTGGATCCCTTTTTGCCTTCAGAACTGCCTTAAAGTTGATGTAACTATAAAGTACTGCCATAGTGCTGCCATAGTGCTGAACTATAAGGATATACATGCCACCTGCATGTACCCTTACCTGTCAAATGGCTCCCCTTTCTCTATTTGGAGCCCCCAAAAACTCCGGTTTCAGGAAGAGTATGGAGCGATACTGAGAAGAGAGGAAGCGATGTACAGGAAGAGTATGGAGAGATACTGAGAAGAGAGGAAGCAATGTACAGGAAGAGTATGGAGTGATACTCAGAATAGAGGAAGCGATGTACAGGAAGAGTATGGAGCGATACTGAGAAGAGAGGAAGTGATGTGCAGGAAGAGTATGGAGCGATACTCAGAAGATAGGAAGCGATGTACAGGAAGAATATGGAGCTATACTGAGAAGAGAGGAAGCGATGTACAGGAAGATTATGGAGCGATACTCAGAAGAGAGGAAGCGATGTACAGGAAGAGTATGGAGCGATACTCAGAAGAGAGGAAGCGATGTACAGGAAGAGTCTGGAGCGATACTCAGAGAGGAAGTGATGTACAGGAAGAGTATGGAGCAATACTCAGAAGAGAGGAAGCGATGTACAGGAAGAGTATGGAGCAATACTCAGAAGAGAGGAAGCGATGTACCGGAAGAGTATGGAGCGATACTCAGAAGAGAGGAAGCGATGTACAGGAAGAGTATGGAGCGATACTCAGAAGAGAGGAAGCGCTGTACAGGAAGAGTATGGAGCGATACTCAGAAGAGAGGAAGCGAAGTACAGGAAGAGGAGCGATACTCAGAAGAGAGGAAGCGATGTACAGGAAGAGTAAGGAGCGATACTCAGAAGAGAGGAAGCGATGTGCAGGAAGAGTATGGAGCGAATGGTAAAGAGCCATCAGAAGAGAGGAAGCCGCTTGAAAATAATACTCCACAACAGGATGTATATAGATCCAGAGCATTAAACAAAATCAGAGAGAGGAAAGCTGGCAGATTGCATAGTGAATTTTAAAGAAATTGGTATTCAGTAAAATGAATCGATTATATTGCAGCTTGCCAATCATTAGATGTAGCGTGGCTCGGAAGAAAGGTATTCCTTTTTTTTTTTAGGCTCCCTATTTTTCCCCAAACCTCTTGCTTTTTCCCCCTGGTGACGGTGGTACCGCTACACAATTTGGCTAGTAACACCTCCTGTATTATACAGACACCCCACTCTGTCTTTCTAATCCCATTTTGTCTCTCACTGAAAGTCTCCTCCCTTAGGCACAGGGGGCAGCTGCCCACCTGGTCTCGAGTTGTAAAGGCACCCCAGTCTAAAGCCTATTCAGGCAAACATACACACAAGATCGATCAATCGATTCCGTGGACCAACTTAGTAATTTCCTGTGGATTTTTGTCCAAAGGGCGTTGGCCCCAAGTTGGAATTGCATACACACGGCAGGACTTTTTTCCAGCCAACTTTCACCAAATCACTTGGTTTTTCTGCTCTTTACCGCCACCTTTGGTCAACTTCTGTATTCTTGTCTAAACTTTTGCATTGGTTCTGCATTGGTTTGTACAAAAGTCCATTGGTTTTGTGTACACACGGTCGGACTTTGGTCCATCGGACTTTTGTTGGCAGAAAGTTGGTCCGTTCGCACAGCCAACAAAAGACAGATGAAACCTGAAAAAAGTTGGTCCGATGGAGCGTACACACGGTCGGATGTTGGTCCAAAACAGCTAATTTGCATGTTGGTTGTCAAAAAGTCCGATCATGTGTACGGGCCTTAAGGCTTGGTTCACATTACTGTGTGTGTCGCTGAACGCGCACAAAATCATGCTCGTTCCTGACACAAACAAACGTGCTGCTTTTTGGGACAAAAGTGTGGCAGCCAGCATATCCCAAGACCCACTAGAGTGCATCCCAGAAATCTGTGCGTACGCCCAACCCGCCCTTACCAACCGATGATGTCATTGGTTGGCAGGACGCGGTCTATTTTAATAATTTGACAATGAAGGAATCTTGGTAATTGAGGAAGACAGTGATCACCCCGATGCCCCGCCTGTGGATGATGCTGGAGTAAAGCGCCGCCACATCAACAGTTGCAAGCCGGGCATTGGGGGGGAACCTGAACACCCTTTAGATACTTGAACAAATCAACAGTATCTTTGACAAATGCCTAAAGTGTGGCATCAAATAAAATTTGATAAAACAGCTCACTCGTTCTGTATGAGATCCCACAGTTGACCCTATGGGAGGACCCATAGGCTGGTTTAGACTTTTGTGACATTACCTAAAATATTTTATAGTCCCTGATATAGCCTTGTGCTAGGAGGGGAAAAATAGGTTTATACCAGTCCTGATTGAGGATTTTTTAGGCACATCTCCTCATATTTCTTGTTGGTCATTAGTGCATTATTTCAAACTTTGTCAGATGGTTTGATTACGAAGTCTTTTTTGGGACTGTAAGCTAATCGGGGCCTGTGTCTTTTCACTGGTCAAGTTAACCAATTGAAATCTGTTTGTGGGTAGCTGTTTAATGCTTTACATCTTTCCGCCTTGGTTATTCTGTTTAACCACTTCAATACTGGGCACTTTTACACCCTTCCTGCCCAGGCCAATTTTAAGCTTTCAGAGCTGTTAGGCTGCATTCACACCTGAGCATTTTCAGCTCGTTAAAAACGCTTAACAAGCAAAATCCCATTCATTTAAATGGCCCCTGTTCACATCTGAGCATTTTGTAGCCTGAAGGAAAACGACTGAAGCTCAAAAAAGTACATGAGCTTCGTTTTGGGCAGATTACAGGCGTTTTTCTGCTTTTTACATTGGTGGCCTTTTGACCTATGCAAAATTATAAAAATCGCTGCAAAAAAGTGCGACTTTATGCCTGAAAATGAAGGTGTGAATGCAGGCTCACTCTTTGAATGACAATTGCGCGGTCATGCAATGCTGTACCCAAATAGACCTTTCTTTCGGTGGTATTTAATAACTGCTGTTTTAATTTTTATAAAACAAGGAAAATATTGAAAATTTTGAAAGAAAACATGTTTTTCTTTATTTCTGTAAATAAATCATTTTCTTTGCAAATAAATAATATTTCTTCATAAGTTTAGGCCAAAATGTATACTGCTATAATTCTTTGGTGAAAATACCCTAAATCAGTGCATATTATTTAGTCTGTAGGAAAGTTATAGAGTCCATAAACTATGATGTGTATATAGACTTTATTAGGTACACCTTGCTAGTACTGGGTTGGATCCCTTTTTGCCTTCAGAACTGCCTTAAAGTTGATGTAACTATAAAGTACTGCCATAGTGCTGCCATAGTGCTGAACTATAAGGATATACATGCCACCTGCATGTACCCTTACCTGTCAAATGGCTCCCCTTTCTCTATTTGGAGCCCCCAAAAACTCCGGTTTCAGGAAGAGTATGGAGCGATACTGAGAAGAGAGGAAGCGATGTACAGGAAGAGTATGGAGAGATACTGAGAAGAGAGGAAGCAATGTACAGGAAGAGTATGGAGTGATACTCAGAATAGAGGAAGCGATGTACAGGAAGAGTATGGAGCGATACTGAGAAGAGAGGAAGTGATGTGCAGGAAGAGTATGGAGCGATACTCAGAAGATAGGAAGCGATGTACAGGAAGAATATGGAGCGATACTGAGAAGAGAGGAAGCGATGTACAGGAAGAGTATGGAGCAATACTCAGAAGAGAGGAAGCGATGTACAGGAAGAGTATGGAGCGATACTCAGAAGAGAGGAAGCGATGTACAGGAAGAGTATGGAGCGATACTCAGAGAGGAAGTGATGTACAGGAAGAGTATGGAGCGATACTCAGAAGATAGGAAGCGATGTACAGGAAGAGTATGGAGCAATACTCAGAAGAGAGGAAGCGATGTACAGGAAGAGTATGGAGCAATACTCAGAAGAGAGGAAGCGATGTACAGGAAGAGTATGGAGCGATACTCAGAAGAGAGGAAGCGATGTACAGGAAGAGTATGGAGCGATACTCAGAAGAGAGGAAGCGATGTACAGGAAGAGTATGGAGCGATACTCAGAAGAGAGGAAGCGATGTACAGGAAGAGTATGGAGTGATACTCAGAAGATAGGAAGCGATGTACAGGAAGAGTATGGAGCGATACTCAGAAGAGAGGAAGCGATGTGCAGGAAGAGTATGGAGCGATACTCAGAAGAGAGGAAGCGATGTACCATACTCAGAAGATCGGAAGCGATGTGCAGGAGTATGGAGCGATACTCAGAAGAGAGGAAGCGGTGTGCAGGAGGAGTATGGAGCGATAGAAGAGAGGAAGCAATGTACAGGAGTATGGAGTGATACTCGGAAGAAAGGAATTGATGTGCAGGAGGAGAAATGGAGTGATGTATATACAGGATGTATATAGAGTCCCAAGTATGGAGCAATACTCAGAAGAGAGGAAGCGATGTACAGGAAGAGTATGGAGCGATACTCAGAAGAGAGGAAGCGATGTGCAGGAAGAGTATGGAGCGATACTCAGAAGAGAGGAAGCGATGTACAGGAAGAGTATGGAGCGATACTCAGAAGATAGGAAGCGATGTACAGGAAAAGTATGGAGCGATATTCAGAAGATAGGAAGCGATGTACAGGAAAAGTATGGAGCGATATTCAGAAGAGAGGAAGCGATGTACAGGAAGAGTATGGAGCAATACTCAGAAGAGAGGAAGCGATGTACTATACTCAGAAGATCGGAAGCGATGTGCAGGAGTATGGAGCGATACTCAGAAGAGAGGAAGCGGTGTGCAGGAGGAGTATGGAGCGATAGAAGAGAGGAAGCAATGTACAGGAGTATGGAGTGATACTCGGAAGAAAGGAATTGATGTGCAGGAGGAGAAATGGAGATATGTATATACAGGATGTATATAGAGTCCCAAGTTCCAATGTTTGATCACCTGGGCATCTCATGAGTCTCCATCCCTATCCAAGTTTCCCTCAATAAAACAAACAAAAACAAAATGCAAGGACTGCTTTAGTGTCTCTGAGGAATGAAAAAGTGTGTGCCTGGCTGGGCAGGACGACAACCGACCATTATACTTAGCAGTCTCTACGGGGGTACCGCTACACAATTTAAGCCACGCTCACATTTGGCAGTAGCTGTACGTCTGCACACTCTCTGACCAACTCCTGTATCATGTGGATGGATATGACAGGATGAAGATGTTTGGGTCATGATTAGACGGCTATGATTTGAGTAAAAGGTGGGGATGGGAAGAAAAATCGTGGTGCAGGCTGGAGAGGATGACTTATTTATTCAGCAAGAAAATATAGACTTGGTGTGAGCAGTCAGGTGACAGGAGTAGGGACTTGGTAGGCGCAGTCAGGTGACTCGTGTAGGGACTTGGTGGGGGCAGTCAGGTGACATGAGTAGGGACTTGGTAGGAGCAGTCAGGTGACACGAGTAGGGACTTGGTAGGAGCAGTCAGGTGACACGAGTGGGGACTTTGTGGGAGGAGTCAGGTGACACGAGTAGGGACTTTGTGGGAGGAGTCAGGTGACACGAGTAGGCTTTGTGTTCATTGAGCCTTTCTGGATGTAATCTATGAAAAGTGAGACATCCACCCCTCCCCCACATAACATATCCTGGTGATCAAAAGGAATGTTGCAACTGTGATCAAGTGACCTCACACACACACTGCACCATAACAATCATCAGATCACTGGAGCTTCTCCTCTGCCCAGCTCTGACTAGATACATCTCCCCTAAATCAGATCACTTGTCTGTGTATCTTCTGCTGGCTGTCCTGTGAGTTCACTCACTGCACCATGCATTTCCTTCTCACACTGATCTGTGGATCACACCCCCTAGAGATGGTTGTGCGTGAAAATCCCAGTAGGTCAGCAGTTTTGGAAATACACAGACCAGCCCATCTGGTACCAACCATGCCACTTTCAAATAAATAAATAATGCTTTTCAATTTTTTATTATTTTTTTTTTTTTTTTTTTTACATACAGTGACCAGGGCAATACAGTGTTATCATAAGAGAAAAATAAGGAATTCCCCACTGGGGAATTTTAAGCCCTAAATGTACCAAATACAATTCTTATATATAAAATGTATGACAAATAGTTAAAAGACAGGTATGTAATATTCGTACAACATGAACAATAAAAGCAAGCCATATAAGCACAGTACTGTACACTGTCAATACATCACGGACAAAAAGATCCAGTACACGTACTGTTGTCCAATGGTAACCCCCTACAAGCACCCAACGTGTTTCAGGATATCATCCTTTCATCAGTAGTGTATATACAGTAGGTTGGACCAAGGAGAGATCTGGAGATAAATATATGAATATAGAATCACAAATATAAATGACACAGCACCAGACCTCTTCCTCCTCGTACTTACATACTGTTCAGTATACAGACAATACCCAAAAAGTTAAAATACTTGCAGCAGCGTCCATCCAAGTACAAAAGGGAGGCAAGGTGAACCTATGGCAGTGCCTGGGAAAAGCATGACAAGGTGTGTATCATAATTCAACCATCATTTTGTTACACACCATGGTTGCTTATAACTGTGAATTTTACAGTTACAAACCAGTTATAAGCCACCCTTTTTTTCTTAATGAAAACTACTCATTCAGTGCTTATTATTGTGATTGGCCACAGTAAATCACATGGTACAGATGAGCTGTGATTGGCCCTGTCTGTACCATGTGATGACTGTGACCAATCACAGAACTCATCACAACAGTACACAATGAAAGGCATGTAACAAAGCCTTTCATTGTGTACAACTGTCATGTGATCTGTGTCTGGCCACAGCAGTCGCTTGGTACAAGCAGCAGGCCGGTACAGTGATCTGGTGGACACAGCCGGTGACAGTTTGCGCCCCAATCCAGGGAGGACATCATATGACATCCTCCCAGAAAAACGGTGCTCCTGCCAAGCTGTTATATTACAATAGGCCGGGCAGGACGGTGTTAATGACATTAAAGAATATCTGTTCATTTACCTTAAAAATATATAAATATATATATTTTTTCCCCTTTTTGTTTTGGCTAAAGCATCCTACTGCGGTCCCTGCTCTCGCATTTGGGGGTACCTATTACCGCGATTTACCATCCCAAGGAGGGATGAGTATTGTCCGGGAGACATACTGCCTCTATTTATTATACATGTTATTATAAGATGGTCTTTTATATTTCTGCTGAGTTGACAATGTCTATTTTGTATATCGTTACTGATTACTTGTTTTATTGCTTGTAGGTTTGTTCTGAATACCGTATCTTCCCTATTTGTCTCCCAAGGAAGTGGGTTATAATTCCTGTAAAACACATTGGGCCACTGCTTTTGAAACAAACTACCTACAATAAACTATACTCTCATCGATTGCATGGTTTGCGTACATCAGTGGTATTCGTTACATATTATTTACAAACCTTTATAGTTTTACATATTTGGGAGATACGGCTTTTTGCAGAGGTGTTTGTACAACCCTTTTTTTGTAGTTGTTTTTATCAAAAATTATTGAATGTTTTTATCATAAAATTTGTAGGGTAATTACCCCCCTTTTTATATAATAGGTCATTTCAAGTTTATGTCTCATGACACCTCTGAAGTCCATTTGTAAACTAATATATTTTTGCTGAACATGAACTCTGGGATGTGGCGCTCTTGTTATATTTCCTAATTAGCCCTTCCTGGCTTATACCTTTTCCTAAGGAGCTCAATTGGAATAAATCACTTCCTGCAAGTGAGGGGGCACGGAAAAGTTTTGGGGATTTTGGCGACTGCCTACTGTGATCTTCTGTGTCTGAGAAAGTCCCGGACTCTGAGACTGTCCCTGTGTGCACTCATCTACAGAGGATTCCCAATCTTCAAAAGTTTATACACATACTGCACATACAGTACAAATACACGCAGTATGTATAATACAGTGCCTTGAAAAAGTATTCATACCCCTTGACATTTTCCAAATTTTTTCATGTTACAACCAAAAATGTAAATGTATTTTATTGGAATTCTATGTGATAGACCAACACAAAGTGGCACAGAATTGTGAAGTGGAAGGAAAATGATAAATGGTTTTCAACATTTTTTACAAATAAATATCTGAAAAGTGTGGCGTGCATTTGTATTCAGCCCCCTTTACTCTGATACCCCTAACTAAAATCTAGTGGAACCAATTGCCTTCAGATGTCACCTAATTAGTAAATAGATTCCACCTGTGTGTAATTTAATCTCAGTATAAATGCAGCTGTTCTGTGAAGCCCTCAAAGGTTTGTTAGAGAACCTTAGTGAACAAACAGCATCATGAAGGCCAAGGAACACACCAGACAGGTCAGGGATAAAGCTCTCCACAAGTGGTTCTTGACTCTTGCACAACTCTTCTGATAATTATTTTCACTCCTCTGTCAAAAATCGTGCGAGGAGCGCCTGGTCGTGGCCAGTTTATGATGAAATTATGTTATTTCCACTTCTGGATTATGGCCCCAACAGTGCTCACTGGAACATTCAGAAGTTTAAAAAATGCTTCTGTAACCAATGGCATCATTTTGTTTTGCAACAATAAGGTTGCAAAGATCTTCAGAGAGCTCTTTGCTTTTTACCCATCATGAGATGTTTCTTGTATGACACCTTGGTAATGAGACTCCTTTTTACAGGTCATCAGTTGAGACTGAACCAGCTGACATTAATTTGCACTGACAATTGGCAGGGTTGCTTTCTAATTACTGATAGATTTCATCTGGTGTCTTGGCTTTCCTTGCCTTTTTGCACCTCCCTTTCTTCGTGTGTTCAATACTTTTTCCCTGTGTCATTCCATTTTATTAAACAGAACTTGATTTCTGAACTTATTTGTTTTTGGTTTCTTTGTATGTATGGATTGCATGGGTTGTTACCGACATGTGGTGAAAATGTAATGTCAATAGCAACTTTAGCAGTATATTTATCTAAAAAATTATTACGTGTTCAATACTTATTTTACCCGCTATATAAAATATTTTCTTTAATGCATTCAAGGTTGTAACCTAATCCCCATGCTAAAACCATTGTATTCAAACTGGTATAAAGGCTTAAAGCGGAAGTAAACCCATCGATTTAACAGTTTAAAAAAAAAAGGCATGCCGGGAATGCTGACTGCACATTGACTGTGCTCTCAACCAAACAGTCAAACCATCCAATGGCTGGTGTCATAACGGATCACATGTGCAGCACCGTGGCAGTTGAAGATTAAACAGAGGCAAAGATGGCAGCTTCCTTGGCTGAAAACGATAGGAAGGTTTACTTCCACTTTAAGCTCGGTACACAAGGGCCAAAATTGTCTGGTTCAGCAGAAGCTGGTCTAACGTCTGGGTTCTGTTGAACGGAAAACCAGCATTCGCTGATGAGTTTATTCTGGGGGGAGGGGGCAGTAGTGCCCCTGTCAGAACACAAAGGGGGTTATTTACGAAAGGCAAATCCACTTTGCACTGCAAGTGAACTTGAAAGTGCAGTCGCTCTAAATCTAAGAGATAGATCTGAAATCAGTGGAAGCTCTGCTGATTTTATCATCCAATCATGTGCAAGCTAAAATGTTGTTTTTTATTTTCCTTGCATGTCCCCCTCAGATCTACAGCGACTGCACTTCCAAGTGCACTTTCAGTGTAAAGTGAATTTTCCTTTAGTAAATAACCCCCAATGTCTCAGTGGGAGAGATCCCTGCATTGTTTATGTTGGTGTGGGTATCTGTCGGGCACAGCAGCCAGAGCAAGACATAATGGTTGTAGTTAACGGGAAATTAAAATATAGATAATATAAGTAAAATTTATATATAACACCAGTAATACTTTAAAGTATGCATTTTTGTTTAGCAGTCTCTCTATCGTATTGGTCCTTCAGAATGTCATAATCAGACAATGCAAACTATAGATTTAGTGTTTATTCAATAGATCCATCACTCTGATGGTTTCTGGTCACTCTGGTCTTCTTTCTTTTTCTGGTATTCTTGTGTTATCTGAAAATAAACTTCCATGTAAGACACATATTCTGCCACAAGGAATTGTATAACAATTTTTTGTATCATAAATCGACAAATTACTTTTTTTTTTGCAATACACAGAAAATATAATTCTCTTTTGGAAAGCTTTAATAGCATCCATGTTTAGAACTACTGTTACTACTTCTTTGATGTCAAGTATGAAATAACTAAGTAACAATTGAGCTCTGAAAGGTTTTACCCCCTTTATGACCAGGGCATTGTTTGCTATTCAGCACTGCGCTACTTTTGGCAATTGCGCGGTCATGCAAGACTGTACGCAAATTGAATTGTTATTATTTTTTTCAAACAAATAGAGCTTTCTTTTGGTGGTATTTGATCACCACTGGGTTTTTATTTATTTTTAGTGATATAAACAAAAAAAGACTGAAAATGTTCAAAAAAACGAAAAGTTATTTTTACTTTCTGTTATAAAATATATACAATAAAATCTAATTTTGTCATAAATTTAGACCAATATGTATTCTACTACCTGTCTTTGGTAAACAAAAATTCCAATAAGTGTATATTAATTGGTTTGTGTGAAAGTTATAGCGTCTACAAACTATGGTATATACAGGCTCTCCTCACTTAACGACCAGGTTTTGTTCCAGCGACCAGGTTGTTAAACTAATTGGTCATTAAACCAGGAGCCACAAGTAATTAATATTATAAGCATTCTTAACTACTGTACTGTATTCTGAAAAAAAGGTCTAAGAACAAAACTCCAACAATAACATTGTTTTACTTTGCATAAGTACAGAACACAAACATGAACAACAAAAATCTTGCAATACAATGATGTACAGTGCACAAAAAGTAAAAGTAAGAGCTGGTCGTAATTCCGAGTGGTCATTAAATAGGTAAGTCGTTAAACGAGGAGAGTCTGTGTGTATGTGTATATATATATATATATATATATATATACACACAGTATCTCACAAAAGTGAGTACACGCCTCACATTTTTGTAAATATTTTATTATGTCTTTTCATGTGACAACACTGAAGAAATTACACTTTGCTACAATGTAAAGTAGTGAGTGTACAGCTTGTATAACAGTGTAAATTTGCTGTCTCCTCAAAATAACTCAACACACAGCCATTAATGGCTAAACCGCTGGCAACAAAAGTGAGTACACCCCTAAGTGAAAATTGGGCCCAATTAGCCATTTTCCCTCCCCGATGTCAAGTGACTCATTAGTGTTACAAGGTCTCAGGTGTGAATGGGGAGCAGATGTGTTAAATATGGTGTTATCGCTCTCACTGTCTCATACTGGTCACTGGAAGTTCCACATGGCACCTCATGGCAAAAAACTCTCTGAGGATCTGAAAAAAAGAATTGTTGCTCTACATAAAGATGGCCTAGGCTTTAAGAAGATTGCCAAGACCCTGAAACTGAACTGCAGCACGGTGGCCAAGGCCATACAGCGGTTTAACAGGACAGGTTCCCCTCAGAACAGGCCTCGCCATGGTCGATTAAAGAAGTTAAGTGCACATGCTCAGCGTCATATACAGGGGTTGTCTTTGGGAAATAGAGGTATGAGTGCTGCCAGCATTGCTGCAGAGGTTGAAGGTTTGAGGGGGTCAGCCTGTCAGTGCTCAGACCATACGCCACACACTGCATCAAATTGGTCTACATGGCTGTCATCCCAGAAGGAAGCCTCTTCTAAAGAAGATGCACAAGAAAGCCCACAGACAGTTTGCTGAAGACCAGCAGACTAAGGACATGGATTACTGGAACCATGTTCTGTGGTCTGATGAGACCAAGATAAACTTATTTGGTTCAGAGGGTGTCAAGTGTGTGTGGCAGCAACCAGGTGAGAGACAAGTGTGTCTTGCCTACAGTCAAGCATGATGGTGGGAGTGTCATGGTCTGGGGCTGCATGAGTGCTGCTGGCACTGGGGAGCTACAGTTCATTGAGGGAACCATGAATGCCAACATGTACTGTGACATACTGAAGCAGAGCATGATCCCCTGCCTTCGGAGACTGGGCCGCAGGACAGTATTCCAACATGATAACAACCCCAAATACACCTCCAAGACAACCACTAGCGTGCTAAAGAAGCTGAGGGTAAAAGGTAATGGACTGGCCAAGCATGTCTCCAGACCTAAACCCCTAATTGAGTATCTGTGGGGCATCCTCAAATGGAAGGTGGAGGAGCGCAAGGTCTCTAACACCCACCAGCTCCGTGATGTCGTCATGGAGGAGTGGAAGAGGTCTCCAGTGGAAACTTGTGAAACTCTGGTGAACTCCATGCCCAAAAGGGTTGAGGCAGTGCTGGAAAATAATGGTGGTCACACAAAATATTGACACTTTAGGCCCAATTTGGACATTTTCACTTAGGGGTGTACTCACTTTTGTTGCCAGCGGTTTAGATATTAATGGCTGTGTGTTGAGTTATTTTGAGGGGACAGCAAATTTACACTGTTATACAAGCTGTACACTCACTACTTTACATTGTAGCAAAGTGTCATTTCTTTGAACCAGCGATCAGCAGATCTGACAGTGTATCTAGGCAAGCAGATACAATCTGACAGAAAAAGAGAATGAACTACCATGGCGCTTCAAACCACAGGGGTGGGGGTGAAAGATCCTCACTAGCTGTCAGATTGGGAAATAAGGGGGGGGGGGAGGAGGTAGGGGGTCTAGTCCGTTTGTAACATGTTATGAAAGGTGAACATATCCTTTAGGGCCTCCTTCAGTAAGGGAACCTATTGTATTCTAATATTATAAAGCAATTGTGTTGGATCAACTGAGATATTGGTGGTCCCTCACTAAAGATAGACAATGGATACAAATGAGAGCAAGCTATAGGCCCTAAACTCCACCCGTTGAGAGCACTTCTCATGGGCTATCTCGACTTCTGACAGTCACTGCTGCTCTTAAAGCGGAGTTCCACCCAAAAGTGGCACTTCCGCTCGTTGTACTCCTTCCCCCCTCCGGTGCCACATTTGGCACCTTTCGGGGGGAGGGGGGACAGGATTCCTGTCTTTCACAGGTATGCTGTCCCCACTTCTGGGAGCCTCAGCCACGCGTATTTGCGTCATCGCTGGGGCTCCCTTCTCCTCCCCCGGCCGACAGGCCAGTAGGAGAGAGGAGCAGAGCGCATGCGCAGTAGTATTCCCTTTGTGAAGCCGTAAGGCTACACTGCCGGGTTACCTTACTCGCAATGGAGGCGACATGCACCCGACAGCTGATGGAAACATCAGCTGCAGTGCCAACATCGCTGGACTTCAGGACAGTTAAGTGTCCAATTATTAAAAGTCAGCAGCTGCAGTGTGAGCAGCTGCTTGCTTTCAATTTTTGCAGCGGTGGGCGGACCTCCTCTTTAAGGTCTCAAAATCCCTTTATCATATGCCTACCCAACAATAAGTGGACACAACACTTCCTTTGGCTACCCTGGAAACTTTTACTTCTGAACTTTCTTTTCAGATTTGGTTATCCATAGGTGTCAAAGATGTTGGGAAGCTTTATGACAAAGGCTTACTAAGGTCATTGGAGGATTTTGATTACAGCTACCGCCTCCAAAACAAGAACTTTTAAAAATATCTCCATATGAAATCTAAGCCTTACGAATTCCAGACTTTGTTTACATATTTCCTTATAGCGGGAAGGAAAACTTTTGCTCTAGCCTGGACACAAAAAGTGACCCCAAAAAGATGGGCCTCCTAAACGCTCTTAAAGTGGATGTAAACCCATTCATAAAATCTTAAAAGGGACATATATCTGCAGTGTTTACTTATCTCTCTCCAAAGCTCTGAGTCCCATGTCTTTTTGCTGCTCCGTTCGAACCTCTGTTATCAACATGATAACTTCTGATGAGCTCTCTGACACAGGAGTTAAAAGCAGCTGGAAATTTGTGCCGGGGTGGGTGCATAGAGATAGATTAGCAGAGAGCTGGTCTATTTATAACACAGCTCTTCATTCCTCTGCTTTTTGAGAGCTTCCAATCAGCTCTCAAAAAGTGTATGTCAAGACTCCAAACTCAGTGGTGGAACAGGAAGAACAGGATGTTCAATTTCTAAACAGTGTAGAGAGCTGAAGACAGCAGATATACAACTAAAACTTATGTAGGGAGATTGGTTTCATCTCTGTGTATCATTCGAGGCTGTTCACTTCACTGGGTATATGTGAGGGTTTACATCCACTTTAATGAACAACTTAACTTAAATATAGATTTGTTATTAAAAACGGCAAGAGGACTTTGCTAGTTTCTCACTTTGTAACTTTCCTCATTGAAGTGTATATTCTGTTGTAAAATTGTAAACTAATAAAACTCAAGAAGAATTCCAAGTAAGGCATTTAGTACAACATTACACTGGTCCAGCTTGGACCAATCTACCTATGCATATGCCATGCCCGTGGGATCCTTCTAGAATCTGGAAACCACTGCAGAATACACTGCTGCTTCACTAGCTTCCAGATCCAATGTTGAGCGACTGCCCTGCTGCTTACTGAACATGGGTCTGCTGTTTGGCACAGAGGCCATTCAGAGAACACTTGCAGTCACCACTCCACCTCTCCCCTTTTCCAATCAGAGAATGCTTTGCAATCATTAAGAAATTGCAAAGCATTCTCTGAACTGCGCCCTTGCTGAGCGGTCGACCTCCTGTGTTGACAATGCAGCAGGGCAGCCACTGAATCCAGAAACTATTTTGATAGGCGACACTGATGGGCACCGAAAAGGCTGCACTGATGGGCATTTATGATAGTAATGGACGGCACTGATGGGTGACACTGATAGATGGCACTGATGGGCATCACTGATATGGAGGTACTGGTAGACATTGCTGATGGGCACTGGCATCATATGTGAGCACTGATTGGCATCCCTGGTGGCAATCCAGTGCCGATCCTGATCTCCCTGGGGCCCTAAGCAAAATTCTGCTAAGGGGCCCTCTACTTGACCCGTGATGCCGTAAGCTATGTAAACCATTTGCCATTGCCACACAGTCACACCTGACACTTCAGTGCTCCCAAAACAATCCTCCCTCCTTTAAACAAAACAGTCAAAGAATAAGTACAACAATATAGAACAGAATGAGGCCCCCAGAGAGCCCCCCTTACATCAGAGTCCCCAGAGAGCCCCCCTTACATCAGGGTCCTCAGAGAGCCCCCCTTACATCAGGGTCCTCAGAGAGCCCCCTTACATCAGGGTCCTCAGAGAGCCCCTCCTTACACCAAGGTCCCCAGAGAGCCCCCTTACACAAGGGTCCCAAGACAGCCCCCCTTAAATCAGTGTCCTCAGAGAGTCTCCCCCTACATCAGGGTCCCCAGGGAGCCTCCCCCTACATTAGGGCCCCTAGAGAGCCCCCCCCCCTTACATCAGGGTCCCCAGAGAGCCTCCCCCTACATTAGGGTCCCCAGAGAGCCCCCCTTACATCAGGGTCCCTAGAGAGCCTCCCCCTACATTAGGGTCCCCAGAGAGCCTCCCCCTACATTAGGGTCCCCAGAGAGCCCCCCTTACATCAGGGTCCCTAGAGAGCCTCCCCCTACATTAGGGTCCCCAGAGAGCCTCCCCCTACATTAGGGTCCCCAGAGAGCCTCCCCTTACATCAGGGTCCCCAGAGAGCCCCCTTACATCAGGGTCCCCAGAGAGCCCCCCTTACATCAGGGTCCCCAGAGAGCCCCCCCTTACATCAGGGTCCCCAGAGAGCCTCCCCTACATTAGGGTCCCCAGAGAGCCCCCCTTACATCAGGGTCCCCAGAGAGCCTCCCCCTACATTAGGGTCCCCAGAGAGCCTCCCCTTACATCAGGATCCCCAGAGAGCCCCCCTTACATCAGGATCCGCAGAGAGCCTCCCCTTACATCAGGGTCCCCAGAGAGCCCCCCTTAAGTACTACAAACCCCAGGGAGATCCCGCTGCCCACTCAGGCAACATAGAGCTGCCGTTCACCGCCTTCCACCTCCTCCCACCTCTTCTCACTGCACTCTAAACGGCCAGCCAGAGGTGCAGGGGGGGATGCTGGGTCTTGGGGGCCCCCCCCCCCACAGCGGCGGGGCCCTAAGCAGCTTGCATAGTGTGCCTATAGGGCCGATCGGCTCTGTGGCAATCATGGCATACCTGGTGGTCATCCCTGGTAGCCATTGGTGGGCATCCTCAGGGGGGGGAGGCTGCACTGATAATCAATCAGTGCAGACCCCCACCTCTGTCAGGAGACCAGCCAATCATCTCTCCTCTGAGGAAAAGCCGATACAGGACTTTTCCTGTTTACATCGTGATCAGCTGTGATCGGACTCAGCTGACCATGTGGTAAAGAGCCTCCGTCAGAGGCTCTTTACTCAGATCGGAGATGCAGTGTGTCAGACTGAGACACAGTACCACCGATAGCCGCGCCGCGTGCACACGCTGGCTTGTTATCCTGATCATGTCATATGACGTCCGGTCAGGATAACACAACCACTTTGCGCATGTCATATTGCTATATGGCGGGTGGGAAGTGGTTAAATTTCACCAAAAGAAAGCTTTCTTTGTATGAAAAAATTATAAAAGTTTTATATGGGTACAGTGTTGCATGACCGAACAATTGTCATTCAAAGTGTGACCGCACTGAAAGCTGAAAACTTGCCTGGTCAGGAAGGGGGTATAAGTGCCCAGTAAGCAAGTGGTTAATGGATAAAAAAAAAAAAAAGCAAGACAAATCACAATAGTTATCACAATTTTTTTGTATAATGTGAAAGATGATGTTATGCTGAGAAAAAAAATCTCAAACATATCATAACATTTAAAATTGCGCACACTAGTGAAATGTTGACAAACTACAGTACTCCATAGGCGACGGGTTACCTGTTTAGAGTAACAGAGGAGGTCCAGCGATAGAATTATTGCTCTCGCTCTAATGTCGCAATGAAACCTCCCATGTGTGGTTCGAATACCGGTTACATGTGCGTGCGCGACTTACATATGCGTTCGCTTCTGCGCGCAAGCACAGAGGGATGGGGGCGCTTTAAAAAATGTTTTTTTAGTTATTTTACTTTTTATTTTTACACTGTCCGATGTAAACATCCCTTGTAATAGAAATAAGGATGACAGGTCAAAAAGACCCCAAATCCCTTCATTACCTTTAACCTCCCTGGTGGTATGATTCTGGCTGGAATTTTGTGCTGAAAGCGGTACAATTATTTTGCATGGAAATTTGGCGTTTTTATATTGTAGGCATGCAATTCTTATGAATAACTCACTTAAATCTGTCCGAACCAGAGTCTAGTAGACATCCCGGGTATGATAAAGTTTGAAACACAAAATCATAAATTATAATATAATAAAAATATATATAAAAATGATTCAATAATGTAATCAAATCAAAAACACTGAAATTTGCTCAGTTGCAGAATATTCGCTGTCATTAAATTTATTGTTTGATGATAAATTGTGATTCTAATTTTTTATCGGTGTTTTCTAGCTGGTCTAAAATCATTTTTGACATAAAGGGACACTTTTTGGTTGCTATGGACAATCTCCAGTTTCCAGGCAGAAAAAAAAACTTTTTATTATATAAAATGACATGCAGGGCACTGGGCAGACCACTAGGGACAAAGGGGGTGTGTATTTTTTGTATACAGTACTGTAATCTGTAAGATTACAGTACTGTATGTGTATTGTGTTTTTACATTTTTTTGAATTTGGCGCCGATCTCCGCTCCCGTGCGTCGGAACGTCGCAGGGAACGGAGACCGGCACTGACACAGCGGGGAGACATCGCAGGATCCAGGGGAAAAGGTAAGTAACTTCCCCCCTGCATCCTGCACGCAAGCCCGAGTCTGGCTCGGGGTTACCGCTCCTAGCAGAAAAAACGGAACCCGAGCCAGACTCGGGGTTACCGCTAGGGAGGTTAAAAGCAAAAGATCAAAAAAAATATTTTTTTTTTGATCTTTTGTTTTAATTTTTTTTTCTTTCAGTATGGACCAGAAGTGACATCATGACGTCGCTCCAGTCTTTCAAGGCCATAGAGTCGATCAGAGTGTTAACTCTTTGATTGCCTATGGGACCAGATGGCCACATCGTCAGATAATATTTCGGGCAAACCGGCGGTAACAGTAATGCCACGTACACACGATCGGAGCTTCAGCCAGCAAAAGACAGATGAGAGTCATCGGAAAATGCGACCGTGTGTAGACTCCATCAGAATTTTGCTGGCCGAATTCCCGCCAGCAAAAATTTGAGAGCATGTTCTCAATTTTTCAGACGGAAAAGGTTTCTATCGGAAATTCTGATCGTCTGTAGCAATTCTGACGCGCAAAATTCCTACACATGCTCGAAAACAATTAGACGCATGCTCGGAAGCATTGAACTTAATTTTTTCTTGGCTCGTCGTAGTGTTGTACGTCACTGCGTTCTTGACGGTTGAAATTTGGTGTGACCGTGTGTAGGCAAGACAGTTTGAACGGAATTCCGTCGGAAAAAACCATCAGAGCTTTTTCCAACGAGAATTCCGATCGTGTGTACGAGGCATAAGCCCAAGAAGCACCAGCGGGAGGGGGGGGGGGGGCGTCTCCTCCCGCTGTTTTGGACACCGACCCAACGACTCATAAGAAAGCTGGCAGTCAGCTGAAAAAAAAGTTATCAGGGTTATGGCTGATATCTTCAGCCATAATGCCGGTAAATCACTTGCAGGCTGTAACGTATATATACGTATTGTAGTCGGCAAGTGGTAAAACATGTATGTCAAAACTGAAACAAAATTACCATTCATGGACCCAAGCTGCTTGAAATTTGATTTTCCCTAGACATTTTTCCCCTACCTGCAGGAGCTGGGTTCTACTTTCATCAGCTTCCCTCCTGAGATGGCAATTTTCCTTTAATGTCTTGTTCCACAAACTATGTATCGCTTGTTTTTCTCTAGCGTAAGACAATGCAATTTTCTTTGAGGAATTTAACTTTTTTAAGAGCTCTTCTTTCTCAGTATTAGCTGTTGATAAGCCTTTAAGAATCTTCTCCTTTTCTTCTGTCAACAGCTCTAAATCTTTCATCAGTAAATACTTCTCAAAACGTAGATCGTTTCTTTCATCCTGAATTTGTTTCCTTTTTTTAAGAAGTTCTTCACATTTGTCAATCACGGCTTTCGATTGCTGATGATATGCCTCTGCATCTTGCTCTGCTATAGATAACTGTACTTGAAGGGAGGTTTTTTCTTTTCTGAGCTTGTCAATTTGCTTTCTGTACTGGAGATGTTCAGAATTTAAGGACTGGGCACAAAAATGCAGTTTTCTTAAAGATTTAAGAGCCTTAACTTCAGGTTGGTCTGGGATTTTTGCTTGATCTGCATCACTTGAGAAACTATTTAACCCTGCTGTTTCTTCATGTTTGCTTTTAAACAATGAGTTAAGTTTTCCCTTTTTAGGTGTGCTCTTATTATCTTCTATTTCTTCTAGTGTTGGCTCACTTTCCACACACTCATGACTAAAGTAATTTGAATCACGGGGTTGAATAAGGTCCATAACGTGTAGTGTGTCATCCTGTACAATTTCCTCAAATCCAATATTTTTCATCGTACTACACAGTGGACCACTTTCAATGACATTAAATGTGCTATCAGATGTGCTTACATTTCCAGAGTCTACTTCTTCAGTCCCATTCATATGTTGAGTATAGAAATCTTGTTTCCAGACGTCCTGAAGATTGACTCCATCATTTTTAAATGAAACATTTGGCTCTCCTGGTTTGCGGTTGTCTGCATTCGTGTGCTGCAGGTTATAATTCTGCTGTGTGTCAGTATTTAGAAGTGAATTCTCATCACCGTCTGAAAGCGATACAGTTAAATCCAGTGTATCCGACTGTTCTGATGTTACCGTATCTTCCTCTACAGTACTATTAGGATGTTGACTTTGGTCTTCCACATAGATGATGTCATTGGTCTAAATTACATAAATAACAACAATACAATTTTAACACACACAAAGGGGTTGATTTATTAAAGGCAAACAGGCTGTTAACTTTGCAATAGAAGTTTCCCCAGAGCTTACTGAATGTGGTGAACTGTCAATTGCAAAGAATACTCAATCACATGTAAGGAAAGTTAGAAAAAATGCATTTCTGAATGTACATGATTAAATGATCATGTCAACAGAGCTTCAGCTCATTCACTAAGCTCTGGGGGAAAATCCCTTGCTAGGGGAACAACCTATTTGCATTTAGTAGATCCGTCGCCAAATGTATTCAAATTTCTTTTTTACCTACTCAGAACTTGGAAAAATAACTGTATTATTGTAAACAATTACATTTACAGTTGTGCTCATAAGTTTACATACCAGAATTTATGATTTCTTGGCCATTTTTCAGAGAATATGAATGATAACACAAAAACTTTTCTTTCACTCATGGTTAGTGTTTGGCTGAAGCCATTTATTATCAATCAACTGTGTTTACTCTTTTTAAATCATAGTGGCAACAGAAACTACCTAAATGACCCTAATCAAAAGTTTACATACCCTGGTGATTTTGGCCTGATAACATGCACATAAGTTGACACAAAAGGGTTTGAATGGATATTAAAGGTAACCATCCTCACATCACAACCTGTGATCTGTTTGCTTGTAATTTGTGTGTGTGTGTGTATAAAAGGTCAATGAGTTTCTGGACTCCTGACAGACCCTTGCATCTTTCATCCAGTGCTGCACTGACGTTTCTGGATTCTGAGTCATGAAGAAAGCAAAAGAATTGTCAAAGGATCTTCAGGAAAAGGTATAAAAAGGAACTGAGAATGCCAATCAGCAGTGTTCAAATTCTAATCAAGAAGTGGAAAATGAGGGGTTCTCTTGAAACCAAACCACGGTCAGCTAGACCAACTAAAATTTCAGCCACAACTGCTGGGAAAATTGTTCAGGGTGCAAAGAAAAACCCACAAATAACCTCACGTGAAATTCAGGACTCTCTGAAAACATGTGTTGTGGCTGTTTCAAGATGCACAATAAAGAGGCACTTGAAGAAAGATGGGCTGCATGGTCGAGTCGCCGGAAGACTACGAAATGCCACAAATTATCCCACTTGCAATACGCCAAACAGCTCAGAGACAAGCCTCAAACCTTCTGGCACAAAGTCATTTGGAGTGATGAGACCAAAATTTAGCTTTTTGGCCACAACCACAAACACTACATTTGGAGAAGAGTCAACAAGGCCTATGATGAAAGGTACACCATTAATACTGTGAAACACGAAGGTGGATCACTGATGTTTTGGGAATGTGTGAACTACAAAGGCACAGGAAATTTGGTTAAAATTGATGGCAAGATGAATGCAGTATGTTAGTAAAAAATACTGGAGGAACATTTGCATTCATCAGCCAGGAATCTGCACATGGGACGTACCGTATTTATCGGCATATAACACACACTTTTTTCCCCATGTTATACGCCGATCCCCGTCGATCTCCGATGACTGTGAGCGGAGCGATCGCCGATGAAATACACAAAGCCGAGTGTACTCGGCTCTTCTCGGCTCCGCTCACAGTCACGCCCAGTCCCGCCATTGGACCTGTGTTATGTCCATCATAGGGCAGAACTGGGCGTGACTGTGAGCAGAGCCGAGTACACTCGGCTATGTGTATCTCGGCTTCGCCCAGTCCCTGCAATCTCGGCGTCGTTCGCTCCGCTCCGCCCAGTCCCGGCGGCGCCAATTTTAAATACATGACAAGGCTGCACTGGACTCTGGGGCAAGGCAGCACTGGACTCTGGGGCAAGGCAGCACTGGACACTGGGGCAAGGCTGCACTGGACACTGGGACAAGGCTGCACTGACAAGGCTGCAAATGACACTGATAAGGCTGCATTGATGGTCATTTAAATGTAAGTTTTTTTTCCCTTAAACTTCCCTCCTAAAAGTTTTTTTCCTTAAGATTCCCTCCTAAACTTGTGGTGCATGTTATACGCCGGCGCGTGTTATACACCGATAAATACAGTACTTGGACATTCCAACATGACAATGATCCAAAACACAAGGCCAAGTTGACCTGTCATTGGCTACAGCAGAATAAAGTGAAGGTTCTGGAGTGGCCATCTCAGTCTCCTGACCTCGATATTATTGAGCCATTCTGTGGAGATTTCAAACGTGCAGTTCACGCAAGACAGCCCAAAAATTTCCAGGAACTGGAGGCTTTTTGCCAAGAGGAATGGGCAGCTTTACCATCTGAGAACATAAAGAGCCTCATCCACAAATACCACAAAAGACTTCAAGCTGTCATTGATGTTAAAGGGGGCAATACACAGTATTAAGAACTGGGGTATGTAAACTTTTGATCAGGGTCATTTGGAAAGTTTCTGTTGCCATTATGATTTAAAAAGAGTAAAAACACAGTTGATTGATAATAAATGGCTTCAGCCAAATATAAATTCTGCCTGGGTATGTAAACTTATGAGCACAACTGTAATTACATTTGGCAAACTTATGTACTACAAAGAACATAATGAATGGTAACACTTAATGTAAAATGTAATAAGTCTTTTGTTATACAAGTAAGAAACATTAAGGCCCCTTTCACATTTGTACGACCTGAAAGTTGCGTGAGTTTGACGTGACTTCAAGCAATGTCTGTGTAGTCTTGAGGTCTATGGACCTCAAATTGCATCAGTCGGACCAAAGTAGTGCAGGGACTACTTTGAAGTTGCACAGATATGAACGGTACTCATTGGAAATCATGGGGTACGACTTGTCATGCGACTTTACAGTCCCCAGTCGCAGGACAAGTTGCACAAGTGTGAAAGGGGCCCAAAAAAAATGTACATTTTGCAACTTAATTCCTAAACCCCTCATTTAAAGGAGATGTATGGGGTTGTTAAAAAAAGTGTCACCTGTCAATCGGACAACTGAGTGGATTCCGACAATATGGTCATTAGCAGTGGGCATTAGTAAGACTAACTTTTTTAAGTGAGTAGGTCTCACTAAAAGAAAGTAGACTGAACCTGTGTTGGTGAATTTTGGACATGGCCCCAGTCAGTCAAGCGTCGATTGCTGTCCTCCAGGGATCCACTTCATTAAAGGTGTCGGCACCTAAGGTGCTCATCCAAGTCTGGCATGTATTATGAAGTAGAAGGATGCTGCATTCCAATCAGCTTGTGTCCCCCCCGGGCCATGTCCTGACATGTTTCTCCTCACCCACGGGGCGTGGTCAAGTCCAGTAGGCAGGGCAAAACACATCAGTTGCGTGGCCTAGGAGGAACCTAGGTTGAGGCCACTTTTCTTCTAAATCTACTTTTGCAGAGTGCAAATAGCAGGTCTTTTGGCTCACACAAACCCCCGCATTACAGGAAGATTATGGCTGCAGGGGTGAAGGGGAGATCAGAGGACAGAGGATATCAACTAATGCAGCAGGCACAAGGTTTTTCCTCTTTTTTTTATATTCAAGCTGTTTGAAAAGCTTCACGTGTTAAACATTTAAAAGATGTAATGATATATAAATAATTTTAGTAAATTCACCTGACGTTCCTCATTCTCTTCCGCCATTGCAATGGTTATTGGAGCTATTGAAAGATTACTTCGAAAACTTTCAATTTCACCGATGCTTAGATTCAAAGTATCAGCAGCCTGTGACTGAAGCTGAAAAAATTCAATTCAAAAACTCTTTATTGACATTAATGCAGTGCGATGATGATAAAATCAATCTTTATTTACTAAGAGATGAAACAGGGCCATCATGTATATTCCCCTTAAAATCCATAAAGACATGGTATGGATTGGGGGGGGGGGGACACACACTGTTTTTTTCTGATTGAATTTGTGTTTAAAACTGATGAGATGTGCAAAGAAATCGCACCGCAGTGCTCAGAACACTTTTTAAATTTGCAGCAAATTAGCATTGCCGCTGCACCACATACATGTAAACCGACTGCATAGAAAGCCGGTTTGGTTCACATGTCATGTGAATCGGATGCGGTTCAAAAAGCATCCGATTTACAGACATGTTTAAGGCTGGGTTCAAACTGCCGCATGGAGCGGCTCACAACAGGGGTCCTGTGCGTCCCTGTTCACCGTTCCAGGTACGAATTCAGTCCGAATTGTTGGCTGAATTTGGACCTGAAACGGACCAGAAGACGCACAGGACTCTTGTGCAATTCTCACCGGAGCTGCTCCAGAGATGTTTGAATCGGCTCCATAAAGAGCTGATCACAATCTCCTGACATGCAAATTGGATGCAGATTTCTCCGCATCCAATTCGCAATAGTGTGAACCCAGCCTCAACGTCTGCAAAGACTCCTGGTTATATGGTTATATATTCCCATCAGTGTCACTCCAGATTTCTAATGTCATCTTCTCTAGTCTAGACATATCATCACAGACCTGTTGCTCCAGTTGTGCACACAAGAGAGACACTGTACACCAAACAACCACTCATCCCAGTTAGAGGACAGCTCACAACTACTGAGTCCAACTGCTTGATTTATCTTTTGTATATATGGCTCTTTCGTCTTAAAATTTGACAAATTAGATTAGAAGCTCTAATGCCCCGTACACGCGATCAGAAATTCCGCCAGCAAAAGTCTGATGAGAGCTTTTGGTCCGAAAATGCGACTGTGTGTATGCTCCATCGGACATTTGCTGGTGGAATTCCAGGCAGCAAAAGATTGAGAGCATGTTCTCAATTTTTCGGTCGGAAAAAGTTCTGATCGTCTGTATCAATTCCGACACGCAAAATTCCTACGCATGCTTGGAAACCATTCGACGCGTGCTCAGAAGCATTGAACTTCATTTTCTCGGCTCCTCGTAGTGTTGTACGTCACCGCGTTCTTGGCGGTCGAAAGTTAAGCAAACTTTTGTGTGACCGTTTGCAAGCCAAGCTTGAGCGGAATTCCGTCGGAAAAAACATCCAAGATTTTTCCGACGGAAATTCCGCTCGTGTGTAGGCGGCATAAGAGTTAGTGCTCATACCAACAACGTATTTATACCATACTGTAAAGCACTATGGAATATGGTATCTCTATATGAATCAATTCGTTTTATAATGAAAATAATAATAAAATGCAGCATCAAATTTCTTCTATATGCAAGAAATATACAAGAGGAACAATTCTTACCACATCAACACCTTCCAAAGTTTGCTCCAGAAGATCACAAATAAACTGTAGTTGCTGTTGAAAAGTCTGTAAATATTAGCAATATACATTTAATTAAAAAAATACCTGTGTTGGTAATCCTGAAAAATAATAAAAATGCAATGGTAAATGCTATGACATTATCATTTGATGATTTATTTTACCTAACAAACCAGAGTTATGCTGGCCACATATTTTTACCTTCTCCTTCGATCGATTGGAATGATGACATTTTCTTTCAATGAGGCACATACCAATCAATAATAGACAGGCTGTATGGGCAAATCCCATTGTTTACATGCGTACCGGGACTTACACACTGCCCTGAACACAGGCCCTCTGCTTTCAAGGCATGAGACACAACATCATTTACAAAATCATTATATAAATCATTTATTTTGAAGGGGTGGAAACTGAGAAACTGTTGCTATATTTTATTCATTTTAAAGCATTATTAAAGTGTTTGTTAAGTCTATTTTTTTATCCTTTGCCAGCCACTCTATTAGGGGCAGTGATCTCCCTCTGATGTCGACCGGGGAGCTCACGTGACCTCCTGCAGACGCGAATCCTGTGACCGGCCTGAAGACAGCTCTAAAGAGGTAATTAGAATGCTTGTTTTTACAAAGGACTTGCATATTTTGGTATGCCAGCCTCTAATAGAGGGGCTGGCAGTGACCAATGTAGGGTTTTTATTTTTAATAGTAGCGGCGGGGGGGGGGGGGGGCAAAGAAGAGACAGAAGTGTCACCAGGTGACCCCGCCCCCTTATTGCGTCACAGTCCCAGCATGCCCCGGGACTGTGATGCCAGTCACCCGGGTGACATCACCGGGTGACCCCGCCCCTTATGCTAAATAAGTCTATACGCATCGTGTCCACCGCATTACAGCGTGAAAGAGCGTCGTGTCAACATCGGAAGAGAAGAAGGAAGAAGAAGAAGACGGCGGCGGTGACGACGAACCAGAAGACCGGGCCAACTCTAGTAAAAGAGCTGGAAGAAGATAGCGGAGGAGCCCGGCAGAACAACCGGAGAGTGAGAGAAGATGCCGGAAAACGTGGAGAGACCCCCGAAGTCGGAAGAAGACCCCCGGAGCTGCCTAATAAACTACTTTAAACACCTAGTGTGTTTTTTATTGACTTTTTTTCCCCTAGATGAATGGGTAGGGGTACCATGTACCCCATACTCATTCACATAGGGTGGGGGGCCGGGATCTAGGGGCCCCCTTATTAAAGGGGGCTCCCGGATTCCAATAAGCCCCCTGCCCGCAGACCCCGACAACCAACGGCCAGGGTTGTCAGTAAGAGGCCCTTGTCCTCATCAACATGGGGACAAGGTGCTTTGGGGTGGGGGGGCCACAGGGCGCCCCCTCCCCCAAACCCCCTTTTTATGACCGGCCGGGCTGCGTGCTCGGATAAGGGTCTGGCATGGACTTTGGGGGGACCCCCACGCCGTTTTTTTCGGCGTAGGGGGTTACCCTCAAAATCCATACCAGGCGACGGGGGTCGCAAGGTGTAAATCTCGTCGATGAAAGCGGCGAGATTGACTTCCTTCTCTAGTCCCGTTGTACCTGGAGTCACGTTCAAAATGAACGGACTTTACTCCGTGTGTGGGCAAGTCCGTTCATTTGGAAAGTCCGGCGGACCTCCGCTGCAAAGTCCGGCGGATTGTCCGCCAGACCAAGTCCGATCGTGTGTACGGGGCATTAGGCTTTCTTTTCCTTTATTCTCACCTACTCATCCTGAAGAAAAAAAACACTCTTGCAGATGTAGCAGTTAGAGGGTTGAGACAAATCATTTACCAATGACAGGGGTGCTTACAGAAATATAGGGTGCCAGAAATATAGTGTGCTCCTACCTAATTCTTTGACATGACAACACATCACTGAATTTGTAAGAACGTGGTGTCAGCCCTATCTACTTTACAATCAAACAGATATGGCAAAGCACTTTCAATGCTATGTATGGCCATAACCCTCGATGGGGCGGCCTTGACTTTTGGGCTTAACGCTTGGCTTGTTGATCCATGTCCAGGGGTTCCCAGGGTTAGTACCCAACAACTTTGGATGCTGACACCATAAAAGTCCTTTTGAAGATTTTTATTCTTGCAGTGGTAACATCCAACAAACACAGTCTTAATGGGAATAGAGGGCAAGGGTGAAGAAACTCAGGCACCTTGAACTGCTGACATCCGCAAATGTCCTTAAACAAAACCCAGGGAGTAACCACTCGCAGCTCGGTACTTCAATGCCAGACTAACCTCTAGCCAGAGGTATGGCGGCTGACAATGTGATCCGGAAACTTGTTAAAAGTCTCTGACATAGAATGAACTTGCAACCGAAGGTGAATAGGAACCTTTCCTACAGTACCTGGAACTTTCTCTGTCTCCTTGGCAGTACTGTGGATGTGTGGATTCTTTAGTGTCCAAACAACTCAGCAACCAGGCTCCTCTTGAGATGCCAGCTTGTTGGCCCTCCTTCGAAGAGTCCTCCCCCGGTCACCTATGCGAGCTGTGGTGCCCCTCCAGTAATGAGAGCACACCGGGATGCCTTGAATCCTCCTTCAGTTACTGGGCCTCGGGCTAACCGGCTCCGAGACTTGGGAACAGACGGATCCTTGCCCCAGACCATGGGGGTCTGTGAGGCTAGTCAAACTGACCATGTTGCAGGACGGCAAACGTTCCCAGGCCCGGGACTCCTCGCAGGGCTACCCCGGTCCAGAACCAGGAAAACAGGACTGTGGCCGAAAAACCCAGAACACGTGACTTCAGCACCTTAAGTACCCTTCCCCAGACTACACAGCGGGGCCAGGCGCACCCACTGATTGGCTCCAGGGAAGACTGATACCTAAGACGTCCAACCAGGCCCGGTTCTAGGCCTGTCATGTGTACCTCACTGTACCCATGACCAGGCAGAACCCTAGTACAGCCCAGCTAAACTGATGCCAAAGTTGACCTGCACAATTAACCCTAGGATCCCCATTACTGCTCTGAGGGAAAAAACTAAATTTCCACATATATCGGACATCTTGTGAAAGTGTCACCGCTACAGCTATATTTAGCAGACCAAAAGGGAGCAAATAAGAGATGTCGGTTGATAAAGTGATACTAAAGTCTCGTTTTTTTTCCTTTAAAAATCACAGAGCAGGTATAACAAGTATAACATGTTTGTTAAGTGGTTTTGCACTGAGCAGCCCAGATCCTCCTCTTCTTGGGTCCCTCTTTAGAGCTCCTGGTCCCTCCCTCCTTTTAAGTGCCCCCACAGCAAGCAGCTTGTTATGGGGGCACCCGAGCCAAGCCGCAGCTCTGTGTGTCCATTCAGACACAGAGCCACAGTTTGGCTCAACCCCCTCTCTCTCCTCATTGGCTAACTGACTTTGATTGACAGCAGCGGGAGCCAATGGCGCTCTGCTGTGTCTCAGCCAATCAGGAGGGAGAGTCCCGGGCAGCCAAGGCACTTGTGGACATCACTGGATCGAGATGGGGCTCATGTATGTATTAGGGGGCAGAGGGGGGCTGCTACACACGGAAGGCTTTTTATCTTAATGCATTAAGATAAGAAAGGCTACGGAAAGGAGCTGCGCTAAAGATTGAAAATATCAAAAAAAATTAATATGTGATATAAAGTGTAATGCCAAATAGGGACTAAATATTATTTGTCCAAATAGCTATACGTTTCACATGAAAAGTGTCAAGGAGGAAGTCTGCATGCAGTCGGACTGTTATGAAAAATGAATACACAAAAGCCCGGCTGAGCACTTCCTATTAGTGTGGAAGTGAAATTGAATGTACAAAGTGGATATACATTAATTAGTGAGATCAAAGAACGACCTATAAAACATAAAATAACATAAAAAGAAAAACTGGTGAAAATAAATAAACACCCTGCTGAGCATTCAATAATATATGATACCTGTTATCGACTGTTAAAAGAAGATAAACATTTTTTATATCATATACTATAAATAGTGTGCAAACAATATTCTAGACTGTAGCCAGTAAACCTTGATAAAAATAATCCAGAAAAAGGATGATAGTTCAACTTAATGAAAAAATAATGAACACCCTACAGGGCATTCAGGACAATATTATACCTATTATTGACTATTGGAAAAATAAATGTCAACCTGGTACCGTAACTGTTGAGTTAAGTACAAGCTATAACCTAGAATGTAGCCAGTGAACCTTTAGTGACAATAAAAAAGGGAAAACAATAATAATAAAGGCAATAAACACCCTACAGAGCTAAGGTTACAATGGTGACCGGATATGTGTATAATCCCCTGGGAATGTGTGAAAATAAACCCTTAGGGGTTATGTGACAGCCGCTTCACCAAAGAAATACAATCAATCACAAGCAGTATATATAAGTGCGTCTTGAAATGCACAGTGTAGCAAACAAGTTCCGTGCTTTTAACAGTCTATGTAAAGACTCCAAATGTCTTGAAAAAAGTGACTTGTATAACACCAAAGAAAAGGATGTGAAGACCTCCACCATAGGGCAAACTTGTCTCCTTACCGGAACTGTGTGGTCCCTTTTTAGGGGGACCTTGCACGCAAGTGGCTCTCAACCCTAGCCAGGGGTATATTAAGGGAAACGTCCGGTATCCAACCAATCGAAATGACTCGTCCAGAATGGCTCCCAACCAGGGTCCTTCTCTGATGTCTGCTCTGAATCAAGCTCAGTGGCCAAATTGCACATAGTGTGAAATCCAACGATATTTTATTAAATAAAAATAAGTAAACACTTACAGTGTAGCAAAATTAGATAGGCATGAAGCGAGCCGGCCGGTCTCGCGAATACAGCCCGTGGTATGGGATCACGTCTTACAGCGGTAGCGTCAGGACGTAGCTCCTCCTCCCTACGCGTTTCGTCATCAACGGACGTCGTCACGGGGCACGGGCTGCGTCATGACGCACCGCATTATATACAGGCACTAATTACCCAAGCCTCAGTGTGAGTCTCCGACTCGGGAACAGCGTCCGCCATTTTGGAAGAGGGAAAGAACACTCTAAACCGCATATTTAAATAAAAACATGTATAAAATAAAAGTTGTGCAGTTAACCTTGCCGGAAAGGTTTTGGGACCTAGTTGTATATCGGGGACTGCTCAGATTTACGGAACTCAAATATCTTAAAGAGGTAAATACACATTTAAGGACGGAGTTCCATTACCATAAGGACGGAGTTCCATTACCATAAAGGTGAATACAAATCTATGGACGGAGCTCCATTATGAACTGAAAAAAATTTTTATTGAAAAAAACTGGAATCTTAAAATATTGGGCCCTAAAAAGGGACTCAATAAAGAGGGGTATATGGGAGTTATACTGAAAATTCCCCTACTCAAAATTTTAATCATCACTATGTGAGATTAAAAGTAAAAAGTAAAAATTAAAATTGAAATAAAAAATATATATAATATACAGATTTACCATTAGTAGAGGTATGAATGAGACTAGTTTTTAAACAGGCTATATGGTTAAGATGGAGAATGGTCAGGATGGACTGTTCTTACTGTCAGAGATCCACACTGATGGCCAGACATATCGGGATGGCAATACCAAATATGATACTACATAGGCATATAATACATTCCGATGAGATAATAGAGCAAACCTACATTTTAGAAGTATATAAACTCATATATTAACAATACCCAATATGATAGTGGGACAAACCCACATAACTATAATATGTAGGCACATATATCAAAAATAATGAATGAAAGAAAACATGATATTGTCAAAACCTCCCATGCACAAGATGTTATTATTATGTAGACAGCTTGAAAGCAAGCTGTTATGAATTGTCTATGAAGCAATTAATGTCGACATCTATGTTGAGTCCGAACGGTGTATAACTTTTAAGTTTGTGGACCCATGACATTTCCAGTTTTGAAATACTGTTCACCATATTGCTCCCTCGCCAGTGTGGCCTAAATTTATCAATGCCCAAAAATGTGGTGTTATTGGGATCCCTGTTATGAACTCGAAGGTAGTGCTTAGACACTGAGTGCTTTGTGAAGCCCCGACGTATGTTATTTATGTGCTCATTCAATCTGACCTGTAATGGTCTTTTGGTCCGGCCCACATACTGAAGCCCACACGGGCATTGAAGCATATAGACCACTCCTACTGTAGAGCATGTGATGAACGGCTCTATGTCATACTGTTGGGAGGTACAAGTGGAAACAAATGATGTAGTTCTTCTGGCTTTTATTTTGTTAAGTGTGCAGACTTGGCAACGTCTACATTGGTGGTAACCTTTGAGCATCGGAAAAAAGCCAGTCTGAGTAAGAGGAGGATTAAGAATGTTGGGAGCTATCTTGTCCTTCAGAGAAGGAGCTCCTCTGAAAACAACCTGAGGTTTTTCAGGAAGGATAGCCCCCAATATTCTATCACTCCGTAAAATGTGCCAATGCTTGCCAATGATATGTTTAACATTAGCATGTTGGCAAGAAAAACTGGTGATAAAGGGGTTACGAAATGAATCATTTTTCTGACCTGGCGGCTTTTCGATTAGTAGTGTATTCCGATCAGTCTTGTCCACTAGGGCAAGGGTGTCACTAAGGAATTCTGATGTGTAGCCCTTATCTTTAAAACGTGAGGTGAGAACAGATGATTGAGCTAAAAAGGTGTCATGATCGGTACAGTTACGTTTTAAACGAAGGTATTGACTCTTTGGGACTGATTTCAACCACGACATGTGATGGCAGCTGTCTTGTGGGATAAAAGAGTTGCGATCAGTGGGTTTGAAGTAAGTTGATGTCTTAAAGGAACCATTATCAATAGATATGGAGAGATCTAAGAAATGTATGGATTCCTGGCTGGCCTCATAACTGAGGTGTATCCCTCTGTTGTTGTTATTAAGGTAGCACATAAATTCGGATAATTCTGATTCTCCACCCTTCCATAGGAGGAGGATGTCGTCTATGTAGCGTGCCCACAAGACTATTTGAGGTCTTGGCTGGGCATAGACGACATCCTCCTCCCATTTGGCCATATAGAGATTCGCCAGGCTGGGAGCATATTTTGCTCCCATGGCGACACCCCTATCTTGCCTGTAGTATTGCCCATCGAACCAGAAGAAATTGTGCCCTGCGGCAAACTCTAATAGTTCCATGATATAATTAATCTGTATGTGAGGTAATTTGGAGTTTTTTTGCAAATAATATAACACAGCCTCTAAACCCAATTGGTGTGGGATTATCGTGTAGAGGGAGGTCACATCTGCAGTTATCAACCATAATCCTTCACATGGTGTTATGGTAGAAAGGAGGTTGATAACGTGTCTGGTATCTTTTGTGTAAGATGGCATTAATTGCACCAAGGGCTGTAAGAAAAAATCTATATACTTGCCCACCCGGGAAGTAACGGAGTCGATCCCACTCACTATGGGACGTCCCGGGGGCAAGTCTGATTCTTGTGCACCTTGGGCAAATAATAGATAATGGGTATCCTCGGTACCCTCGGGATCAGGAAAAGGCTCTCCTTTTTGTTTAATATCTTTAAATCCAATCCCTTAATAACCAATTCCTCCAAAATCTTCCTATATTTGGTATTAGGATTAGATGGCAATAAGACGTATGTGGCTTCATCAGCCAAAATGCGTCTCATTTCTTGTAAATAGTCATCTTTATTTAGGATGACTATGCCGCCCCCCTTGTCGGCGGGGCGGATCACTAGATTATTGTTGGAGCATAAGGTGTCGATACCCAAATCGATATCCTTTTTGTTTCTGAATACCTTAATCTTCATTTCGTCTAGGTCTTTAAGGGCTAGATCCCTAAAAACTTTCAGTGAAGGGGGCAGATGGCCTGGGGGGTTAAATAGGGAGGCGTTTCGTAATCCTGAATGTACGTAACCTCTAGTTACCGACACAGATGGATTATATGGGTTTGAGGCCATATACCTCTGTATGTTGAGTTTTCGGACGTATTTATGAATGTCCATGTAAGTTTGGAACTTACTTATGTTACGTGGTGGTGCATATTTTAGGCCTTTGTCTAAAACTGTTAATTCAGGTTCGGTTAAGGTGTGGGAACTCAGGTTATATATGCCAGTATTAGTTATGTTCGCGGTCTTTTGGGACTTAGAGCGCCTCCCCCCTCGAGTTCCTCTCTTAGTTCGACTACTCTTTTTACCCCTTGGTTTGGCCTGGGAAAACCCCAATGTTGGTCTGTGGTATTTCCCAATTGGTTTGTTCTGGCATCTCCTCGCCCAATTGAAGGGTAGTCACCTTGGTTTCTATCTGTGTACCCTGTGATGGAATTGGATTGAAAAAATTCCCTAGATGTCTCTAGGTCCCTTAAGGGTAAATAGCTATTCTGTGTATTGATGTTGTAGTCATGTTGGTAATCACTATTATAGTGTATTATTGAAGAGTCTCCATATGGTTCAGGTTGACTGTATGTATTATATTCTGTATAATTTGAATATGTTGGGTCATGGTTAGCCCCTATTGGACCCATCTGTGAATTGCTATACTGACCTCTATATCCATATTGGGCACCAGGGTCGGTATTGCCGCCTCGACCGCGTGTGGGATACTGGCCGCGCGCACGACCCCGGCCCCGAGGGCGTTGTGGTCTAGAATTGTTATACTGGCCACTAGTACCTCTTTGGGATGGGGGGGGCATTGGGTGGTAATATTGAGTTGCTTGGCCCCTGTTGTTCTGATTGGTATGAACTGGGCGTTTAAGGCCAGTTCCAATGGGTGGCCCCTGTGAGCTGCCTCTGGGGGATCCTCCCTTCCCCACGTGTGAATCTTGATTCCCACTAAGCTGAATGGAGGGTTTTATTGTAGATGGATAACCTGCCTGGGGGGTAGTGTCCATATCCCTACTATCAGTACCCTGTTCTGCCAGCAATTTTCTTTGCCATTCGAAAACCGATTGTGAGGCATAATCAGCAACATCTCTGTTGTATTTTTTCTTTTTTTTTGATTTTTTGTTCTCTTTCCTCTTTTTCTAATGTTTTAAGTAGGCCTGCAGACCTTCCTAGGTACTCTTCCTTGCCTTTAAAGGGAATCATTTTTTCTTTAATGAGTTTATAGTATATGATATAAAAAATGTTTATCTTCTTTTAACAGTCGATAACAGGTATCATATATTATTGAATGCTCAGCAGGGTGTTTATTTATTTTCACCAGTTTTTCTTTTTATGTTATTTTATGTTTTATAGGTCGTTCTTTGATCTCACTAATTAATGTATATCCACTTTGTACATTCAATTTCACTTCCACACTAATAGGAAGTGCTCAGCCGGGCTTTTGTGTATTCATTTTTCATAACAGTCCGACTGCATGCAGACTTCCTCCTTGACACTTTTCATGTGAAACGTATAGCTATTTGGACAAATAATATTTAGTCCCTATTTGGCATTACACTTTATATCACATATTAATTTTTTTTGATATTTTCAATCTTTAGCGCAGCTCCTTTCCGTAGCCATTTTGTCTTTGTAGTATAACATTTTGAGCAGCAGCTTCATTCATTAGGATAGCGCAACTTTTTTCCTTACAATTTACTATTTCTTATACATATCAGTTGCAGCTTTCCATCCAACCTCCGCCACAATAGTGATGGATATTTTTGACTTTGCATTAACGACTACAACATCAATACACAGAATAGCTATTTACCCTTAAGGGACCTAGAGACATCTAGGGAATTTTTTCAATCCAATTCCATCACAGGGTACACAGATAGAAACCAAGGTGACTACCCTTCAATTGGGCGAGGAGATGCCAGAACAAACCAATTGGGAAATACCACAGACCAACATTGGGGTTTTCCCAGGCCAAACCAAGGGGTAAAAAGAGTAGTCGAACTAAGAGAGGAACTCGAGGGGGGAGGCGCTCTAAGTCCCAAAAGACCGCGAACATAACTAATACTGGCATATATAACCTGAGTTCCCACACCTTAACCGAACCTGAATTAACAGTTTTAGACAAAGGCCTAAAATATGCACCACCACGTAACATAAGTAAGTTCCAAACTTACATGGACATTCATAAATACGTCCGAAAACTCAACATACAGAGGTATATGGCCTCAAACCCATATAATCCATCTGTGTCGGTAACTAGAGGTTACGTACATTCAGGATTACGAAACGCCTCCCTATTTAACCCCCCAGGCCATCTGCCCCCTTCACTGAAAGTTTTTAGGGATCTAGCCCTTAAAGACCTAGACGAAATGAAGATTAAGGTATTCAGAAACAAAAAGGATATCGATTTGGGTATCGACACCTTATGCTCCAACAATAATCTAGTGATCCGCCCCGCCGACAAGGGGGGCGGCATAGTCATCCTAAATAAAGATGACTATTTACAAGAAATGAGACGCATTTTGGCTGATGAAGCCACATACGTCTTATTGCCATCTAATCCTAATACCAAATATAGGAAGATTTTGGAGGAATTGGTTATTAAGGGATTGGATTTAAAGATATTAAACAAAAAGGAGAGCCTTTTCCTGATCCCGAGGGTACCGAGGATACCCATTATCTATTATTTGCCCAAGGTGCACAAGAATCAGACTTGCCCCCCGGGACGTCCCATAGTGAGTGGGATCGACTCCGTTACTTCCCGGGTGGGCAAGTATATAGATTTTTTCTTACAGCCCTTGGTGCAATTAATGCCATCTTACACAAAAGATACCAGACACGTTATCAACCTCCTTTCTACCATAACACCATGTGAAGGATTATGGTTGATAACTGCAGATGTGACCTCCCTCTACACGATAATCCCACACCAATTGGGTTTAGAGGCTGTGTTATATTATTTGCAAAAAAACTCCAAATTACCTCACATACAGATTAATTATATCATGGAACTATTAGAGTTTGCCGCAGGGCACAATTTCTTCTGGTTCGATGGGCAATACTACAGGCAAGATAGGGGTGTCGCCATGGGAGCAAAATATGCTCCCAGCCTGGCGAATCTCTATATGGCCAAATGGGAGGAGGATGTCGTCTATGCCCAGCCAAGACCTCAAATAGTCTTGTGGGCACGCTACATAGACGACATCCTCCTCCTATGGAAGGGTGGAGAATCAGAATTATCCGAATTTATGTGCTACCTTAATAACAACAACAGAGGGATACACCTCAGTTATGAGGCCAGCCAGGAATCCATACATTTCTTAGATCTCTCCATATCTATTGATAATGGTTCCTTTAAGACATCAACTTACTTCAAACCCACTGATCGCAACTCTTTTATCCCACAAGACAGCTGCCATCACATGTCGTGGTTGAAATCAGTCCCAAAGAGTCAATACCTTCGTTTTAAAACGTAACTGTACCGATCATGACACCTTTTTAGCTCAATCATCTGTTCTCACCTCACGTTTTAAAGATAAGGGCTACACATCAGAATTCCTTAGTGACACCCTTGCCCTAGTGGACAAGACTGATCGGAATACACTACTAATCGAAAAGCCGCCAGGTCAGAAAAATGATTCATTTCGTAACCCCTTTATCACCAGTTTTTCTTGCCAACATGCTAATGTTAAACATATCATTGGCAAGCATTGGCACATTTTACGGAGTGATAGAATATTGGGGGCTATCCTTCCTGAAAAACCTCAGGTTGTTTTCAGAGGAGCTCCTTCTCTGAAGGACAAGATAGCTCCCAACATTCTTAATCCTCCTCTTACTCAGACTGGCTTTTTTCCGATGCTCAAAGGTTACCACCAATGTAGACGTTGCCAAGTCTGCACACTTAACAAAATAAAAGCCAGAAGAACTACATCATTTGTTTCCACTTGTACCTCCCAACAGTATGACATAGAGCCGTTCATCACATGCTCTACAGTAGGAGTGGTCTATATGCTTCAATGCCCGTGTGGGCTTCAGTATGTGGGCCGGACCAAAAGACCATTACAGGTCAGATTGAATGAGCACATAAATAACATACGTCGGGGCTTCACAAAGCACTCAGTGTCTAAGCACTACCTTCGAGTTCATAACAGGGATCCCAATAACACCACATTTTTGGGCATTGATAAATTTAGGCCACACTGGCGAGGGAGCAATATGGTGAACAGTATTTCAAAACTGGAAATGTCATGGGTCCACAAACTTAAAAGTTATACACCGTTCGGACTCAACATAGATGTCGACATTAATTGCTTCATAGACAATTCATAACAGCTTGCTTTCAAGCTGTCTACATAATAATAACATCTTGTGCATGGGAGGTTTTGACAATATCATGTTTTCTTTCATTCATTATTTTTGATATATGTGCCTACATATTATAGTTATGTGGGTTTGTCCCACTATCATATTGGGTATTGTTAATATATGAGTTTATATACTTCTAAAATGTAGGTTTGCTCTATTATCTCATCGGAATGTATTATATGCCTATGTAGTATCATATTTGGTATTGCCATCCCGATATGTCTGGCCATCAGTGTGGATCTCTGACAGTAAGAACAGTCCATCCTGACCATTCTCCATCTTAACCATATAGCCTGTTTAAAAACTAGTCTCATTCATACCTCTACTAATGGTAAATCTGTATATTATATATATTTTTTATTTCAATTTTAATTTTTACTTTTTACTTTTAATCTCACATAGTGATGATTAAAATTTTGAGTAGGGGAATTTTCAGTATAACTCCCATATACCCCTCTTTATTGAGTCCCTTTTTAGGGCCCAATATTTTAAGATTCCAGTTTTTTTCAATAAAAATTTTTTTCAGTTCATAATGGAGCTCCGTCCATAGATTTGTATTCACCTTTATGGTAATGGAACTCCGTCCTTAAATGTGTATTTACCTCTTTAAGAGTCCAATTTTTACTCTTATTTTTATTTTTCCAGTCCATAATGGAGCTCTGTCTATTAATGTGTATCCATCTTGTTAAATAGACAATCTGTCCTCACCCCGCAGTGGGTTATTATATCGCATTGGACTCTTTGAGTTCCGTAAATCTGAGCAGTCCCCGATATACAACTAGGTCCCAAAACCTTTCCGGCAAGGTTAACTGCACAACTTTTATTTTATACATGTTTTTACTTTTATTTTTTCCAACTTGTTTTATGTCTTTCACTCAATGTGAATCTGTTAGGAACGTTTCGTTCCAGTTACATATGGTGCAGACCATTTGCCCTCACTACTGGTTCGAACGAATTTATTACCAACTGACCCTTCAGTTCATATGCGGTTTAGAGTGTTCTTTCCCTCTTCCAAAATGGCGGACGCTGTTCCCGAGTCGGAGACTCACACTGAGGCTTGGGTAATTAGTGCCTGTATATAATGCGGTGCGTCATGACGCAGCCCGTGCCCCGTGACGACGTCCGTTGATGACGAAACGCGTAGGGAGGAGGAGCTACGTCCTGACGCTACCGCTGTAAGACGTGATCCCATACCACGGGCTGTATTCGCGAGACCGGCCGGCTCGCTTCATGCCTATCTAATTTTGCTACACTGTAAGTGTTTACTTATTTTTATTTAATAAAATATCGTTGGATTTCACACTATGTGAGCTCTCTTTAATCCCCTCTGGTTCCAACTGCAATTTGGCCACTGAGCTTGATTCAGAGCAGACATCAGAGAAGGACCCTGGTTGGGAGCCATTCTGGACGAGTCATTTCGATTGGTTGGATACCGGACGTTTCCCTTAATATACCCCTGGCTAGGGTTGAGAGCCACTTGCGTGCAAGGTCCCCCTAAAAAGGGACCACACAGTTCCGGTAAGGAGACAAGTTTGCCCTATGGTGGAGGTCTTCACATCCTTTTCTTTGGTGTTATACAAGTCACTTTTTTCAAGACATTTGGAGTCTTTACATAGACTGTTAAAAGCACGGAACTTGTTTGCTACACTGTGCATTTCAAGACGCACTTATATATACTGCTTGTGATTGATTGTATTTCTTTGGTGAAGCGGCTGTCACATAACCCCTAAGGGTTTATTTTCACACATTCCCAGGGGATTATACACATATCCGGTCACCATTGTAACCTTAGCTCTGTAGGGTGTTTATTGCCTTTATTATTATTGTTTTCCCTTTTTTATTGTCACTAAAGGTTCACTGGCTACATTCTAGGTTATAGCTTGTACTTAACTCAACAGTTACGGTACCAGGTTGACATTTATTTTTCCAATAGTCAATAATAGGTATAATATTGTCCTGAATGCCCTGTAGGGTGTTCATTATTTTTTCATTAAGTTGAACTATCATCCTTTTTCTGGATTATTTTTATCAAGGTTTACTGGCTACAGTCTAGAATATTGTTTGCACACTATTTATAGTATATGATATAAAAAATGTTTATCTTCTTTTAACAGGTATCATATATTATTGAATGCTCAGCAGGGTGTTTATTTATTTTCACCAGTTTTTCTTTTTATGTTATTTTATGTTTTATAGGTCGTTCTTTGATCTCACTAATTAATGTATATCCACTTTGTACATTCAATTTCACTTCCACACTAATAGGAAGTGCTCAGCCGGGCTTTTGTGTATTCATTTTTCATAACAGTCCGACTGCATGCAGACTTCCTCCTTGACACTTTTCATGTGAAACGTATAGCTATTTGGACAAATAATATTTAGTCCCTATTTGGCATTACACTTTATATCACATATTAATTTTTTTTGATATTTTCAATCTTTAGCGCAGCTCCTTTCCGTAGCCATTTTGTCTTTGTAGTATAACATTTTGAGCAGCAGCTTCATTCATTAGGATAGCGCAACTTTTTTCCTTACAATTAAGATAAGAAAACCTTCTGCCTTTACAACCACTTAAAACCGATAAAATCACTAATAATCGATAATGAAAATGTTCGTGATTTTCATTATCGATTAGTTGGTTTGCTAACGGCAGGCACCTTCCTCCCTGCCAGTCCCGCCTCCTCCCACGTCTCGTACAATCCTCTGTGTACAAGCCAGCGCCACTGTATTCTCATAGTGACCTGGCACGTCCGCCTCTCTCCTCCTCGCTGACGTCAGCGGGGTATTCTTAACTCCGCCCACTTTGCTGCCTCGAGGGAAAAGAGAGAGAAGAGAGAAGCAGGCTTGAGCACCGAGCTGTCATATAAGGTAGCTGCTTACTTTTTTCATACAGTGAGTGGACTTGACAAAACATTAATTTTGGTAATTCTGTGAGGAAGGGGGGGGGGGGGGGGGGTATAGTGCCCCATCATTGGTGCTCCTGGGGGGGGATAGTGCCCCCTCATTGGTGTTCCTGGAGGGGTATAGTGCCCCATCATTGGTGTACCTAGGAGGAATGGTGCCGCCTCATTGGTGTTCCTGGGGGGGTATAGTGCCCCATCATTGGTCTTCCTGAGAGGAATGGTGTCCCCTCATTGGTGTTCCTGGGAGGAATAGTGCCCTGTCATTGGTTTTCCTGGAAGGGGAAATAGTAGTGCCCCATCATTGGTGTTCCTGGGGGGAATGGTGCCCCCTCATTGGTGTTCCTCGGGGGTATAGTTCCCCATCATTGGTGTTCCTGGGAGGAATGGTGCCCCCTCATTGGTGTTCCTGGGAGGAATATTGCCCTGTCATTGGTTTTCCTGGAAGGGGGAATAGTAGTGCCTCATCATTGGTGTTCATGGGGGAAATAGTGCCCCACTATTGGTGTTCCTGGGAGGAATATTGTCCCATCATTGGTGTTCCTGGGGGGGGGGGATAGTGCCCCATCATTGGTGTTCCTGGGGGGGGTAGTGCCCCATCATTGGTGTTCCTGGGAGAAATAATGTCCCATCATTGGTGTCAGGTTGAGGAATACATAGACCTCTCCCTTCCCCACTCCGGTTCAGTTCCTCCAGCCCGCTTTGGTCTGGTCCCTTGCCGCAGCCCACTCCCCCCCCCCCCCCCCCTTTTAGATCTGGTCCCTTGTCCAAACAAACTCCCTTTCTATCACAACCCCCTCAGGTCCGGTTCCTCTCCCACATTCCTCTCTTCCAAACTCCTTCCCTCCCAACCTACTCCCTCTAACGCCTGGTCTCCAAACTAAGTGTAACTCCCTCCCACTCTCCAGTACGGCCCCCTCTCCCATTCAGGGCCAGCCCCCCCACTGCATTGTCAGTAATGAATGAGGAATTTACTTTAGTATTTATGTTGTGATGCAGTTTGAGTGTAACACTCCGTTTTTTCATTATTATTTGAAATAAACGAAAAAATTGCATATTCATTTTCTTTCATTATTTTTTTCCGATTAATAAATTAATCAAAACAATAATCAGCCAACTTATCGATTATGAAAATAATCGTTAGTTGCAGCCCTATAATATACAAAGACTTCACTTGTGCTGGTATGCAGCTCACAGCTATTCTGGTATAAATGGGTGAAAGAGCTCATCCTTACAATGTCCCAAATGGTTGTAGAGAGTCAGGAGGACGGAGCTCTACTTTAAATTAGATCATGACACAAAATATATACCTCTAGGGTGTTCTGGAAGCTTCTGTTCAAATCCGACACAACTTCACAGTCAGTCTCTGTAAATAAAAAAAGAGTTTGTTTTCTTAAACTCATTCTTCATTGAGCAAGAAAATGTAACATGTTTTCCACTTTTGCAGCTAAATTGGGGTAACACCTACCGGTACTTATATACAGTGTTCTCTTTCAAACAACATAACAAAAAAAAAAAAAATGCTCTCTACATTTTACTTACTCTTTTCTAAAAACTCCAAAAATTAAGTGCTATGCAGAGGGGACTGGGGAGTTAGGCTATATTCACAGGAGCTAATCAGCAGATTTAATGTTTACTAGGGGTGCAACGGATCAAAAAACTCACGGATCGGATCGATCCTCGGATCAGGAGTCACGGATCGGATCATTTTCGGATCAGCAAATAATAATTGAATTTGCAAAAACCTGTGAAAATTCCGCCACCATATAGTCCCCACTGTAATATCCACATCCTCTCCCCACTGTAATATTGGCTGGGTATCGCAGAGTATTATTGGCTGGGTATCGCAGAGTATTGGCTGGGTATCGCAGAGTAATGCAGAGTATCAGCAGAGTAATGCAGAGTATCGCAGAGTAATGCAGAGTATCGCAGAGTAATGCAGAGTATCGCAGAGTAATGCAGAGTATCGCAGAGTATTGCAGAGTATCGCAGAGTAATGCAGAGTATCGCAGAGTAATGCAGAGTATCGCAGAGTAATGCAGAGTATCGCAGAGTATCGCAGAGTAATGCAGAGTATCGCAGAGTAATGCAGAGTATCGCAGAGTAATGCAGAGTATAGCAGAGTAATGCAGAGTATCAGCAGAGTAATGCAGAGTAATGCAGAGTATCGCAGAGTATATGCAGAGTATCGCAGAGTAATGCAGAGTATCAGCAGAGTAATGCAGAGTATCGCAGAGTAATGCAGAGTATCGCAGAGTATATGCAGGGTAATGCAGAGTATCGCAGGGTAATGCAGAGTATCGCAGAGTAATGCAGGGTATATGCAGGGTTTACAAGTGATCGCTCCGTCATTTGACGGAGCGATCACATTAAAAACAGTGGCCGGGTGTACCAAGATGGCCGCCGCTCCGGAGCTAGGCAGAAGCCGCGGCCTTTCCTAAGGCCGCCGGGTGTACAAAGATGGCCGCCGTCGCTCCGGAGCTAGGCCGAAGCCGCGGCCTTTCCTAAGGCCGAGGCCGCGGAGCGCTCCGCGGATCGCGGGGTGTGCCGATCCGAACGGGGTGGCCCGTTCGGATCACGGATCGGCGACGATCCGTTGCACCCCTAATGTTTACCATACCTAACCCTGTCTGTGCTCTGCTGGCAGATCTCATTATCAGTTGTGGATGTCTGTCCTAACCAAGGGTTAAAGATCTAGAAAGTTGGCCTTCTCCATTGTATGTTAATTAGCAGCAAACTCAGTCTGTTCCGCCTTTTGTTAGTGGGGAGAGATTGAGTTTGCTCTCACTTCAAATTGTTCAGCGTAGTTTGCAGTCTCCCCAAGGCTGCTTTAAACTAATGCCGCGTACACACGAGCAGATTTTCCATTAGAAAAATCTTGGATGGTTTTTCCGACGGAATTCCGCTCAAGCTTGGCTTGCATACACACGGTCACACAAAAGTTTGGTGAACTTTCGATCGTCAAGAACGCGGTGACGTACAACACTACGACGAGCTGAGAAAATTAAGTTCAATGCTTCTGAGCATTCGTCAAATTGTTTCCGAGCATGTGTAGGAATTTTGCGCTTCGGAATTTGTACAGACGATCGGAATTTCCAATCAGAGCTTTTTCCGACCGAAAAATTGAGAACCTGCTCTCAATCTTTTGCTGGCCGAAATTCCGCCAGCAAAAGTCCCATGGAGCATGTACACGATCACATTTTCTGACAAAAAGCTCTCATCGGTCTTTTGCTGGCCAAAATTCCGATCGTGTGTACGCAGCATAACACATAGAAAGGTAAGAAAGATTTTTTCAGATGTGCTGTGTGAGCGGAGAAACATAAACAGACATATAGGGGGTTATTTACTAAAGGAAAATTCACTTTGCACTACAAGTGCAAACTACAAGTGCAAAGTGCACTTGAAATTGCACTTGGAAGTGCAGTCGCTGTAGATCCGAGGGGACATGCAAGGAAAATAAAAAACAGCATTTTGGCTTGCACATGATTGTATGATAAAATCAGCAGAGCTTCCCCTCATTTCAGCTCTACCACTCAGATTCACAGCGACTGCACTTCCAAGTGCACTTTCAGTGCAATTTCAAGTGCATTTTGCACTTATAGTGCAAAGTGGATTTGCCTTTTGTAAATAACCCCCATAGTGGAGGGTTCTCAAACTTGACTACAAAAGTGATATAGTACCTCTGTCATAAGCTAAGATTGTAGGCTGCCATCACTGACCTCTCCTTTTGAAAATGCTAGCTGCCTGGCTCTCATGCATATGCTTCAGCATTTTCTGATTCACTGACCCAAGATCAGTATACTGTTGAGGAATCCCCCCTTGTATGACATATTTGACACATGTTTGTTACCAGTCTGTTATTTAAAAGTACCAAAAGTATAACTAAAAGCAAAAATTTAATTTTTTTAAATTTGGAGTGGAGTTTGCTTAAGGCCCGTACACACGATCGGACTTTTTGACAACAAACATGCAAATTATCTGTTTTGGACCAACATCCGACCGTGTGTATGCGCCATCGGACCAACTTTTTCTGTTTTCATCTGACTTTTGTTGGCTGTGCGAATGGACCAACTTTCTGCCAACAAAAGTCCGATGGAGCAAAGTCCGACCGTGTGTACACAAAACCATCTGACTTTTGTACAAAGTACAAACACGCATGCTCAGAACCAATGCAAAAGATCAGACAACAATACAGAAGTTGACCAAAGGTGGCGCTGGAGTACGTTGAAACGTCACTACGTTCATGTTTGTTGCCTAAAAAGTCCGATCGTGTGTACGCAATACCAACTTGAGGCCAACGCCCTTTGTACAAAAATCCATGGGAAAGTTGGTACAATTCCGATCGTGTGTATGAGGCTTTAGAATCACTGCCAGATTTGTATTGCTGTCTGTGTACTCACCAGGGAGAGGTACGCTTTCCAACTGCTCTGATCATCAATGATGTCAGTAATGAAAATGAGGGTAAATCCAGAACAGCAATAGAGGAAAAATCTTTCATTGGGGACATTTGTACAGGGGGTCCCCGACTTACGAACGCCCAACCTACGAACAACCCCTACTTACGAACGGGGCGCTGCGGGGACCCTCCGCCATTTTTCGGTGTTTTTCGCGTCTTTCGGCCGTTCTGCGCATGCGCGGCCATACGGAGCCTCGGAAAATGCCGGAAATGTCCGTAATTTGCCGCGCATGCGCAGAACGGCATTAGACGGAACATCGGAAATGTCCGGAAATCTCCGTATTTGTCGGTCTGCGCATTAGCGGCCGACTTACGAACATTTCCGATTTCCGTACAGGCGGGCAGTCCCTAACGAGTTAGTAACTCGGGGACCCCCTGTATCTGTGACACTAAGAGGGGATTTTCCCCAAATTGGAAAGATTTCCACTACCTGTTGAGCCTACAGGATAAAGGAAGAAACATCTTCCCAATGAGACAAAGATAGCAAAGAACTAAAATAAAAAACAAAAGAAAAAAATTCAGTTTTAACCCTCCTCTGTAATGCCTACAATGTAAAAAAAAATGTTGGCTTTAGATGGACATGAAACCAAATACAGCCAGGCAACAATCATTTTTAGAAAGAAACCAGCAATGGCGGCCCTCCACATTTCTCATGGCAAGTGTATGCTGTTTTGTGTGTGTGAGCGGAGAAACATAAATAGATATATAGGGGGTGATTTACTAAAGGCAAATCCACTTTGCACTACAATCCAGTTTGCACTTGTAGAATCTTTGAAAAATGTATACAAATATTAAAACTTGGGAGCAGCTTTTGGACATGTCCTATAGCTATCCTAAATCCTGTAGGACTGCTCCATTATTTAAATAGAATCTCCAAGGTTCCACTGCGCCAGGATAACTGAGGGTTCTCCGACTGACGATGGGGGCATTTCCCCCCCTACTGGTGCCAAGAAATTTTTACTGTGCCTATTTCCAGTAATTAGGCCTTGTGCATACTGATGCCTAAAAACACAATGTTTTAGGCATACAGGCATTTATTTTTACTGATATAAATTCAACCAATTGTTTTCAGTGTGCCTATACACTAGAGCTGCATGATTAATCATTAAAAAATCGTTATTGCGATTCACCCCCCTCGCAATCTTAATACAGCATTTCCCCAATTCATGTTAAACAAGTGCAAAGCCGAGCAGAGCTGTCAAAAGAAAGAAAGAAAAAAAAACTCAGCCAGCAAATGTTTATCAACAGCAATAAAAAGAAACATTGGAGTGGATTTACTAAAACTGGAGCACTCAGAATCTGGTGCAGCTGTCCATGGTAGCCAATCAGCTTCTAACTTCAGCTTGTTCAATTAAGCTTTGGCAATACAACCTGGAAGCTGTTTGGTTTCTGTGCAGAAGCAAGCTTGATTTTTCTCTCTTGAGCTTTAGTAAAGCCGGCTTCACACTGGGGCGGTGCGGGCGGCGACGGTAAAGCAGCGCTATATTTAGCGCTGCTTTACCATCGTTTTACCCGCGGTATGCGGCCGCTAGCGGGGTGGTTTTAACCCCCGCTAGCGGCCGAAAAAGGGTTAAAAACCTCCGCAAAGCGCCGCTGTAGCGGCGCTTTGCCGGCGGTATCCCCGCGGTCTCCCATTGATTTCAATGGGTAGGAGCGGTATAGGAGCGATGAATACACGGCTCCTTCACCGCTCCAAAGATGCAGCTAGCAGGACTTTTTTTACCGTCCTGCTAGCGCACCGCTCCAGTGTGAAAGCCCTCAGGGCTTTCACACTGGAGACACAGCAACAGCTGTTTCGGGTCGGTTTGCAGGCGCTATTTTTAGCGCAATAGCGCCTGCAAACCGCCCCAGTGTAAAAAACAGCCTAAATAAACCCCATTGCATCTCTTGGTTATTTTAGAGCAAGGATCTCAAAACTACGGCCCTCCAGCTGTTGCAGAACTACATGTCCCATGAGGCATTGTAAAACTCTGACATTCACAGACATGACTATGCATGATGGGAATTGTAGTTCCTGAATAACTGGAGAGCCATAGTTTAGAGATCCCTTTTTTAGACCAAAGGAATGAACTTCCGTCTGTAAATGAGGTCAGTTTAACCACTTAGGCTTGGTTCACACTATAGTGTGATGCAGGAACCCTGTAAATCCACTGCGGCTTCCCGCATTGCACCTGACTCGTAAAGCAGTTCACTATGCGAACTGCTGGGAGTGTCACTAGAAAGTTAATGACACCCCCAAATCAGTTTGCATATTGCAGTGCGAACTATCAATTTGGACAGGAATCAGATCGATTTTGCTGTGGACCAAAAAAAGGGTCCTGTGCGAGTTTGGCCAAATGCGATGCAAATTCAGCCATACAGTCTGTGTGATATCGCATAGCGCACCTGTGTGAACCAGGACTTTAAGACTAAACCTTTTTGATACTTGTTGCTTATAAGTTAAAAATCTATATTTTTAGCAGAGACCCTAGAGAATAAAATTAAGATATTTGCAATATTTAATATCACACTTTTTTTTGTGCAGAGCGGTCTTTCAAAAGCAATTTTTTAGGAAAAAATATACTTCAATAAATTTAAAAAAAACGAAACAGTAAAGTTAGCCTAATTTTTTAGTATAATGTGAAAGATGGTTACGCCGAGAATTAAGATCTTTATTAAGATTTATTTGACTGTACCAACAGGGAGATGAAGTCACGTGACAAGTGACGAACACGCGTCGGGACACGTGACCTTACCTTACCGGAAGTGACGCCGACGAGCTCGAGGCTCGTTTATATCCTGCCTGCTTTTCACTTTTATGTATAAATTCATGTAATGTTTTTAAAAAAGATGGATATCTATCTTATATGCACATTGAGGTGAAAACGCCCCCCAAACAACACCCCCCCCCCCCAATTAAGAAAAAACTTTACCACTGAGAGAACCAGAAAGACATCCCAGAGAGGACGGTCTCCCTTGACCATAAAGACCCAGACCACATTGCTGTAACCTTACAGCTGTAAGGTAAGGGGCCACCCGCACTTCCTTTAGGATTCTACGAGAGAAATATACAGAATACTGCACAGGATCTATATATTTTCCACGATCACTATTGGAAACCCCAGCACTGATAGCCTGCCACCTGTCGGATAGAAGATTTTACTATCACCCGGCATATATGTCACATATGGACTTTTCATTTGGACTTTTATATTCTGCGATTTATTAATCGCTACTCACTTTTTCTTTCACTTCAGTTTCGTTTTTTTTTTTTTTTTTGATTTAGCTCACACGTATTCGCTACCATTTGGTTCTTTTGTTATGAGACTCTTCTAGTCTCCCTTGCTTATTTGCACCATATATTACCTCATCTTTTAAAAATAACAAACACCTTTTACACAGCTCTTTGGATGCACTATCTATGCGCTCTAAGATTTTTATCACGTTCTTTATATATCTCATCACTATTTTATTGGATTGATTATCATTTAGCCACACCATGCGATTTTATATGATGCAGCTTTTATTCGGATTGCTTTTATCTTACTAATTTATCACGCCAGTGTATGCACGTGTTTTTATTGTATGCCATAATATTTACCTAGAGCTTGTCTCTGGCTTTTTATGTCTATGACCTGATATCTTCTGTCTTTAATATTTAGTTTATTTTGCGCGCCACTACTTCCTCTCCTCCATTTTTCAACAGGGAGATTGATTTCCCTGCTGGCGCCATATATGTGTAGACACACGTGTGCTTGAAGGGTTACTAAGTCTTCGTTTTAAAAAAAAATAACAAACATGTCATACTTACCTCCTATGTGCAGGTGGTTTTGCACAGAGTGGCCCTGATCCACGTCTTCTGGTGTCCCTGTCCCGGTGCTCGTGTCTCCTCCTCTTCTTGAGGGCCCCGTATGAGAAGCACTTTCCTTCGGGACACCTGTGTGGGCGAGCTCCCATGTCCTGCTGATGCGTCTATTGACACAGACAGCAGGACTCAGCTCTCTGCCCCATTGGATTTGATTGACAACAGCGGGAGAAAAAGGCTGCGCTGCTATCAATCTATCCAATCAGCATCCGAGACACCAACTAGAGCTGGTGTGGTCGTCCTCGGGGTGAGAAATAACAGGTTCAGGTAAGTAAAACAGGGGTCTGGGGGGCTGCTGCATGATAGAAGGTTTTTCACTTTAATGCATAGGATGTATTAGGTGAAAAAACAGGAGGGTTTAAAACCCCTTTGAGCTTGAGACCCCTTTCACACCGAGCCGCCTAGGGCGTCAGCGGTAAAGCGGCGCTAATTTTAGCGCCGCTTTACCATCATTTTAGCGGCCCCATTCGGCCGCTAGCGGGGCGGTATCGCAGCACTGCCCCATTGATTTCAATGGTGAGTTCACCGCTCCAAAGTAGCTGCTGGCAGGACTTTTTCTGACACCCTGCCAGCGCACCGCTCCAGTGTAAAAGCCCTCGGGAGGCGCTTTTTTCAGGCGCTATTTTTAGCGCTGTAGCGCCTGAAAAACGCCTGCGGTGTGAAAGGGGTCTTAGGGTGCAATAGGCTGCGCACACCTATGATAAGCATAAAAGCATGCACTGTGTATAGATCAGTATAAAAATAAAATACATAAATATGCATTGCTGGACTTATTTTACGTATGACACATTCCAACAAAATCTAGAAGATTGTGCGTGAAAATGTGCATTTACTACTATACATCCCATCCTCTCGTTTTCATGCCGGAGATTTCTGTTGGGAATCTGTGTTCATACATCAGTCTCGTGCCTCCTTAACATGGGCGGAGTGCCGTACTAACAGTAGAATTTCAGGTTAAATCTAACTAGTCTTAAAAATGCCGCCTGCCCCCCTCGTAACACCTATGCTGACTAATCCGTGTCCGGTCACATGATCAGCCAGCAGGGGAGGAGGGAGTGTGGAACGGCCCATAGGAGCCTATAAGTGATGTCATTACTCCCAGCCCTTTGTTGGAGCGCTCTCTCCTCTCCCCTGCAGCCTCTGCTGGCTGACACCAGGGAGCTCACGTGATCTGACCAGAGCAGCCTGAAAATAGGTAAGTTACACATCTTTCTTATACAGGTTAGTCAGCAGAGGTGTTAGGAGGAGGGAGGGAGCATTTTTAGGAGTAGAAGGGTTTAGTCTGGAGGACTACTTTAAGCATACACTTGTGTGAGGGCCGTATTTTCCCCATGCAGGCAGGCCCGTGTGAACAAGGCCTTAAAATCCCAACTCCAGGCTATTCATTTTCTTCTATGTGCTTCTCCAGCTGGTTTAAAGCATAAAAGAGATCGTCTCCCCCTACAATTATCACCTTCTATTTGAAGCTGTCCTCCTCACTACATTTATTCCTCCACAAGATGTCCTTCCAGGTTCAGTGACACTCAGCTTCCTTCACACTGGGGAAATACTGAGTGCAGGTTGTCATGGACCCGCCCCCTGAGGGGTTATCACTATGGCGCCCAACACTCCCTTCATCAAGGGGCACCCATTACCAGGAGAATAGAGGACCCAGCAGAATGTGAATAGCCTTCTAATGGTCAGGGTGTTCCGGTGTCCTGTCGGATTGTGTCCCCCATCGGATACTGTCCGCTGTGTACTGCACATGCGCAGTACACAGGACAAGCAGATTCCGAAAATAGCCGAAGATGAACGGCACCTGCGCCGTGAGTCCAAGTTCAAGGCCCACCATCCAAGTGGACATAGAGTTAGAATAAAAAAAAGCCGAGCGCAGCGAGGTCGTACCCGAATCTTGGCAAGCGAATCGAGGTCGTGCCCGAAGCGTGGCGAGCGGACCTCTAACTTTGAGTAGCCCTATGTCCACTTGGATGGTGGGGCTTGCACCTCGATTCACAGCGCAGGCGCCGTTCATCTTCGGAGATTTTCCAAATCGCTTTGTCCTCCGTACTGCGCAAGCGCTGCGCAGTACGCCCCGGACACTATTTGATACTCAGACTATTTTTGACAGAACACCGGATTGTCAGCTTCAAAGCTGGAGGCCAATGTCTGGTGTTCTCCCCCCATAGTAATAAGAAATGATGGGTGATGATGGTATATACTGCAATACACCAGCAGGGGGCGGTCACTAATAGTCCTGAGTACCTTACCTCTATTATCTGCCCCCGGCGCCTCCGCCATCCTCCGTCCTTCCAGTAGCCCGCTACTAACCGCTCTGCCAACTCCTAGTGACGCACTCCGCATCGGCTGGAGGAGGAGGGGCTCGCTGACTACCACGTGATAAGCAGCCAATATCTGGGTGCAACGTTACCTTAGGAGATCCGCCCACCACACGCGCTTTCTCGGTTTACCGTTTAGGTGGGAGGAGTCGCGGACAGGGAGCGCCGATTGTCCGTTACCTCAGGAGACCCGCCCACATGTCGCGCCTCCTCCGCTTATAGGGGGAGAAGTCGCGGAATTACTAGTGACGGGGAGCTCTGATTGTCGTTACCTTAGGAGACCCGCCCACATCTCGCGCCTCCTCTGCTGACTTGGTAGGGGGAGGAGTCGCGGAATAGCACGTGACAGGGAGCCCTTTATTTATATTTATATTTTACATAAATATATAAAAAAAAGACTTCAAGACTGGACTCATATATTATCTAACACATATATTCCTCAATATATGTGGGAATATATTCTATTTTCAATTTTTTTATATTATTGTTTTTTTTATTTATATATTTATATATTTGTTTTCATCTTCACACGTGTGCTTTGGACATATGTACACATTTCATAGTATTAGTGGCTGTATGCACCATCAGGTACATTACAGGATTGGTACCATTGCATTTTTTCAAGTTTATGAGTTTATTATTATTTTATGCACTTTCAGAGTTTTTTTACACCTTGAGCACTGGTATTACACTAAATTCTTTGTCTTACACATATATATATATATATATTATTGTTGGTTATATTAACACTTGCACTTATTCACGTGAAGTGTGATTCACCTTTGAAGGTCACTCTTCAGGTGACGGGCAGCTCTTTTCAGTTTACAATTTTGGTGGTAATTGATCACCTCTGCAGCTTTTATTTTTTGCGCTATAAAGAAAAAAGACCAACAATAAAAAAAAAAAAAATATATATTTTTTACTTTTTACTATAATAAATATCCCCCCCCCCCAAAAAAAACGAATAAAAAATTGTCTTCATCAGTATAGGCCAATATGTATTCTTCTATATATTTTTGGTAAAAAAAATCGCAATAAGCGTATATTCATTGGTTTGCGCAAAAGTTATAGCGTCTACAAAATAGGGGCTATATTTACGGCATTTTTACTATATATTTTTTTCTTTTTTCACTAGTAATGGCTGAGATCAGGGATTTTTAGCAGGACTGCCACATTCCAGCGGACATATCGGACACTTTTTTGAGACCATTGACATTTATACAGCGATCAGAGCTAAAAATAGCCCCTGATTACTGTATAAATGTCACTGGCAGCGAAGAGGTTAACACTAGGGGGCGATCAAGTGATCCCTGGGAGGTGATTCTAACTGTGGGGGCAGTGTACTGACAGGGAGTACAGAGAGATCGCTATTCTTGATCACTAAGAACAGCAGATCTCTCTCTACTTCCCTGACAGAATGGGGATCTGTCTGTTTACATTGACAGATCCCGGCTCTGACTCTCTGAGGAGCGATCGCGGGTTGCCGGTGGACATCGCGGGCGCCGGCGTCGTGCCCATAGCCCTCAAAGCGGCTGCCGTACAGCTACGGCGATTCACCATTGGCTCCCGCTGCTGTCAATCAAATCCAGTGACACAGGGGGCGGGGACGAGTCCTGCTGTCAGTGTCAATGGAGGCAGCAGCGGGACTCGTGAACGTGCCCATACGGGTTCCCCCAGCGAAAGCGGCTCTCCGTGGGGGCACCTGATGAAGGGGAGGAGCCGGGGCACCCCAGAAGAAGAGTATTGGGGCTGCTCTGTGCAAAACCCTTGCACAGGGGAGGTAAGTATAACATGTTTGGTATGTAAAAAATCTAACCTTTACAATCACTTTAAGAGGAGTCCACCCCCACCCCAGCAGAAAGTTAAAAGTCAGCAGCTACACATACTGTAGCTGCTGACTTTTAATATTAGGACACTTACCTGTCCTGGAGTCCCACAATGTCGGTACCCCAGCCGATGTTTCCATCGGCTCTCGTGTGCTGCCGTCACCATTCGTAGTAAGGAAACCCAGCAGTGAAGCCTTTTGGCTTCACAGCCGATTCCCTACTGCGCATGGGCGAAGCGCGCTGTGCTTCCTGAATGGGCCGGCGTCATGGGAAGTAGGAGGGGGGGCAAACTTCTGAATGGTCTCGCCGCGGCAAGATCTTTTGGAAGTGGGGATGGGTACCTGTCAAAATAGGGTACCTGCTCCCCTCCCCCCCCCCCCGAATGGTGCCAAATGTGGCACCAGGGGGGGGGGGTGGTGGTGAGGCTAATAGGCAGAACTTCCACTTTTGGGTGGAACTCCGCTTTACAGTTATATGTTAGGAAGGTGTAGGATGATAGCAGAGCCGGCCTCAGTTTCTATATTTCCTGCTGAGCTCCCTCCTAGAACGGACACACTGAGGAGTAAATGGAGTATCATGGTGATAAGAACATAAGGAGTCATTTACAAGTCCTCTGAAAAGCATTTCACGCATAGATCGCTTTTCAGAGGTGTTTAAAAGCGACAAAGAGGCAATATGTCACCTCCTTATCACCTAATGATTGCCATACTGCCACACAATGCATGTGATTGTAGTGCATTTCCAGCATGACCCCATAGAGCTGGCACCTTCCACCGTAAGCAACATGCTGTTTTAGTTTTGCAGTGGCTGCAAAGCATCATGGCTGCGCACATGTACGGACATGAGGATAGAGTTGAGGTGGATTAGAACCCCTGTCAGGTTTTTACTGCTTCGCCCTCTTTATTTATCCTGTTTACCATTATCACCGAAAGTGACAGTAAAAGAAAATCCTAATTTTTGGGTTGTCACCAGAACAGTAATACAGGGGAAATCTTCTAGTGGGGACACTAACTGGTGACAAACAGAAATTCCTGCACTTTGGAGGGATTTCCTTCACTTCCTGTTTTGGCTGTGGGACAGGAAGTAAAGGAAATCTCAAACAGACACAGATGGCAAAAAAACCCTGACAAGGGTTAAAATCATATTTTATTCAATACACAAAAAAAAAAAGTTTTGCCCTTTAGTTCTACTTTAACCACTTGCTGACCAGCTCACGCCGATATACGTCAGCAAAGTGGCACGGGTGTGCAAAACGTCGTACCCATATGTCACTCCGTCATTGGCACGCCGCGGGAGCATGCCGGTGGGTCCCGCAGACTCGATATCTGCCATTGGCCCGCGATCGAGACACAAAGAGGTAGAGCGGGGAGGTGCCTATATCAATGAGGCATTTCCTTGTTCTGCCTAGCAACATGACATGGATCTACTGCTCCCAGTAATCTGGAGCAGTGATCTCTGTCATGTTCTAGTGAGCCCGTCCCCCTACACTTAGAACACACTGAGGAAACACACTTAACCCCTTGATCGCCCCCTAGTGTTTAACACCTTCCCTGCCAGTGACATTTACATAGTAATCAATGCATTTTTATAGCACTGATCGCTGTATAAATGCCAATGGTCTCAAAATAGTGTCAAAAGTGTCCGATCTGTCCGCTGCAATGTCACAGTCACGAGAAAAATCACAGATCGCCGCCATTATTACAAAAAAAAATGTATAATAAAAATGCCATAAAATGCCATAAATCTATCCCCTATTTTGTAGACGCGCTAACTTTTGCGCAAACCAATCAATATACGCTTATTTCGATTTTTTTTTTTTTACCAAAAGTATGTAGAACACATATTGGCCTAAACTGAGGATGAAATTCGTTTTTTTATATTTTTTTGGGGATATTTATTATAGCAAAAAGTAAAAAATATTGCTTTTTTTTCAAAATTGTCGCTTTTTTTGAGGTGATCAAACACCACCAAAAGAAAGCTCTATGTGTGGGAAACAATTTTTTTTTGGGTACAACGTCACATAACCACGCAATTGTCAGTTAAAGCGACGCAGTGCCGTATCGCAAAAAAGGGCATTGTCAGGAATGGGGTAAATCCTTCCGGGGCTGAAGTGGTTAATGACTTGCTGACCGCCTTCCGCATATATACTGCGGCAAGGCGGCTTGGCTACGGAAACCGACATACCTGCATGTCGGTCCGTGCATGCGATAGTGTGGCCGCTTCATGCCTAATTCTAGACCCTATTTTGAAGACGCTATAACTTTTGCGAAAACCAATTAATATACAGTGTTTGGGATTTTTTTTTTACCAAAAATATGTAGAAGAAAACATATTGGCCTAAACTGATGAAGAAATTCGATTTTTTTTTTATTAATTTTCTTTGGATGTGTATTATAGCAGAAAGTAAAAAATTTATTTTTTTTTTCAAAATTGTCGCTCCTTTTTTGTTTATAGCGTAAAAAAAAAAAAAATACATGCCTTTTGGTTAGATGTGTTGGGGGTTATCATTGTTAACCACTTGCAGACCCCCCATTGTAAATTTACTGCAGCAGAGCGGCCGCTCTGTGTCAGATCGTGTGATCTGACACTTCCAGGTCTGGGACCTGCACGTGCGCGTCTAGCGACCCTCTATTCCTGTAATCACACACAGCAGGAGCACAGTGGCGGGTACTGCAGACTCAATGGCCGATTACACAGGCACAACCACAATCTGCATGCATATATTGTGTGTGGCTAGGGACAGTCCCTGCCGAGAACAGAATGGACTATCTCGGTACCCAAGGACTAACACAATATATGGTAAAATATGTTTCTACAATTTTATTCATACAAAATGGTTAAAATTAGGACATACAGTATCTAACAAAAGTGAGTACACCCCTCACATTTTTGTAAATATTTTATTATATCTTTTCATGTGACAAAACTGAAGAAATGACACAGCCATTAATGTATAAACCCCTGGCAACAAAAGTGAGTACACCCCTAAGTGAAAATGTCCAAATTGGGCCCAAAGTGTCAATATTTGGTGTGGCCACCATTATTTTCCAGCACTGCCTTAACCCTCCTGGGTATGGAGTTCACCAGAGCTTCACAGGTTGTCACTGGAGGCCTCTTCCACTCTGATACAGCCCCACTTTATAAGTCTTACATTAGTTTATATTATCACTTTCACTGTGTAGTGTTTTTAACACACATTCATTTATATTTATTCCTAGTTTTACACAGTTTTTTTGCCCTAGGACGTCAGCCTATCTTCGGCGGGGTATTTTGTTTGGGCTGCCTCTTCCTACATGCCCCCTCAGTTCCCATGCCTGACATTACCGGGGGGCCTCTATTATCCAGCGTTATACCATGCCTCCTATACATAGCAGACCAGTCTGTAAGTATTACTATGGGACTGGCCCTGTCCCATTTTGGTTTTATCATTTCTATTGCTACATGCTAATCATTGGACTTCTATGTATCTCATTTCAGATTATTACCACGTGCTTGCTCCTGATGAGTGGTACTATCAAACCACGAAACGCATCAAGCTAATTGAAGCCGTGTCTAGACGTGTATACTATATTTTCTTATATTTGTATTTCTTATATATCCAACTTTGTGGTATGGGATTGAGACACCCCATCGAGGGTCTCTTTCCCAATAACACATGGCAGACTAGCAAGTTTGGAGATCCCTTCTATCACTGTATATGTCTGTGTATATAGATGAAACTATGGGTTATACTACCATTATTAAAGATTGTTTTTACTTTTCCCATAATGGTCCTATTGTATCTTAATTACTAAACCTATATGGTAATATTGATAGTTGGTCTTCTCTGAAACTATGTACTACATATATACTTAGGTGTACTTTATATTCTACCCAGAGTTTACAGTACCACTATCCCTTACCTATGTTACTTCATTGATCATGGGCCTAATGTACTCATTTTAGCAACTATACTATTGATAATTGGTTGTCCCCCGAGACTGCATGCCTCATATAAAGTCCCAATTTTTCCCCTGTCCTTTTCTTCCCCATGACATTCTCAAAAGTGAGTACACCCCTAAGTGAAAATGTCCAAATTGGGCCCAAAGTGTCAATATTTGGTGTGGCCACCATTATTTTCCAGCACTGCCTTAACCCTCCTGGGTATGGAGTTCACCAGAGCTTCACAGGTTGTCACTGGAGGCCTCTTCCACTCTTCCATGACGACATAACGGAGCTGGTAGATGTTAGAGACCTTGCACTCCTCCACCTTCGTTTGAGAATGCCCCACAGATGATCAATAGGGTTTAGGTCTGGAGACATGCTTGGCCAGTCCATCATCTTTACCCTAAACTTCTTTAGCAAGGCAGTGGTCCTCTTGGAGGTGTGTTTGGGGCTGTTATCATTTGAAATACTGCCCAGTCTGAGAAGGGATCATGCTCTGCTTCGGTATGTCACAGTACATGTTGTCATTCATGGTTTCCTCAATGAACTGTAGCTCCCCAGTACTGATTGTTCTATCGATTTGTGCCCTCCGTCGAAAAGTGCCCACGCATGCGCAGAACAGAAGAGCTGATTTGCCGATCAGCTGGAGTGATGTCACTATAGCACATGTGCACATCGTAGGAGGGTTTTTTCGACGGGAGATACCATGTCACGGGCACAATTGAAAGCTATGCAAAGAGCGGAGGGACACCGTAGATGTCAGATTGTGCCTCGCTGTAAACCCACAGCGCAACAGCGAGGCACAATCTGACAAATACGGTGTCCCTCCACTGTTTGCATAGCATTAAATTGTGCCCGTAAAATGGTATCTCCCATCGAAAAAAGGCTCCTACGATGGCGACGTCACTCCAGCTGATTGGGAATTCAGCTGGAGTGCCTTTTTGTTCTGCGCATGAGCGGGCACTTTTCGACGGCGGGCAAATATCGACAGAACACCAGTAGCACTCATGCAGCACCAGACCATGATACTCTTACCACAATGCTTGACTGTAGGCAAGGCACACTTGTCTTTGTACTCCTCACCTGCCGCCCCACACGCTTGGCAACATCTGAACCAAATACGTTTATCTTGGTCTCATCAGACCACAGGACATGGTTCCAGTAATCCATGTCCTTAGTCTGCTTGTCTTCAGCAAACTGTTTGCGGGCTTTCTTATGCATCATCTTTAGAGGAGGCTTCCTTCTGGGATGACAGCCATGCAGACCAATTGGATGCAGTGTGTGGCGTATGGTCTGAGCACTGACAGGCTGACCCCCCCATCCTTTCAACCACTGCATCAATGCTGGCAGCACTCATATGTCTATTTCCCAAAGACAACTTCTGCATATGATGCTGAGCACGTGCACTCATCTTCTTTGGTCGACCATGGCAAAGCCTGTTCTGAGTGGAACCTGTTCTGTTAAACCGCTGTATGGTCTTGGCCACTGTACTGCAGCTCAGTTTCAGGGTCTTGGCAATCTTTATGTATCACAACAATTCTTTTTTTTTCAGATCCTCAGAGAGTTCTTTGCCATGAAGTGCCATGTTGAACTCCCAGTGACCAGTATGAGAGAGTGAGAGCGATAAAACCAAATTTAACACACCTGCTCCCCATTCACACTAATGAGTCACATGACACAGGCTGATGAAGGAGGCGCGGTTAAGCTTCTGAGGCACGTCCCGATTGGCTTGCGTGGTGGTTGAACTGACGGCTCCTCTGGCTGCTCCGGCTGGGCGCGTTGTCTTTGGGCGGGCATCTGATTTCTGGATATACCGTCACGGGCGCACGAGGCGGCCTGATGACTCCGGCTTTGTCTTGCTCCCCATCGCTGCCAGCTTTCTTCTCTGCCACACAGGTCTCAGTTCATTACAGTCCACTGCGGACTGTCATCCTCTCTCTCCCCCTCACCCGCTTGTGGGTTCCATTTGTTTTATATGGTATTTTACTAAATAAATTGTGCTACACTAAGCCGGTTTGGCGCTTTCTTCCCTTCCCAGTTTAGACATTAATGGCTGTGTGTTGAGTTATTTTGAGGGGACAGCAAATTTACACTGTTATACAAGCTGTACACTCACTTCTTTATATTGATGAAAATTCTTTTGATCGATCAAAATTCTTTTGATTGGTACTCACCTCTCCGCCAGCTTCCAGGTCTTCAGGGAGTTCCTCCCCCCTTCCCCAAGTGCCTCCGGCTGCTAACGAAGGGAAGGAGGGAGGAGTCCGGTGACGTTGAAGTTCTGATTGAACGTAACGCGTACGGGAGAGGAGCTACGCATGACGTCACCCGCTGCTGCCCTACGGAACTAACACGATTGTCGGGTTTACATGCTGTGTTTTTATCATCTTTATGTGAGTAGTTTGTGTTTGAACACAAAAATTCAATCTTATACTTAAGCGATGAGCACTTAGATCTTTTCTTTCTACCCATGACCTGGCGTCCTTGCTGAGATCTAAGGAGACGTGAGAGAAGTTTATGGTCCGTGTTAACCCTTTTGATACCCGCTTGCATGACCACCTGTTTGCACAGGGGTCCATGCCATAAGGTGGGAGTGATAAGTTAGACCGGAGGTGGAGGGATTGTCGCGCTACTGTGGAAAAAAAAATGACTTACATCAGTGCTACAGTTTGAATTTAAAACGTATTTGTGTGAACTGTGAAGTTAAGTCATGGATTGTGGAAACTAACTAATGTCGCGTGATTGTACATAGTGTATACCACATTTACCACTGACTAATGCAGAGTTGCAATGCAAGGAGATCAGCTAAAAGTAGTTGGATCTGTATGTGCGTTATAATTAATCGAAATTAGTCGATTAACCGATTAAAAAAAAAAATCGATTAATCGAACACAAAAATTTTAAACAGTAACAGCCCTAATTTTGATATATGTATGCTTATAGTTTGCCTCCCTTGTCCGCCCCCAGGGGTGAAGTACCTTTGGGAGCTCCTGCAGCTGTGACCTATTCCTGGGTGCTGGTATTCCGTGGGTAAGCAACAATATGTATTTTTGAGAAAATATAAGTCCAGCCGCCCCCCCCTTGTTTTCTCACAATAATCTAGTTTCAAAATTGTATATGTACAACATTATGATGTATTGTCTTTATTGTAGATAAAGTAATTGATTACTCCTGAAGAAGTGGTTGTCACCACGAAACATGTATAGGATTCCACTCCATATCAATTACCTTGTACACTTAGGATCACCTGAGGTTACTATTCCACCAGCACCATTGATGTAACAATATTGCAAGTTATAGCAAGCAATGTTTTTATGTTCATTCTTGTATACAGATATATGTCCTAGTTTTAACCATTTTGTATCAATAAAATTGAAAACCTATTACCAAATATATTGTGTTAGTCCTTGGGTACCGAGGCAGTCCATTCGGTTCTCGGCAGGGATTATCCCTAGCCACTATTATACAATATACCATTGTTAGGATGATGGTACCCAATTTTGTATACATACAAGTTTGTGACACACACACTCTTTGTATATAATCTGCCTGTGTAAACAAGGCAGATTGTCAGTCTGTCAGAAAGGAAGGTATTGATCCTGTTTTTCTGCATCCATGTCTTCCCCTAGTTAAAGCACCTCCCACACAGTACAAAAACACTGGTTAGGCACACAGTTAACCCTTTGATCGCCCCCGATGTTAACCCCTTCCCAGCCAGTGTCATTAGTACAGTAATAGTGCATATTTTTTTAGCACTGATCATTGTATTAGTGTCACTGGTCCAAAAGTGTCAGATATCCGATTAAAAAAAAAAAATATATAAATATATATTCCATAGTTTGTAGATGCTATAACTTTTGCGCAAACAAAAGAAAAAGACCAAAAATGTTGAAAACATTTTTTTTCTGTCAGTAAATTTTGTAACTAAGTAATTTTTTCTCCTTCACTGATGTGTGCTGATGAGGTGGCACTGATAGGCGGAACTGGTGGCCATTGATGAGGTGTCACTTATGGCCACTGATGAGGCGGCACCTCTGGGCACTGATGGGGAGGCACTAATATACCGCACTTATGGGCACTGTTAGGTGGCACTGATGAGCACTAATAGGCGGCATTGGTGGGCACTGATAGGCAGCACTGGTGGGCACTGATAGGTGGCACGGATAGATGCTACTGCTGGGCACTGATGGGCGACACTCATAGCCAGCACTGACTCGCATCGCTAATGGGCACTGGTGGCACTTGTGGGCACTGATTGCTGCCACTGGTGGGCACTAATTTGGGACACAGTTGGTGCTATATTGTAATCAAGGCACTGATTACATGTGTAGATGTCCCCCTGCGTGGAGATGACGCTGATCGGCTATCCTCGCCACACACTCTGTCAGTGTGAGGCAAGGAGCGCCGATTACTGGCATCTCTGTGTTTACATGTGACCAGCTGTGATTGGACACAGCCATTCACATGGTTAAAGAACCACGGATGCGGCTCTTTACAGAGATCGGGGTCGCACGGTGTCCTTGCCACACGGCCGTGATCGCCGAGCTGCCCGCCCCTGCGGGCGCATGAGAGCAGCAATTCTGGGACACCGTCATATGTAGGCATCCCAGAATGAGAGCCACACCGCCCGCCGTCATTTGACGGTGGGTGGCAACTAGTTAAAGTGGGTGTAAACCCACTTTTTGGACTTCTACCTATAGGTAAGCCTAGAATAAGGCTTTCCTATTGTTAGGGGAAATATCTCTTAAACATGCGCTGTTTAGGAGATATTTCACTTGTAGTCTGCTGAAAATTCCAACGGCGCATGCGCGGGGAAGAAAAGAAACGAAGTGCCATTTCTTCCCTAGCCTGTGCCGTTAGTCATGGCTCCCATGCGCATGCGTGGGAGTGACGTCACGCGGCTTCAGCGAATCACAGAGCCGGAGTCCACGGCCCGGAAGGAAGAGGGTCAGAAGATGGACGCTGCCCACACAGGGGACATCGCTGGATTCTTTTGCAGGTAAGTGGCACATAATGGGCGAGCAAAAGAGGAAAACCTGTCAGGGTTTACTTCCTCTTTAACCACTTCAATACCCGCCCATGTACATATGACGCCCACAAGGTGGATCTCCCATCCTGGGTGGGCGTCATATGACGTCCTCCTATTCCCGGCCGCACCAGCGATTGCCCGTTAAAACAGCGGGACCGTGGAGCTGTGTGTGTAAACACACAGCTCCACGTCCTGTCAGTGGCGAGGAGACCGATCATGTGTTCCCAGTACGGAGGAACACCAATTGGTCTCCTCCCCTTGTGAGTCCCCTCTCCCCACAGTTAGAATCACTACCTTAGGGAACATATTAACCCCTGCAGCGCCCCCTAGTGTTAACCCCTTCCCTGCCAGTCACATTTACACAGTAATCAATGCAATTTTATAGCAACGATCACTGTGTAAATGTGAATGGTCCCAAAAATGTGTCAAAAGTGTCCGAAGTGTCCGCCGCAATGTCGCAGTCACGAAAAAAAAAATCGCAGATCGCCGCCATTACTAGTAAAAAATAAAAATGCAATAAATCTATCCCCTATTTTGTAGACGCTATAACTTTTTGCGCAAACCGATCAATATACGCTTATTGTGATTTTTTTTTACCAAAAATATGTAGAAGAATACTTATCGGCCTAAACGGATTTTAAAATGGGATATTTATTATAGCAAAAAGTAAAAAATATTGTGTTTTTTTTCAAAATTGTCGCTCTTCTTTTGTTTATAGCGCAAAAAATAAAAACCGCAGAGGTGATCAAATACCACCAAAAGAAAGCTCTATTTATGGGAAAAAAAGGACGTCAATTTTGTTTGGGTGTAACGTCGCACGACCGCGCAATTGTTAGTTAAAGCGACGCAGTGTCGAATCGCAAAAAGTGCTGTGGTAAGGAAGGGGGTAAAATCGCCCGGTGCTGAAGCGGTTAATGGGGTTTTTCTTTTCAAAAATATGTAGCAGAATACATATTGGCCTAAATTGATGAAGAAATTAGATTTTTAAAATTCTTTTATTGGATGTGTTTTATAGCAGAAAGTAAAAAAAATATATAATTTTTTTCAAAATTTTCGGTCTTTTTTTGTTTATAGTGCAAAGAATAAAAACTGCAGAGGTACTCAAATACCACCAAAAGAAAGCTCTATTCGCAGGGAAAAAAAGGACATACATTTTATTTGGATACAGCGTCACACAACCGCACAGTTGTCAGTTAAAGTAACGCAGTGCCGTATTTAAAAAAATGTCTTGGTCATGAAGGGGGGGTAAATCCTCCGGAGGTCAAGTGTTTAATGGCACCTCAGTTCATGGCGGTGTACCACAGTACACACAACTTTCTGTCTGTGCAGAAAGTCCTGTGCATTTTCAGGTGCATTTTGGTGCATTGGTAGCCCATTCATAATGGATGGGTAGCCTTAAAATGTAACTCCACTTTGATGGGAAAAAAAAATTATCCAAAAAAAATAAGAATATAGTGTATATAATTGTGACACGAGTTATATTGTAATTGAATGTTATTAAAAATTACCTTTCCTTTTCAATTTGCAGAGCTGTAAGATTCTGTAAAATGCAATATTGCAACCTGGAGATGTTCTGTACACAGATAATGTATGGAAACCTCCCAGATATGTAATTTCCTGCTTGTGTGATTGGCTCACTGATTTTCCCACACTTAAGCCCCATACACACGGTCGGACTTTTTCATCAATTTGGTCCGATCGGACAAGGTTGTTGAAAAATCAGACCGTGTGTATGCACCATCGGACAGTGTTCGTCGGTTTGTCCGTCGGACAAAGTCTTATCTCCTGCTGGAAAGATTTGCCGTCAACCCGGTCCGATCACACCAAATCCGATCGTGTGTACGGTTGTCCGACCGGACAAAGTGCTACGCATGCTCAGATCACATTACAAGACCAAAGCTATTGGCTACTAGCCTCTACGTAGTCCCGTCGTAGGCAACAAACGTCACCACGTTCAGAAAGATCGGATTTTCCGACAACTTTGTCCGACCGTGTGTACGCAAAACCAACATCGGACAAAGTATGACGGACATGGTCCGACGGACCTGGTCCGCGGATTGTCCGACCGTGTGTATGGGGCTTAAGATACAAATCAGATTCTGAGCATCCCCTGCAACAAATATGTAATTTTTGGTAAGATACTCTCAAAGGGAAATCATGTCTAAAGGGATGCAGACTACAATTTTCCTCATTAGAGCCCTGCAGGTGCAGTAGCCGATTGATGATTATAAAATTACTCCCATACAGATTCACTTATGGACAGACAAACAAACAGCTATTTCTACAGATCACCCAGAGGGGGAATTTTTTTTCTCAACAAAAGTTGAGTTCTAAGGCAATGCACGTTAATATGTGACAGAGTGCGTTAACACACTTAATGGAGCACATAGTTCTAAACGGGCCCTTAGATTATACTAACTAGGAAATCAGTTAGGACCTTCTCAGCTGCCCTAGATGTGAGCGGTTTCCAGGTCTATGTCACATGGAATGGGGGTTACCTCCTAAAACCTTAAAGAAAATATATCACTAAAATTGTAAAACTTCACGTAACCCCCCCCCCCCCCCCCCGCAGTAATTAGTGCATGAAGTATTAAAATAAAAGGTTTTCTACATTTGTGCTGTAGCTCCACCCCAGACTGATGTCCAATTTGTGGGCATTCCTATGGGAAAATTAGCAGAACATGCAACCATATATATGGAATGCAGCACCAATTCAACGTCACTGCCCCCTTTATTTTTTGTGCCTGGCCACCTCCTCTCCTTTGTGTATCTGATTGTTACTGTCCCCTCTGCTATGTGTATCTGGTTATTATTGCCCCCTTTCCGAGTTGTTACTGCCCCCTCTCCTCTATGTATCTGGTAATAACTGCACCCTCTCCTCTGTGTATCTGGTTTTTACTGCCCCCTCCCCTCTACGTATCTGGTTATTAATGCTCCCTCTCCTCTATGTATCTGGTTGTTACTGCCCCCTCTCCTCTGTGCATTTGGTTATTACTGCCCCCTTTCCTGTCTATCTAGTTGTTACTGCCCCCTCTCCTCTATGTACAGTATCTGGTTGTTACTGCCCCCTCTCCTTTATGTATCTGATTATTACTGCCCCCTCTCCTCTATGTATGTGATTATTACTGCCTTCTTTCCTCTGTGTATCTGGTTGTTACTACTACCCCCTCTCTTCTGTGTATCTGGTTGTTACTACCCCCTCTCCTCTGTGTATCTGGTTGTTACTGCCCCCTCTCCTCTGTGTATCTGGTTGTTACTACCCCCTCTCCTCTGTGTATCTGGTTATTTCTGCCCCCCTCTCCTCTACTGTGTGTATCTGGTTGTTACTGCCCTCTGCTATGTGTATCTGGTTGTTACTACCCCCTCTCCTCTGTGTATCTGGTTGTTACTACCCCCTCTCCTCTGTGTATCTGGTTATTTCTGCCCCCCTCTCCTCTACTGTGCGTATCTGGTTGTTACTGCCCCCTCTGCTATGTGTATCTGGTTGTTACTGCCCCCTCTCCTCTGTGTATCTGATTTTTACTGCCACCTCTTCTCTACTGTATGTATCTGGTTTTACTGCCCCCTTTCCTTTATATATCTGGTTGTTAATGCCCCTCTCCTCTGTAAATCTGGTTATTACTGGCTCCTCTCCTCCATGTATCTGGTTATTACCGCCCCCTCACATCTACTGTATGTATATGGTTATTACTGCCCCCTCTCCTCTGTGTATCTGGTTATTACTGAATATACAGGAACTGATCCTTTCCATTTTCCTCCTGAACCAGACAAAATAAACAGAGTCCTTGTAAAAAGTAAGCAAAGCCAGTGTTCACACTAGTGTCACCCACTCTTTCTTTTTGTGATTAGTGGGTAAACATCCAGCTAGGATTGGTCTCACAAAAGAGATGAACCTGATTGTTGTTTTAAAATTTTTATTATGCTATTAAAAATAAAAAATAAATAAAATTCTGTAGGATCTCATTCCATTGTGGCCTGTGACCGTTTAACAAATCATGTACCGTATATACTAGAGTATAAGCCGAGTTTTTCAGCACATTTTTTTGTGCTGAAAGTGCCCCCCCTCGGCTTATACTCGAGTCAAGCACTTTTCTGCAGCAAAAATGTTTTTTCCCGACCCAACTTTGGGGCCCCGTATCGGGGCCACTTGGTGCTAGGAACCCTCAAATTTGGTGTGCCAACCCAGTGAACCTAGCACTACAACATATCCAACCCAGGGTTCCTAGCACTAAGTGACCCCAAGATACAGGGCCCCAAAGTCGGTCAACTGTGTCCATCTGCAGCAATGTAATTTGGGGACCCTTTGGGTCCAGAGACCCCAAATTTTGTTCCTAGCACGAAGTGGCCCCGAGATACGGGGCCCCAAAGTCGGTTAGGAAAATGTCATTCTCTGCTGCAAAAAAGTGCTTGACATTTTCTGACCCGACTTTGGGGCCCCGTATCTCGGGGACACTTGGTGCTAGGAACCCCAAATTTGGTATTCAAACCCAGTGGCACTAGCACTACAAAATATCCAACCCAGGGTTCCTAGCACTAAGTGACACAGAGATACAGGGCCCCAAAGTCGGTCAACTGTGTCCATCTGCAGCAATGTAATTTCGGGACCCTTTGGGTCCAGAGACCCCAAATTTTGGCTGCAGCTAGGGGGCATTTAGGAACCCTTAACTACCAAGTTTGAAGCTTGGGGCACAGTGAGGCATGCAAATGGGCACAGTGAGGCTGCAAATGGGCATTGTTGACCCTCTTTTCCACTTATAGTAGCTGCGCATTTCTCACCCTAGGCTTATACTCGAGTCAATATGTTTTCCCAGTTGTTTGTGGTAAAATTAGGTGCCTCTGCTTATATTCGGGTCGGCTTATACTCGAGTATATAAGGTAAGTGGTAAGAACCTGTTATCTCCACTAAGGCCGGAGATCTGGCAGTGTCTTCTATCAATCAACCTCTACAGTTTATCACTTTCCTGAGGGGATTAGGATTGACTCATCATAAAAGTATAACAAAATCCTTCGGTTCTGTCACCCACGGTTTGTAGGGCAACAAAATCCGTTAGGAATACTTAGCGCATTGCAAAATGTCTACTCATAATAAATGGGTATCGTAAAAGGCATTCAGGGCCTAGAGGTGACCTTTCAGAGACCTCTGCCTCATTCACTATTTCAAAGAACCTACACACAATTCATAAAATCAAACAGGACCAAAACACTTTAATATTAGGTACTGTATATATTTGAATTGAGAATATCATACCAAACAAATCAAGCTCATACATGACTAAGCTAGAGCATACAGAAGGTGAAATAGCTGACTCCTACCTCCTGGGTAAGTCTTATCCAAGATACCCTGTGCTTAGTATTCCTGGACACAAAATTCAATGCTGAACAATAATCTACCAATTTCCAGAATGCAACCTGTACATATTGAAAGTAGAGCTAGGCGATTTTCTCCCAAAGAAAAATCTGCGATTTAAGAAAAACGATTCGAATCAAGTTTTTTTTTTCTGATGGACACCGTGCCGGTCCTGAGGAGCTGAAGGCAGGAGTTTTTAGGCGAGGCTGCGGCTTTGGCCTAGTCCACGGCGTGCGGCCTCACGGACTAGGCCGAAGCCGCAGCCTCACCTAAAAACTCCTGCCCGCAGCTCCTCAGGACCGGCGCGGTGTCAGCACTGGTCCTGGTGAAAAATAAATAAATCGATTTGCTGAAAGTTTGAATCGATTTGATCTCTCAGCTCGATTCAAGATTCAAATCGATTTTTTCCCCAGCCCTAATTGAAAGATATTAATATTAGTAAGAAACTGAATAAGGGAGGGCCATGATTACAGTCATAAACCCAGTGACATCCCATGGCCACTAGACATGTGCACACTGAAATATTTTTGTTTCGGAATTTCGTTTTCGTCCGAAAAATAATTTATTTAGTTACTACCGAAATTCATTTTTATTTTTTTATTTTTTCGTTAAAAATTGCATTCGTCCGAAAATCCAGATGAATTAAGGTCGAATCTGTCATTGAAGGCTATGGTGTCTGTCGAATGTTCAAAGAAGATTCGATGGAGCAGCTAAACTGTATGATTGTGGTTGTAGTTAAAGTGGAACTTTAGTCAGAAAATTACGTCCTGTTAGATTACTTCAGGCTGGTCCTTTTTGCAGGTAAAGCTATGTAAAACATAAAAACTAAGTGCCTATACTGTTTAAAATCCAGTAATACACTGCCCATCCCCCCCCCTCCCTGCGCTGCACATGCTCAATTGCTCTCCACTTTTGGCATTGTGCCAAAAATCTGAGCCGCTGAGGCTGATCTGCTGACAGAGGAAATATTTACTGCTGCTCCAGGGCTCTTGGGCTTGAGCAAAATGGCAGCCTCCGGCAAGAAGAGACAGGAGCAATGCTGGAGGCAAATTACAGCACACACTTATTTTGGTAACAGAATTATTAATCACTTCCCGACCACCTCACGCAGATATACTGCGGCAGAAGGGTACGTACAGGCAGATTAACATACCTGTATGTTGCCCTTTAAGAGGTGGCTTGCGGGCGCGCCTCGATGTCCGCGGGGATACCCGCGATCGTTTCATGGTGAGGAAGAACGGGGAGATGCTAATGTAAACAAGCATCTCCCCGTTCTGCCTAATGACACTGATCACAGCTCCCTGTAATCGGAGTGTAGTGTCACACACATCCCCCCCCCCCACAGTTAGAATCACTCCCTAGGACACACTTAACCCCTACAGTGCCATCTAGTGGTTAACCTCTTCACTGTCAGTCACATTTACACAGTAATCAATGCATTTTTAATTGCACTGATCGCTGTATGAATGTGAATGGTCCCAAAATCGTGCCAAAATTGTCCGACGTGTCCGCCATAATGTCATAGTCACAATAAAAATCACTGATCACCGCCATTACTAGTAAAAAAAAATTATCAATTAAAATGCCATAAAACTATCCCCTATTTTGTAGATGCTATAACATTTGTGCAAACCAATCAATAAACGCTTATTGCGATTTTTTTAACCAAAAATATGTAGAAGAATACGTATAGGCCTAAACTGAGGAAAAATATTTTTAATATATTTTTAGGGGATATTTATTATAGCAAAAAGTAAAAAATAATGTGTTTTTTCAAAATTGGCGCTATTTTTTTATTTATAGCGCAAAAACTAAAAAACCGCAGAGGTGATCAAATACCACCAAAAGAAAGCTCTATTTGTAGGAAAAAAAGGACGTCAATTTTTTTTGGTTGCCACGTCGCACGATCGCGCAATTGTCAGTTAAAACGATGCTGTGCCGAATCGCAAAAAGTGCACTAGGCAGGAAGGGGGTAAAATCTTCCGGGGCTGAAGTGGTTAATGTGCAATGTATGTTCCTTGCTAAAAAAATATTTTTATCAAGTTGTTATGGTATGGTGGCGAGCTTGTAATTTCTGTAGCACTCAGCATTGGCAGATGGTGAGAATTAAGTGACTGAGAAGGTAGCAGATACACAAATCCCTGGAGTACAGGAATTGAGGGACTTGCTACGGCAAACCTCACATTTTCATCAACTGACGAAAACTATGATGAAAATCAATTCCCATTCTATCAACAAACGAAAATGGAATGAAAATGCTCCACCTGTAAAGCAATAGCTTATTTAGTGGTGAGGCATACCGTATTTATCGGCGTATAACACGCACCTTTTCCCCCTAAAAATCGGGGGAAAGTCGTGGGTGCGTGTTATACGCGATACCCCAAAAAAAAAATTCAAAAATGGCAAGCGCCGCCGAAAAATAGCGAGCGCTGCCGGAAAAGACCGAATTGCGGACGAAAAAACCCGAAGCCGCGCCGGAATAGACCGAGCAGACTGTTCGGCTCTGCTCGGAGTCCCGCCTCCCTGCGCTCGCTCCGGAAACAGCGGGGAGGCGGGACCGCGATCGGAGCTGAACAGTCGGCTCGGCCTTTTCCGGAGCCGCTTCGGTCTTTTTCGGCCGCGCCTCGGTCTTTTTCGGCAGCGCGCGCGACAGAGAGTCTCGGCGGCGGGAAATTTAAACCCGGACCGGACTTCAAATGTCGCTGGGCATGGCTGCAATGACGCTGGCAAGGTACAATGTCGCTGGGCATGGCTGCAATGACCCTGGGCAAGGCTGCAATGATGCTGGGCAAGGCTGCAATGACGCTGGGCATGGCTGCAATGACCCTGGGCAAGGCTGCAATGATGCTGGGCAAGGCTGCAATGACGCTGGGCATGGCTGCAATGACCCTGGGCAAGGCTGCAATGATGCTGGGCAAGGCTGCAATGACACTGGGCATGGCAGCAATGACGCTGGGCATGGCTGCAATGACGCTGGGCATGGCTGCAATGACGCTGGGCATGGCTGCAATGACACTGGGCATGGCTGCAATGACGCTGGGCAAGCTGAAATGACGCTGGGCAAGGCTGCAATGACGCTGGGCAAGCTGCAAATGACGCTTAAATGTAAGTTTTTTTTTTTCCCTAAACTTCCCTCCTAAAACTTTTTTTCCTTAAAATTCCCTCCTAAACTTGGGGTGCGTGTTATACGCCGGTGCGTGTTATACGCCGATAAATACGGTACTTAGCAATGTGCAGCATTACAGTCGTCCTCAGACCACCGTCCAGAGCACTGTGCATTACAGCCATCCTCAGACCACCGTCCAGAGCACTGTGCATTACAGTCCTCCTCAGACCACCGTCCAGAGCACTGTGCATTACAGTCCTCCTCAGACCACCGTCCAGAGCACTGTGCATTACAGTCCTCCTCAGACCACCGTCCAGAGCATTGTGCATTACAGTCCTCCTCAGACCACCGTCCAGAGCACTGTGAATTACAGTCCTCCTCAGACCACCGTCAAGAACACTGAGCTTTACAGTCCTCCTCAGACCACCGTCCAGAGCACTGTGCATTACAGGCCTCCTTAGACTGTCCAGCATGTCTGTGAGTTTGTTAAAACCTTAATGCAATAAATAATAACATGATATTATTATTTTTTTTAACTCCAGCAGTATATAATGAGTTTGGAAATTCTAAAGAAATGTTAAATAATAATAATAAATAATGCATTATAATTTAACTAAACCCATTAGATTTTATTTGACTAAAATGTACTGGAGATTTTAGGTGATTAAATATGACTACAACAATTCAGATTACTAAAATACGACAAAAACTAAAATGGCATTTTAGTCAAAAGACTATGACTAAAACTCCCAAGACCTCCTGCTCTCTTGTCACCTCCAGGACTTCTCCAGAGCCTCTCTGATCCTCTGGAACTCTCTATGCCAAGCTGTCCGACTATCTCCTACTCTGTCCACTTTCAGACGATCCTTAAAAAATCATCTCTTCAGAGAAGCCTATCCTGCCCTCACCTAACAACTGTATATTTATTTTCTCCATCAGCACAACCCCCACAGTTATTACCTTTTGTATCTCTTGACCCTTCCTCTTAGATTGTAAGTCTAATGAGCATGGCCCTCTAATTCGTCCTGTATTAAATTGTATTGCAATAGTACTGTCTGCCCTTATGTTGTAAAACACTGCTAAACTGTCAGTGCTATATAAATCCTGTAAAATATTAATGACTATATGGAAATTTGATGCCAAAATTAACACTGGAAGCATGTAGCAGCAGTAACCGAGTTGAAAATGTGGAGGCAGAAATTAAACCTATTAACACTATACTGTACTTTTAGCTAGGAAGATAATAAATTCCTTAAAGTGGCGTTTCCCCCCCCAAAAAAAAAAACAGCTTAAAATTCCTAAAAATAAAAATATGGAATTTTTTTTTAAACTTACCTCTAAATGGCTGTTGCTAGGGGGTCCCTCGTAGTCTGCCTCCTTCAGTGCCCGGGCTGGTGACATCACTTCCCCTCGGCGCAGTCAGTCATCTGGGACACGTGACAGGTCCCAGATGACTGCGCGGCGTAATGCGGCACGCGGCGCCTCTCGCGCATGCGCAGTGGGTGCCTGGCTGTGAAGCCACAGCCGGGTGCCCACAGTAAGAATGCCAAGCGGAGCTTCGTTCCCCCGCATCGCTGGACCCTGGGACAGGTAAGTGTCTGATTATTAAAAGTCAGCAGCTGCAGTATTTGTAGCTGCTGACTTTTAATTATTTTTTTAAGGGGCACCCCACTTTAACAGATCACACACATTTTTTTGCATAAATACCATCTTTGTTATTCTTTATCCAGCTTCCTCCGTGCTGCTTTGAGAGAACAGTGGGGACACAAGCATGACTCCAGTTACATAGGCTTATAATATTTTTGTGATTAATAATTGTAGACTGCTATATTCTGTAGTAGATTTATGAAAAGTCACCCAAAAAAACTTCTAGTTGTAATGTTAAGTAAATAAAGATGCATTTGGGTAAGTGACGCCAGTCTTTCTTCTGTATTCCAACCTTTTATTCCATTCGGGGTTAGTATCATGTTTTCACTATCCTATTTGATTTCTATTCCTGATATATGAAAATGAAAAACAAGTGTTCATCAAATGTTTGATATTTAAAACACAGACAGTAAAATACATTTATTTTCGTTTAACCATATCTCTCAAACAATGCAAACTATAGCCATAGTGTAAACTCTGGTCTTCTTTGGTTTTCATGTATTTCTGTGTTTTCTGAAAATAAACAACCATGTGATATAATAAGTATTCTGCCATAAGGAAATGTTTTGTTATAAACTGACAAATTACATTTTTTGTAATACAGTATGCAGAAAACATATAGCAATTATCTTTTGGAAGGAGATATTTAATCATCTGTTGACTACTGCAAAAATAAGTAACCTTTCAAACCCAGCTGTGCAGAATATCAGCAATTATGCTGTCTGAATAGCCAAGATTATGGTGTTCTGTCGAATACTGCCTCCCGCAGAAAAATGCCTCCGATGGGTCTGCACATGCGCAGTACCAAACGTCACTCCAGCTGATATGCTGATTAGCTGGCGGGACATCAACACAGCGCATGCGCAGATAGTTGGAGGCATTATCTGATGCTATGCAAACAGCGGAGGGAGAACGTACTTGTCAGATTCTGCCTCACTGTTGTGGGCGGGTTTTCTGTGTACTGAAGGGCGTGTTTTGTGTGTTGCAGGGCGGTTTAATGTGTTGAACAGCAGGTTTTGCCTGTGTCTAAGGGCAGGTTGTACCACACACAAAACCCCCCCTTCAACACACCCAAAACCCACCCGCAACAGCGAGGCACAATCTGACAAGTACATTCTCCCTCAGCTCTTTGCAGATCGTCGGATATTGCCTCCGATGATCTGCGCACGCACTGTTTTGACGTCTCGCCAGCTGATAAACATATCAGCTGGTGTGACGTTGCGTACTGTGCATGCGCAGACCCGTCGGGAGGCATTTTTTTTGATAGAACACCAGCATCACTGGTTGTTCTGTATATACTGCTCACATTCTAATACCAACAGTGACCTTCCACTATGAAAGTTTGTCAACAAGATGTGTATGATAAAAGGACATTACTACCACACAAGTGACAACAAGTTTGCTGCACACTATGATAAAATAGAAAAAAGCTGTTGCTCATAGAAACTGGGTTCAATTTCTTTCGGTGGAATAAACTTGATCAGAAATGGATCCAATTTTACTCCAGTTTTCCTTAAATGCTAAGTTCAAAATGAATGCACATATTTTTGAAGGAACTAAACTTGCATTTATAAATTTTTTCCACAGGAGCCTGCAATACATTGCACCCGCAATCAGTAAATCACAAGTGCAATGTCTGGGTTCTGCAGACACAGCCTACAGCTTTGTGCCCAAACCTCTGTATTGGCTTTAAGTTACAGGAAGTGTCAATGGACACTTATTACAGCACTCACAGTTCATTGAGAACTAAAGGTCCATCTGCCATGGTGGAAGATGGGACTTGTAGTTTATTAATGTACAGATCTCTGTGAATGAATGACATGGCTGTGCTGGCAGAGCCCTGCCAATTTTAAATGTGCAAGCGGCTGTTGGGGAGAAGAACCCCCACACGCTATAACAAGGGTAGGGTACTTAGTAGGGTGCTTAGGAACATGTTACCTGTTCCACCCCAGATGCGTGTGTAACATGCAATACAGTATGTTCCCAAAGATGAATTTAGCCTTTATTGAATCCTTATGTAATGAAGACGTTCAAGGACACAGTACAGTACTGAATATCAAGCACAATTAACACTATGAACAATTCTAAGTATTCCCCTTCAACAAACCACTGGAAGCCAACCTTCTAATATTTATGGTCAGTAAAACTGCATTTTAAAAATTATCACAATCTAAATTCAGAGTGTTCAACTGGACAAAACGCTTTCCCACTGGAAGTGGAGAGGTCGAAAAGTCCTCAGGCTGGCTATACACTGATTGAAATTTGGCTGCTTTAGCAGGCACTCAATGAATTTCGATCAGCATGTGTCCATCCCTGGTCAACAGAAGTTGATCGTTTGATCAACCTGCGTCCAAGGAACATGTTGGAAATTTTTTATTAATAGGTGTAAATCACTGTCAGAATGCAATGTCCTAGCAGGGGGATGATCCCTCAAACTAAGACAGGCCATACAGAGTGCAAATTTCTTTCCTGCAACTACATTCGCACAACTCCCCCATCAACACAGACAGTGCTGACAGGGGAATCCTTCCTGCTGAGCAATTGTCTGCTCCGGGGGAAAGAGCTACTGGAGGAAAACTTTACGTCTGGAGGAAAAGAGATTTCATCTCCAAATACGGAAGGGTTTCTTCACAGTAAGAGCTGTGAAAATGTGGAATAGACTCCCTCCAGAGGTGGTTCTGGCTAACTCAGTAGATTGCTTTAAGAAAGGCCTGGATTCTTTCCTAAATGTACATAATATAACTGGGTACTAACATTTATAGGTAAAGTTGATCCAGGGAAAATCCGATTGCCTCTTGGGGGATCAGGAAGGAATTTTTTTCCCCTGCTGTAGCAGATTGGAGCATGCTCTGCTGGTTTTTTTTTTTGCCTTCCTCTGTATCAACTGTGGGTATAGAATTGGGTATATTGGATTGTACGATATTTTTTATTTTTATTTATTATTTTTATTTTATTTTTAGGGTTGAACTGGATGGACTTGTGTCTTCTTTCAGCCCAGCTAACTATATAACTATGTAAGGGGGGGGGGGGATTATGGGGGAAGCCGTCACTGGTGGGAAAAGACAGTGATTATTATTATAATTGCAAGAGAATCCGGCAGGCTGATTGTACCCAAGTCGATCGATCAACTGAAACCTGACATTTGAACAGGGGTGTGTAGACTTTTTATATCCACTGTATATACAAGATAAAAACATGTTTTTTTTCTAGTCCAGCATGCAGATCATTTATTGGTGTTGCTCTTTTCCCCTTTTTCTCTCATTAGTGGCTCTTTTATGTTGTTAGCTGGGCTGTTTATCTCTTTCATAGTCTAGTTTTGGAATTTACCTTAAACCCAAATTGATGGAGAAAGTATGAGTATATAATAGATTATATCGTCATTTGGGTCTGGCTGAACTATTTCACATGTTTTTATCTTGTATATATATTTTTATAACATTTTGTATGTTTTTTTTGAGTAAAGGCATTTGGATCCCAGTTTGGTGTGCAGCCATCTGGACTTTCCTTTCATTATTGCGTCAGCTGCGACTGGGCGAGCAAACTGCAGTGAGATCATGCCTTTGGAGCCGGCTCACCTGTGAGCAGCATGGATCTTTTGTGCATTGGCCGAGAGCACTGATTGGGAGCCGGTCAGCAGACCTTTTTCGCCACTTTGACAACGGCTGTTGGACCGACTGCAGTACACATGGGCTGAATGTTGGCTGGTTGCTGCCTGATATTACTAGTCAAAGATGTACGGGGCTTTAGCCTAAATTACTAGTCAAAGACCAGAAAAGCATAATTTCTTTAAAATTCCCTGAGGAAGCAATTAATACTTGACGTGAATGAGGAATTCTAACTTCTTCCCCCAAAATTCCTCCAAAAGATACCACAGGCATGGGCGTAGCGTGAAGGGGTGCAGGAGTCGCCATAGCAACCCTGCGTTCAGCTCCAGGGGACCCGCAGCTTCCTGCTACAAGCAGTCATCTTACATGCTGAATTTTACAATGATAAAATCCTGGAAACAGAATCCAGGTCCTATCCGCCTTGTGTCTCCCAGGGCCCCAGCTGAGCTCTGGAATACAGTCCGGGGCTTCTAGATTGCTTTCTGCCCAGACCCCCAGACCACACCCCTCCTCCGCTCCTACTGGCTGGAGGAGAGAAGTCTGAGTTTCCCAGAAGATCGTGCATTAGCAAGCCCAGGACAGGGACGTGTGAGTACCAGCCTGGAAGTGTGCTCACTGCTGACAATGGCAGGAGGACATTGAGCTGCATCTGCCACACAGAGCGAGGATAGGAGGAGAGAGCCGGGACAGGACTTCAGTAAGAGACATGCTGCTGTGCAAGGAGGAGTGTTCTCTCATGTGGGGACAGGTACAACAAACACACAGTACCCTCCACAGCACCCGCCTTGACAACACTCACAGAGACACAGACAGCACCCACTGTTTTACAAAGGACAAGAAAGAGAGCAGGACACACAGACAGACCCCCAGACTGATACACCTCGTCCTCAACTACTGACCACTACCTGCAATGTACAGACCCCCCAACTAACAACCCTCCCCCCCCCCACACTGTCTGTGAGAAATGATAGGTGTAAAATAACTAGCAAGCTTCAAGTAGTGGCTGCTGGTTAAACAGTAAAAGTGCTTGGTCATTGAAAGGTTAACTGATCCTCCCACTCAGCTCCCTCCCCAGCAGCTGTGGGGTTAAATCTGCATCTGTCTATGACAGATCCACTGCCCTCCAGACACCGTCTACTGCTCTACTGACACCATCCTCTGCTCTCCTGACACTGTCCACTGCTCTACTGACACCGTCCACTGCCCTACTGACACCGCCCACTGCCCTACTGACACTGCCCACTGCCCTACTGGCACCGTCCACTGCCCTACTGGCACCGCTCTACTGACACTGCCCACTGCTCTACCGACACATCCACTGCCCTATTGACACCGTCCACTGCCCTACTGACACCGCTCACTGCCCTACTGACACCGTCCACTGCCCTACTGACACCGTCCACTGCTCTACTGACACCGTCCACTGCCCTACTGACACCGTCCACTGCCCTACTGACACCGTCCACTGCCCTACTGACACCGTCCACTGCCCTACTGACACCGTCCACTGCTCTACTGACACCGTCCATCGCCCTGACACTGTCCTCTGCTCTAATGACACCATCCACTGCTCTCCTGACACTGTCCATTGCTCTAACGACACCGTCCACTGCTCAACCCACACTGGCCTCTGCCCTACCGACACCGTCCTCTGCTCTCTTTTGTTAGGCCCTGCTTTTTAGTTTCTTTTAGAAAAAAAAGTGCCGAACCCCGGTGATCTTTGATCGCTTTCATATTGTTCAGGTAGATCTCCACCTCTCAAAGGTTGCCTAACTCTGCTTTACACTGTGTTGCTGGGGAAAAGCGATTGCCGGGTCACCCTGCTTAGGTAATTCAGTAAACTCAGAGGGCCCTGAAAAAGCATGCAGTGGAAATGACGGGTGGTAATGGGGGGGGGGGGGGGGGGGGGCAAGTCAACTTTTGCATCTGGCGCGCACAAGCTTCAAGCTACGCCTCTGACCACAGGACTAGATTAAAATAAATATCACAATATACTGCTGAATCACAGTTATAGCTAACTTTGATGTGGATCATAGTTGTGATGAAAAAAAGACCAGAACTTACAGACACTGCTCCACTTTCCACTCCTACAAATATTAAACTTTTAAAAGTTGTTCACTAAATGTTTTGGCAATAGGGTTCAAGCCCTGTTTATACATTTTTGCTCTTTACTTTACAAGGGCATGTTTGTCTCTTAGTGTACTTTACTTATAATACAGTATATGACATGTTATTTGTACCTTTGATGCCTTTAATGTAGCACGGATATTCTTTAAGTCAAACCTTAGGCACCATTTCTTCTCGGTTACGTTAGGCTACTCCAAGCATCCTCATGAATCCTAGATGGCTCTTAAAATCAACTTCTTTAAATGTAAAATGCCTGAATAGACCATTTAAATGTTCCATTCTATGAAGAGAAGCAAACACAAAGAAATATGACATTACATGCATCCAGAAAACCCATCCTCACCCAGTCAAGCATTTCAATTTCTCCTACTGCTAGCTTGCATGTTATACCATAGCTCACCAACCACTTTTTACTGAGTGTGATAATGGAGGCAGGTATATGACTCTAGGTGAGAGAATTAACAATCACACTACAATACAATACTACTATCACAATAGTAAAAAATATATGTAAACAGAAGCCGGTAATTGGAGATCACCGGCTTCTGTAACAAATGGTTTACAATAAGGCCACCCAGTCTCATTACTTTCACCTATCAGTGCCCTTCAGTGCCACCTCCTCAGTGCCACCTATCAGTGCCTCCTGATCAGTGCCCATCAGTGCCACCTATCCGTGCCCATCAGTGCCACCTATCCGTGCCCATCAGTGGCGCTTTATCAGTGCCCATCAATGCATCCAAATCAGCGCACATCAATGAAGGAGAAAAATACATTTTCAGTCTTTTTTTTTTTTTGGCAAAAATTTAAAAACCCAGTGGTGATTAAATACCAAAAGCTCTATTTGTGTGAAAAAAAAAAAAAAATTCATATGGGTACACTGTAGCATGACTGCGCAATTGACATTCAAACAGTGACAGAGCTGAAAGCTGAAAATTGGCTTGGGCAGGAAGGGGGTATATGTGCCCAGTAAACAAGTGGTTAATGCAGCAAATGCATTAAGGTAAAAAACATTAAGACTTTAGAATCACTTTAATAATCAGTGTAATTTTACTGATAAGGGATAGGTAACAGAGCTTAGAGAGACGTAAGGTCAACCTTTCTTTCATTAATCAATATGACATTTACTAGTAAAATAAAAAAAAAAAATAAAAAAAAAAGCAAAAAAGATTCTTTACATGTATGATGACAACACAGAGAATATAAGGCACACAGGGACCTTTTTCCCCTATTTACAAATGGTTTACAATAAGGCCACCCAGTCTGATTACTTACCTAATGAGGCTTTGGAGGCTCTAACACTTACTATTCTTAAGCCAGGCAAAGCTCTGATGATCCCTGCAAATTATCTTCCAAAATAATTGCTCAACACCAATATTAAACCTATGCCAAGCTTATATCCACTTGGTTGGAAGACAACCTCAGATGATTAAGACCAAGTAGGTCATCAGGTTCCAGATGGTACTGGTTGGATGCCTTCTCTACATGAAACTAAGTAACTAAGTACACAGAGGATAGCCAAGAGATGTCCATGTTAAAATTTGTCTCAAATTTCATTGGCTCTGCTATCCAGGTTCTTTATATTACACCCAGATACAATGTTTACACCACAGGGCTGCTATGTACACCTTTTAAACCATAATGGCACTAGACAAGCGTGCCCCCTTTCCACCTTAATTTTTGCTCTGATCATTGGGTCATTTGCTAAGGCCATCAGAAACCACTCACAAATCTCAGGGATAACAGTTTTGGACAGAGAGCACAAACCACGCGTACCCTCTAAAAAATCATGACAGCCAGACTTCCAAACAACTTACCTCTCCAAACTGCAGTTGACTCTGAACTAATATGTATAGGAAATGTCCCAGGTGTAAAAAATCTATCCAGTTTATGTCTATGTCAGGGTTTCTCAACACTGGAACCCTAGGGTTCCTCCAGAGGTTGCTAGGGGTTCCTTGCACAATGACCAATTTGACTCTCAGATACGTTCCCACTGACACCAATGATCTTTTTAGCTATCTGTAAGGGGGTAATTCCTCCCAATGATCACAAGTGTAAGGAGCATTCTTCCCACTGACCATCACACTAATGTATCATGAGCTGTAGATATAGTAATTAATAGCACGGGTTCCCTCAGAGCGGAATGCTATTTCAAGGGTTCCTTTGTGTTGAAAAGGTTGAGAAAGGCAGGTCTAAGGCCTCTTCTGGTATGCTCTTAATGCATTTTACTATTATAAAGCAACGGTGCTGGAACAACTGAGCCATTGGTAGTCCCACAATAACAATGGATACAAATATAGCAAGCTATAGACCCTAAACTCCAGTGACCTATTGGGAGCAATTACCCTGGGTTACTCTTCTCCACAAGCCTACCCATCAGCAAATGGGCCCAGCTAGGAAAAATGCACACAATCAAACTTTGTGAAAGGGATTTGGACCGGAAATTTCCAAGGAATCACTGCCAGAGAACAATGGCCTTAAAATCCCGGACATTTCTTACACATTGCCTTATAGCATCAAGGTAAACTATTACTCTGGGCTGGAACAAAAATTACTCCTGAAATTATAGACTTCCTAAACCCTTCCTATAGGTTTGCAAATCTGCTTAAAAACATCTTTGGCCCTACCTCTAGGTTCTGGGCTCTACTTTCATCTTTTTCTCTCCTGAGGTTGTAATTTTCCATCAATGTCTCGTTCCAAAGGTGGTGTATCTCTTCTTTTTCTCTAGCGTAAGACAAAGCCGTTTTCTGTGAGGACTCTAACTTTTTTATGAGCTCTTCTTTTTCAGTATTGGCTACTGCTAAGTCTTTAAGAAACTTCTTTTGTTCTTCTTTCAATAGCTCTATTTCTTTTGCCAGTAACTGCTTCTCAAGCATTACCTGGTTGCTTTCATCCTGAATTTGTTTCTTTTGCTTAAAAAGTTCTTCACATTTGTCAGTCAGAGCTTTTGCTTGCTGATGATACACCTCTGCGTTTTGCTCTGCTATGGATAACTGTACATGAAGGGAGGATTTTTCGGTTCTGAGCTTGTTGATTTGTTCTCTGCACTGGAGATTTTCAGAGCTTAAGGACTTTGAATCAGTATGCAGTTCTCTTAAAACTTTCTGAAATGCCTTACTTTCAAGGTGGTTTGAGATGTTCACCTCATCTGCAATACTTAAAGTTGTTAACCCTGCTGTTCCTTCATGCATGCTTTTACACAATTTGTCAAGATTTTGATTATCAGATGTGTTCTTATTATCTTCTGTTTTTTCTATTGTTGACTCATTTTCCTTACACTCAGGACTAAAGTAATTGAGATCACAGGGTTGTATAAGGTCTGTAATGCATTGTAGTGTGTCATCTTGTACAATGTCTTCAAATTCACTATTTTTCATCGTACTACTCAGCAAACCACTTTCATTTAGTTTAAAGGTGCTATCAGATATGCTTAAACTTTCAAAGTCTTCTTCTTTAGTCCCCTTTTTAAGTGAAGAATATAAATATTGTCTCCAACAGTCGACTCCCTCGCTTTCAAATGAAGCATTTGATTCTGCTGGTTTGCAGTAGTCTGTATTAGTGTTTTGCAGGTTATAGTTCTGCTGTGTGTCCACATTTATAGGTGAATTCTGATCACTGTCTGATGATGGTCCAATGGAATCCAATGGAATCAACTGTTCTGAGGTTACAATCAATGGGAATTCAACTGACTGATGCAATAAATGATGTTTGCCTACACAATCTTCATCTTCAATACTGTCAGTACATTGCCCTTTCATTGCAACATAGATGAGGTTATTACTCTGAAATGATACAAAAAACATTGCAACTTATTCATACAATTTTTACTACACACAATGGGGTTAAATTACTGAAGAAAAAAAGGCTTTTCATTTTGCAAGGGAATTTTCCCTTAGCGTAGTGAATTAGGTGAAGTTCCATTCATATTATCCAAACACGTGCAAGCAAAAAAAAAAACAAATGTGCGATCTGTGGTGCAATATAACACCTAGTAATCCATGGCTGGGTTTTAGCATCACATTGGTAAAGTTTACACTGTAGTGATTACAATTCAAATATGACCTTGTGTTTAACAGAAGCAGGGTGACTCTGTCTTACCTGTTCACGTCATCAATTCCAAGCTTTACCAGTCACAGTAGGCATACCCCAGAAGGTGCTTTTGGAGACTGGGTTCCATAAGGATGGACCACGGCCCTGAACCTGTATGGCACCCTATAGCTGACTACATGTGTTGCACTACACAAGTGCCAATGTGAGTGACCACGCAGGATCCAGCAACATTACAGGCCATCCCCACAGAGAGGGGTCTAGGTTGCACTGCTTCCATTTGTGGCATTACAAGGCAGTGGGGAATTGATGAAAAAAATTAAAAGATAAAATAATAAAGAAAAATATAAAAGTGGGGAAGCCAAGAGTGATTTCTCTATAAAGGGAAGGAGGTGCATCACTTTAGGACACTAGAAAAATATAGAGGACTCACGGAGTGGGGTAGGGTTATAGAAAAGATGGCCAGCAGGTGCGTCCTCATTTTCCTTTCAAGTGACTGGGTATTCTTTGCAAAGTAGTTTTTCTCCACATTCATAAAGCCAGGGGAAGGTTCTCTTGCAAAGTGAAATTTCCCTTGCAAATTAAACAGACTACTTGTCTTTGGTAAATCAACCCCTATTTATTCAAATTTCTTTTTAGCTGTTCATAACATTACAAAGATTAAAATTAAGACAAACACTGAATACAAAAGAAAAAAAAAATCTTCTAAATCTCCTGCTTAAGAACAAATACTTTTTTTTTTTGTTTTTTGTTTTTTTAAGTCAACTTTTTTCTATTTTAATGATTTGAGGACTATGTACCTCAAGGCGGCTTTTTTCACATTTGTACATCTGTGTTTTAGCTTTTTTGAGTCACAAGGCCAGCTCAGGTGGGGCTGTGTTATGTCTGCTGGTCCCTCTTCTGCAGGTCAATCGAGCTGTTGTTAATCACTCAATAACTAAGCCCCCGTACACACGGTCGGAAACTCCGATCACAAAATCTGTCCGATTTTTTCAGACGTATTTTGTCCGAAACTGGTGTTGCATACACGCGGTCGGACAAAGTTGTAGGAAAATCCGATCGTTCCGAACGTGGTGACATTCGTTGCATACTACGGAACTACGTAGAGGCTAGTAGCCAATAGCTTTGGTCTCGGAATTTGATCTGAGCATGCGTGGCACTTTGTCCGTCGGAATTTCCTACACACGATCAGAAAAAGTCTGATCGGATTTTGTTGTTGGAAAATTTGAGATCCTGCTCTCAAATTTTTTCCGTGGGAAATTCCGATGGAAAAAGCCAGCTAGAGCCCACACACAATCGGATTTTCCGACAACATAATCCAATCTGACTTTTTCCATCGGAATATCCGACCATGTGTACGGGACATTAGACTGAACTTATGCTGGAGAATTTCAAACATGGCTTCAGTCAGGCTACATGCTTGTTCTTCTCAGCATCTCCAATCCTGTAGTGTGGAATGTGTGGAAACATGTGAAAGGTTATCTTGTTCCAAGTCGGCGTAGTATAGCTAAATAATGAGACTGTCTTCTAGAAATTGACGGAGTTAGGCTGCCCAGAGGGTTACATGAGTGAGACTGGTTGGTATTAATGGGAGGTACAAACTAAGGCCCCTATCTCACATGCATACTTACACATACAAGGAACAATTTTAGATAGGGGACAATTAACCTACCAGCCAGTCTTTGGATTGTGAGATAAATTCAGAGTACCCAGAGGAAACCCACAAAAGCACCGGGAGAACAAGCAAACTCCATGCAGGTGCCCTGGTTGCGATTCAAACCAAGAAACCAAATTCAACAAACTTGGATATTATTTTCAGCACACAAGACAGTGAAATCGTTTTTTTAGCACGCTGTGCTTCGGCACGTCAGTTTAAACCCACAGAGGAAGCCAGCATCCCAGGGTGACAAATCTTCTACTGCATAGACCGAACCTGAGATAGTGTTGACAACCTAAGAATGAAAACTGTCTAAGATTGATCTACAGCGAGTTGTATTTTTACACCTCAAGAGGAAATTGAGTAGTTGAACTTCATATGGTCTAATATGATATTATATTCCTGTCTTTATGTAATTTAGGAGTGTGGTGGACCGGGATTAGTGCATGTTTATGGTGTGTATGTATGGCTGCTGTTGTTTTGTTTCCTGGGTACCTGACCTATTGCATCCTAGTTCCCCTTTCCCAATACTAATTTTTTGGGGGGGAAATTGGGAGTGGTGATTGTGGTTTCTATAGCATTACTTTTAATTGGTCGCCAAGACCCACATGGATGTATTTGGTTCTCTGTAATACATAACTGGTGCCTTGTTTCTCCCTTTTATTTTACTGTAGTTTACTCTTGTGTTTTTATGCAAAACTTAAACACCTTTCAAAAAAAAAAAGAATGGAAGCTTCAGGGAAGAGTCTTACTCTAAAATCAACAGGTACAAATACAAATACCTCATCTCTAGTCCCAAGTAAAGCCCCATACACACGCGCGGATTATCCGAGGACCAGGTCCGTCGGACCATGTCCGTCATACTTTGTCTGATGTTGGTTTTGCGTACACACGGTCGGACAAAGTTGTCGGAAAATCCGATCATTCTGAACGTGGTGACGTTTGTTGCCTACGACGGGACTACGTAGAGGCTAGTAGCCAATAGCTTTGGTCTTGTAATGTGATCTGAGCATGCGTAGCACTTTGTCCGGTCGGACAACCGTACACACGATCGGATTTGGTGTGATCGGACCGGGTTGTCGGCAAATCTTTCCAGCAGGAGATAAGACTTTGTCCGTCGGATAATCCGACGTACACTGTCCGATGGTGCATACACACGGTCTGATTTTTCAACAACATTGTCCGATCGGACAGAATCCATGAAAAAATCCGACCGTGTGTATGGGGCTTAAGAGTTCAGGTCAGAGCAATGGCATCCCACAGTTCAATACTGCACCTATTCACTTTCCAGTGAGTATGTTGGACTGTGGAGTGGGGGGACTATGCTGTAGAACATAGGTAGTCTGCATTCCTGTTAAAGGGTCTACATGTCTGTTTTAGGGAGATACATTTATAAAAGTTATTCTTTTTCACTAGAGTCCCTAAAATAAACTTAAAATAAATGAACAGTAGATCATGAGATAAGGGGAAATTTACACAAAAATCTCTGTTTTTAAAATTCAAGATAAGTTTACTCCTCCTTCCTCCTTATTGGTCAGTGAGCCCCACCAATTAACAATTAGACTCCCAGGGGCAGAATTAAATCAGAAGTTAAATAAAAGTTCAACTGTCTACATGTGTACATGTGTACATTGTCTACATTGATAAAACTGAGCTCTTAATATTTCCTCCCCCACGTGCCCCTTCCCCTGACTTCTCAGTCAAGATCAATGGCACATCTATCAGTCCGTCCCCACATGCCAGGGTGCTAGGGGTAATCCTAGACTCTGAACTGTCCTTTCAGACCCACATACAATCCCTGTCCAAATCATGCCGCCTTAGCCTCCGCAAAACATTTGCAGAATACGCCCCTTTTTAACGAATGACACCACCAAGCTTCTAACTCACTCCCTGGTTATCTCTCGCCTCGACTACTGCAACTCCCTCCTCATTGGACTACCTTTACATAGACTATCCCCCCTTCAGTCCATAATGAATGCCGCTGCAAGACTCATCCACCTTACCAACCATTCAGTGTCCTCCACCCCTCTCTGCCAATCCCTCCACTGGCTTCCACTCACCCAAGGAATAGAATTCAAAGTACTAACAATAGTTTACAAAGCCATCCATAACTCTGCCCCCAGCTACATCACTAACCTAGTACCAAAATACCAACCAAGCCGCTCTCTTTGGTCCTCCCAAGACCTCCTGCTCTCTAGCTCCTTGTCACCTCCTCCCATGCTCGCCTCCAGGACTTCTCCAGAGCTTCTCCCATCCTTTGGAACTCTCTACCCCAATTTGTCCGACTGTCCCCTAATCTATCCATCTTTAGACGATCCCTGAAAACCTTTCTCTTTAAAGAAGCCTATCCTGCTTCTAACTAACACTGTTTTACTTCCTCCATCAACTCATCCCCCACAGCTATTACCTCTTGTATCAATTGACCCTTTCTTTTTAGATTGTAAGCTCTAACGAGCAGGGCCCTCTGATTCCTCTTGTACCAATTTGTTATGTAATTGTAATGTCTGCCTTTTTTTTGTTAAGCGCTGCGCAAACAGTTGGAGCTATATAAATCCTGTATTATAATAATAATAATGTGTGTGTTTATTGATGGTTTTGATATGAGCTATTCCCCTAAGACAACCGTTGCGTAAGCACTTTTAATCATATGCTTAGTTTGATTTGTCTAAGTATATGGCATTTACTTCAGCAATTTCACTGAGACCCCTTTCACACTACAGCGCCGCTAAAACAGCGATAAAGCGCCGGTCGTTTCTTCCGTGCTTTTTAGCAATGCTTTTCGGCCGCTAGTGGGGTGGATTTTACCTTAAAAAAATAGCAAAAGTCCAGTTTTGCAGCGCATTTAAATCGCTGCCCATTCATTGCAATGGACAGGGGCTTTTTGGGAGCGCTATTTACAGCGCTCCCAACCCACCCCAAAGATGCGGCTTGCAGGACTTTTTATAATGTCTCGCAATCGCACCGCCCCAGTGTGAAAGCACACACCGCAAAGAATGGGAGTCATTTTTCGGGGACTTTTTATAGGCTATTTCTAGCGCTAAAACACCTGAAAATTGCCTCAGTGTGAAAGGGGTCTAAAAAGAATAACTTTCAGTATGTAATATTTGTAAGCTACAATAACAAGTTTGAATTGCTTGTGCTATACTTATTTTAAAGCAAAGGTTAAACACTCATTTAGGTCCATTTTACCTATCCGATTCCCTGCTTCGGCAGACTCCCCTGGGTTGTAAGGCCCTGCAGTCAGATGCCCTCTGATGTCATCAAGATCAATATATAGCCCATAGCCCTGCATTGAACATGAGAATGTGGAGGGACATTATTTTGCCAAAGTATAGGGGAGGAAAGCAGAGCACTGGCTGCCAGGAGATTGTGTAAGTAAAACTGCTTTTAGGTGCCCCTAGACCTAAATGAGCATTTAGGCCTTTTTGGTTCAGAAACAGCCCCACTGGAAGGAAGCACTTTTTTCTTTCCTCAGAGATGGGCTTTAAGCTGAGGAATACTTCTCTTTTTTTGATGGAAGACTGTTTAAAAGCTTTACATGCAAAACAATACAAAACTGAAACAATATATCAATTATTTTGGTAACTTGACATACCTCATTTTCTTCTTGTATTGCACTAGTCTTATGAGCTGTTAAAAGATGACTTCGAAAATGATCAATTTCACTGATACTCTGATCCAAAATATCAGCAACTTGTGAACCGATCTGAGAAATTCAATTTAAAAATTTTAAGATCATTGCAGAATACCAATCATTAATTATCAAGACATGAAAAAGGGCCATCATATAAATAAATCCAATACAATGAATACTGCGCTATTAATCAAGAACTCAAAACTGCTAGCCCCACAACTGACGAAACATTATGTAACAAACCAAATAAATAAACAAGTGCTGCGCTGTTTATATTATAATATAATGGTCTCCAGACATTCATTTAAAAAATATATGTTTTGAGTGAATAAGCTTATTTATATGGAATATAAAGAGTGTATCTGAAGGGCCTACTATACACAGCTCAGCGCCTGATGTTAGATATACAGTCTCTAGTCCAACTAGACAGACAAATTGTCAACAAAGAGTTGTTGTAAATATAGATAAATAAATAAATATAAATACATGTATTAAAGCAGCCGTTTTAAAAGATCAAAATATAAAAAATAGATAGCATAAAATTCAGACTGTGATGGATGTGCGAAAAGATATACTAAAAACAGCGCTAAAAAATATTATCTCATAAGGACCATAAAAAATGTTGAGATATAACATAAGATATGTGACATAAGTCCTCAATCAAATGAGTGAATAGATAAAAATTCCTTGAGTGCAGCAGTGGTAATGAGTGAACAGTTCGTAAATTAAATCAAAGTGACTTCTTCTGTGGTATAGTTTGACACCGTGTCGTCCCGTGTGATAATTTCACCATGTGAGGCACACTCCCCCGAGGGGTTCAAACTCACCAGAAATCAAAATACAACACGCCTGTCACATATGTGTCATCCAGGCTTGAATGTAGATCTTGACATTAACTGTTTTATTAGTGATTAACTCCAGGTTTTACTCCTTCATTTATTTATTCATTTTAAGCACTGTGTGTCCATTTTAAACATATATATATTTATTTGAGTCACTACATATTTTATATAGATGTTTTACTGCTCCGTCCTTTTAAAATGATTTTTTATATATCATTTTTATGTGCTATTTTACTTTGAACATGCGATTTTATGCGATTTTATATGGGATTATATCTATATATATATATTTTTATATTTTTTTTTTCACGCGGAATTTCTTAAACATAAGATTCTATGCGACTATACAGATGGTGTGGGTTTTATGCCATTTTTAGCGTTTTTAATAGAGGTCTGGGTCCCTTGAAACGCAATTAACATGTTAATTTAATCCCTACATTTTATATATTTTTTATATATATTTTATATATATATATACTATGAGTCTGCATTTTTATAGGGTTTGATGATATCCTATATATGTCTCTTTATGTAATACCCTATATTTAACTCTCTCGCATAGCAAGACTCGCAAAAAAGAGGTCCACCTTCTGACCCTCCATTCTCCGACTCCTGTCCAAATCATTCTAAATTTTCAATATTTAAATTTGTCTTTAATAAATAGCCTCGTTGGAAGTATATATCCACTACACACTAATAGATTCGACTGGTCGGGTACTATGTAGAATTTTAGTCCAATCATCTATACCTATTATCTATAGTGTTTTGAATGCTGAAATCATATCCACTATCCTCCTCTACCCACAGCATTAAATGAACACCAGTCAGCTGCAATTAATTGCAGATTTTATTTTTACTTATACTCACTGATATCTATGCTTTAAAATGATAGAGGGGGGATTTACATACCTTCCCTGCCCTATAATATCACGATCAGTAGTATATCCAGCGGGCACGCTACATACATACTACTTCCAATATTTCCTTCATTTGAATATAATTGTGTGTGGCACACCGCAACGGAATGTCAGTATGTGCTTCTGGTGACTGTCTCTCTCTCTCTTTTTCTCATGATGGATTTTATACGTTCACTTTTTCTAATGATGGATTTTATACGTTCACTTTTATTGTATGGGTTGTTTTGCCATCCATAATTTGATGCCGATAATGTACACCAGCTGATGAGTTCATAACTGATCTTACATCGTTGTGGCATTACTAATCAAGTACCTGAGTTTGATCCTACATACTCCATGGTGTTCTAATATACATATGTCTCCACCACTCTAATGTTCTGACTACATTCAGTGTATATGGTTTACACATGATCCGACGGGACGTATGTATGAAACTATTTCCCGGATCATACTGAGGGCATAGAGCCGACCGGGCCGCGTCACCATAGCAACCAGCGCTGAGTAGCTGACGCTGCGATTGGGCGCCGCCTGAGAGGCCGGATATTTAAAGCCCCGTTTAGCATCGTGTAGCCACGCCCTCTGTTGAAGTCGGAAGTGACGAAACGCGTAAGGGCGTGGCTTACACGACGCTGACCGGAAGTGACGTCCTGCGTTCCACCGCCACCATACCTCCACCCGGAAGTCCAGTGTGTGTCTCCACAGGCACACACCATACTGACAGGATGTGCAGGAACTGATGCTGGCAAAATTATCATCCAAAACGCAAGTGACCACTATATGCTAATGTGAAAGATAAATTAATGTACGCTGCTATGCTTTTGGGGCCAATTTTGGGAATGTTATTTATGCTTTTTTGTCAATAAACGGAATTACGCTATGTACAATATTTTACTTTGTCCCCATGGCGAGTTTTGTTCGGAGCTAAATTTCCCCCTGGACCCCTGATGCTGGTGTTTCTTTGGTGATGCTGATACTTGGCTGGTTATAACCCCATCCTAGCAGAGGAATAGTGGAAGCAGAGTATTATACCTGGATGACACATATGTGACAGGCGTGTTGTATTTTGATTTCTGGTGAGTTTGAACCCCTCGGGGGAGTGTGCCTCACATGGTGAAATTATCACACGGGACGACACGGTGTCAAACTATACCACAGAAGAAGTCACTTTGATTTAATTTACGAACTGTTCACTCATTACCACTGCTGCACTCAAGGAATTTTTATCTATTCACTCATTTGATTGAGGACTTATGTCACATATCTTATGTTATATCTCAACATTTTTTATGGTCCTTATGAGATAATATTTTTTAGCGCTGTTTTTAGTATATCTTTTCGCACATCCATCACAGTCTGAATTTTATGCTATCTATTTTTTAAGCTTATTTATATGATAAAATAAATAAAGGGCTGCGCTATATAAAACATACCAAGTGCAAACCTTGTAAATGCAAACAAGACAATGTGAATATACTGTATATGCCAAAATTCCAAATAAATGGACACTAACAAACATCAAAGTGCAAAGTTGTATATAAAGTGCAAAGTGCAAAAAGTTGTTCAAGTAAATGTGAACAGGAGTCCACTCTACAGATCCCAGTGGATCACTGTGGATAGCAACCCAGAGTGTCCATATGTTCACATTCAATGAAAATCACCAGGGTGTGATTATCAACCACCAAAGGAGGGTAATCATGCTTTCCAGAGAATGTGGACTCAAATACCAGCGGCACTGAGTCATATAAACATATATTTCTAGAGAAATTATCCATCTGTATCACAACGTGGGACAGCGCCAATATTCTCACACCATATTGCTATGGAGGGGGACACCATTCCCTTGGCTGCATCACACGATCCATAAATCCATTAAAAAATATATAAAGCAACTCCACAAAGTGTAAAACCGCAAACTACAAAGTTTATTTAAAAAGTAAAGAACACTTACAACATACGAAGTCACAGTGCTTGTCAACTTGTTCAGCATAAGTATAGTCACAGAAGACATGTGGTATGCAATGGTCTGAATAGGCATCACCTGAGTCAAGGGTCAACGTATTATCTTGGTAATATCTACTGTACATGAATTTCCATTGGACAACTTATCTATTTATACGCAATGACCATTATGGACCCTTACCCCAGATGACGTCTATGTAGATAAAACGCGTCGTTCGAGTTCTATCCAGGCCATTGCGTATCACATGTCTTCCGTGATTATACTTATGCTGGATGAGTTCATAAGCACAGTGACTTCATATTTGATTGTTCTGTACTTTTTAAATAAAATTTGTAGTTTGTGGTTTTACACTACATGGAGATGCTTTATATATTTTTTTAATGGATTCACGGATCGTGTGATGCAACCAAAGGAGTGGTGTCCCCTCCATAGTGATATGGTGTGAGAATCTTGGTGCTGTCCCAGGTTATTATTTCTGTGGAGATATATGTTTATATTAGCTTATATGACTCAGCACTACTTGTATTTGAGTCCACATTCTCTGGTAAGCATGATTACCCTCCTTTGGTGGTGGATAATCACACCCTGGTGATATTCATTGAATGTGATCCACTGAGATCTGTAGAATGGACTCCTTTTCACATTTCCTTTAACTTGATTAGTTAACAACTTTTTGCACTTTATATACAACTTTGCACTTTAATATTTGTTATGCCGCGTACACACGAGCGGATTTTGTCAGCAAAATCTTGGATGTTTTTTCCGACAGAATTACGCTCAAATTTGGCTTGCATACACATGGTCACACAAAAGTTCGCAGAACTTTTGACCGCCAAAAACACGGTGACGTACAACACTAGACGAGCCGCTTCCGAGCATGCGTTGAATTGTTTCCGAGCATGCGTAGGAATTTTGCGCGTCGGAATTGCTACAGGCGATTGGAACTTTTTCTGACCGAAAAATTGAGAACATGCTCTCAATCTTTTGCTGGCTGGAATTCGACCAACAAAAGTCTGATGGAGCATACACACGGTCGCATTTTCTGACCAAAAGCTCTCATCGGTCTTCTGCTGGCCGAATTTCCGATCGTGTGTACGCGGCATAAGTGTCCATTCATTTGGACTTTTTGCATATACAGTATATTCATGTCATCTTGTTTGCATTTACAAGCTTTGCACTTAGTATGTTTTATATAGCGCAGCACTTGTTTATTTCACCATATAAATGAGCTTATTCACTCAAAACAAATTTTTTCTAAATAAATGTCTGTTGACCATTATATTATAATATAAACAATATAGTCTCCAAAAAATAAGTGAATCCAGACTAGCATCTAGCCCACGTTCTTATGCCCCATACACACGGATTTTGTCCGACACTGGTGTTGCATACACACGGTCGGACAAAGTTGTCGGAAAATCCGATCATTCTGAACGTGGTGACGTTCGTTGCGTACGACGGAACTACGTACAGGCTAGTAGCCAATAGCTTTGGTCTCGGAATTTGATCTGAGCATGCGTGGCACTTTGTCCGTCGGAATTCGCTACAGACGATTGGAAAAAGTCAGATCGGACTTTGAGAGCAGGAGATAAAACTTTGTCCGTCGGATTTTCCGACAACATTGTCCGATAGGACATTTTCCGTCGGAGAATCCGACCATGTGTACAGGGCATTAGAGTTAATATCCTAAATTTAAGCCACTTTCTATAGAAGGAAGTCAGCAGGAAGGATGGGCCAGGAGCATTGGTGGGGTACCCAAGAAGAGGAGGATTGGGGCTACTCTGTGCAAAACCATTACACAGAGTAGGTAAAAGTATAACATGTTTGTTATATATTTTTTTATCTGCCTTTAATATCACTTTAATTCAGTATGGCCTTCAAAGTACACAGATCTCTCTTTATCCCCATAATACCTCCTTGTGCACAGACAGAGAGCACAGAAGGTTCAGGTCACAAGGTTTCTAGCAAAATCAAAAATTTATTTTATTCACAGATATAATAAAACGCTTCCAATGGACATTTTACCAGACCAAAAGGGAGAAAAACAATAGTGAAGGTTATTGTTATGCCTCGTACACACGTACGGACTTTTGCCGGCGGACCTAAGTCCAGCGGACAATCCGCTGGACTTTCCGGCTAGGTCCGCTGGACTTTCCGAGGGTGTGGACTTGCCCACACACGCACGGACTTGTCCAGCGGATAATCCGCCGGCCAAAAGTCCGCGGGACTTTTGAAAATGAACGGACTTGCCCACACACGGAGCAGTCCGTTCATTTCGAACGTAACTTCAGGTTACGTAGCTAGCGTAGGCAGTAAATGCCGCCGCGCTAGCTCCGCAAGCTGGCATGGATTTAAAGGGAATCCCCACGCCGAAAAAACGGCGTGGGGGTTCCCCCCAAATCCATGTCAGACCCTCATCCGAGCACGCAGCCTGGCAGGCCAGGAAAGGGGTGGGGACGAACGAGCGCCCCCCCCTCCTGAGCCGTACCAGGCCGCGTGCCCTCAACATGGGGGGTGCCCTGGGGAAAGGGGGGCCGTGCGGCCCCCCCACCCCAAAGCACCTTGTCCCCATGTTGATGAGGACAAGGGCCTCTTCCCGACAACCCTGGCCGTTGGTTGTCGGGGTGTGCGGGCGGGGGCTTATCGGAATCTGGGAACCCCCTTTAATAAGGGGGCCCCCAGATCCCGGCCCCCCACCCTATGTGAATGAGTATGGGGTACGATGTACCCCTACCCATTCACCTAAGGTGTAAAATGTAAAGTAAAAAAAAACACCCACACTTTTGAAAAAATACTTTATTGCACTGCTCCGGGGGTCTTCTTCCGTCTTGGGGGTCTTCTCGCCGGACTCCCCCGCCATTTACCAAGCTCTTTTACCGAGCGAGGGGAGTCCGGCTACCTTCTTCGTCGTCGCCGCCGTCTGGGGGTCTCGATCCGCCTTCGGGGGTCTTCTTCCGTCTTGGGGGTCTTCTCGCCGGACTCCTCCCCTCTCTTCTGCTCTTTTACCTAGCTCTTTCACGAGGGGAGGTGTCCGGCTACCTTCTTCGTCGTCGCCGCCGTCGTCTGGGGGTCTCGATCCGCCTTCGGGGGTCTTCCGGGGGTCTCTTCTGTTCTTGCGGCGGTCGTCGTCTTCCGCGCCGCCGGCGCCTTGTCCTTCTTCTTGTCCTTCTTGTTCTTCTTCTTCTTCTTCCGATGTTGACCCGTCGCTCTCTCTGCCCGGAATGCCTGTGCCGATCTGCGCTCGGACTTATATAGGGACATGGGGGACAGGGTCACATGTTCATGTCACATGGTGACCCCGCCCCCTTGCGATGTCACAGTCCCAGCATCCTCCGGGACTGTGACAACACAAGGGGGCGGGGTCACCATGTGACATGTGCATGTGACCCTGTCCCCTTGTCCCTATATAAGTCCGAGCTCAGAGCGGCACAGGCATTCCGGGCAGAGAGAGCGTCGGGTCAACATCGGAAGAAGAAGAAGAACAAGAAGAACAAGAAGGACAAGAAGAAGGACAAGGCGCCGGCGGCGCGGAAGACGACGACCGCCGCAAGAACAGAAGAGACCCCCGGAAGACCCCCGAAGGCGGATCGAGACCCCCAGACGACGGCGGCGACGACGAAGAAGGTAGCCGGACACCTCCCCTCGTGAAAGAGCTAGGTAAAAGAGCAGAAGAGAGGGGAGGAGTCCGGCGAGAAGACCCCCAAGACGGAAGAAGACCCCCGAAGGCGGATCGAGACCCCCAGACGGCGGCGACGACGAAGAAGGTAGCCGGACTCCCCTCGCTCGGTAAAAGAGCTTGGTAAATGGCGGGGGAGTCCGGCGAGAAGACCCCCAAGACGGAAGAAGACCCCCGGAGCAGTGCAATAAAGTATTTTTTCAAAAGTGTGGGTGTTTTTTTTTACTTTACATTTTACACCTTAGGTGAATGGGTAGGGGTACATCGTACCCCATACTCATTCACATAGGGTGGGGGGCCGGGATCTGGGGGCCCCCTTATTAAAGGGGGTTCCCAGATTCCGATAAGCCCCCGCCCGCAGACCCCGACAACCAACGGCCAGGGTTGTCGGGAAGAGGCCCTTGTCCTCATCAACATGGGGACAAGGTGCTTTGGGGTGGGGGGGCCGCACGGCCCCCCTTTCCCCAGGGCACCCCCCATGTTGAGGGCACGCGGCCTGGTACGGCTCAGGAGGGGGGGGGGGGGGGGCGCTCGTTCGTCCCCACCCCTTTCCTGGCCTGCCAGGCTGCGTGCTCGGATGAGGGTCTGACATGGATTTGGGGGGAACCCCCACGCCGTTTTTTCGGCGTGGGGATTCCCTTTAAATCCATGCCAGGTCACGGAGCTAGCGCGGCGGCAGTAACTGCCTACGCTAGCTACGTAACCTGAAGTCACGTGCTAAATGAACGGACTTGCCGATGAGCGGCAAGTCCGTTCATTTCAAAAGTCCCGCGGACTTGCCCACTAACGGCGGGATTGTCCGCTGGACTTCCAAGTCCAGCGGATAATTTGAGAACAAAACCTGAAACTTTAGTCCGCCGTACTTTGGCGCCAAAAAGTCCGCCGGCGCCCACACACGAGGGGATTATCCTCTGGACTTCAGTCCAGAGGATAATCCCGCGGGATTGTCCCTTCGTGTGTACGCGGCCTTAGGGTTTAGTTTAAAGCAGAACTAAACCCACTGATTTAACTGCTTTCCAAAACAGTTGCATGTCACAGGTGCTTGTACTGTCACTACAACTGTTAAGCCATCAAATAGCTTATGTCATAACCAGTGTTGGTCATCTTAGTTTAAAAAAGTAATTAGTTAAGTTACAAATTACTTCTCCCAAAAAGTAATTGCGTTAGTAACTCAGTTACTACATTGGAAAAGTAATTAGTTACGCAGCAAAGTAACTGACTTTTTTTTTTAAATATTCTATACGTGTAACTAAGGGGCGGGTCTAGTATTACTGTAACCAAGGGGCGCATTTACTATTATTGTTATATATCGTGTAACCAAGGGGCTGCTTTATTATTACTCTAACCAAGGGGCAGATCTGTTATATCGTGTAAGCAAGGGGCGGGTCTATTATTATTATATCGTGTAAGGGGCGGATGGCTACAGGAGAGGGTGAATGTTAAATTAATGGGCAGAGCTCAATATATAACAATAATAATAAATGCGCCCCTTGGTTACAGTAATACTAGACCCACCCCTTACTTACACGATAGACGCCCCTTGCAGAGTAACACGAGCATCAGGAGCGTGCGGCATCGCCTCGTACAATTACATGTTAACTGCACCTGCGCGGTGTAGAGTTCACTCAGAGCTGTTTAGGTTTGGCAATTTTCGGAAGCTCCGTAGTATTTCGTACTGCGCAAGCCCTGCGCCTGCGCAGTACAGGGGGTCCTTATCCGGCAGGGGAACTTTTTCAGCAGGACACCGGAATTACACTACTGCCATCTAGTGGCGGTAGATGTAATTGGGGTAACTAAGCCAAAGTAATGGGAACTGAGTTACCATAAGGGGAAAAGTAATCAGTTAGATTACTCGTTACCCTCTAAAGTAACTGCGTTAGGTAACTCAGTTTATTTTAACTCAGTTACTTACATCACTGGTCATAACTGATCACATGTGCAGCACCATGGCAACTGCAGATCAAACAGAGGCTAAGATGGAATCTTTCTTAGCTGTAAAGGAGAGGAGATTTTAGTTCCAAATTTCCCATAATAATGTATGGAGAATTCACTTGTGCTGGTACACAGGAATCTCAGCTGAAAAGTTATTTTTGTTGCTGAAGAACTTTAAAGGGTGAAAGAGCTCATCTTTGCAATGTCTCAAATAGTTGTAGAGAATCAGGCAGGATGGAGGTCTGCCCTAAATTAGATCATGACACAAAATATATACCTCTAAGGTGACATTAGAGTTTCTGTTCAACTCCTGCACAATTTGGAAGACGTTCTCTGTAAATAAAAAAAGATTAGTTAAAAAGTATGTAAAGCCATTAACCCGTAAAATATTTAAAATGCTGTTTACTACAAAGTGAAAATGTCATATCTATACACACCTAACTAAGCCGGAAAAATTTCAGTGCGGGAAAAGGTACTTGACCCCCTGCTGATTTTGTACGTTTGCCCACTGACAAAGAAATGGTCAGTCTATAATTTTAGTGGTAGGTTTATTTTAACAGTGAGAGACAGAATAACAACAAAAAAATCCAGAAAAACATATTTCAAAAAAGTTATAAATCGATTTTAATGAGTGAAATAAGTATTTGATCCCCTGTCAATCAGCGAGATTTCTGGCTTCCAGGTGTCTTCTATACCGGTAACAAGCTGAGATTAGAGCACTCTCTTAAAGGGAGTGCTCCTGATCTCAGCTTGTTAACTGAATAAAAGACACCTGTCCACAGAAGCAATCAGATTCCAATCTCTCCACCATGGCCAAGACCAAAGTCCCAATCGGAGCCAAGTCCCAATCGGAGCTCGTCCCCATTAATTACCCCATTATTTTGCCTCTGTCCCAGGAAAATGGGGAATGTTTTAGGAAAAAACGTCCGGCGGGCTAAAAAAACATTGCCGCTGCCGCCGTCACGAGGATTATTTGCCCTTGTGTTCAGTGGAGAGTGGAGGGGCAGCCAATCAGCTTCTCCCCTCTCCACTGAACACACACACACGAGAAAGCCAGGAACTTCCGGGAACTGTAGCTTCCGCGCTGCTGGGGGACACAGATCGATCTGTAAGGAGGGTTCCGCTGCTGCTGCCAGGGACACTGAAGTAAGGAGAGCTCTGTTGCTGGGGGACACAGATTGCTCTGTAAGGAGGGCTCAGCTGCTGCTGCCATGGACACTGAAGTAAGGCAGCCTCTGTTGCTTGGGGACACAGATCGCTCTGTAAGGAGGGCTCCGCTGCTGCTGCCAGGGACACTGAAGTAAGGAGAGCTCTGTTGCTTGGTGACACAGATCGATCTGTAAGGAGGGCCCCGCTGCTGCCAGCTGCTGGGGACACTGAAGTAAGGAGGGCTCTGTTGCTGGTGGACACAAATCTGTAAGGAGGGCTCCGCTGCTGGGGGACACCAGATGTAAATGAGGGCTCCGCTGCTGGGGGACACCAGATGTAAAGGAGGGCTCTGCTGCTGGGGGACACCAGATGTAAAGGAGGGATCCGCTGCTGGTGGACACAAATCTGTAAGGAGGGCTCCGCTGCTGGGGGACACCAGATGTAAATGAGGGCTCCGCTGCTGGGGGACACCAGATGTAAAGGAGGGCTCTGCTGCTGGGGGACACCAGATGTAAAGGAGGGATCCGCTGCTGGGGACACCAGATGTAAAGGAGGGCTCCGCTGCCGGGGGCACCAGATGTAAATGAGGGCTCCACTGCTGCGGACACAGTTGTAAAGGAGGGCACCGCTGCTGGGGACACCAGATGTAAAGGAGGGCTCCGCTGCTGGGGACACCAGATGTAAAGGAGGACTCCGCTGCTGAGGACAACAGATGTAAAGGAGGGCTCCGCTGCCTGGGACACCAGATGTAAACGAGTGCTCCACTGCCGGGGACACCAAATTTAAAGGATGGCTCTGCTGCCGGGGACACCCCAGATGTAAAGGAGGGCTCCGCTGCCGGGGACACCAGAAGTAAAGGAGGGCTCCGCTGCTGGGGACACCAGATGTAAGGAGGGGCTCCGCTGCTTCTCGGGGGAACCTGATGTAAGGACGGATTCTGTTGGGGGCACCTGATGTAAGGACAGACTCTGCTGGGGGCACCTGATGTAAGGACGGACTCTGCTGGGGGCACCTGATGTAAGGACGGACTCTGCTGGGGGCACCTGATGTAAGGACGGACTCTGCTGGGGGCACCTGATGTAAGGACGGACTCTGCTGGGGGCACCTGATGCAAGGACGGACTCTGCTGGGGGCACCTGATGCAAGGACGGACTCTGCTGGGGGCACCTAATGCAAGGACGGACTCTGCTGGTGGCAGGCGACGTGGCTAGTGACACACTCAGGGATCCCACTGATTCGGCATTATGGTGAGTTGAATGATTTAATTTTCTATTACAATGTAATAATAGAATTAATGCACTTCAATCATCCGGACACCATATCAATCATGGTGATGGGATGATTGAATCGCTAACACCAGGTGTTTGGAGTATCTTTATCTGCTGATTGTTAAACTTTCTAGAATACACATATTTCTATTGTTGTGTAGGATCTGGGGCTGCTGTCCCTTCATTCCTCTCTCCCCCTTTCCCTCTCCATCCCTCATTCATCTCAGACTCTAACCACACCCCCTTTGAGCCATGCCCATTTAAGCCACGCCCACTATTCACGTAAACCACACCCATTTTTGGCACATGCTTTTTCTATGCCACGCCTACAAATGCATGCCCTGCCTCCTAATTATAATACAGCTCCACCTACAGCCAAAAAAGTGTCCCGCAAATCTTTTTTGCAATGTTGGCAACTATGATACTGTATATATACACACACACACATATATATAAATGCACACACATATAAACACATGCAAACATACACATACATGCACATACACGATGCACACACACACATATAAACACACACACATACATACAGAAAGCCTTTACCGCTTTACCTTACCTCTTCCTGCTGGGTACTGCACTGTAGGGGGAGACAAAGAGCACAGCACACACTGTGCTTTCACTTTAGATCAGTGTGACGAGCTCCCCGCACAGTGCCGATTACAGTTCGGCTGACGATCAGGGAGCTCTCTGAAGATATACAGGGGGCCCTCATGGCGACCTCAGCGACCCCTTGACTGGGTCAGATGAGACCAAAACTCGAGCTCTTTGGCAGCAACTCAACTCGCTGTGTTTGGAGGAGAAGGAATGCTGCCTATGACTCCAAAAACACCATCCCCGCTGTCAAACATGGAGGTGGAAACATTATGCATTGAGGTCTTTTTCTGCTAAGGGGACAGGACAACTTCACTGCATCAAAGGGAGGATGGAGGGGGCCATATACTGTCAAATTTTGGGTGAGAACCTCCTTCCCTCAGCCAGGTCATTGAAAATGGGTCGTGGGGGGGCGTGGCCTGGACATGGCTGAGTAAGGACGCAAGTCTGAGGAGCTCCCGGCCCGACCCGTCCATACCCGGCTTTAAAGCACAGAAAACTGCTCACCACGACCGGCATGTACTCCGCTGGAAGGCGGAGAAGCAAAATCATAAAGAAAAGATCCCCTAAACCAAAAAGGAGCGAGGATATCCAGAAATATCTGACAAACCCAGCCGAGGCCTCACCAACCCCCAAGATGGCGGACACCACGAGGCGCGGACCCCAGAATGCCAGGCAGCCACCTATTTCTCCCACCCGGGAACCATCGGCAGCCTCAACCGACATGAACTTCACTACTCCGGTGACGCTCCGGGCCGACCCACTGGAACTCCAAACGGCTCAATCTCCACTGACCCTGAGAGCAGACGCCGAATTGAGGGCGCTGCTGCAGGCCCTACCAACGAGAGCGGACATAGAAGCGATAGTGGGCAAGATAGAGACCTCTCTCCGCCAAGACATGACAGTTATCAGACAAGAGGTGCAAACACTATCAGACCGTGTGGGATCGGGAGAAACGGCGGTGACCACACTAGAACAGCGGCTGTCAGCGGTGGAAGCCACACAATCGGCACAAGCAACCTTGATCAAGTCCCAACAACTAAAGCTGGAAGAAGCCGAGGACCGCAGCAGACGCAACAATTTGAGGCTGCGGGGCCTTCCAGAAGCAACGGGAACGGAGGACCTCCTGGCAACCACATTGGCAATCTTCCGAGAGGTGGCAGGGGAACAGTTCCCCCATAACCTATCGTTCGACCGGATACACAGGGCCTTGGGCCCACGTTCGCCAGACCCGGACAGACCGAGAGACGTGGTATGCCGAATCCACCAGTACACCCACAAGGAGACAATCCTGAGAGCGGCCTGGGAAAAAAGGAATATATCGTTCGATGGGGCAGAGGTGAAGATTATGCCGGATCTATCCAGACAAACACTGCAGCGCAGAGCCCTACTTAAACCGCTACTGGAAGCAGCAAGAAATGCAGGCCTAACATACCGATGGGGTTTCCCCATCTCAGTAACCTTTAAAAAGGCCCAACACTTCTTCACTTTAAGGTCACCAGCGGACCTAACGGCACTTTTTGACTTGATGGAGACTGGTCCCATCGAGGTACCTGATTGGCTGCAACCACTCCAAAACTCCGCCCCACGCGCAGGAACGTCAGGAAGAAGGAGATCGAGATCGCCGAGATCCCGGATGAACATGCGCAGACCTCGCTACGTCCCTGGAGACGCACCGAGGGAAGATTGAAGGACCGAGCGACGCAACCGACGACCAGCATCTCCCCTCCCGACGCAGTTCTCAGACTCCCCTCTACGGACATAGACCACCGGACGCTACCACCTACCCGAGGTAAGCAACATGTGGGACATATCCCCCTCCAACGGACGAGCCCTGACCCGGACCCCCCCCCCCGCCACCCAGGAGTCTGAACTACCCCTATGTCTGCAAGGGACCACTCCACCGCTGCACCCCCTCCCGGGCCCTTATCCCGGGAACCATAGGAATGAAAACTGCACCGTAATGGCGCCGGGGGAGCGGGCGTATGAGGGGGACAGGGGGGCTGGGGGGAAGGGAGAAGGAGACCACCCCGAGACTTAAAGGAGGGAAGGCCCACATGGATTACGGAACAGAACACCCCGGGAGATAAGCTTTGAGGTGACCGGATGATGTGAACGAGGGGGGGCGGGATGCTGGCCGAAGAGACTCACGTTCACACCTTCCCCTGCTGTTATAGGCCATTTTGGGGAGGGTTTTTTCTCCCTATGGCTCATGTTTTTTTTTTTTTCTCTTATATTTGGCTGTTTTCACTTTTTGGTTTTTTACTCCTGGCAAAACGGGCATTATCTGAACTCCACACCGGGCCTACCCATAACCCAGACACCCCAGAAGAAAGGGCATGAACCCGCCCTAAGGACCGCATCACGCAGAAGGGTGACCTGGAACAAAAGACACAACCTAAAAAGGTACTTTATGACCCATATACCCCCACCCCTGGAAATCCCTCGATGCAGATAGAGGGTACCGCAGGGTGAAAGGTCACAAGGTAGCCAACGGCTACGACATAGACACTGTGGTAAAGGGACGTGGGACAACAATCCTGCAGATACTACAAAAGATACAAGTGATAACCTGCATTTTTTCTTCCTTAAGGTATACAGGCATCGCCGGAGGAGGCCCATAGGGGCTACATGTATTTAACCACAAGGGGGGACAGGGACACGCTAACAAACACGTAACCATACGGGAAGAGAACAGATGACATAACATGAGAGCCAGAACACAAAGAGATAACCACCTTCCATAATAGTAGAGGAAAGGGACAACAGCACACCCCCACTCCACTATGCCAGAACCCCACCACATACCCCCAGGCGGGGCTGGGGTACCTAGGGAAAAGAAGGGATAGAACTCTAAAAGAACTCATCTGAGCGTAGAACCGGGACAACCAGTAACAACACTCACAACACAGAAGGGTGCCCGTATAAAATGCCACACGACATATCCCGAAGATTCCCAACAGTTGAAGCCGAGACACCCACAGCCAGAGACCTACACAGGAGAACGGCCAAGGGAAACCTACGCACCCCCATCCATATAAACGTAAGGGAACCCTCCGAGTTTAGGCGAGTCCTATGGATAGGGGGGGTAGGAATATGATACACGCCCAGAGACAAACGTGTTAATGCCTAAAATGTACAGTTTACATGCACTTTTTTGCTTTCTTTTGTTTTCTGTTTATTATGTGTTGCACTGCCGGTTGTGGCAGGGCAGATGGTTATTACTGTTGTTATGATAACAAGCTGGGGGGGCGGGGCGGGCTGGGGGGTTCTCCCCGGTCTACTCCAACCTCTTCCCCCAATAGGACAGAGCAGATACCCTGGTAAGCACCAGGAGACGCTCTACTGCAAACTGTTTGTTTGCACTTAGATACACAAGCGGATAGTCTACGCTACCCGCTACTCGTTAGTTAGAAACGAGACACACTCCACCTTTCTCTTTCCTCCTCTTCTTCTCGACCTTTTTTTTTTTTTTTTTTTTTTTTTTTTTTTTAGACCCCCCCCTACCTCTCCCCCCCCCTCCTCCCCACACCCAAACCCACCCATCAGAAACCTACCTCTACCCAGGGAACAATGGACACTATCACAATCTACTCACTGAACGCTAAGGGGTTAAACATACCCGAAAAGCGTCGAATGCTACTGAACGACCTGAAGAGAACACACAGCGACATAGCATTTATTCAGGAAACCCACTTTAGGACAGGTGACCCCGCCTGCCTTAAAAACCAACATTATCCCTACACGTACCACGCCACTAACGCAGAGGCCAAATCAAAAGGGGTCTCCATACTCATTTCAAGGTCAACCCCGTGGTCATGCGACACCACCCTAGCGGACCCTAATGGACGGTATCTATTCACAAAAGGGACACTCAGAGGCACAAAGGTGACTCTGGCAACCATATACTCCCCCAACGACCGACAAGATGTATTTCTACATAGGACACGGAAACTACTAACTGACTTCAGGGAGGGGCAGCTGATAATAGGAGGTGACTTTAACGTACCACTAGTACCAACAATAGACACATCCTCAAGGACTTCGTCGATACGCACGAGCGTACACAAACGTATAACACAAGACCTGCATAAGGCCCAACTTATTGACGCATGGAGGCTTCACCACTCTGGAGAGAGGGACTACACCTTCTACTCCCCCCCCCACAAGATGTACTCAAGGATAGATCTATTCCTTATCCCGCATAGTCAGCTAGAAGCGATCCAGAAAGTCGAGATAGGTAACATTACATGGTCAGACCATGCCCCCGTCACCATGTGCTACTGCCTGTCATCAACCCGTACCTCCAGATCTAGATTCTGGAGACTAAACGAAAGCCTCCTACAATCACCAGAGGTCCTGACAGACGTGCAGAAGGAAATAAAACAATATTTCCAAACTAATAACACCGAGGGCTGCGACCCGGGCATCCTGTGGGAAGCCCACAAGACAGTGATCAGGGGGGTTCTGATTAAACATGGGACGCACATAAAGAGGAAAAGGGAACGGCAACTACTAGAACTCCTACAGAAGATACACGACATAGAGACACAACATAAACAAACACCGACCAACTCGTTAGAAACCGAACTGATGACCCTCAGGAAACAAGTCGTAGACCTAATGCAGTATAGGGCCAAGGCAGCACTGCAAATCTGCCGGAAAATATCATATGAATCGGGAAACAAATGTGGTCGGCTATTAGCCCGGGCAGTCAAAACCCACAGACTGAATTCATACATCCCTCAGATTATTGACGCGAAAGGACAAAAACAGACCACACCCACCCAGATAGCGAAGGGATTTAAGGAATTTTACGCCAATCTATACAACCTACCAAACAGAACACGTGACGAAAAGACAATACAGGACTACCTTACAGCTTCACAAACCCCTCTTCTCCCTCCGACAGCAAGAGCCGAATTAGAAGACCCCATTACGACAGAGGAACTCCAACAGGCAATAAGAGGGACGAAGCCAGGCAAAGCGCCAGGCCCAGACGGGTTTACCCTACAATATTATCAGACCCTATTCCCGTTATTGAGTACACATATGGTGAGGATGTTTAATGGCCTAGGCGAAGGGAAATCACTACCTAGAGATACATTGAGAGCCCATATATCCCTAATAGCAAAGGAAGGTAAGGACCCATCAGCTTGCGGCAGCTACAGGCCGATATCACTCCTAAACGTAGACCTAAAACTTTTTACCAAAATTATGGCCAACAGACTCACCCAGTTCATGCCAGACCTCATCCATCTAGATCAAGTGGGATTCATCCCTGCCCGAGAAGCCAGGGACAACACCACAAAAGTACTAAACCTCATTCACGCGGTCAATAAATCCAACACTCCTTGCGTACTCCTAAGTACAGACGCTGAAAAAGCGTTCGACCGCGTGAATTGGGAATACATGACAGCAGTACTTAAGCACATAGGCCTGGGACACAGAATGCTACAGTGGATCCAAAACATCTACTCCATACCCACAGCACAGGTGAAGGCCAATGGAATACTATCTGACCCATTTCCAATAACGAATGGCACCAGACAGGGTTGCCCACTCTCGCCTCTCCTTTTTGCCCTAGTCCTGGAACCCTTCCTGAGTAATATAAGATTAAACCCCGACATTACTGGAATGACAATAGACGACTCCCAATACAAAATAGCCGCATACGCAGACGACCTCATGTTTATCCTAACTAACCCGACTGTATCCCTACCGAACCTCCTACGTGAATTCGAGAAATATGGAAACTTGTCCAATCTCAAAATAAATTTCGATAAATCGGAGGCAATGGGACTCAACATAACACCACAAAGACTGAACACACTGAAAACACAATTCAGATTCAAATGGACAGATACCTCCCTAAAGTACCTAGGAACCCAAATCCCTAAAGATTTGAAACAGGTCTTTCACCTGAACTTCCCACCACTATTGACCAAAACCCGATTGCTTCTGGAGGAATGGACCAAGGGCCTGCACTCATGGTTCGGTAGATGCAATCTAATTAAAATGTCAATTTTACCCAAATTTTTATACCTGCTTCAAGCGCTGCCGATACTAATACCATCCCAATATTTTAAACAAGCTGACTCCCTTTTTACCAAATTTATTTGGACAAACTCAAAACCTAGACTGCGAAGACAATATTTAACACTACCCAAAAACCGGGGAGGCCTAGCACTACCAGACCTAAAAAATTACTACAGAGCGGTACACCTAAGCAGAATCATTGACTGGAACCGACATGATAAGAATAAGCTATGGATACATTTAGAACAGGCACAATGCCCATCCTCTCTGAAGGGGGCAGTATGGTGCTATGAAAAGCTGACCCCATCAGTGAAGACGCACCCTATTATAGGGACGACCCTGAAGGTAGGGACTTCCATACTATTCTTGACTTCATTATCCTCGACCAACTCACCACTATACCCAATTTTAGGGAACCCTGCCTTCCCACCCGGAGTAGATGGGGGGGGATATGAGATGCTGGCCAGAAATAATAGAGACCGAGCCACACACTTCCTAATAAACAACGAATGGCCCTCCATTCAATCGCTGGTGGCCGAAAACGGCCCCTTCCAGCTTCAGTTCTGGAGTGCAATCAGGATTCACCACTTTTTGCACTCCATACCACACCCAACACAGTATAATCGTAGTCTGACGACCTTTGAATCATACTGCAGCGACGAGGGACCCCTACCACGGGTACTATCCAAGACATACGCCCTACTCAACACCCCCGAGGATATCCCCGACCTGACATATTTTCACAAATGGGAATCAGACTTGGGATGTACATTTACAGAAGCCCAAAAACAAACGATTATTAGATTTTCCCTGCAAACGTCAGTCTGCACGAAAATACAAGAACTCAACTACAAGATACTAACCAGGTGGTATCACACCCCTAGTAAACTACACAAATACTACCCAACCACATCCGACAACTGCTGGAGATGCCTATCAGAAAAAGGGACGCTCCTCCACGTCTTTTGGTCCTGCCCCTTATTGCAAAACTTCTGGACGTCAGTCCGAAAGATCACACAAAAGTTCACAGACTATACAATAAATAATGATCCAGCCTTTATACTACTGCATGCCACTCCAATTCCAGCGAAAAAATACAAAAAACTGATAGTGCGACATTTACTAAACGCAGCCAAGGCCTGTATCCCACTTATGTGGAAGAAAAGGACCCCCCCGACAATAGGAACTTGGTTGCGCAAAGTAGAGGAGATTAAGAAAATGGAGAACTTAATCCTTTCGTCACAGGATAAACAGGAACAGCATTCACAGACATGGATGCTGTGGAATATGTTCATTTTCTCTGACGAAGGGATAGCATTACTAAACACTTGAAGCATCAAGAATCGGCGCAAAATATAAACATAATCCACCCTGGTTCCCCACCCCCCCCCCCCCCCAAACCTACCCCCCCCCCCCCCCTCTCCCTCTCTTCTTTGCTACCTTTCTTTCTTCTTACTCTACTTCTCCTCCTTCTCCTCTAGCCTCATAGGAGGAACCCCACATATGGGGGCGGAAAAAAGAAAACTAGCATTCGACAGCCCATATCAAACACCCTACGCCTGGATATAAGGAAATGAGACCTGGCTCCCAGGTATAGAGATGAACCAACACACAAGGCTCACAACAATGAAGGGGTAGCACAATAATGCAATTAGGAGACGATAGAATGCTAATTGTAAGGTGATAATGACACTGAAACTGCTATGAGACATACCCATTTATATGTATGCTGCTAAAATTGAGGAGAATTATTGAATACTTTGTATACGACGTTATTATATAAGTTCCTGTTTCCATGCTGTTTTAAAAATCAATAAAAACTATATTTGCAAAAAGAAAATGGGTCGTGGATGGCTATTCCAGCATGACAATGACCCAAAAAACACGGCCAAGGCAACAAAGGTGTGGCTCAAGAAGAAGAACATTAAGGGTCCTGGAGTGGCCTAGCCAGTCTCCAGACCTTAAAGTGGTTGTACAACCATATGAAAAAATTAAAACAAACAAAAAAAAACAACCTGCAAGACAAAGGCATAAAAAGCTATTATGCATCACATACTAGCTCATTATGAAATACTTACCTTAGATCAAAGGTGTTGCAGCTGTCACACCGATGTGACCGGTGACATGTCTCCCACACGCTCGGTCACAGCACAAGCCCTTTAGAAACGACACAATCAAGCCATTTCTTCAGTGCGCAAGCGCCAATGACATCAGCGCAAGCGTATATGGTAAATATCTCCTAAACCGTGCAGGTTTAGGAGATATTTACAATACCTACAGGTAAGCCCTATTATAGGCTTACCTGTAGGTACAAGTGGTGTAACGGGGTTTACAACCACTTTAATACCATAGAAAATATGTGGAGGGAGCTAAAGGTTCGAGTTACCACACGTCAGCCTCGAAACCTTAAAAGAGAAGTATGTTGTTTTTTTTATTTTATTTACCCATTATACTTACCTAGGTGGATGCAGCATTGGACCGATGCTGCATCTGTCCCCCGATGTGTCTCTGCACTGAGAACCGAGAAATCGAACACCGCCAATGGCTCGGTTCTCTCAGCTCCCCAAGCGGAGAGCTACGGCCTGTCAGTCAGCAGCTCTCCTCTCTACTCCTCCATGCTCATTGGAGCGCTAAACTGTGGAGGGGCGGGGAGCGGCCGTCTCAGGCTCACAGCGGCTCGCTTACAGGCTGAGACAGGCATCAGTTCAGGCACCTGGCGGATCCAGACTTTATTGTAGTGATGATGTGGTGCCTGGACTGATTCCAATGACGTCAGCAGAGAGCGAACTTCAGACCATAGGAGAAGCCCAGCCAAACAAGCTCAGGCTGGACTTCTCATTAACCACTTCCCGCCCGGTCAATAGCATATTGACGTCCGGGAAGTGGTTCCGTTATCCTGACTGGGCGTCATATGACGTCCTTCAGGATAACATGCCGCCGCGCGCCCGTGGGTGGCTCTTTACCACGTGATCAGCCATGTCCAATCACGGCTGATCACGATGTCAACAGGAAAAGCCGGTGATCGGCTTTTCCTCACTCGCGTCTGACAGACGCGAGTAGAGGAGAGCCGACCGGCGGCTCTCCTGACAGGGGGGGTCTGCGCTGATTGTTTATCAGCGCAGCCCCCCTCAGATGCCCACACTGGACCACCAGGGACTCCACTAGGATCACCAGGGAAGTGGGCAACATGTGGATGGCCAGGTATGTACCCCCTGGCCATCCACATGTGCAAATGATGCCCAATCTGTGCCAGTCAGTGCCCACAAATGGGCACTGGCTGGCACCATTAAGTAGCAATCAGTGCCACCCATCACCCAGCAATGCCACCCATCAGTGTTATCAGTGCCACCCATCAGTGTAATCAGCGCCACCCATCATTGTCCAGCAGTGCCACCTATCAGCGTCCATCCGTGCCCATCAGTGCCCACCTATCAGTGCCCATCAGTGCCCATCAGTGCCCATCCATGCCACCTATCCGTGCCACCCATAAGTACCCATCAGTGCCACCCATAAGTGCCCATCAGTGCCGCCTATGAGTGCCCATCAGTGCCGCCTATGAGTGCCCATCAGTGCCACATGAGTGCCCATCAGTGCCGCATACCAGTGCCACCTATCAGTGCCCATCAGTGCCACCTATCAGTGCCCATCAGTGCCGCCTATCAGTGCCCATCATCAGTGGCCGTCAGTGCCACCTCATCAGTACCACCTCATTGGTGCCACCTCATCGGTGCCCATCAGTGCCGCCTTATCAGTGCCCGTCAGTGCAGCCATATCAGTGCCCATCATTGAAGAAGAAAACGTACTTATTTACTAAAAATTTAACAGAAACAAAGAAAAACTTGTTTTTTTTTCAAAATTTTTGGTCTTTTTTTATTTGTTGCGCAAAAAATAAAAATCGCAGAGGTGATCAAATACCACCAAAAGAAAGCTCTATTTGTGGGAACAAAATTATAAAAAAATTGTTTGGGTACAGTGTTGTATGACCGCACAATTGTCATTCAAAGTGCGACAGTGCTGAAAGCTGAAAATTGGTCTGGGCGGGAAGGTGTCTAAGTGCCTGGTATTGAAGTGGTTAAATGACTTTGAGAGGATCTGCAAAGAGGAGTGGGACAAAATCCCTCCTGAGATGTGTGCAAACCTGGTGGCCAACTACAAGAAACGTCTGACCTCTGTGATTGCCAACAAGAGTTTTGCCACCAAGTACTAAATCATGTCCTGCGAAGGGGTCAAATACTTATTTCACTCATTAAAATGCAAATCAATTTATAACTTTTTTGAAATGCGTTTTTCTGGATTTTTTTTGTTGTTATTCTGTCTCTCACTGGTAAAATAAACCTACTATTAAAATTATAGACTGATCATTTCTTTGTCAGTGGGCAAACGTACAAAATCAGAAGGCGATCGAATGCTTTTTTCCCTCACTGTATGATGAGCTATGCATGCGCAGCTCAGGGCACATTCTCAGTGCGGTCAGAGCCTGTGCGCCAGGATAAGTGACTCCCATGCGTATGCGCAGGAGTTAAGTCATCCTACACCAGCCAATCAAAACCTAGCATCTAGAAGAAGCTGCCAATCATACCCCGACACCTGTGAGAAGCTGGGGAGAAGATGCCAGTGGATGTTGGAGGACAGGAGAGCATTTTGGGTGTTTAGTTCCAGAATTTCATATTTGTGAAGATTAGTGTTGAGGGTTATGGGGTTTCATTTAGAGCAGTCAAAGGAGGAATGTACAATTCAGGCTGTAACCTTGTAATAAAACTGTTGCATGATCTGTCACACTGCTCCTGTGTAGCACAGCTTTGCCATGTGACAAAATGAATACATTTCCCCCTGTGATTGCATAGTATCAGAGACCCCGGCACCCACCATTCACAGTGTAATGCTGCAAAGATCAGCGCTGACTTGCTTTAGGACCGCCCACTACGAGGAGCGGACCCAGTGCATTATGTGATGACTACAATGGAAGGCAGAACAGATCAAAAAATTGAATAATATAGAGCGTGGGGAGGATGTCTGACGGAGTTGGACCCAACATTCAGGGGCATTCAAAAGAGCCCTCATTTTTCTGGTGATAGTCCCCTTAACCACTTTCAGACCGGACCATTTTGCTGGCTTAAGACCAGACCACTTTTTGCGATTCGGCACTGCGTCGCTTTAACTGACAATTGCGCGGTCGTGCGACGTGGCTCCCAAACAAAATTGACGTCCTTTTTTTCCCTCAAATAGAGCTTTCTTTTGGTGGTATTTGATCACCCCTGCGGTTTTTATTTTTTGCGCTATAAACAAAAAAAGAGCGACAATTTTGAAAAAAACACATTCTTTTTTACTTTTTGCTATAATAAATATCCCCCAAAAATATATAAAAAAAGTTTTCCTCAGTTTAGGCCGATACGTATTCTTCTACATATTTTTGGTATAAAAAATCGCAATAAGCGATTATTGATTGGTTTGCGCAGAAGTTATAGCGTTTACAAAATAGGGGATAGTTTTATAGCATTTTTTTAAATAATTTTTTTTTACTAGTAATGGCGGCGATCAGCGATTTTTATTGTGACTGCGACATTATGGCGGACATATCGGACATTTTTGGGACCATTGTCATTTATACAGCAATCAGTGCTATTTAAATGCACTGATTCCTGTGTAAATGACAATGGCAGTGAAGGGGTTAACAACTAGGTGGCAGTGTAGGGGTTAAGTGTTCCTAAAGGCGTGTTACTAACTGTAGGGGGGGCGTGGCTGTGAGCTAGTGAACACTAATTTCTGCTCCAATCACAGGGAGCAGAGATCGGCGTCACTAGTTGCTAGGCAGAACAGGGAGATGCTGTTTATTTCCGCATCTCCCCATTCAGCCTTCCCGTGTGACAATCGCGGGTATCCCCGCGGCGATCGAGTCCGCGGGACCCGCGACCGGACTCACAGGGGTCCCGACCCGACCGCCGGCGCGCGCTCAAAGGCATTTTAAAGGGGACGCTCAAAGGCATTTTAAAGGGGACGCACCTGTACGCCCTTATGCCTGTCCGTGCCATTCTGTCGGCGTACATCGTCGTGCGCCAGTCGGGAGGCGGTTAAAGAAGAACTCCGGGTAAAAAATGTTTGACTGGTTGCTTTTATCTAGGGGATTTCAGAGCAGAGCTATACTTACCTAATCTGCTGATCCTCCAAGTGCAAGACCATTCCCCACTGCTCCTGCCCCCACTCTCACACTAGTGGCCTTGTGAAGGGTCTGTTCCTGGCATCATCATGCCCTTAGGCTAGCTGTGGATGTGAAGGCAACAGGAACAGTCCACTGCTGAATGTGGGGGAGCGTCGTTTTCTGGAGGATCAGGTAAATATAGCCTTACACTGCGCCCCTAGACAAAACAAGCAGTTAACCCATGCAGTACTGGCACAGCCCCACTACATGAGAGAAAACAAAATATCATGTATTTCTGCTTTAAAGTGACACTAAAGGTTAATTTTTATTTTTTTAAAACATATCATACTTACCTCCACAAGCAGCTTGTTTTGCACAGAGTGGCCCTGAACCTGCTCTTCTGTGGTCCCTCTGCGGCTCTCTCGGCTCCTCCTCACATTAGATAACCCCCTGGGAGAAGCCCTCTCTGGGGGGGTTACCTTGCATAGACAACAAATGCAGGACTCGCCCCCGCCCTCCGGCGGCCGCATCATTGGCTGTGCTGCTATCAATCTATCCAATCAACAGCTGAGAACCCCGGGCAGTGAGACGTTGCGTCCCCGAGGGTTCAGGTAAGTAAAACAGGGGGTTGGGGGGCGGTCACTGACAGGTGTTTTTTCACCTCAATGCATAGGATGCATTAAGGTGAAAAAAACACAAACCTTTACAGCCCCTTTAAAGCAGAGGTTCACACAAAAATGGAACCTCCACTTTTCAGAACCCTCCAGTGCCACCTTTCAGGCGGGAGGGGGTGCAGATACCTGTACAGGTATTTGCACCCACTTCTGGGCATAGATAGCCGCAGAATCTGCGGGTATCTACGCCACTCCCCCCCCGCTGTCTGCTGGGAAACACATGGGTCCCAGAGACAGCAGGGACCATCTGGATTGCACAGCGTGACTTGCGCATGCACAGTAGGGAACTGGGAAGTGAAGCCGCAAGGCATCACTTCCTGATTCCCTTACCGAAGATAGCGGTGGCAGCACCCGAGCGACAGATCGGCTTCGGGTGCCGACATGGCGGGCACCCTGGACAGGTAAGTGTCCATATTTGTAGCTGCTGACTTTTAAAAAATAAAAAAAATTGGTGGAACTCCGCTTTAAGAACTACCTGCACCTAATTCAGGCAAGCATTTGCCCTAGAGTCAGCAACATTACTGACATGTGCGGCAAACTCAGGTAGTTCTTACTACAGCCATGCGTTCAGGATCTGTTGCTATGGCAGCGACACATTCTTAAAGCGGCAGCACATTCTACTTTTCCCTGCAGGCTCGTGCCATAATGTGCAGGTTGCACCACATACTAGCAAAGAAAGACAAGCTTACCTTTTAAATTGCGCCCTTCTGTGGTGCGCTGTCACCTCTGCTTCCATCTTCCTTGCGGGTTTGCGCTCTCCAGACGTTTGAATGGTCGGGCTGTGATGACATCACTGCTGTGCATGCGCACGGGGAGTCACAACTGCGGCACAGTGCTCTCTGCAATGACAGCACAATCAATGTGCCCCAAATGCAGAGCTACTGGGCTGGTACCTACCTGTGACAGCTACATGGACCGGGCACACACATCGGGTGCAGAATTCAAAGGGTTCTCCGAGACCCCCCCCCCCCCTTTATACATTCCCCCCCATTGAGAGCAATGCAGCCACAGACCATCTAATGGTCAGGGTGTTCCTGAAGCTGGGTCAATGTCCGGTGTTCTCCCCCCATAGTAATAAGAAATGATGGGTGATGATGGTATTTACTGCAATACACCAGCAGGGGGCAGTCACTAATAGTCCTGAGTACCTTACCTCTATTATCTGCCCCCGGCGTCTCCGCCATCCTCCGTCCTTCCAGTAACCCGCTACTAACCGCTCTGCCAACTCCCAACCAAGTGACGTACTCCGCATCGGCTGGAGGGGGAGGGGCTAGCGGAATACTACGTGACAGGCAGCTCCGCGCAGCAGGCGGCTGTTTTTTGTGATAACATTATCTTGGGCTCCGCCCCCAGTGACGATGTATGGGGAGGAGTCGCGGAATACCATGTGACAGGCAGCGCTGGCTGTCCCCGATGAGAGGAGCGGATATGAGCAGAGTAAGGGACGAGGAGGTGAATATTGTGTTATTTATTCACTTCTATTTCATGACCTGCTAGGACTATACAGAGAGCCTGACTCTGTCATTCTGTGTGCTCCACACTGTGTCCCAAGAGGGAGCTCAGCCATGAACAACTCCATTGAAATCCCTTTTACAATGTCATTTCTATGGAGTTCTTCCCAGCTTGAAGCGGTTCTGCACACATTTCATTTAGTAAATCTCTTTGCCTTCCAAATCAGGCAAAGAGTACTAAATGAAGTGTGTTTTTTTTTTTTTTCCCACTTACCTTGTAATCAATGACTTCCTTTTCTCTGTCTCTGCGGGGGTGGGCGGGGTCTCTGCGTCGATCGTCGTCACACTGCACTGTCTCCTGGGATCTGGTGTCATTGATCCCAGGAGTCAGTGCGGACATCTTCCGAAATCTCGCGAGATGTCGGCAGATGTGCCGACATCTCGCGAGATTTCGGAGAACGTGAGCTGCACTTTGCCGTTACTGCGCACGCGCGAGCTCGGCGCAGTAACGGCGGTGCATGCTGGGCCATCTAAAGTGCCTGTGGGGTTTCACATGCCCACAGGCAAGATGGCCCCCAGCAGAAAAGCATTATATAAATAATTTTATTGGAGGAAAACCGGCTGTGATCGATTATAAAGATGGAACACGTGAGTCCCCCAATTTACCTCGTAATCCTTGGCATTGTATTCCCCCCCCAAAAAAAAAAAACACAGTGCAGAACCGCTTTAAAGTGGTTGTTAACCACTTCAATACTGGGCACTTCCTGCCCAGACCAATTTTCAGCTTTCAGCGCTCTCACACTTTGAATGACAATTGCGCGGTCATACTACACTGTACCCAAATTTCCCACAAATAGAGCTTTCTTTTGGTGGTATTGATCACCTCTGCGGTTTTTATTTTTTGCTAAACAAATAAAAAAGACCGAAAATTTTGAAAAAATATATGTTTTTTTTGTTTCAGTTTCAAAACTTTGTAAATAGGTACGTTTTCTCCTTCACTGATGGGCACTGATGGGGCTGCACTGATGGGCACTGATAAGGCGGCACTGATGGGCACTGATGAGGTGGCACTGAGGTGGCATTGATGGGCACTGATATGTGGCACTGATAGGTGGCACTGGTGGGCGACACGGATGGGCACTGATAGGTGGCACAAATTGGCACTGATAGCTGGCACAGATTGGCATGGATAGGTGGCACAGATGGGCATGGATAGGCGGCACAGATGGGCATGGATGGGCACTGATAGGTGGCACGGATGGGCACTGATAGGTGGCACGGATAGGCACTGATAGGCAGCATTTTTTTGTATTGGTGGATGCCAATCAGTGCCAAACAATAATGCATGTGTAAACCAATAATACACACTCTTGCCCTACCCTCTGTGTATCCCCACTTCGCTTATGTGTGAATCTCCAACAAAATAAATAAAGTAATTAGCTGCCACTCTTAAATAAATGAATAATGTGCAATATTCCTAGTATATAGTGTGGAATGAGCGGCGCTGGCTGCTATCTATGTAAAGTCAAACTATACAATAGAGTGAAATGTGGTGTATGAAAATAAATGAATAGAGTGATACAAATGACACACTTCTGTGCAATGTAACAACTTATATAGAAAACAAAATCACCCTGTGACATAAGTGATTAAAAACAATAAATAACTCAATACATAGAAATAACTCATGTATAAAAATATGAAAAAATGCAGAAAAGTGCAAAAAATAAAAATATATAGTATATATATATAAAAAATATAAAATATATCATAAAGTGTCCAATTCAGATAATACAAAAAATTCCACTTCAAATATGATCTGCCTATATATGGTGACCAGTGAATCACTCAAAGTGATGTTCCAAAAATAAATAAATTAATAAAAAAAAAAAAAAAAAAAATATATATATAATATATATATATATTTCCTGCAAAGGTAAAGCATAATGCATAGTAGCCCATTATGTGTCACTTACCTGAAAACAAAGCCTGCGATGTCACCAATGTCCCCACTAGCAGGGATCGTCCATCTTCACTCCTCTTCCTTCCGGGGCCACGAACTCCGGCTCTGTGACTGTCCGGAGTCGCGTGACATCACTCCTGCGCATACGCGCGGGAGCCGCCAGTCGCAGCATGACCCCCTTTAGAAACGGCCCGATCTGTCCTTTCTAAAGTGTGCATGCGCCGTAGACATCGTCGCACGGCTTTTTTGGAAATATCACCTAAACCGTGGATAAGGCTTACCTGTAGGTAAAAGTGATTGTACAGGGTTTACAACCAGTTTAAGCCACCTACAGGTGAGCCTTAATATAGACAGGACCCCTATCATCATTTCTATCAGTTTTATGGGGCCCTCTGATGTACTTAATTCTGAGGAACTGTCCCGCCAGTACACACTTAATGTTCGTCCGCACGCAATGTCTCGCCACCATTACTAGTAAAAAAATAAAATAATAAAAAAAAAGTCCCTGAATCTATCCCATAGTTTGTAGACGCTATAACTTTTGTGCAAACCAATCAATATTCGTTAATTTTTTTTTTTTTTTTTTTACAAAAAATATGTATCATAATACAAATTGGCCTAAATTGATGAAGAAATTTGATTTTTTTACAGATTTTTATTGGATATGTTTTATAGCAGAAACTAAAAAATCTATCCCATAGTTTGTAGACGCTATAACTTTTGTGCAAACCAATCAATATTCGTTAATTGGGATTTTTTTTTAACAAAAATATGTAGCAGAATACAAATTGGCCTAAATTGATGAAGAAATTTGATGAAGAATTACTGTTCAAAACTTTTTTTTAAATTGTTGCTCTTTTTTTGTTTATAGCTCAAAAAATAAAAACCGCAGAGGTGATCAAATACCACCATCTATTTGTGGGAAAAAAAGGAAATCAATTTTGTTTGGGTACAGTGTTGCACGACCCGCGTAATTCTCAGTTAAAGTAACGCAGTGCCGTATCGCCTAAAATGGCCTGGTCATTAAGGGGGTAAATACTTCTAGGGCTGAAGTGGTTAATTAATTAGCAGCTGGCATTGCACTCATATATACTACAACCTTATAGCACATAAATGTAATTTTGCAGTTTTTGCTTGTTTAGTCTTTTAATTTTGCAAAGAATAGATCAGAATATGTAAAAAGGAAATCAAGGCTGAAAATATTTAAAATGAACAACAGATTGCAAAAGAGAGTAGGACAAACCCAAAAATTCTTCAAATATATTAATATTATAAAGGTCAGGTCTGAACGTGTAGTCCCCCCTCCCAAGATAATTTTGAGTTGGTGACTGGGGACAAGGAGAAGGCATATTTATTAACCACTTGCCTGCTGGGCACTTTTATCCCCTTCCTGCCCAGGCCAATTTTTAGCTTTCATTGATGGGCACTGATGAGGCTGCACTGAACGGCCCTAATAAGCAGCACTGAAGGGGCCAGTACGATGAGGTCCTCCCAGAATCGCGGTTCCACACGGCCCCTGGGGCACGCACCCAGGTATGTCTGTGATCGCCGGGTTCTCGGAACCTGGCGCGCCACGGATCGGGGTAAAGGGCCAATCCCAGCGGCCCTTTAACCACGTGATCGCTCCATCCAATTGGACGAAGCAATCTCTGTCGACAAACCGGCGTCATGTCCAGTTTTCTCTCTCCTCATACCGATCACGTGAGGAGAGGAGGCTAAAGCTGCAGCGTGAGGCTGCTTAAGTGTGGAGCAGTGCCCAGGGGTGCCCTATCAGTGCTCAGAAGTGCCCCATTTGTGCCAAGGAGTGCCCCAGCAGTGCCAAGGCATGCCCCATCAGAGCCCAGCAGTGCCAAGGAGTGCCTCATTAGAGTCCAGCAGTACCAGGGAGTGTCCCAGCAGTGCAAAGGAGTGCCCCATCAGAGCCCAGCAGTGCCAAGGAATGCCCAGCAGTGCCAAAGAGTGCCCCATCAGAGTCCAGCAGTACCAAGGAGTGCCCCAGCAGTGCCACATCAGTGCCAAGGAGTGCCCCATCAGTGTCAAGAAGTGCTCTAGCAGTGCCACAGCAATGCAAAGGAGTGCTCCAGCAGTGCCACATCAGTGCCAAGCAGTGCCACATCAGTGCCCAGCAGTGCCAAGGAATGCCCAGCAGTGCCAAAGAGTGCCCCATCAGAGTCCAGCAGTACCAAGGAGTGCCCCAGCAGTGCCACATCAGTGCCAAGGAGTGCCCCATCAGTGTCAAGGAGTGCTCTAGCAGTGTAAGAGCAATGCAAAGGAGTGCTCCAGCAGTGCCACATCAGTGCCAAGCAGTGCCACATCAGTGCCCAGGAGTGCCACATCAGTGCCCAGGAGTACCATATCTGTGCCCTAGCAGTGCACATCTGCCCAAACAGTATTGCTCTATAGTGCCACCAAAGTGCCCATTAGTGCCAATACAGTGTCCATCAGTAAGGGCTCATCAGTGCAACCCTATCAGTGGATCCTCATCAGCTCCGTCAGTGCAGTAAAAATGTTTTAAAAATGCGTAGAAAATGCGTTTTCATTTTCTTTCAACATTTTCCAAAAACCTGTGGAAGAAAATGACATGTTCAAAAGACTCATTATGCCTCATAGAATATACGTTGGGGTGTTTTCTTTCCAAAATGGGGTCATTTTGTGGCTTATGTTCCTAGAACACCTGATGGTGCTCCCTGCATGTTGGGTCTCTGTATGTGGCCACGCTGTGTAAAAGTCTCACACATGTGATATCGTCATACTCAGGAGGAGTAAAAGAATGCATTTTGGGGTGTAATTTGTAGTATGCATATGCCATATGAGAGAAATAACCTGGTAATATGACAATTTTATGAGGAAAAAAAAAAGAAATACCTTGGAATGTCTACTTTCCAAAAAGGGGTCATTTGGAGGGTATTTATACTGTCCTGGCTTGTTAGTTCTCAAGAAATGAGATCAAGTGTGATCAGTTTTCAGTGATTGGCACCATAGCTTGTAGACCAAATAATATACACTAATTTGGGTTATTTTTACCAAAGATATGTAGCAGGATAAATTTTGGCCAAAATTACAAATTTGCTACATTTTATAACAGAAATGAAGAAAAATGCAATTTATTTCCAAATTTTTGGTCTTTTTTTATTTATAGCGCAAAAATAAAAAACCCAGAGGGGATTAAATACCACCAAAAGAAAGATCTAAAAAGAAAACAATGTACCAATGCACTACTGTTTTGTATGTTTACATGCTTCTTGTTCAATAAAAAGTTAATTGGGAAAAAAAGAAAGATCGATTTGTGTGAAAAAAAAAGGACAAAAATGTCATATGGGTACAGTGTAGCATGACTGAGTAATTGTCATTCAAAATGTGAGAGCACCGAAAGTTGAAAATTGGCCTGGTTAGAAAGGGGGTTTAAAGCGAAGTTCCGACCCCACCCTTTTAAAAATATAAAGTCAGCAGCTACACATACTGTACCTGCTGACTTTTAACATTAGGACACTTACCTGTTCTGGAGTCCAGCAATGTCAGCACCACGGCTGATGCTTACATCGGCTGGTCGGGTGCTGCCACTGCCATTGCTGGTAAGGGAACCCGGCAGTGTTGCCTTTCGGCTCTCTCACTGGCCCGGCAGAAGGGAAGGGAGGAGGGAGGAGGAAGAGGGGGGCTGAGCTTCTGACGTACTTCACCGCGGCCCAGTCTCCCAGGAGTGGGGAAGGGGACCTGTCAAAAACAGGTCCCTGTTCCCCCCTCCCCCCTTAAAGGTACCTAATGTGGCACTTTTGGGGGGGAACTCCGCTTTAAGTGCCCAGTGGGCAAGTGGTTAAAGCACAGTTTCGATCTATGTGGTGAATTTAGCTAATCACAAGTGAATATTCTTCAATGATCACAAGAGGGCAGCATTGCACAAGCATTCTTGTGACAGTATTGGTATATAGTTTCATGATGCATAAAAAGCAGAAAAAAAATGAGTTTTGGTTAAAGGACCCCCTCCTATAAACAATTATTTTTTTAAGTTTATATGTAAATTTGCCTCTGTTTACCAGATGGTGTTATCATTTGCAGCTGTAAGTGGCACTAATGGTTGTATTGTTATTGGTATTTTACCGGATGTATATAATGGCAAAAATCTGTACAGCACTTATTGTATTTTATTCGATTTTGTTCTTGACTCTAAAGCCTTGTACACACGGTTCGATTGTTTGCAGGGGATTGTCTGTTGACAGCCTGTTGTCCTAAAATCTTACTGTTAGTACGCTCCTTTAGACAATTTTCGGCGGACAATGATTCAACATTATAGTTTTGTATGGTCGGTACACAAAAGTCGAAAGTACAAACACACATGCTCGAAATCAATGCTCACCAAACACGAAATTAGCAGAAGGTGCCCAATGGGTGGCGCTCAAGAGTTGAAATTCCTCATAATACGTCACTGCCTTCGTGTTTGTGGCACGACAATTGTGTACCGTTAGTATGCAAGACAAGATCCTGGCACACACCCTTTTGACAAAAATCAGACGCTTGGTTGGCCTACAATTGTACTGCGTGTAAGAGGCTTAAGGCTGGCCATACATTATACAATTTTCTTGTACAATTTTCCTTTAGATTGACCAAAACCATATAATATGAGGTCAAACCTGAACAATTTAAATTTGTATGCAATCAGGCAGGTCCTTCTACTACATAGTTGAAGGTAAATCTAAAGAAAATTGAATAAGAAAATTGTATGGTGTATGGTCAGCTTTAAGTTCAAGACTTGAATTTCACCTGATTCCTGCTGCTTGTCGAAAGTCACAAAGTTTGATTAACCACTTTCAGACCGGACCAATTTGCAGCCAAAGGACCAGGCCCCTTTTTGCGATTCGGCACTGCGTCGCTTTAACTGACAATTGCGCGGTCGTGCGACGTGGCTCCCAAACAAAATTGACGTCCTTTTTTTCCCACAAATAGAGCTTTCTTTTGGTGGTATTTGATCGCCCCTGCGGTTTTTATTTTTTGCGCTATAAACAAAAATAGAGCGACAATTTTGAAAAAAATGCATTATTTTTTATTTTTTGCTATAATAAATATCCCCAAAAATATATAAAAAAAACATTTTTTTTCCTCAGTTTAGGCCGATACGTATTCTTCTACATATTTTTTGGTAAAAAAAATCGCAATAAGCGATTATTGATCGGTTTGCGCAGAAGTTATAGCGTTTACAAGATAGGGGATAGTTTTATAGCAATTTTATTAATAATTTTTTTTTATTATTAATGGCGGAGATCTGCGATTTTTTTTGTGACTGCGACATTATGGCGGACACATCGGACATTTTTGACACATTTTTGGGACCATTGTCATTTTTACAGCAATTAATGCATTTAAATGCATTGATTTCTGTATAAATGACACTGGCAGTTTAGGGGTTAACCACAAGGTGGCAGTGTAGGGGTTAAGTATGCCTAGGGGTGTTTTTTTTACTGTGGGGGGGCGTGGCTGTCAGCTAGTGAATGCTGATCTCTGCTCCAATCACAGGGAGCAGAGATCGGCGTCACTAGTTGCTAGGCAGAACAGGGAGATGCTGTTTATCTCGGCACCTCCCCGTTCAGCCGCTCCGTGAGACGATCGCGGGAGTCCCCGCGGCGATCGAGTCCGCGGGGACCGCGGCCGGACTCACGGGGGTCCCGACCGGCGCGGGAGCGCCCTCCTGCCTGTACGTGCCATTCTGTCGACGTATATCGTCGTGCGCCGGTCGGCAAGTGGTTAAAAAAATCAAAGGAGCCCAGTGGGAAACTGTCACCCACACAGTGAGTGCTTCCAGTGCGATTTACATGGGTGTTCTGTGCATCCTTGTGCAGGTAATCCCATTCATGTAAATTGGGGCTCAGTGGCTGCACAGACACAGTCACTGCTTCCAGGTTGTGCAAGTGTGGGTGCGTGAGGTTGGGGTCCTCGAACGCACACTGTCTGCTTTGGATACCCACACAGCTGTCAAATTGGAAGCAGTGACTGTGTCCTTGTAAGCACTGTGTCCCAATTGACATGAATGGAACTGATTGCACAGGAATGAATACCGGTGCATCCCCTTGTGAGCAAACACAGGCCTCACATGGGCATACACTTAAAGCTACAAATACTGCAGCTGCTGAATTGTAATATATGGACACTTACCTGTCCAGGGAGCCCCCCGCCATCCTTGTTAATGGAATCAGGAAGTGAAGCTGTGCGGCTTCACTTCTTGGTTCCCTACTGCACATGCACAATTGGCGATGCGCATCCTCACTGGTCCCTGCTGTGTTCTGGGACCCGTGTGTTCCCAGAAGACAGCGGGGGAGGACAGAGTAGGCGCCGGAAGTGGCGTAGGTCACCGTGATCACCGCTGTTATCTATGACAGGAAGCGGGAGAAAATACCTGTATTAGACAGGTATCTGCTCCCTCCTCCCACTGAAAGTTTTCACTGCCAAATGTGACACCAGAGGAGGGGAGGATTCCAAAAAGTGAAAATTCCAACTTCGCTTTAAGTATATCTGTGAGGTCTATGTGTGCATGGCTTCATCCATGAGGATCCTTTCACACCTTTGTGTTTTGGTGCATTTTTTTGCTTGATGCAGTTCCAATTGAAAACTCTCTCTCTGAATTAAAGTAAAAAAACAAAAACGCTCCACTATCTGTTCTACCCACCCCCCATCCCTAAACACCTGGTTCTGTGTCCCTCTGTAAAACTCCTGTGAGGAGAGAGCAGGGAAGTAGCTTAGTGGTGTTGTGTGTGTCTATGGACACACAGCTTGTTGTAGGACCCATTGGAGGTGCACACGCACGTATGCCTCCTTAGCACCCAGCTTGCTACTGGAGGCACTTGAAAGAGAGAAGAAGTCTACAGCACTAGAAGAGGACAAAAGCAACGTTTCTGTACAATTTTTTTTTTTACTATAATAATGCATCCCAGCATACTACAGCTGTGCTAATATCAAAAAGTTCACTCATTTTTCTTTAAAGCCCAACTCCGGGTAAAAAAGTTTCCCAGTGGATCTATGCCTGCATTTCAAGGGTTAACTGCTCGTTTTATCCAGGGGAGATTAGAAAGCTTATACGCACCTGATCTTCCACTCCACCTGCGAAAAGTGCTCCCCCATGATCCAGTGGTGGACTATTCCTGATGTCAGGATATGGGCTTGATGATGTCAGGAAAAGTCCACTGTGCTAGACTAAAGGGGTGGGGGGGGACAGGAGCCACAGGGATCGATCTTGTGCGGGGAGGATCAGAGGATCAGGTAAGTGTATATCTCCATTCTCCAATCCTCTTGACAAAAATGAGCAATAAACTCTTGCAGTGTTGGCATAGCCCCGCTGCAAAGGAAAACCTTTTTTTTTGCCTGGAGTTGGGCTTTATTCTAAATTCTCTATAACCTACTACTGCCACAACACACAGACCACCTTACAGTGCAAGTAGGATGGCCCTTTCTTTCCAAATCACCAATATCTTGCAGGCTTCCAAGGCAGCTTTGAATATTTTTGTTAGCAGTGAGAAACAGCTCAGCACTCACAGTTGTTTGCATCTAAGCTCTAATGAGTAGGGCCCTCTGATTGCTCCTGTATTGAATTGTAACTGTACTGTAACCCTCATGAAGTGGTTTGATCAGGTGCATTACAGCAATGCCTTTATGAAAAACTGAACTACTGAAGAAGTGAAACTGAAGTGGGTATATTACCCAGTATTGAAGCATTAACCGCTTGCCGACCAGCCGCCGCAATTGTACTGCGGCAATATGGCTCGGCTGCACGAATCGCTGTCATGTTACGTCACTTTTATATTTGGCCACTAGGAGCGCCGGCGTGCCGCCCGCTCGCCCACGGAGCTGATGTGAGTGCCCGGTGGTCGCGATCACCGCCAGGCTCCCGCAATCACTCGGGGCAGACAGAGAACAGGGATCTGTGTGTGTAATCGCACAGATCCCGGTTCTCTGAGGGGAGTACAGACAGATCGTCTGTTCATACAGAGTATGAACAGCGATCTGTCATCTCCCCTACACAGTGCTCTCCGCCCTTCAGTTAGAACACACACTAGGGAACACATTAACCCCTTGATTGCCCCCCTAGTGGTTAAACCCTTCACCGCCAGTGACATTTTTACAGTACTCAATGCATTTTTATAGCACTGATCGCTGTAAAAATGCCAATGGTCCCCAAAATGTGTCAAAATTGTCTGATGTGTCCGCCATAATGTCGCAGATAAAAAAACGCAGATCGCTGTCATTACTAGTAAAAAAATAATAAAAATAAAAATGCCATAAAACTATTATTTTGTAGACGCTATAACTTTTGCGCAAACCAATCAATATACGCTTATTGCAAATATATATAAAGAAGAATACATATTGGCCTAAACTGAGGAAAAAAAATGTTTTTTTTTTTTAGATATTTATTATAGCAAAAAGTAAAAAATATTGTGTTTTTTTAAAAATTGTTGATCTTTTTTTGTTTATAGCGCAAAAAATAAAAACCGCAGAGGTGATCAAATACCACCAAAAGAAAGCTATATTTGTGGGGAAAAAAATGCTGTAAATTCTGTTTGGGTGCAATGTCGCACGACCGCGCAATAGTCAGTTAAATAGATGCAGTGTCGAATTGCAAAAAGTGCTCTGGACAGGAAGGGGGTAAAATCTTCTGGGGTGGAAGTGGTTAAAGTGGTGGGACACCCTGAAAATAAAAACTTGGGAGAAAGTTAGTAACAATTTAAAAAAAAAAAAAATATATTTTTTTTTTTTACTTACCAGAAATGGCTGTTGCTAGGCAGATCGTCCTAATCTGCCTCCTCCAGCGCCGCAGTGATCTTCTCTTCTTCCGTCTTCAGGTGAATGGGGCGCGGTGTGTTTTGGGAACTGTGTCCCACAACACACCGCGTTTTAATTCACAAATACGACTCGCGCATGCACAGTTGGCCGCGCGCCGACTCGCGCATGCGCAGTAGGCCACGCGCCAACTCGCCCATGCGCAGTAGGAAACGAGAAGCCGTTTCCTTACTCAGGATGGCGGCGCTGGATCCGGATAGCCGAGGGACATCTCGGCCTCCACCAACGACATTGCGGACGCCCTGGGAGGGTAAGTGTACTTTTTAAAAGTCAGCAACTACTTTTTTTTTAGCTGCTGACTTTTAAAAAAATTTTTTTTTAGGTGAAACCCCGCTTTAAAGTGATATTAAAGTCTTTTTTTTTTTTTTTAAATAACAAACATTTTATACTTGCCCGCTCTGTGAAGTGGTTTTGCACAGAGCAGCCTGGATCCAACTCTTTTCGGGTTCTCTCGCCAGAGCTCCTGGCCCTTCCCTCCTGCCAAGTGCCCCCCCAGCAAGCAGCTTGCTGCGGGGGCACCCAAGCAGGCTCGCTCCTGAGCAGCAACTCTGCATGTCCGTTCACACACAGAGCAGCGGTGTGGCCAAGCCCTCTCCCTTTCATAAATGGCTGTCATCGGGAGCAGTGATCGCTGTCATGTGAGTTGTAGCCCATCCCCCCCACAGTTAGAAATCACTCCCTAGGAAACACTTAACCCCTTCATTGCCCCCTAGTGGTTAACCCCTTCCCCACCAGTGTCATTTACACAGTAATCAGTGTGTTTTTATAGCACTGATTGCTGTATAAATGACAGTGGTCCCAAAAATGTGTCAAAAGTGTCTGATGTGTCCACCATAATGTCACAGTCACGATAAAAATCACAGATCGCCACCATTACTAATAAAAAAAAAAAAATTATAATAAAAATGCCATAAAACTATCCCCTATTTTGTAGATGCTATAACTTTTGCGCAAACCAATCAATATATGCTTATTGCGATTTTTTTTACCAAAAATATGTAGAAGAATACATATCGGCCTAAACTGAGTGAAAAAATATATTTTTATATTTATTATAGCAAAAATTAAAAAATATTGTGTTTTTTTCAAAATTTACACTCTTTTTTTGTTTAAATAAAATAAAAACCGCAGAGGTAATCAAATACCACCAAAAGAAAGCTCTATTTGTGTGGGGAAAAAAAGGACGTCAATTTTGTCTGAGTGCAACGTCTTACGACCGCGCAATTGTCAGTTAAAGCGACGCAGTGCGAATCGCAAAAAGTGCTCTGGTCAGGAAGGGGGTAAAATCTTCCGGGGCTGAAGCGCTTACTGTAAGGTTTAAAAACAAACATAAATGAGGGGAAGAAGGAGAAAAGAAAAATTGATTCCAGGGCCATTAAGTGGTGGTATTTTATGCATTCTTTTTAGGAGAATAAAGATATCAGTTAGTGATATCAGCACATAAGTTCCACTTAATCTTCTTCTCCTCAACATGTGTTTGAAATTGAATCCTAGCAGAAGGCTTTCCAGGAACTTGTTTCCACTGCGGTCCTTGCCATGTTGTAGTGACTGGCCTGCACTGTACAACCATTTAGCTTATTAGGAGGCCTTCAGAGTGATGAATTGCAGAAACCTCCAGCTATTTCTGTGCTCTTGACCTTGACAATGGTATATTAAATATGAGGTCACATTTTTGGTGCTTTGAATTAGGGATGCACCAATACCATTTTTTTTACGAGTACCAATACTTTTGTATGGACACCGCAGTGAGGGCTTCGATCTCAGGTAAGTATTACAAAATGAGTTATGAAATACTCACCTGAGATCGAAGCCCCCGCAGCGGTCCTGGCACACTGCTCTGCCCAGTGACATGTCTCCCGGAGTTATTTCCGGGTATCGTGGGCTCTGACGCTGTGATTGGCTGGAGCTGCAATGACGTCACTCCCGCGTTTGCGCACAGGAGCCGCCGGTAACGGCACATCAGCTGCTTCAGTGCGCATGTGCCGATGATGTCAGCACATACTGATACAGGGGATATCCACGGTAGCTATAGGTAAGCCTTATTATAGACTTGCCTGTTGTGAAAAGTGGTCCGTAAGGGTTTACAACCACTTTAAATGCTTGCCGATCAGCCGCCGTCATTATACTGCAGCAGGTTGGCTCCCCTGGGCGAGCCGCTGTTCTGTCAAAAGCTCCAACCTGTCAAAAAGTCCAACCGCATGTACTGCGCATTTGCGAGCGCGTGCACGATAAGGAGTTTCTTCTGCACGTCGGATTGCGACGTAAAAGCCATCAACTACACCAACTCCTCTCAGTGCCGCATCGCGCCTGTGCGGCTTTCGTAACACAGACTTAAATAATTCCATCAAATACTCCAACTCATATCGCAGCAGTGCGCCTGCGCAGGAAGAATGGCAAAGCAATTAACATGATGAAGTGGCAAAATAATGTACGGAACAATGTGTGGATAGTTATGCAAATACATTGTTCCGTACATTATCTTGCCAGTTCATTATGTTCATTGCTTAGCATCTTGCATGATAAAAGCCGGTATTTTTTCCTCACTCTCCATGTATGTCCTTTGTTTTATGTGTGAAACACACGATCACAAGATCTGACAGATGTCATCCTTCCCGTGCAGGCGCACTGCTGCAATGTGATTTTTTTAGTGTGTGAAACAAAGGGCGCACAGATGAGATGCAAAGCAATTACCATGATTAACTGACAAAATAATCTACTGAACAAAGTGTGGTGGATATGTATGCGACTGTGAACATAGTTATGCAAATAAATCAAATACAATTACAGATGCCTGTGTCTGGGTGACTGGCTTATAATAGGACAAGCAGATCACCTTACCAATCCCAATATACAGTACCCATCAGGTCCATCAGAACTTGACATTACCACATCCAGGGGACCAATGTGACCTAGCACTCCAACACTCAGGGGACCCATATTCCTAGCATCTATTGTCCCCAGCATCCAAGGGACCCCAATCCCAGGATCCAATATGAGGAACCAACCATCCAAAACACACTCAGGGGACCCCTTCTCCGCTGGGGACAGGCATCCTATCTCCCCTGAGGAATGGGACCCTTTCTTCCCTGGGGACAGGGGCACCCATCTTACCTGGGGACAGGGACCCTATCTCCCCCGGGGAATGGGACCCCTTCTCCCCAGGGGACTCCATCTCACCTAGGGACCCCATCTTCCCTGGGGACCAGGACCCCACCTCCCCTAAGAACAGAAACCTGATCACCCTGAGTGTGCCAACCTCACCGCCCTGCCTGATCACCTTGAGTGTGCCAACCTCACCGCCCTGCCTGCCATGTGTCCTGTGTGAGGGCCCTCCTGTAACAGCTCTTATCAGGACTTCACCCCACTGTGTGCTCCCCCTACATGGATACATGGATGGGCTCCCACTACACGATTGACCCCTCTGTATGCTCCTCCTACACGACTGTCCCCTCTGTACGCTCCTCCTACATGACTGTCCCCTCTGTGTGCTCCCCCTACACGGGGGACCCCTCTGTGTGCTCCTCCTACATGACTGACCCCCTCTGTGTGTTCCCCCTACACGGGAGACCCCTTGGTTTTCTCCCCCTACATGTCCGCATACTCTGACCACCTCCTGTATCCTGTGCACATCCTCTGACCACCACCTGTATCCTGTGCACATCCTCTGACCACCACTTGTACCATTTCCACATCCTCTGACTGCCTCCTGTATCCTGTCCGAATCCTCTGACCACCACCTGTACCATTTCCACATCCTCTGACTGCCTCATGTATCCTGTCCGAATCCTCTGACCACCACCTGTGCCATTTCCACATCCTCTGACTGCCTCTTGTATCCTGTCCGCATTCTCTGACCACCACCTGTATCCTGTCCGTATCCTATGACCACCTCCTCTACCATTTCCACATCCTCTGATCGCCTCCAGTATCCTGTGCGCATCATCTGACCACCTCCTGTATCCTGTGCACATGTTCTGACCACCTCCTGTATCATGTCTGCAGCCTCTAACCACCTCCTGTATCCTATCCACAGCCTCTAACCATATCTTGTATCATGTCTGCAATCTCTGACTATCTCTTATCTTTTATCATGTCTGCAGTCTCTGAGGGGAAGTCTGGAGAGGAATCAAGAGTGAGAGCGCCGCCAGGATGGGGATTACGGGAGGAGTCAGAGGTGTATGTACTGTGGAGAAGAGACTATAGAATAAAACCAGAGCCACCAACTTGGAGCTGTCTAACTGGGCCCTGCACAGTGCACCTGAGAGGAGGTCAGTGACAGTGCCATCAGACCAGTCTGAAGGGGGTCACTGATGTAACAGGGGAGTGAATACAATAATGTAAGGGGGCGCTGATATAAAGGTTTCCCCTTATATCCGTAACCCCCCCTTACCTTACTGTATTCACTCTGCGGAAGGTGAGTCCCCCCCCCCTCCCCACATCACAGTTCCGGGCATTACCCTTTACATCAGAGTCTGCAGGATTCCCCCTTACAGTGCAAGGGAACTCAGATGTAAAGGAAAATGCTGCAGAGCATGATCTAAGGGGAAACTCTGATGTAAGGGGTGCTCTGGTCACCAGCGACCACCTTATATCAGAGTCCACTTTATTCCCATTTACATCAGAGTTCCCACTTACATCAGAGTCTGCAGCATTGCCCTTTACATCAGTGTTCCCCTTTACATCAGGGTTTGCAGAGTTCCCCCTTTAAGATTAAAAGGGATGGAGACCCAGAGACATGTCTAGGGAACACAGAGGGTGCATGGGTTAGGTCCCCTGGACGGTGGGGACGATAGATGCTATGAATATGGGTCCCCTGAGTGTTGGGGTGCTAGGTCACATGGGTCCCCTGGATGTGGTAATGTCAAGTTCTGATGGACCTGATGGGAATTGTATATTGGGATTGGTAAGGGGATCTGCTTGTCCTATTATAAGCCAGTGACCAAGACACAGGCATCTGTAATTTTATTTGCTTTATTTGCATAACTATGTTCACAGTCGCATACATATCCACCACACTTTGTTCAGTAGATTATTTTGTCAGGTAATCATGTTAATTGCTCCCAAAATTAGTAGCAGAAAACTGGGAGGAGATATATGGGTCCCCTGGATATAACTCAGCAACCAGGCTCCTCTTGAGATGCCAGCTTGTTGACCCTCCTCCGAAGAGTCCTCCCCGGTCACCTATACGAGCTGTGGTGCCCCTCGAATAATGAGAGCACACCAGGACGCCTTGAATCCTCCTTCAGTTACTGGGCCTTGGGCTAACCGGCTCCGAGACTCGGGAACAGACGGATCCTTGCCCCAGACCATGCGTGTCTGTGGGGCTAGTCAAACTGACCATATTTGCGGGACGGCTAGTGCTCCCAGGCCTGGGACCCCTCGCAGGGCTACCCCGGTCCAGAACCAGGAAACAGGACTGCAGCCGAACCCCGAGCACGTGACTTCAGCACCTTAATTACCCTTCCCCAGACTACCCAGCGGGGCCAGGCGCACCCACTGATTGGCTCCAACTAAGACCTCCAACCAGGCCTGGTTCTAGGCCTGTCATGTGTACCTCACTGCACCCATGACCAGACAGAACCCTAGTACAGCCCAGCCAAACTGATGCCAAAGTTAACCTGCACAATTAACCCTCAGAACCCTATTACTGTTCTGAGGGAAAAACTAAATTTCCACACTTGTGAAAGTGTGACCGCTACAACAGTATCTCACAAAAGTGAGTACACCCCTCACATTTTTGTAAATATTTAATTATATCTTTTCATGTGACAAGACTGAAGAAATTACACTTTACTTCAATGTAAAGTAGTGAGTGTTCAGCTTGTATAACAGTGTACATTTGCGGTCCCCTCAAAATACCAACACAGCCATTAATGTCTAAACTACTGGCAACAAAAGTGAGTAAACCCTAGGTGAAAATGTCCAAATTGGGCCCAATTAGCCATTTTCCTTCCCTGGTGTCATGTGACTAGTTAGTGTTACAAGGTCTCAAGTTTGAATGGGGAGCAGGTGTGTTAAATTTGGTGTTATCGCTCTCACTCTCTCATACTGGTCACTGGAAGTTCAACATGGCATCTCATGGCAATAAACTCTTTGAGGATTTGAAAAAAAGAATTGTTGCTCTACATGAAGATAGCCTTGGCTATAAGAAGATTGTCAAGAAACTGAAACTGAGCTGCAGCACAGTGGCCAAGACCATACAGCGGTTTAACAGGGCAGGTTCCACTCAGAACAGGCCTCGCCATGGTCGACCAAAGAAGTTTAGTGTACGTGCTCAGCATCATATCCAGAGGCTGTCTTTGGGAAATAGACGTATGAGTGCTGCCAGCATTGCTGCAGAGGTTGAAGGGGTGGGGGGTCAGCCTGTCAGTGCTCAGACCATACGCCACACACTGCATCAAATGCATGGCTGTCGTCCCAGAAGGAAGCCTCTTCTAAAGATGATGCACAAGAAAGCCCGCAAACGGTTTGCTGAAGACAAGCAGACTAAGGACATGGATTACTGGAGCCATGTCCTGTGGTCTGATGAGACCAAGATGAACTTATTTGGTTCAGATGGTGTCAAGCGTGTGTTGTGACTACCAGGTGAGCAGTACAAAGACAAGTGTGTCTTGCCTACACTCAAGCATAGTGGTGGGAGTGTCATGGTCTGGGGCTGCATGAGTTCATTGAGGGAACCAATGCCAACATGTACTGTGACATACCGAAGCAGAGCCTGATCCCCTACCTTCGGAGACTGAGCTGCATGGCAGTATTCCAACATGATATCGACCCCAAACACACCTCCAAGATGACCACTGCCTTGCTAAAGAAGCTGAGGGTAAAGGTGATGGACTGGCCAAGCATGTCTCCAGACCTAAACCCTATTGAGCATCTGTGGGGCATCCTCAAACGGAAGATGGAGGAGTGCAAGGTCTCTAACATCCACCAGCTCCGTGATGTCGTCATGGAGGAGTGGAAGAGGACTCCAGTGGCAACCTGTGAAGCTCTGGTGAACTCCATGCCCAAGAGGGTTAAGGCAGTGCTTGAAAATAATGGTGGCCATACAAAATATTGACACCTTGGGCCCAATTTGGATATTTTCACCTAGGGGTGTACTCACGTTTGTTGCCAGTGGTTTAGACATTAATGGCTGTGTGTTGAGTTATTTTGAGGGGACAACAAATTTACCAAATTTACACTGTTATACAAGCTGTACACTCACTACTTTACATTGTAGCAAAGTGTCATTTCTTCAGTGCCATCACATGAAAAGATATAATAAAATATTTACAAAAATTGGAGGGGTGTACTCACTTTTGTGAGATACTGTATAAAAAAAAAAAAAAATGGGATTATAACCTTCCCTTACTCAAAAAGGAAATAAAAAGTTAGTTCCACTTTAAGGCTGTGTTTACACCTATGTGGGTTTCCCTGCATCCAATTCGCATGACAGGAGATTGTAACTGTCTCTCTATGGAACCAGTTCACATATCTCCATTGCCGCTGCAGGACGGCTTGCACAGGAACGCTGTGTGTCTTTGGCTCCATTTCAGGGCCGAATTCAGGCAAAAATTCAGCCCTGCTTCGTCCCTGAATGGAGAACAGGGACGCACTGGACCGCCACTGTGAGCCGCATCCGTCGGAGGTATGAACCCAGCCTAAAGTTGATCTCCTGCTCTATTCACCCTTGTACGACTAGACTTTGGAGTGTAACTTTGACACAACTTTGGATGGGTGCAACTTGGATACGACTTTGGCTTAGACCAGTGATGATTGACAACTGTTGCACACAAGTTTCATTGTATAACATTCAAGATTAATGCAGACAATGAGGAGCACTTAAAGCGTTTGTTACCCCAACACTTCATATTCCTGATATGTGCCTGCTGTACCAGGTACTTGTGTGAGAAAGTATCCTGTTCTCTTTGTATTGCTTCCTTTGTGTGAAATCCCTGATGTTCCTGTTAGTCCCATTGCTTTCCTATTAAAAATTGACCACACTAAGCAGGAGAACACAGCATGGTCAGTTCTCTAGCTAAGTTGGGAACTCAGTGTTCTGTCCTCCAATAATCAGAATTGTCCTGACACGACCCCACTGCACAGCCATTCACTGGGAAAGTTCAATATGCTGCTGCTTCTCCTCCCCCAGCTCCTATGCAGCTGAGAACAGAGAATCTGTGATCACTTATGAAAAAAGGTATTTATAATGTTTTTTATATCTATACACAAATGTTTTGCCTATCGTTTCTACTGAATGGGTTGTTTTACAAGGTGATCATTTACAATCACTTTATTATTGCAATGCATTTTCCAGCATGTTGGAATTATTCAGTGAAAGTATGTTGATCCCTGCAAAGAGTAATAAATAATTGTAAATGTTACACTTACAGCTAGTTTGGCTGTACTTCTGTGACCCGTTTTCAGCCACACAGTGTTTGGGTCAAAAGGTCAGGGTCAGTATATTTTGGGCAGGATTTTTTTTTAACCACTTCCTGCACGGCCTATAGCAGAATGACAGCCAGGAAGTGGTTCATCCTGACTGGGTGTCATATGATGTCCAGCAGGATAAGCCACGATCGCGTGCCCGCGGGGGCACGCAGAGTGACGATCGGTGGTCTGGTATGTCAGCCTGACACACCACAGCTCTGATCTACGTAAAGAGCCTCTGATGAAGGCTCTTTACCATATGATCAGCTGTGCCCAATCACAGCTGATCACCGTGTGACCAGAGGTGATCAAATACCATCAAAAGTAAGCTCTATTTGTGGGGAAAAAATTATAAAAATTTTGTGTGGGTACAGTGTTGCATTACTGCAAAATTGTCATTCAAAGTGTGAGAGCGCTGAAAGCTGAAAATTGGTCTGGGCAGGAAGGTGTGCAAGTGCCCAGTATTGAAGTGGTTAATTAATTGGCATCAGTATCGGTGTGTTTTAGGTAGGACAAAAAAAAAGCAAATTGTGCACTATTGTTTCTGGACTGTACTACGGCTACAAACAACAACTGACATACACATAGATGGTATCGCTGCGAGCGTCAGAAGTAGGAGAATTTTGTTTTGGGTCTTCTTTGGTGGTAGGTAATGGTAGTAACAAGAAATATACAGATACATTTTAAAAATATATATGATTTTTGTTTCAGTTTTCCTTTGATAATAAAAAAATAAAAATAAATCAGGATATCCCTAACCATTTGCTACCAAATGAAAGGCCAATTTGTCCTGAAAAAAAGCAAGGTATAATCCACCTGGATGCACAAAGTAGTTGTGATGGTATGTACAGTTTTACCAACATATGTAAAAATTGCAAAATTGTGCTTAGGCATTATGCTGGAGGTGATTGTAGCCGATGTGTTTTACCCTTAGGTGTGAAGGGGTTAAACAAGTGTGTAATTGATGAGGTTTTGTTTATTTTCTCCCAATTTGTTCTTAAAATGCTCATACAATTTAGACAGAGTGCTTTAAAAAAAACGTTTATTTTGCATTATACAACAAAATAATAGACACACTAATCTGAAATCACAAACGTAAAAAAATAAAAAGAACATACAATTTCTAAAGCAGGAATTGCAGTCTTAGGGCACCGAAGTATGTGCCGGAGTCATGCAGAAATTACATAGTGCAGAACATTTTAGTAAACTTCGAAGGACTGCCAAAGTATTATATTAATCTACTGAGTTTATATATTTCCAATCATCACTAAATGCGTTTGTTACAGCAATGATACCAGACATAGTAAAGCAGTGTATATTATAAAGCAGTCCAATCTAAAAGTGACTTTGTCATTGACAAGCCTACAGCATTGTCACTTTCTGCATTTGATGACGTTCTGATGTATTTAATTGAATTTGTATGGTATTATGGTTTGTAGCGCCATCTTAAAGCGGAGGTCTGCCCACCGCTGCAAAAATTAAAAGCCAGCAGCTGCACATACTGCAGTTGCTGATTTTTAATAATCGGACACTTCCCTGTCCTGGAGTCCAGCGATGTCGGCACCGCAGCTGATGTTTCCATCAGCTGTCAGGTGCTGCCACCTCCATTGCGAGTAAGGGAATCCGGCAGTGTAGCCTTACGGCTTCACGCCGGTTAACCCTACTGCGCATTCGTGCCAGGCCCTGCTCCTCTCTCCTACTGGCCCGGCGGCCGGGGAAGGAGGAGGGAGCACCGCGGTGATCTCAATACCCGCGACTGAGGCTCCCGGAAGTGGGGACAGCATACCTGTGAAAGACAGGTATCCTGCCCCCCTTCCCCCAAAAGGTGCCAAATGTGGCACCGGAGGGAGGAAGGAGTACAATGAGCAGAAGTTCCACTTTTGAGTGGAACGCCGCTTTAAGCTGGGTATACACTATGAGAGAATCGGAAGAAAAATTCTGTACAATGCATGATCGTTTGATTTTTGTATAGCGTGTACGCAACTTTTGACATCCAATTCAGACTTTCCAAACATTTACGAATAGACAAACTCAAAAATTGTTCTCCTACGTGAACAGAACTAATGGTTTTCGTTTAATGTGTACTGTTTTCTTACAATTTTCGTACGAGCATTTTACATTTGTTTTTGGTACATTTCCATTAAAGTCTATGGGGCACAAAATCGCACTGCATCACACCCAAATTAGCACCTGTACCTACCCCAAAATCGCATTGCAGTTGCGTTGCATTCATGTGAACAGTCACCATTGAAATCAATGTGATTTCTGGTACCATGTGATCCTGTGTGACTCAAGGTGCCTCTGAAATTGCACTAGTATGAACCAGGCCTAAACTTAGGTTCACACTGCTGCAATCAGATTTTGATCCAACTTTCAGTGTGATTATTTAATGCTACTTGGATGCAGTTTGCATATTCTATGGCAGTGGTCATCAACCCTGTCCTCAGGACCCACTAACAGGCCAGGTTTTATGTATTACCTTGGGGAGATGCAGACTAGAATACTGCAATTACTGAGCAGCAAATGATATCACCTGTGATGTATTTCAGTTATCTTGCAAACCTGGCCTGTTAGTGGGTCCTGAGGACAGGGTTGATGACCACTGTTCTATGGGACCAGAGTTGTGCTGGAATCGCACCAAAGTAGCAGAGGATCATCTTCCATAATTGGGCTGTACTGCATTGATGTGAACAGGCACCAATGAAAACAATGTGATTTCCATTGTCATGCGATTCTGTGTGACCCAAGTCGCATTTGAAATTGTATTAGTGTGAACCAGGCCTAAGGCTAGGTTCACACTTATGTGGTGTGGGAAACGCAACGATCTGTGTGCATTTCCCACACTGAATGCAAATTTTGCTGCCCTTGCGATCTGCTGCAGGTGTCAATACAAAATTAAAGACAACCCAAACACAGTGTGTTTGCCTGCACCAGATTGTGCACCAGGCAGTGGTGTAGTGGATAGCACTCTCAACTAGCAGTAAAAAGGGTCGCTGATTCAAATCCCAACCATGACACTACCTGCCTGGAGTTTGCATGTTCTCCCTGTGCCTGTGTGGGTTTCCTCCGGGTACTCCGGTTCCTCCTACACTTGAAAAGACATGCTGGTAGGTTAATTGGCTTCTGTCCAAAATTGGCCCTAGTATATGAATGGGGACCTTGGCCTGTGGGCTCCTTGAGGGTAGGGACCGATGTGAGTGAGTAATGTACAGGGATAGAGACAATTGTAGACACACACCCACACTCACTCAGGTTGAACTGGATGGACTGGTGTCTTTATTCAACCTTACTAACTATGTGGTCTGCTTGAGGTGTGGCTCAAAAAAGTGCATGCACTTCTTTGGTTCAATGCAGTGCAAATTAACAACATTCAAAATGATTGGCTCAAATTGCACCACATCGCATGTGACTTGGAACAGAAATGTGGTGCGGTTCCTGTGCAATTCACATGCGGTTTATAGTGTAAATGGAGAAACAACTACATTGTGTAGTGCAAACAAACCAAAGGGTTTTTATTTTAGCATACCTTTGGCTTCTTATTATTACAGCACTTGTTTTTGCACTATTGACTTTTATCACCAATGTAAGATAGTAAGTTATCCTGTCCAGAAAGCTGCATTTTATTTTTCACAATGTGGCCTAAACTCCCATTAGTTATGTAAACTAAATTTCATAAATTCTGGATTGGATTCCTAACAAAAAAAGCTAAATTATATTTAATGTGGTAGGTGCTTTGTGCAAATGCAGCTATTTAATTCTAACTTCTAAAGTTGGTAACAGTGCAGTGACTTTTTTAACTGAAAAATTATAAATTCTAAATTATATAATAGGTTGCACCCTATGGCTGAGATAATTTTTGGAAACTAAATAGAACCAGCTGTTTGGAAATCGTTTTACTTGGCCTAAGTCAAATCCCCAATTTGTCTGGTTTTGTTTGTGGATTTATTTTAATACCACTAGTAAATGATCTCCTCCCCAGGGAGTTCTGTTTTTGCATTACTGATGAACTTCCATTTTTATATCATCTGAAAGCACGTTTACTAATAAATTCCATATTCAATCCTAAAATATGAAGGGCTTACACTTAAGCCTTGTGTGTTAAACTAACTGCAATTTAAGCCTTTGGGTAGAGGGTGACGGCGTCATATCCTTCTGGGGGTCTCATCCGTGCTCTTGCATGGCCTTCACAGTACAGCTGGCCCTCCACAAAGAAATATCCTTTCTGTTTCAAGTTTAGGTTGCAGTCTGCACATACAAAGCAGTCAGGGTGACGGAACTTGTCTCGGGCCTTCACCACAGTGCCTCTGTGTTGGGAAATAAAAGAAGAAAAACAGTCCATGAAACAAGTTTGCCTCACTGTGCCATTTTTAAAGAGGGACTCATCCTATTTAAATTAAACAAATTTCTCTCTATCCAATAATGGTCCCTGAATGGCAATTTAAAAAAAAAATAGCATACTTACAAGTCCATGGATTCCAGCAATGCTTTCCTTACAGCTGAAGTTCTTTTTGTGCTGCTCTGCTTTTGAGGCGCCATCTTGAAATTTACAACAGTTGTACAGACATGCCGCTGGTCTCTTGCAGGTAATTGGGACCAAAAACCTGGCAGAGACCAGCGGTATGTTTGTGCATGCCTGGGATCTCGCAGCCTACATGCTCCCCTCACTCAGACATTGCCTCCTGGGATATGTGACATGGGCATTCCAGGAGGATCCCTACAACTTCCTCGCCTAGGTGAGGAATTAGGAAGTGGAAGGCCACACCACAAAAAAGGTATTAAAAGTATTGTGAACATAACACATATCACCCACTTCTTGGTAATGCTCACCCCCTGGTTACACATGCTGTGTATCTAAAATCCCTAAATATATTCTTGGTGGTCACGTGACTGCTGTGTCCTCTTTGCTTCCCCTTAGCTCTTAGGCTGTAGGTGGATCCCCAGATTAGCGTTTGTCAGCTTTTGCTGAAGTCACACTCCTCAGGTACTCTTTAGCTGCATGGAGACAGTTATGCCCTGTACACAAGACCGTTTTTCCCGTCGGAATAAACTCTGAAGGTTTTTGCAACGGAATTCCGCTCAAGCTGTCTTGCGTACACACGATCACACCAAATTCCTATTGCTCGCACGTGCGGTGATACGTAACATGTGTATCGCAATCAACATATTCAGGCGTAGGCGCCCTGATGCATGAGTTTATGTTTGTACGTGCGACAGGTGGATTTGATTTAAATCAAGTCGATTTAACTCATGATTTAAATCACTAGTAAAAAGGCTTAATTTAAAGTGGATGTAAACCCTCACATATACCCAGTGAAGTGAACAGCCTCAGATGATACACAGAGATGAAACAAATCTCCCTACACAAGTTTTACATGTATATCTGCTGTCTTCAGCTGTATATATCCTTTAGAAAGTGCACATCATGTTACAGATTTTTCTCTTCCTGTTCAGCACTGGGAGTGGATTCTTGGCATACAGCTGATTGTAGGAAAGGCACACACCCCCCTCCTCATAGCCAAGGGAAGAAAGGAATGTGAAGAGCTGTGCTCTGACAAGTCAAGCTGTCTGCTAATCTATTTATAGCAACCTCCCACGACACAAATTTCAGGTTGCTTTTATCTCCTGTGTCGGAGAACTTGTCTGAATTTATCAGGCTGATAACAGAGCTACGGGACAGAAGAAAGCCACTGGACTGGACACTGCTTTGGAGAGAGATAAGAAAACGCTACAGATAAATGGGCCCAGCTCAAATTTCATGAATTGGGTTTACATCCACTTTAAATCAACTAGAGAAACTGTCATCTCTGTCCCACAGCGGCTCCTCCTCTGACCTGCTGTTGACTCACTGACAGTCCCATTCACTTTTATGGGATGGCTGGTGATGCGGCAGTGAGACAATAAGCTGGCAGCAGCAGGTGAGTGGATGCCCGATAACAGACACTGCCTTGATGGATCTGAAATGACAGGTGCTCTTTAAATGTAAGGACTTATTCTTGCTGGTAGTTAGAATCTTTAACCACTTATCGACCAGCTGCCACAGTTTTAATGTGGCAGAATGGCGCAGCTAGGCGAAACTACGTTATGTTATGTCGCTTCCCCTTTTGGCCACTAGGGGCATGTGCCCGACCCTAATGCGAGTGCCCGGCGGGCGCTATGACTGCCGGCCTCCTGCGATCGCTCGTGACAGAGCGAGAACTGGGATCTGTGAGTGTAAACACAAACACTATGTATGAACACCGATCTTTCTCTCCCCATAGACAGTCCCATCCCCCCACAGTTATAAACACACCTAGGGAACACAGTTAACCCCTTGATCGCCCCCTAGTGTTAACCCCTTCCCCACAAGTGACATTTACACAGTAATCAGTGCATTTTTATAGCACTGATCGCTGTATAATTGTCAATGTTTTAAAAAATGTGTCAAAAGTGTCCGATGTGTCCGCCATAATGTCGCAGTCCCGATAAAAATTGCAGATCGCCGCCATTACTAGTAAAAATATTATAATAATAAAAATGCTATAAATCTATCCCCTATTTTGTAGACGCTATAACTTTTGCGCAAACCAATCAATATATGCTTATTGCGATTTTTTTTACCAAAAATATGTAGACGAATACATATCAGCCTAAACTGAGGGACAAAAAATGTTTTTTTGATAAAAAATGTGGGACATTTATTATAGCAAAAGGTAGTATTTTTTTCAAAATTGTTGCTCTTCTTTTGTTTATAGCGCAAATAAAAACCACAGAGGCGATCAAATACAACCAAAAGAAAGCTCCATTTGTGGGGAAAAAAGGACACACATTTTGTTTGGGTACAGTGTTGCACGACCGCACAATTGTCAATTGAAGCGACGCAGTGCTGAATCGCAAAAAATGGCCTGGTCATTGAGCAGCCAAATCTTCCGGAGCTGAAGTGGTTAATATTTGCAAACAAAATTAAGGTTTACTATTTAGTCCTCATGTACACTGCTGCTGGTAAATGGACATTTAGGAGAAGTTGGGTGTTTTTTTCAGCTACCCCTGAACTCTCCTCTATGTTATCTTATCAGTCCATGTACACAGGGTTGTTTATAGTCATTTCTAGGCAGTTGAGTTTAAAAGCATTTTTGGAACGCAAAAAAATGCATTCGGGATGGATGTTCAGAGGCAGAGGCCCCGTTAGCGGCCGAAAAAGCGTTGCTTAAACAGCTCTAAAGCACCGCTTAAATGAGTGGAGCTTAAGCGCTAACAACCAGCCCTTTTAGTGTGAATGCAGCCTTAAGGTAGAGCTGTGAAATGAGAGAAGAACCAAAAAAAAAGTTTAACAGGCTCTGTGCATGAGAACATTTAGATAGAACTGAACATGAAAAAGCAAGGGTCACCTTAACCACCTCCCATCTGTGCTATAGCCGAAAGACGGCTACAGCGTGGACCTAATTTGCATCCATGGACGTCCTCCCATTCTCGAGCGGCTTGCGCGCCCTCTGCAGGGAGCGCATGGCTCGCTCTGTGATCAGCGAGTCTATGAGACTCACTGGATCACAGATCGTAGTAAGGGGTCGGTCCTGACCCCTTACCACGTGATCAGCTGTCAGCCAATGACAGCTGATCATGTGATGTAAACAAAGCTGGTAATCGGCTATTTTTTCTCCTTACGCTGATAGCATGCTCATCTCTGCCACCTGTGCCACCTAACAGTACACAACAGTGCCGCCTACCAGTGCTACCTACAGGTGCCCACAGTGCCACCCATCATTGTCCACAGTGCCACCCATCAGTGTCACCAATCAGCAGTGTTGGTCATCTTACTTTAAAAAAGTAATTAGTTAAGTTACAAATTACTTCTCCCAAAAAGTAATTGCGTTAGTAACTTGGTTACTACATTGGAAAAGTAATTAGTTACTCAGCAAAGTAACTGTGACAGGGGTGGCAGCGGTGGTACTTGAGGGGTGGCAGCGGTGGTACTTGGGGGGGGGTGGCAGTGGTGGTGGTGTACTTGGGGGGGGGTGGCAGGCAGCGGTGGTACTTGAGGGGGTGGCAGCGGTGGTGGTGCCATCCTCTCCCACCACCACCTCTGCCTCTTACTGATCCCATCCCCCACCACCACTGATCTCATCCCTACCCTATCCCCCCCCCATCACCTCTGTTGTAGAAGCGATGGTGGGTGGGTAGGGATGGGATCAGTAAGAAGCAGAGGTGGTGGAGGACTTGGGATGGATCGATTGCACTGCAATTCGAATCGTCAGACAGTCACTTGAATGCCTCCAGGGATGCCTTTCCTCATGGGGAGAGAGAGAGAGAGATCCTCCCCTTCACTCGATTGCTGTCAGCTGGTCAGCTGACTTCATTTTTCAGTGTCTGCCCCGCCTCCCTACATTCTCTCTCTCTCTCTCTGGATAGGCAGGGCGGGATGGGGTGGTCCAGACAGTCTCTGAGTCTCAGCCTCTTCTCAGCTCAGCGGGCGAAAGCCCCCCTCACGCAGCGGAACGAACGGCCAGGCAGCGTGGCCATGTCGGGCCTCCCGGGCGGTAGATGGAATTGCGGTAACGCCACCCAAGTAATGGTAAGGGAGTTACCATGAGGGGAAGAGTAATCAGTTAGATTACTCGTTACCCTCTAAAGTAACTGGGTTAAGTAACTCTGTTTATTTTAACTGAGTTACTTACATCACTGCCTACCAGTGCCGCTCTCATCAGTGTCAACTACCAGTGCCCATCAGTGCCACCCATCAGTGCCATCTTATCTGTGCCCATCAGTGCCACCTATCAGTGCCAACCATCAGTGCCATCTTATCTGTGCCCATCAGTGCCGCCTTATCTGTGCCTATCAGTGCCGCCTTATCTGTGCCCATCAGTGCAGCCTATCAGCGCCCACCAGTGCAGCCTATCAGTGCCACCTCATCAGCGCATATCAATGAAGGAGAAAAATTACCTGTTTGCAAAATTTTATAACAAACTATGAAACATGATTTTTTTTTCCAACTTTTTTTTTTGTTTAACAAAAAATAAAAACCCCAGTGGTGATTAAATACCACCAAAAGAAAGCTCCATTTGTGTGAAAAAAATTATATAAATGTAATTTGGGTACAGTGTTGTATGACCGCGCAATTGTCATTCAAAGTGCATCAGCGATGAAAGCTGAAAATTGGTCTGGGCAGGAGGGGGGTTTAAGTTCCCAGTAAGCAAGTGGTTAAAGACATCAATACATGTCAGAAACCAAGCAGAATAAAAATAGATGTGAGCTTTCCCTGTACTTACACTATTCCATTTCCACATCTGTCACACAGGGGAACTTTCTGCACAGCTGCACCTCCTGCGTTGGGCTTTGTGACCGGAGCTCGAACGCTTCTTGTTACTGAAGAACGGTCTAAAACAAAAGTAAATATTGTGATTAGCAATGCTTTTTATTTCTGAATATTTTATACCTGGCAATGAAAACTTAGTTTAGATATGCAATGTGAAGTATTTGTATTCCTGTTAAAAGGCATGCATCTATAACTTTCAAGGCCAATTAAAGTATTATTGGCCTTAATGGATCAAATATAATTACTTACCAGCATCATCATCAACCATGTCTTGCAGCACCCTGAAAGAGCCAGACTGCTTGGGCCTGCTTTCATGTTCTGTGTCATCATGAAGGTAGCGATATACATCTGACTGAGGCACAGAGGCAGGTACTGGATCACTGAACAATAAGAAAATGCAATTATCACTAACTGTATACACAGTGTGCTTAGAAATGTATTAACGTGTGTGATGATGCATTACCATACATTGCGTTACTGTGCAGGTTTGAATTGGCCCTTGCACATTTTTTTACATGCTTGTTGTATTTGATTAATATTTCATACATGTCTTTTTTAGTTTTCTGTATTTCTGATATTTAGGAAGTGCAGTCAGCATCTCTGCTGAAAAAAATGCTAAGATAAATTTAAATAAAGAATAAGCCACATATAAAGTATTCATTTGAGACACTCTGAGATGATTCATAAGGGATGACTGCAAATATGCTGTTCGTTTTGGGAAATCTTTGCAAAGTGAAAATTCCCCACAATCAATGTGCAAGAGAAACAAAAGCATATTATTTTTGCTTGCACATTATTGGATAATGGAAGTCAACAAAGCTTCACCTCATTCACTAAGCTAAGGGAAAATTCCTGTTGCAAAATTAACAGCCTATTTGCTTTTATTAAATCAACCCCATAGACTTGTGCTAAGTGTATTAAATCACAATCACTGTGCAACACTATCTAGCAAAATACAAAGTAAACATACAGTATGTACTAGATAATAGGCAGTCACCATGTGCAAGTATAATTCAAATTGGAAATAGAACTAAGATTTTGTTTTTAAATAACGAATTAGCATTTTTTTACAGCTAAGCACATTGTCATAGCTGAAATTTCTATTGTGCATTTATGATCTCAGTAAAGTGGCATCTCCGTGGCCCTGCACATCTCTGTAGTTTTTCCGTTGAGCTTCTATGGATCCCCAGATCCTGTGATTTTCTTGTATTTAAATTGTAACCCACCCTCTGGCTAAATGGCTTGACCCTCCCCTTCCACCATCAATGATGGGGTGGGCTAATAATGAAGTACAGGATGAGCGATGGGCCTGGTTTCAGGCTGTTGACCTGCAGAGTGAAGAATTTTGGGGGATCCAGAGCACTCAACAGGAAACCTGCAGTGATGTTTACACACCTAAATGCACCTGTATGGACCTGTATGGGCATACCAGTGCCATTTTGCAACCTTTTGGGTGCTCTAATTTAATTTCAATTACATCAGCTCCTTTAGTATATCCAGGGACACCCGGTAACTTTGTAAACATAACCTATTGACTTTTTTTTTTCTATGTTCTTTAAAGCCTCGTACACACCACAGTTTTTTTTGTTCAACGGGGTTGAACGGAAATAAAATTGACAGCTCCGCTCGGAGACACTGTACTAACAATTCAATGTTAGTACAGCAATCTCCCCTGCTGTTCTTTTGTGTTCTGACAAGGGGACCCCCCAGCCAGAACACTCCGCTCTGCGCTCTCAGACATAGAAGCCGGCCAAGCAATGAGATTGGAGGAGAAGCAGTTTGACCTTATGCTACGCAGGGGGGTTTTCAATGTCAGGGCGGTAAGAATGTGGTGGTGTCAGCGAGGAGTATTGATATTTATTAAAGACTCTTGGACGCGCATCTTAAAGAACACAATATACAGGAATATGGGAAATGATTATCGACACTGACACGCGTACACCTACACAGGTTGAACTGGATGTACTATTGTCTTTATTCAACCTTCTATGTAACAGCCGGCTTCTGTCAGAATAGGGCTCTTTCGCATGGGCGATCCGCCGATGGACTCCACTTTGCTCAGCGGGGGATCGATACGCTGATTCCCGCTGAGCAGGCAGATGACAGGTTCATCTCCGCTCACTGTGCTGAGATGGACCTGTCAGAGCCCTGCTCTCCACTATGGGGGGAGTGGATGAAAACGGAACGCCTGTCCTTTTTCATCTGATCCCATCCATTCCAAACTGCCAGACGGATGAAAAATAGGATTACCATCCATCTGTATTTCACAGACAGGATCTGATCGGATATCGGCAGATGTCAGTGGACATGTCACTGCTGACATCTGCCACTTCATTGAGGTGAATGGAGTGTTCAATCAGGTCGGCCTCTCTTTTTATCAGTTTAATCAGAAAGCCTGTGTGAAAGGGGCCTCGCACACGGGCCGAACAACGGCCAGTTTTTATTGAACTGGCCGATGTCGCCTGACATTAGGCCTGTGTGTAGGGGGCTTTAGCCTTTCACTGCCAGTGCCGTTTTTGCATCTGTTCCACACGTTTAACAAATAATTTTTGCTTTTTGCATAAATCTCCCAAAATATTATATATTTTCTAAAAGCGGTCATCCTAGAGAATAAAATGGTTGTAGCTCCACGTTTTTATGTTACACAATATTAGCACAAAGGTCTAAGAAATGCAAACTTTCAATAAAAAATACACTGAAGTTAAGTTTAGGGCACACAAATTCAATAAATTGCCATTTTTTTAACTAAAATATAAAAGATGAGGTGTTGTTGAGTAAATAGATACCAAGATTTTAAATTTCACGTGCCCATGAAATGGCTACAAACCTCAGTACCCTATATCTTCCATAGGCAACGCTTCAAAAGCCCCTACAGGTATTCAGTTTAGAGCTCATGTGTCAAACACAAGGCCATTGCATTTGGCTCTCACACCCAGGGCTTTTTTTTTTTTTTACAAATTCTAATGAGAACCTCTAAAAGACCCCTGATGTCTCACCTGTCCTCCAATGAATTCAGAGTTCAGATTGCACTGCATTAGATAGGATAGCTGAAAGTAGTGTTTTTCATGTGGCTTCCAGGTCAGGAAGAAGGAGAGGAGAACAGATGCATGTCCCTCCCCTCTACCCAGGAGCACCTGCCATGCCGGTCCTCAGGCGCGCTGATGGGTGCACACAGCCTGGGATTCATAGCATTCATAGCAGGGGGGGGGATAGAAAGCAATCGGGTGGCTCCATAGCTACCCAATTGCTTCCATCTGACAGCCGGCAGTCATCTTGTCAGATATACACGCACCCACGGTGTGTAAAACTCCCTGCTGTTAGGTAAATGCCATGTACAGCAGTAAAAGGGTTAAAAAGGACCTGAATTGTGGAAGCTGTGGAGTCAGTATTGCTTGTGGGCTTCCTCCAGCTGACTTTTTACCCCATTACAAACTTTAGGAAATACACTGTTTTCTGATAGGCGCTGGTGCCAAGTGAGGGACCTCCTGTGTTCACAATGCAGCAGGGCAACCGCTCAGCACAGGACCCAGAGGCTAGTGGAGAGCACTGTAGTAGCAGTACGTTCTACAGTGATTTCCAGCTTTCACAAGAGTTCCACAGGTATCGCACATACATACTTACCTTGATCCAAGCTGAAGCAATTGCCATAGCTGGAGTTCCTTTTTAAAGAATACCGATCAGGTAAGTAGAAATTAACATCTAGTTACTGTAATTTTCTGCATTCACACAAAAGATGGCTCTTAGGTTGAAAGTTTTGTGTTCATCGAATGTATATTATTGCATTTTTATGGGGGTAGTGTTTGTCACTTCCAGTTTATAATTTAATTTATTAATTTAATAATTGAAATAAAAATTATTTCTTATTTGTTGCATGCAGTTGTGTTTTTTTTTTTTTTTTTAAAGAAAAAAATATGAATTCATACATTTGAAGCTAAACATATTATGTACCTTATTGGTTTATCCCCTAGGATGGTGGACACCTGTCCTTGTAGGCTCTCAATAATATTGTCATCAGAATAGAGTTGCATTGGTGTATTAAACTGGGCATGAACAATCTTGACACCAGGGAGCTCCATTTCCAAGGGAATGTTAGGTGCAATTCTAGAGGCAGCTTTGAGCTCACCAGGATCTATAGCGCCGACAGTGCTTGCTGTGGAAGGAGTGCTGCGTCCGCTGCCAGGATCAAAGCCTGAAGGGGTGCTGCATCCACTGTGACACAACACCAGTGAAAGAGGGTGGGAATAGTGAAATAGAAAAGAGATGCAAGAGTATCAGAGGATTGGTCTACAAAATGCTCAGAGTGAATGCATGCAGTTAGAGGAAAATAATAGAGATTTATGTACTTAGTGGATCATGCACAGATTAGATGAAGAGATCAAATGCCATGCAAGCAGGGTGTGGGTTGGGGGCAGTATTTTTATACTAAAACCTAAATCTAATAAACCTGATTTATAAAAATTGTGTTAAGTCACTCATTCTGGTTCTGTTATCAACCAGTTGACCTCTGGAAGATTTACTCCCCTTCATGACCAGGCCACTTTTTGCGATACGGCACTGCGCTATTTTAACTAACAATTGCGTGGTCATGCAACACTGTACCCAAAACCAATGTATGTAATTTTTCCCCCCACAAATAGAGATTTATTTTGGTAGAAAGATGGACAACTTTGAAAAATAAAAAAAAAATAAAATAAAAAAATAAATGTTTTACTTTCTACTATAAAACACATCCAATAAAAAAAATTAAAAAAATCTAATTGCTTCATAAATTTAGGTTAACATGTATTCTGCTACATGTTTTTGGTAAAACAATTCCAATAAGCATATATTTATTGGTTAAAGCAAACGTTACAACATCTACAAACTATGGGATATATTCTGGAATTTTTTAAATTTTGTTTTACTAGTAATGGCAGCAATCAGCGACTTATAGCAGGACTGCGATATTGCGGCAGACAATCGGACACTGACACTTTTGACACTTTGAGGGAAACAGTGACACTAATACAGTGATCAGTGCTAAAAATATGCACTGTCCATTTACTAATGACACTGGCTGGGAAGAAGTTAAACATCTAGGGCGATCAAAGGGATAACTGTGTGCCTGACCAGTGTTTGTGTTTACTATGTGTGCTGCTTTTACTAGGGGAAGAGATGGATTTTAGTCTCTGCTTTGCAGAAACACAAAATCCACCCTTTCCCTCCTGTCAAAATGGAATTCTACCTTGTTTACATAGGCTTAGCTTCGTTTTGAGTCTCTATCTGAAGATCGGCGGGTACCAGCGGACATCAAGTGCCCGGCACCCACAGATCCGCTTTTGCTGATCTGGTGCAGAGCTGCAGCCCTATAGCAGTAAAACTGCTATAGGGCAGTCGGCAAGTGGTTAAAAAGTGTCAGAACCTTCTAAGCCCCCGTACACACGGTCGGAAATTCCGACCCCAAAATCCGTCAGATTTTTTCAGACGGATTTTGTCGGACACTGGTGTTGCATACACACAGTCGGACAAAGTTGTCGGAAAATTTGATCATTCTGAACGTGGTGACATTCGTTTCGTATGGCTGAACTACATAGAGGCTAGAAGCCAATAGCTTCGGTCTCGTAGTTTGATGTGTGGCACTTTGTCCGTCGGAATTCTCGACACACGATCGGAAAAAGTCTGATTGGATTTTGTTGTCGGAAAATTTGAAATCCTGCCCTCAAATTTTTTCCATTGGAAATTCCGACGGAAAAAGTCCGATGGAGCCCACACACGGGCGGATTTTCCGACAACATGGTCCGATCGGACATTTTTCGTCTGAATTTCCGACCGTGTGTACCGGGCATAATAAATTTAAAGGTATATTATATTGTATGTTCTAATTATCTAATACAGTTTAAAAGGTATATTATAACCCAACACATTTAAAAGCATAAGGCAGCTTAGATGTTGTATAACATTATTTCTTTAGGTATTGCGCCAAATTATTGTGGCCAGTGCGGGAATCACTGCATTATTGGATTCAAGAGAGAGGAGAGTTCACTTTGGATGAACAAATTATATGTCAGCTTCCAAAAAACACATTTGTCAGAGTTATCAGTAAATTTACCTAGCCTGTGGCTCCTTGTTTAAATTCTCAGACCGATTTAATGGATAAGTTTTTTTGCAGGTAAAACATATTTTTTTTGGGGGCCCTGTAAAGCATTGCACCAGCGATCAGCAGATCGGTGCCATGCAGGTCTACTGCAGATCTGTCAGTGTGTCTGTATTCCCATACATCCCGTACAGGTAAGCAGATACACTGACAGGAAGAATCAATGAAGTACCACAGCGCTCCACAGCGCCATGGTAGTTCATTGAGAACTACAAGCCGTCAGCCGCAAAGAATGTCGGGATTTGTAGTTCCTTCATACACAGAGCCCCACACGGCCACGCTGATTTCAAAAAGTGACAGCTAGTACAGGGAACTTCTCCCCATACTGCTGTCACCGGGAGGGGCTGCAGCATTGGGAAAATGTTACATGTTCCACCCTAAAAATGGATGGAACATGTTCTCAAAGGTGAACTTATTCTTTAAGTATATGTTCTTAACTCCAAAAAAAAATAAAAAATGCTCCCAACCTCCAATTCTCAAAATTCCATTTTTGCTGCAGTGATTCCACTTCCTGTTAGAGGGTGGCCAAGTTTGGCTACACTCTTGAGATAGACTAGGGACTGTAATTTGCATAGAGAAGTGCATATGACTACAACTGGGGAAGGGGGAAAGGAAAGGTTCGGGAGACATTACAAGGAGTAAAAAAAAAAAAACTGTGAGAAACTATTTTATGAAAAATTGATTGCCGGGCCATTAGGTAGCGAATGTGTGTGGATTACTTTTTGGAGAATAAGGAGATTGTTTAGTTAGCAAATACTCCTCCTTCAATTACCTATCAGATGGCTTGTGTTTGTAACTTTCTGATATTGGTAACTTTTTATGTACACATTTTATTTTGATTGCTGTTAACATGCACACAACACACAGAACTGAAATCATTTTAACCTGCTTCTGCCTGGGAGTATAAAAGGCTTAGGCCTCATATTATGCTTGTGTTCAAAGTAGGCCATATCCTGTAGGACAAAAAATGTTTGTTATAATTCAGCAAGTATGTTAACATCAACCAGTTAAATGCGACGACAAACAGTAAAAAGATGAAAAATGATTTGTAACAAAAATGTCAATGTATGGGTCTGTGCTTGTGTAAAGTATGCTTACAGTATGTTTTCTCTTAGGCTCCATTCACATTAGCGCATCTCCCAAAGTGATTTCCAGCGCAACTTTGGAGTGGACTTTTGGTGCGACTTTTGATCCGACTTTACATTACCTGGACCAAAGTCACATCAAAGTTGCACCAAAGTAGTGCAGGCACCTTTCTAAAGTCGCTTCGACTTTAAGTTGCACAGATTTGAACATGTGCCATTAAAAAGAGTGGGTTACGACTTGTCATGCGACTTTGATGTTCAAAGTCACATGACAATTCGCATAAGTGTGAATGGAGCCTTAAAGAATGCTAAAGTTGAAAGATCTTTTTACGTTTTGGATAGAGTGTGAAACAGATGGAAATAAACAGCAGTAGCTACTAGTAACCTTGGTAACGGGGGCACTAAGGAGGCTGAGTACTGCTGGTGCTACCAGTCAAGGTAAGGGTGTCTAGGCAAGAAAAGAAGCAGGTACTGTGAAGGGCAAAAGCTGTCAGGGCTGTTCAGGAAAATGAACCACCAGAAATACCACTAAAATTCTGATAAAAACTGGGACATCCAAATTCATGACATTTAGTCCTCAGTTTAACTCTGTTGGGATTGATTCTATTTGATATCTCTGTCCCCTTTGAAGTTATCTTTTCTTGTCCTAGTGACTGTTATCAAAACAGGGGATTTCCCCCATGATAAAAATCAATGGGAATGTGAGGAATTTTCGGGAAGTTGGGATTGTCTATATAAGTGTGTGTGGGGGCCTAATCCTTTTCCCCTGGGACCTGAGCAGCAGCAGAAGAGCTTACGTTCAGCGCAGGGTGTCCCCGGTCAGATAGTTGTTGGAAAAGGACAGCAGTGACAGGGGAGAAGTATGGCTTTGGCTTTTTAGCGCTAACTGAGGAGAATGGAGATCAGCAGGAGCAGAATAATGGCAGAAGCGTGGATTGCCTGTGAGCGCAGCAGAGGAGTTCAAGCCAGCGTGAGGAGGAGACAGCCCTGCATGAGAGGCCGCATCTCTGCATCCCACTGGAGTGTTACAGCCCAGTCACAGGGGAAGTCGAGGAGGAATGCGAGCCACAGAGCGGAGCGGCGGAAGATGGCGCCAGCAAGGCAGGTCAGGCCGTCGCACCAGCAAGAAGAGACGGTCCTTTTCTCCGTCATCGGGAATAGATTAGGAAAGCGGGGGAATAGCCAGACAGCCCGAAGAGTCGAAAGAAAGGGAGCATCTGCCCTCTCCATGGGCCCCCAGAATACAGAAGGCATTTTAGCAAGAAGTAGGGTATGGAGATAACAAGCATGTCATGTCCTTGGCTGTGCATACCCCACAGGTCCCTGGACCAAGTCTGCTGCTGGAAGGGATGGCTCAGCAGGAGGCGGGCCAGCTTCTAGCAGCTGGTGCCTTGTCTAATTGAGTGGCTCTTTTTTATATAAATGTACCTCTTCTGTTTAAACTGTCCACTCTGTTCCTTCAGCTCATGCATCTTCTTCAGTCCCTGCTATTTCTCAGGGCTTTACCCCTTTTAACTCATTCTCTAAGCACAATTTGGACCCATTGGTAATAGTGGGATACAGAGCAATTTATCAGTCCTTGAACCTGCGAGTGCTGTGTGCTTGCTATGACTAAGGTTCCTGAAGTGTGCATTAAAGATGTTATGTCTTTCATAATTGGCTTCAGGCCTTTTTCATCTATTCTGGCAGGTGGCTTAATTTGATTTTGTCCCTGAAACAAGTCACACTGAATCAGAGTACAGTTTACCCTCTGAATACAGCCTATAGAAGAGGCTGTTTTTTCTTTTTATGAAAGTTAATGCCGCTGGAATGCATCCTGTAAATATATGCAGGAAGTTGACATTTGTGCAGGAGCGCACCCAGTGGTCAAGTGTTTTAAGAAGCATGCAAATGCAGGGTCCAATCAAGCATATTGGATTTTCTAAAAGCCTGCACTCCAAGATTGAAGAATATTGAAGGTCTTATTGAGGGTCTTGTTGAAGGTTTGTTTTTTCACAGGTTTTCCTATTGACCCCCCCCCTTTAGGAGAAGTTACCCCCCACGTTAGTGAGTAATTGTAAGTCGATTGAGTCTTTTCTCCAGGTGGTTGGAGATAAGGTGTGGGTGGTAAGAGATAGCTGAAGGGTGCATTGAGGGTCCTTTTAGGTACCCGCCTTTTAGGAACTCGTGTTTGCCTGTGGGGGGGAGGTGTGGGAACCCAAAGCCTTCCGTCTTATTCATTACCTGTTTTTTCCGAAAGGGAGTTTGTTAAATGATGACCTTGCTGTGGCCTCTTGAGGATGCAATTGTCAAAATTAGGTAATTTGGGAAGGGCACTCTAATGGCTAAAGCCGATATAAAATCAGCTTTTTGCCTCTTGCCACTCTCCCCATCAGCCTTCAACTCCCTGGGTTTGCAGTTGAGGGCTGCTATTTCTTAGACAAGTGTCTCCCAATGGGATGTTCTTTGTCATGTTCATACTTCAAAGCCTTCTCCACTTTCCTTCATTGGGGGATTTGCTTTCAGTCCGGGGTGGACAGTGTGTTACATTATTGGTATGAATTTGTATTTGTGGGATCACCTGGCTCTACTCTTTGTACAGATTTGTTGCAGACATTTTGTGGAATTTACCATAATTTTGAGGTTCTGTTGGTGAAGGAAAAGACGTGTCTGTCTACCTTGTCATTCCACATGTCAAATGGAGTTGTTTGACGAAAAGCTTGCGAAATAAAAATTTTGGTTGTTCCTTTTCTGACAGAGGAAGAAAGTTCTTTTACAGGAGTTGCTTTTGCAGTTGCTTCTAGGAGTATTAGTTTTCGCATGCAGGATCATATATCTGCCCTTAAGTCACGGCTTGCACATATTAGGCTAATTAGACTAATTCCCTCAAAGAAGATTTGTTGGTCTGGGCGAAGTTTCTGGATACTTATATTAGGCAGTCCTTTTTTCAGACAGATTTTTTTTTACTCGGATTTTCGCCTATTTACCGATGCTGCTGGTTCCGATGGCTTTGCTACAATTTGAGAGCAAGCAAGAAAGCCACAAAGAATATAGTCCTGTGGGATTTGTTTCCGATTTTGGTGGCTGTGGAACAATAAAGGAGTCCTTTTCATGGTGAATTGCCTTTCATTCAGTTCTTTGTTTGAAATTAAAGAGGTGTATCCATTAAAAAAAAAATTAAAAGTCAGCAGCTACAAATACTGCAGCTGCTGACTTTTAATAATCGGACTTACCTGTTCCAGGGTCCAGCGATGTGAGTGGTCGAAGCTCCACTCGCCCCTAGATCCGCTCGGCGGTGCCGGCATTGTTTAAAGGGGCTCCCTAATTGCATGTCTTCTTTTTCGGTTAAGCAGGCCATTAAAGGACACAAAAGGGTGACTTTTGTGTCAGACAGCAGGGGACCTATTTCTCTGGAAATTCTTTGTGGTCTTAGTGCAGCTATTTTTGCAGTTTGTTCCTCTGCATATGAAGCTTTTCTTTTTAGGTCCGCGTTTTTCCTGGCATTTTTTGGGGCATTTCTTATCTCAGAGCTTGTGCCGGGATCAAAAAATGGCTACTCAGGTATACTATATGATCATGTGGCTGTGGAGCAATCAGCTGTTCACGTTCTGTTATAGCATTTTAAAACGGATCCCTGTGGTAGAGGTTCGTGGGTTAATCAGTGTGCCTGGTAATGGTGGTTCGACAGTTTCTGTGAGTCAGGCCTATGGTGGTGGGGCATTTACTTTTACATGCAGCACCTCTGATGAAGTACCAGTTTGAATTTATTTTTCATAATTGCCTCAGACACATGGGTCTAAGCTATTTTAATTTCTCCTCCCATTCTTTTAGAATAGGCGCAGCTTCAGAGGCGGCCTGGAGGGGTTTGGAGGAATTGGCCATTTAACGAAAGGAGGAGTCAAAATGTTTTAAATTGTATTTGAAACCTAATCTTTTTGTTTAATTTTTCAGACTGGCATTGCACTGTATGGATTCGGGGACACCCATATATATACACTGGGCGCCTAAAAGAGCGGCTCAACATAATTACTCATTGAACTAGTCCTTGCATCCGGAATCCTTTACGTTATTTTGGAAAGGTGCGGGAGGCCTCCAGTGGTACCAGTTTGGCCCCTGCCTTCTATATTAGTCATTAATCAAGGTAATGATTGAGGTAATATTAGGACGATAGATTTGTTCATGATTAAACAGGATATCCACCATTTTACAATGACTTCCCCAGGTACGACTATTGTGTTCTCGGAAATCATTCCAGGTCTTTTTTGGCTGTCCTCGCCTCAGAAGAAGGTTATGGTAAAGATAAGGAAGGCTGTGGAAAAATAAATGCCCATTATTGGTTGGCATATAGACACATAGATCTGGAGAGTGGAATCCCGGGGCTTTACAGGCAAGATGGTGTGCACCACTCAGATGTAGGTGTCGACATATTCAATCTTGGACTGCAGTGCGAGATTGAAATGGCCGCGGTTGTTGGGATGGGCCGGGCTTGAGGCAAGTCCAGCTTGTAGCGTGATTTGTATATGTTAGAATGTTGGTGACTTGCTGCTCGAGTTCTGATATCTGGGCAGATTAATAATTTTGTGTTCATTAAATGATGATGAAATTTATTGTCAATATTATATTATGGGAAAATTTTTATTTTTATATTAAACCAATAAACGTGCCGCGGCCAAATTTTGCCAAACTTGATTCTTTGTCTAATTATTTCTTGGGTCGTATCTGGGGAATGGCTTTGTTCAGGAGAGTGTGGCCTACAATCTCAGGGAAATTACCCTCACTAACTATCTCCGTAACATTGGACACTGGCAGAGGAATGAAGGGATGTCTTCCCAACAGAGAGCAACACAAATCAGACAGCCATTCTAATACTTCACCACCCTTTCCAAAAACTATAAAAAAAAAAAGAAAAAAAACATTTTGTCAGGAGTCATTTTTATTATCAGATTGCATTAATCAATAATCATTGCATTACCATTGATCGATCAAATTGATTAGAACCATACAATTTTGATTTTATTTAAATTGTGTAAACATTTTTTTTTATTTTTGTAATAAAGATCTTTAGTATAATTTTGTTTTGATTGTCCTTCACTGGTACCGGTAAAGTCCACTATATTTGTCCTATCTTTTAAATTTAAAATTTCTATAAAGGATGAGGTACCCCCATAGCCTATACAAAGCCTTATAGATTGCATTAATCACATACTGTAGGTATACTCCTTTGCCATGTGCTTTTTTTTTCAGTTTTGACGAAGAAAATAAAAATGTGCGATGCAGTATTTTTTCAGTATCACTGTTCTATCTTAACTTTTTGTATATACTGGACAATAACAGCATTTGTTTGAAACGACACAGTATATTTTTTGGTGATACGAGTTAGCTATAAAATTATACCGTAAAATTTCCATGCAGAAGGGGTGCTTGCTTACATGCATGTAAAATACTTACATTTCATCTGCATTAGGAATAAGACCCCTCATCTGTCCATGGAATGCATCTTTGATGTTGCCAGATGAATATAGCCCAATTGGGGTATTATAGGAAGAACTCACTACCTGCTTTTTGTCACCAATGTTTGCTCCTGCTACAAATGGTTGTGCTCTTCGGTTATGAGCAGTGCCAATAGGTTTGAACTCCTGTATAGATTTGGATAAAACACACCACACTGCAGTTCATGCAGATTAAACACACAAGCAAGCCACACACATTGTTCACACTGTACAGTACAGTACAGTTACAAATACCAAAAATGTAACCATACAATTTTAAAGAATATCTAAACAAAAATATATATTTTTTTAATAAAGCATGGGTTTTTAAGTCCTTCGATTTAGTGGCTGCATTTGAAATAAAGAATGCAAAAATCTGCACTTAGGCTGAAAATAATGATAACTAATGGAAAACTCCCTGCATAGTACTTTGATACCCAATACGACAATCAATATATAGAAATTGTGCCATGCTAATCACACATTATTCAGAAAATAAACAGTTAAGAAGTATGTAAAGGCTGTGCATAACTCACTATGAAAAAGCTTACTATATCACAATATAAATAACTACAATTTCAGTAGATATACATACATGTTAAAGTGCATACAGTGGTATTATTTGATCCCCTGCAGATTTTGCAAGTTTGCCCACTTACAAAGAAATACAGAAAAAACACAATATTATAAATGTCATATTGTAAATTGAGTTGCAGTTCAGTGAGTAAAATAAGTATTTGATCCCCAAGCAAAACATGACTTAGTACTTGGTGGAGAAACCCTTGTTGGCAAGCACAGAGGTAAGACATTTCTTGTAGTTGGTTACCAGGTTTGCAAACATCTCAGGAGGGATTTTGGTCCGCTCTTCTTTACAGATCTTCTCTAAATCCTTAAGGTTTCTTGGCTGTCACTTGGCAACTCAAAGTTTCAGGTTCCTCTATACATTTTCTATAGGGCTAAGGTCTGGAGACTGGCTGGGCGACTCCATGGCCTTAATGTGCTTATTTTTGAGCCACTGCTTTGTTGCCTTGGCAGTATGTTTTATGTCATTGTCATGCTGAAAAACACATCATGACCCAGGGAAGGAAGAAGAGTCAAGACAATGCCAAAGAGCTACATTTTGGACCACAACACTTTCTCCCAATCCTTCTCTGAATCATTTAGATGTTCATTGGCAAACTTCAGATGGGCCAGTACATGTGCCTTCTTGAGGGGGACCTTGCGGGCGCTGCAGGATTTCAATCCATGGCTGCGTAGTGTTACCAATGGTTTGTTTGGTGACTCTGGTCCCAACTGCCTTGAGATCATTCACAAGTTCCTCCTGTGCATCTCTGGGCTGATCCCTCACTTTTCTAATGTTTATTCTTACCCCAAGCTCCAGACCGAGGACGATTTATGGTTATTTTGCATTTCTTCCATTTGCGAATAACTGTTGGAGCGATTATCTCCTTCTCACCCAGCTTCTTGCTGATGGTCTTGTAGCCCATTCCAGCCTTGTGCAGGTCTACATTCTTGTCCCTGACATCCTTTGACAGCTCTTTTGTCTTGCCCATGATCGTGAGGTTTGAATAAAAGAAATTCTGTGGACAGGTGTCTTTTATACACATAACGAGTTGTCTCTAGGAGCACCTACTTAAATTGACAGGACTAATCTGTGTACCACATGAGCACATACTGTAGCCAGTCTGTGGGAGCCAGAATTGTTGGTTGGTAGAGGAACAAATACTTATTTTACTCACTGAACTGCAACTCAATTTATAACATTTGTATCATGTGTTTTTTCTGGAATTTTGGTTGATATTCTGTCTCTATCATTTAAAATACACATATGATAACAATTATAGACCTTCATTTCTTTGTAAGTGGGCAAACTTACAAAATCTGCAGGGGATCAAATTATTATTTCCCCCACTGTATGCCAGTGAATAATTGACCCTCATTAAACTGGATAGGTGACAATGCACTGCAAAAGTGATGAGAAGCGGAGATATATAGTGTTTTGTAGTCCTGATAACAGTGCAGTAAATGTTATCTGTCAGGAAGTGTGTTACTGGAAAAATAATGATGTGAGACTAAGGCCCCTTTCACACGATCGGACCGTTCAGATCCGCCTGTCAGTTTTGACGGCGGATCTGAACGGCCGCTCCATGTTAGTCTATGGAGCGTCGGATGTCAGCGGAGACATGTCCGCTGACATCCGACCCGGTCCGATCCGCCAAAAGCAGACGCATGGCTCTACGTCCAGATCCGTCGCTGGCGGATCGGATCGGGTGAGATCTGATGAAAACGGACACACTGTCCGTTTTCATCCGATCTCTCCATAGAGACCAGCGGCGCTTGCAAGCCCCTCCCCGCTCAGTGAGCAGAGAGGGACTTGTCATCCGCCGGTTCAGCGGAGATCAACGGAGAGATCTCCCGCTGACCCGGCGGACAGAGGCGGGCTCCGTGCAAGCGGAGTCCGCCTCGTGTGAAAGGGGCCTAAACGGGAGAGAAAAACTGAAAAAAAGAAAACGAATGTAGCCAACAAACGTAAGGACTGGTAAGCATCAATATATTTTTAGTTTAGATATGCTTAAAGTAGTACATAAAATGTTTTGCACTCTTCTCCCTGCAAGGATGTAAGCATGCATGTTTGCATTTCCATGCTTAAAAAAAACAAAAAACAAAAGCATTTTACAATGCCTGGATTGTTTCCATTTAATGCCCATTTCTTCCATTAGAAGCATTGCTGTTTTGAGTAAATTCAGAGCTTAGTAGCGCTGCATTGGTTAGAATGTGATTGTGCAAAAATGGTGTTTGAGTATATGGTGATACTCAAGGGGGTTGATTTTCTAAAACTGGAGAGTGCAAATCTGGTGCAGCTGTGCATGGTAGCCAACCAGCTTCTAACTTCAGCTTGTTCAATTAAGCTTTGACAAAGAAACCTGGAAGCTGATTGGTTTCTTTGCAGAGCTGCACCAGTTTTTTAACTCTCCCGTTTTAGCAAATCAACCCCAATGTAACGCTAGGTCTAAAATTTGGAGATAAACTATGTCAATTTAGGCCAAGATGGAAGCAGAAGGTCACAACTACAGACTGCTAAACTAGGAGGTAGTTGTTATTACTGCATTGCAGGGTAACAGGTTCAGGCAGCATACAAGAATGGAAAGAACACTTTGGGTTTGATTTACTGATTTTTTTTGTGTAGAATGTGTCTCATTACACTATTCAATCAATTTCATGGGGATTAAAAAAAATTTTTTTTTTCTCAGACCCGGATTGTATGAAGGTGACAAGGGTAAGTTTAATTTTTTCTCTTTTAGTAAAATCACTTAATTCTGAAAGTATTATAATCTAAAATGTTTTTCTGAATTAAAAAATAAAAATAAATTAATAATAATACAACATAGTATTTGTTGGCATAGTCTGTCCATTAAAAACACTGGACTATTTCATTAGAAAAAGGTGGCCTACTTAAGATACACAATTATAAATGGATTGCAAAACACATACATCAGTTGATAGTTTTACCTGTGGTTCAGCTTCAAGGTTAATTTTATAAGGATCATCACACATTTGTGGGGACCACATTCTAGTTTCCGCTCTAGAAGCAAAAAAAAAAAAGCTCGATATATGTTTATTTTCATTTTAAAATGTCCATTTTTATTACAACATTGCATTGTAGAGAGATGAAAATAAATCCCTTATACTGGGAAGTTGATTTAATAAAGGCAAATATATTGTACTCTGCAATTGCAGTTGCTCTAGATCCGAAGGGAAGCTCTGCTGATTTCTATCTTTCAATCATGTGCAAGCAAGGGGGGGGGGGGTTCCTTGCAGCTTTTTTAACACCCGCTCTGTCACTTTTTAAACAGCTTTTTTTTTTTTTATTTCCCTTCCTTCAGCCTACTAATTAAAGGGAGTGGTTAATTGGTCACAGGTGCTTGAGGCCTATATAACTTTCTGTATACCTCATTTTGAGCCTGCTGGAACTTAGACCAAGTAGAACTGGACAAAGTGGGGAGTTAAAAAACAGAGTTTATAACAGGGTTCAAAGTACCTTTGTAGTGTTGTCTGAGTGTTGTCTGAGTAGTGTGTGGATCGTTAGTACCTGTGTATTGTGTATACTTGTGTATTGTGAGCGCACGTTGTCTGCGAGTGCACGTTGTCTGCGAGTGCACGTGGGTCTGCAAGTACCTGTGTATTGTCTTGTTGAGTAGTAGTGTCAGGAAGCTAGATGTTAGGTCATTTAGACAGGGTATAATCCAAGTCCTCATTAAATTGGTAGGTACAATGCCCAGCGGGTGTGGAGATGCGACTCGATGTACATCTTGCAGCATGTGTGCGTTCCTTGATTATCTGATCGAGGGCGAATACTGCTGTGCAACATGTAAGCACATTGTTACCCTGGAAGCCCAGGTTCTGAATCTAGGGAAGCAACTGTCAGCACTGAGATGACCCTCCATACTAAAGGAGAGCAGGGAACGACATACCCGGCAGGTGCCGGCAGGGGCCAGCACAGAGGCAGGTGGAGACAAAGAGGTGCAGGCACCAGAAAAGAGTAGATAGGTGCCAGTCAGGAAGGATAGAGGGGGAAGTACCAGGGAAGCCGATCCTGGGCTGGAGCATCCTAACAAGTATGCTCCATTGAGTGACATCAGTCAGGGACCAGCACTGCCGGAGCTGAGGGACTCTCCTTGCTGCCAGGGGAAGAACTCCTCCAGTGAGAGTGGGGGGGTGGGGCGAAGGGAAAGGATAGTTTCTGGTGGTAGGAGACTCTAATCTTAGAAGGACAGAGAGGGCAATCTGTGACAAAGACCTGAAGCGCCGAACTGCATGCTGTCTACCGGGTGCTTGGGTTCAGCATAATCGTGGATCTGGTGGACAGATTACTTGGGGGGGTGGGGAAGACCCGGCTGTCATGGTGCACGTGGGGGAGGGTCCAGAGGTAAAGATAGTCATCGCGGAACATAGTGCACAGGGTAGTATTGGGGGCATTAGTGGTAGGTTGACTAAAGCACATAAACCCAAGGTAAGTATAGTAACAAGTCCTAGTTTCAATCTCGGAACACCCAATAAGAGAATAGTATGCGACCGGTCTAAACTACGTGGCATGTTCACCAATGCCAGGAGCCTGGCGAACAAGATGGGTGAACTAGAGATACTGTTGTACGAGGAGGATTTGGATTTTGTGGGAATTTCAGAGACTTGGTTAGCAGCAAGGATGGGAAGTGTTATAATGGGGGATTTTAATTATCCAGACATAGACTGGGCGGAGGGAACCACCCATTCGTCTAAGGCTCGCCAGTTCCTAAATGTCTTGTAGGACAATTTCATGGGTCAGATGGTAGATGCACCAACTAGAAATAAAGCATTACTAGATCTACTGATTACCAACAATACAGACCTGATCATGGATGTTGAAATACGGAGCAATTTAGGAAACAGCGATCACAGGTCAATTGGCTTCAGTATAAATCACACAAATAAGAAACATAAGGGAAATACAAAGACACTGAATTTCAAAAGAGCCAACTTCCCTAAACTACGAACCTTGCTAGAAGATATAAAGTGGGATAAAATCTTAGGAACAAAGAACACGGAGGAGAGATGGGTTCACTTTAAGAGCATATTAAATAAGGGCATTAGCCAGTGCATCCCACTGAATAATACATTTAAAAGAGCGAACAAAAGTCCTGGATGGCTTAATGCCAATGTAAAAATGCATATAAAAGCAAAAGAGAAGGCCTTCAAAAAATGGTTGAGGGATGATAACCATTCAAACTTTATAAAGAATGCAACAAGAAATGTAAGGGTGCAATTAGGGCAGCTAACATAGAACACAAAAGACACATAGCAGAGGAGAGCCTGGAAGGATTTACTCCCTTCCTGACCAGAGCACTTTTTGCGATATGGCACTGCGTATGGCACTGCGTCACTTTAACTGAACAAAATTGACGTCCTTTTTCCCACAAATAGAGCTTTCTTTTGGTGGTATTTGATCACCTCTGCGTTTTTTTTTTTTTTTTTTTGCACTATAAACAAAAAAAGAGCGCAAATTTTGAAAAAAATGCATTTTTTTTTACTTTTTGCTATAATAAATATCCCCAAAAAATATATATATAAAAAAAAATATATAAATATATATATATAAAAAAAAAAAAATCTTTCTTTCTCAGTTTAGGCCGATATGTATTCTTCTACATATGTTTGGTAAAACATATTGATTGGTTTGCACAAAAGTTATAGCGTCTACAAAATAGGGGATAGATTTATGGCATTTTTATTACCATTATTATTATTATTATAATTTTTTTTAATTTCTTTATTTATATCCTTTAAATCATACAAGGGAACATTATTATTTATTTTTTCAGTGTAAATGATACTGGCATGGAAGGGGTTAAACACTAGGGGGTGATCAAGGGGTTAAGTGTGTTCTAGGGAGTGATTCTAACTGTGTGGGGGATTGTCTCACTAGAACATGACAGAGATCACTGCTCCCGATGATAGGGAGCAGTAGATCTCTGTCATGTTGCTAGGCAGAACAGGGAAAAGCCTTATTTACAAAGACATCTCCCCGTTCTGCAGCTCCGTGACACGATCGCGGGCACCCAGCGGACATCGAGTCCGCATGACCCGCAGATACGGTCATGGAGTACGCGGCGGCGCGCGCCCACAATGCCGTGATTTAAAGGTGTGTACAGGTTTTTCGCCCAGCCGTGCCATTGTGCCGACGTCGGCATGTGGTTAAGTATGTTAACAGTAAAAAAGGGAGGACAGACCAGATTGGCCCCATAAAGAATGAGGAAGGACATCTGGTTACAAAGGATGGGGAGATTGCGAAGGTATTGAATTTATTTATCTCCTCGGTCTTCACCGGGACCGGATGGCTTGCAACCGAGGGTACTTCGAGAACTCAGTCAAGTAATTGCCAGACCATTGTTCCTAATTTTTACTGACAGCCTACTGACTGGAATGGGACAAGTGGATTGGAGAAAAGCCAATGGAGCACCAATATTTAAAAAGGGCCCAAAATACAGCCCTGGGAATTACAGACCAGTTAGCCTAACATCAATACTATACAAGCTCTTGGAGGGGATGATAAGGGACTATATAGAAGATTTTAGTAATGAAAACTGTATCATTAGCAGTAATCAGCATGGATTCATGAATAATTGTTCTTGCCAAACCAATCTATTAACCTTCTATGAGGAGGTGAGTTGTCATCTAGTCAAAGGAAGGCCAGTAGACGTGATGTATTTGGATTTTGCAAAAGCATTTGACCCCGTTCCCCATAAACGTTTACTGTACAAAATAAGGCATGGGAGGAGGGAGAGCCGGTGATGAGAGATGATCTTATATGTTTACATATGAGATCATCTCTCATTGGACACTCAGATCGAGTACTAAATGGCCACTGTGATTGGCCATTTAGCACGAGCTGTGATTGGCTGTGTCCAAGGGATACGGCCAACACAGAATTTCCCTGATGCGTGCCCGCAGTGGCGTGTAGAGGGGAAATAAACAGGAGGGGCATCCAGGGACGCCCTCCTGGCAATTGGAGTCTGCGCTGTAGCCGTCTTTCGGCTATAGTGCGGACGCCTAGTGGTTAATGTAGAAAATTTTTAAATAATGTATTTGTGTGTCAAAAATATGAATGCAATCTATACACTGGAGGGGGGGGGGGGAACCACTGGGGGAATCTAGGATGGAAAAGGACCTGGGGGTCCTAGTAGATGACAGGCTCAGTAATGGCATGCAATGCCAAGCTGCTGCTAACAAAGAAGACAGAATATTGGCATGCATTAAAAAAGTGATTAACTCAAGGGATAAAACGATAATTCTCCCGCTCTACAAGACTCTGGTCTGGCCTCACCTGGAGTATGCTGTCCAGTTCTGGGCACCAGAACTCAGGAAGGATGTACTAGGAATGGAGCGAATACAAAGAAGGGCAACAAAGCTAATAAAGGGTCTGGAGGACATTAGTTATGAAGAAAGGTTGCGAGCACTGAACTTATTCTCTCTGGAGAATAGACGCTTGAGAGGGGATATGATTTCAATATACAAATACCGTACTGGTGACCCCACAATAGGGATAAAACTTTTTTGCGGAAGGGAGTTTAACAAGACACGTGGTCACTCATTAAAATTAGAAGAAAAGAGGTTTAACCTTAAACTACGTAGAGGGTTCTTTACTGTAAGAGCAGCAAGGATGTGGAATTCCCTTCTACAGGCGGTGGTGGTCTCAGCGGGGGGCATCGATTAGTTTCTAAAAACTATTAGATAAGCACCTGAACAACCTCAACATACAGGCATATACAATGTAATACTGACATATAATCACACACATAGGTTGGACTTGATGGGCTTGTGTCTTTTTTCAACCTCACCTACTATGTAACTATGTGATTGGGTATTCTTTGCAAAGTAAAGCTTCACTTAATTTATTAAGCCCTGAAGCAACTGCACTTGCAGTGAACAGTTTATTTTCCTTTAGTAATTCAACCGCTATGAATAGTTTTTTTAGCAGCCTGTTATGTCTCACAAATGTATCGTGCTTTGTATATCGATAATGATTTAAAGCGGTAGTAAACCCGCTGACACTTTTTTTTATTACACCTGTAAGGCAAAAGGCATAATGAGCTAGTATGCACTGCATATTATTAGCTCATTATGAAATACTTACCTTAGAACGAGGCGTCGGTATCTCACCTGGTCCACGCCGAGGTAGCTGACATGTTGCCTCGGCGTGTCTTCCGGGTATCGCGGCTCCATCGCTATGAGTGGCTGGAGCCACAATGTCGTCACTCCCGCGAATGCGCGCAGGAGACTTCTTTCCGGCAAGGTCCGTTGTCTGCTGGGCTTTCAGCCAAGAATCCCCTGTGCGCCGCGGAAGTCAGCGGCTCATTGCAAGGGGAATATCTCTTAAACAGTACAGGTTTAGGAGATTTTTTTTTTTTTACCTGCAGGTAAGTCTTATTATAGGCTTACCTGTAGGTAAAAGTTACAATTTTGACTATACAAACGCTTTAACCTTCACAGGTATCATGCTGCACTCATTCGGCGGTAGTTTAGAATATCCTTGCAAACTGTATGTACATCTTTAAGGACCAAAAATTCATGTAAAAATAAAAAACAAAAACAGAGCGCACAGGATAGTGCAGGTAAGACCACTTTGAAATAAAAAAAAATCCATAAATCATAAAAAATAATGTGATCGGTGCACACCACCAGAAATAGTTCATTCAGAGTAATACCACATCCTGCCAATGGATGCAAATGCAGTTTAATGAGGAATCTGCAGTAGGAGAGGAAGCAATCAGGATGGTTAATCTGAGGTGGATGCTGAAGAAGCCATAAGGAGAGCATCTGCAGTATAGTCTCAGGATGGATCGAAACAGACCGAGTCAGTATGTGAGGTGAAACCGCTGATGGCATGAAGAGAAAAAAAAAGCAGATCGCGGGCGGCTGCAAGAGGGACATTGGTTCCGATCGTGGAGAGGCTTTTGTGCCCACTAGCCTCACCTACCAGTGCCACCTACAAGTGCCCATCAGTGCCACCTAACAGTGCCCATCAATGACATCTATCAGTGCCACCCACCAGTGCCACCCAGTGCCTTCTTATCAGTGCCCATCAGTGTTGTCTTATCTGTGTCTATCAGTGCCGTCGAATCAGTGCCCATAAGTGTCATCTTATCTGTGCCTATCAGTGTCGCCTTATCAGTGCCCATCAGTGCAGCCTCATCAGCGAATATCAATGAAGGAGAAAATTTACCCGTTTGCAAAATTTTATAACAAACTATTAAACATGTTTTTGTTTTTTTTTTCAAAAATTTTTGTCTATTTTTGTTTGTTTAGCAAACAATAAAAACCCAGCTGTGATTAAATACCACCAAAAAGCTCCATTTATGTGAAAAAAATGATAAAAATTGCATTTGAGTACAGTGTAGCATGACTGCACAATTGTCATTCAAAATGTGACAGCACTTAAAGCTGAAAATTGGTCTGGTCAGGAGGAGGGCTTAAGTACCCAGTAAGCAAGTGGTTAAACTAACTTTGTTTACATCCGGCTCTGCAGTTGTTACAGCTCAACCAGCCCACTCAGTCCTTCTGCTTTGATTTAAAGCGTCCCCCTACCTGGGCTTTGAACATTGCACAGCACTTCCAGTCGCTCATATTAGCTCACTCCTTCCACTTTGGTGAAGGTACATGGACCCTGAAACATGTTAATTTAGTGGAGATATTGTATCCCCTCATATATAGATTGAGTCCCCTGTTTGGCTCCATCTTGGAACATTTCTGTAATTGATCTCCTTTTGGTTTCTCCAGCAACCGCCTCAGATTATCCATCTAGATTGCGTTCTCTCCTGCCAACATCTCAGTGAGAGTACATTCACATCTGTTGGTGGGACGTGGTATTCCTCTGGATGAGCTGTTTCTGGCAGCATGCACTGATCATGGCACTTTTATGTGCAATTTTTTTTTATTATTACTAAAATGGTCTTACCTACACTACCCAGTGCACTCTGTTTTTGTCAATGATAATTTAAAGAAGAGGTTGAATTTCTATAATTAGAAAAATTACCACACTGGGTTGTATGTCTGACATTGCCCCTCGATACCTAAATCATTGCTGATCTTTGGAAACTAAATCTGGAGCTCTCCTCTAAAGTAAACTTTACCATGTGATGAGTGCTGGAGACTCTAGCTGCACCGTCTAAAAGGACATCAGTAATGGATAATTATTACCTGTCAATCTTCAGACAGAGTTGGTCTGTTGCAGCTTTAATTCTGTCCTGGGCCTCTGCATGTGTCATGTTCTCTGTACTGTATCCATCAATTGCAAGTATGACATCTCCCGGACATAAATTAGCAAGAGAAGATTTACTTCCTGGCGTGGTCTGAAAAAAACAACAACAGTTTTTCATTATGTCGTATGAACTGTCACAACATTATCACAGAACCTACATTTTTCCTAAAGTAATGTTTTATTAAAACCATTGACATGTTCTTGCCAATGAACATTCAGATATTTGCTTATCCTGTCTTGAATCTGGCTACCTGAGTACTGCCCAGAAATCAGGTTTCCTGAATGAAGTACTGTTTTGCTGTGAGATTATCAGGAACTGTCAAAATTGCTCAATGATTTGCAGACAAAAAAATTACTTAAAGTGATTGTAAAGGCTGAAGGTATTTTACCCTCAGGACCGTTTTTAAGACAGGGCAAAAGGGGCAGCTTCCCTGGGTTCTGTCATTGTTGTGGGGCTCAAAACAGCTGCCTCATACTTGCCAACTATCCCTTGAATTCCCTTATCCCTTGAAGTTTGAAGTTTTAGTCCCGTGCTGTGTCCCGATATCTCAGTGTAAAGTTCTGTTGCTGCTGCCCAGCTCTGCCCTATTGTCATGTACAGATGACTCACCTGCAGACCCTGTGTTTATATGAAAATAACCTGCATTGATATGTAAATCGCAGCGGCATTAATATGTAAAAGTGGCGGGATGCAGCATTGATATGTAAATAGAGGCGGCATTCATATGTATATCATGTCCCAAGGTCATATCTACCATCACTTCTGCTGAATGCTGCTCACTGGGGAGGTAAAGGAGCATGCTTGAAAGTCCTGCCTACAACTATAGTCATTAAGCCTAACATCAGCCTGTTGTGCAAAGGTAAGCAAATTGGAGGTGGAACCCTTCTTCAAAAGAACATGGTGCCACAGCACCCTGGACTTTGGTGCATGTGAATACTCACATCTCAGCTGATGCATGAGGCTGTAATTAACAATTAATGGCACTTCTGTGTATCTGCTAAAGGGAAGCATGTTTCTGTGATGTCAGGAAAGCGATTTTGCATGTATTCCTGACACACACAAATGTGAACGCAGGCTAAATGTCTCAGTTACATTGGTGGTCAGTGTAAATCTTCTCATTACATTGGGGCTTGGTGTACAATCCTTTCTTTCACACTAGTGGCCAGTGTGAAGGTCCACCTTACATTGGTGGTCAATGTAAATCCCTCTTTAGATTGGTGGTTACTGTGAATGCTCCTATCACATTAGAGGTCAGTGTAAATCCCCATTCCATTGGTGGCCAGTGTAGAAACTCCTCTTTATATTGGTTATCGTTAAAAAAATCCAAATTTGCATTTGTGGTCAGTTTCGAATCCTCCCTTACATTGGTGGTCCATGTAAAAGCCCCCTTTAAATTGGTGGTGAGTGTAAATCCCCCTTACATTCGTGGCTAGTGTAGAAATACCCCTTTTTTGGCTGTTGACGTAAAATCCTCCATTACATTGGTTGTCAGTGTAAATTCTTCATAACATTGGTGATCAGTGTACATTTCCCTTTACATTGGAGGTAAGTGCAGAATTGCCCTTACACTGGTGGTCAGTGTAAATTCCCCCTAACATTGGTGGTTGGTGTAGGAGTGTCACCTTACATTGATGGTAAGTACAAATCTCCTCGACAATGGTTGTCAGTGTAAATTCCCCCATACATGGAGGTCATTGTATATCCCCCCTTACACTGATGTAGATGTAAATGCTCTTATTACATTGGTGTCAGTGTATAAATCCCTTTTTTTAATTGGTGGGTGGCGTAAAATCCCCCGTTACATGTTGGTCAGTGCAAATTACCCCTTACACTGATGGTCATTAAAAATTTACCATTACATTGGTAGAATCCCCCACTATATACTTGCCAAAGATTTCCAGCTTTGTATACTTACATCAGGATCCCCAGAGAGCCCCTACTTACATCAGGGTCCCCAGAGAGCCCCTACTTGCATCAGGGTCCCCAGAGAGCCCCTACTTGCATCAGGGTCCCCAGAGAGCCCCTACTTGCATCAGGGTCCCCAGAGAGCCCCTACTTGCATCAGGGTCCCCAGAGAGCCCCTACTTGCATCAGGGTCCCCAGAGAGCCCCTACTTGCATCAGGGTCCCCAGAGAGCCCCTACTTGCATCAGGGTCCCCAGAGAGCCCCTACTTGCATCAGGGTTCCCAGAGAGCCCCTACTTACATCAGGGTCCCCAGAGAGAGGCGGGCAGCAGAGAGATGATGTAATCGTTCTGCTCTCTCGTCCGCCTGCTCTCTGGTTCTCTCATGTCTGTGTCCCGCCAGCTTGCTCTCTCATGCTGCCGTCCGCTCTCTGGTTCTTCCGTGTCTGTGTCCCGCTGGTTGGCTCTCTCACGCTGCCGCTCTTTGGTTCTCCTGTGTGTCCTGCTCTGTCCTGCTCTGTGTGTCTCTCACGCTGCCGCCCGCTCTCTGGTTTTCCCATGTGTCCTGCCAGCTGGCTCTCTCATACTGCCGCCTGCTTCTCCGCTCTTCACTCTCCTGTGCTGCCCACTGGCTCTGTCATGCGGCCCGGTGGTTGGGGACCCCTGCAGAGACTCTGTGCTATAAGCCCCAGATTCAGGGCTATAGCCCCAAAAGCCACCCCTAGCGACATCACTGCCATTAGCTAATCTGATGAACTTTTGAATGTGTCCTCTATTCATAATTTTGGGTATTGTCATTTTTTTGCAGTTTGTGCACATGGTTCTAAGGTTAGGTATATTTGTTATTTATTGAAGTGTACTATTAAAGTGTCAGATTTTATTGTGGAAGATGGGACAGAAATAGCAGATGTTAGAACTGATTGTGTAAAGAAAGTAAAGAAAGCTGATCAGTGCTTTTAAACACTCCTATGTATAGAGTCAGCAAGAACAAGTGATTGCTGTGACATTCAAGTTCAGCAAGTTGTACTGACCAGCTGTGGCCTGGCTTACATGCGCATAATTGTGGACAGTCTATAAAGCTAGAAAAAGAACTTACCATATGTATAACTTTGGTATGAACTGTTACATATGGCAAAGAAGTAGAGAAAAGTCGGAGTGCAGAGCATATGTCAACCCTGTAAACATGTTTGTCTTTTGGAAATTAATATATGTAAGGAAATTGAGGTATAACGAGAAAAGTGCATAACGATTAACCACTTGCCTATAGAGCACTTACACCCCCTTCCTGCACAGGCCATTTTTCAGCTTTCAGTGCTGTCGCACTTTGAATGACAATTGCGCGGTAATGCTACACTGTACCCAGATGACATTTTTATCATTTTCTTCACACAAATAGAGCTTTCTTTTGGTGGTATTTAATCACTGCTGTGTTTTTTATTTTTTACTAAATAATTTTATGCCGCACTTATGAGCACTGATATGTGGCACTGATGAGCACTGATAAGCGACAATGATGGGCATTGATGGGCAGCACTGATAGACAGCACTGACTGGCATCGCTAATGGGCACTGATTGGTGGCACTTGTGGGCACTGATTGGTGGCACATGGGGACACTGATTGGTGACACTGTTGGTGCTATATTGTAATCAGGGCACTGATGATCAGTGCCCTGATTACATGTTTCGATGTCCCCCTGCCTGGAGATGCTGCTGATCGGCTCTCCTCGCCACACATTCTGTCAGTGTGAGGCAAGGAGCACTGATTACCGGCATCTCCGTGTTTACATGTGACCGGCTGTGATTGGACACAGCCGATCACATGGTTAAAGAGCCGCGGACATGGCTCTTTACAGAGATCGGGGTTGCGCCGTGGGCATGCGAGAGAGGCTGTTTTGGGACGCCGTCATATCACGGCGTCCCAGAACGAAAGCCACCCCGCCGTCATTTGACAGTGGGCGGGCGGCAACTGGTTAGGAAGAGTAGAACAGCATTGATGCAGGTATAGAATAAATGTATATCTCTAGCACCACTGTAGAACATTAACTTAATAAAATTTCCAGTGCAAATTGCCAAATATGGAGACCCTTCTTTTCTCTAGCTCCACCATAAAACTTAAAGCGGTTGTATCCCTAAAAAAAAAAAATAAATCTTCTTGAATAAGTGATTGATCCTGCCTGTTCCTGTGTCCCCTATGTCAACTGACCACAGTAATTATGGCTGCTGATCCACGATACCATGGTCAGTTTACATGCCTCCTTCGGCCCGCAGTCTCTCCCTCTCCTCCTCCTTCCCTGGCTCAGTCTGTGTGTGAGCGCCGATCTGTGCCTTGCCCCTCCCCTCTTCTTCTGCCGCTATTTCCTCTGCAATATATACCCCCCATTACTTGTATCCTCTCTGTTTTATGAAGATCTAAAGTACTTGTGTCCGTTTAAAAAAAATTATAATCCTAAATACCTCCTTTCACAGCACTGCTCTGTGGGTCACGTGACCTCCCTCTGCTGGCTGGCTGACATCAGAGGGGAACCTCAGCTCCTCCTGCTCCTCTCCTTAGATTGGGGCTGGAGAGCGGAGGGGGGATCACGTCACTGCAGAGCGGTGGTGTGACAAAGGGTATTTAGGATTATAATAATAAAAAATTTAAAAAGATTTTTAAAAGATCTTTATAAAACAGAGAGGATACAAGTAATGGGGGAATGTGACTTAACCACTTTAAAACTGAAATCACAAAAGCAGCAATTAAAGCAACATCTGACATACTCTGACCAAATTCCAGTAAATTTGCATGATACACTGCAGAACAACTCTGTCAAATTAACCAAATGCTTACATGGTCTGAATGTCTGACATTTTATTTTAATTTTTTTAATTTGATTGTACTTTTATGTTATTGAAAAACTTTATTTCTCTATCGTTCAAACCCTCAAGGGGCATAGCACTACCAGACCTCTCTAAGTACCATATGGCCTGCCATATGGTTAGGTTGCTAGACTGGCGTAGACACAAAGACATAAAACAATGGATCTCACTTGAACTGTCCCTTTTCAGTTCAGAATGTTACATGTTACACCTGTATTTAGGGTGTAACATATAACATGTTCCAGCATGCACCCCTCCTTTCCCCATGACAGTGGGTGGGGGTTCTTTTCCCCTGCTTTCGCATTTAAATTGTCATAGCTGAACAGAAAGCCCAAATGGAGGTACAAACAAAAAGCTTTGGCGAGATTGTGCAGGAGCGTGACATTGCACTTCCGATCCACTGATTGCAGGTGCAATGCTTTGCGGGCTCCTGTAGGCAAAAATAATAAATGCACCTTTTTGCAAAAATATGTGCATTCATCATTTTTTCCTTAGAATTAGAATTCTGTAGCCAGGACATCCTATGGCCAATGTATGACCATGTAAGTGCACAAAAGGCCAATACATTCAAGAGCTTACAGTGCCCAATCAGTGTTGCCAACCTACCAGATTGAAATTTACTGACACAGCAACCAAAATTTACTGGCACAGCCAAGTTTTTACTGGCTTTTCCAAAAGTTACAAAATTATAGTTTTAAGTGCAAATGAGAGTATTTAAGCTACAAACAAATACAATATGCAATTAGCAATATGATTTAAAGTAGATAATAAGGCAAAAAACATATTTCTTATTATATTTTTGATATAGTAAGTAAGTAGCTCAGGGACCGGCCTCAGGAGGGCAAGAGATTAGAATGGGCGCACACACACATACAATTGACAGCAGTGTGCAGTAGCACAGATGATGATGAGACCTCACTGACACAACATGTCCCCTCCTGAGTCACAGTGACAGTCTCTCTCTAAGCCAAGCGGTCCCTCCAGTCCACTCCAGTCTAAACAGCGCTGACGATCCCAGCCTGCCTTGCTCCCATACCGCAGACTTACACGAGGCTTAGGCTGTTCTGCTTGGCTCCATTGCACCATGACATCACACAACATGCTCAGGCACCGCCTCTGCCAGAGCTGCTCGATCACACTGTAGCAGGCACTGGGATGGTCTCAGCCAATTCCGGACCAAGCCGAGCATCAGAGACATATTTTTTACTGACAACCTTTTACTTTTACTGGCAGGAGAAAATTGCCTGTTTTTTACTGGCTGCCAGTGAAAATACTGACGGTTGGCAACACTGTGCCCAATGCACAGCAGCCAGTGCTACAGTGGTTCTACTCCTTAGTGAGCCAGCATTGTGGCATGGCAGACCAGAGTAGACATTGTTCTGGGATTACTGCGTTCGGTCTAAAGTGACTAGGTCACTCAGCCTATCTCTTTATTCCCTTTGATTCAATTCAAGCTCAGCTGGTCATGAGTATCCCAAGAGTGGGTAAATCCTTTTCCTAAAATGTGCATCCAAAACATAACGATCTGCAAACCCACCTTTTTCATCATAGATGGGGATAAGCCTAGGTTTTCACAATGATTTGGGAATCTTAGCTAATGCATGGATGCGGCAGGTGGTATCAAAAGTTACAAAACGTTTTTACCCCTTCATCTCAATTTTCTGCTTTGCACATCTCAGCAACATCAGACAGAACTTCTTTCAGTCATTTAGGGATTGATGTTCCAAGGGGGTTCTGTTTCTGTTTAACATAAAGCTTTGGGGTTAACAGTTCTGAGGCTCATAAGAGTCTTTCAAGCCATTTTGGACACCTTATGCCTTTGTACAATCTCTAATATTTCAGATGGAATATATTCATTCAGTTAATGTCTCTCTTCTTTGGAAAGGCCTGTCAGGAGCTATTGAGTGATGTGTATTTATACATCTGGACGCTTTGGAAATCACCCACTATCAGTGTGTTACTTTTCTTTTTGACGTTGTCTTGGTTCTGAAAACATTCACAGAAATTATTGCACCAGTTCTAGAACTTATTTGTCCCAGAGGTATTCCAGGTATCCGATCCTTGAACATCTGCTGCCTTGAGAGCAGACTTTTGACCTTGTACTCCAGTATGTCATTTACACTGCATATGCTGGAGACCTTTGGATAGATCCTGCAAACGAAGAAGTCTCCTGGATACCATTCAGACTACGTTTTTCTGCTGCCAGGAGAACTGGACGAAAGTGCAGAATCAGGTTTGACAACTTCTGTGTTGGTCTTCCCTACAGAGCTCCATGCAATTTCTGGGGCTGATGTTATCCACCTTCAAAGCAGTTCCATTTGCTCAATTCCACGAAAGAACTTTATGATGGAACATCCTCATGGCATAGGACAAGTCCAGTCTTTCTCTGAACAAGATGATCAATTCAAATTTAGGTAACTACACTGCTTGCATTTAAAAGCTCAACTTTAAATTAGAGCTATAGCTAAAACTTTTTTTTTTTTTCACTTTGGATAGAGCAAGGGAGGGTCACAAGCCCCTATCAGTTTATTTTCTGCCATCTGTGTCCCATTTGGGAGATTTCCTTTTGACTTCCTGTCCCATAGCCAACAGAGGAATTGAGAGGAAATTCCTGAAAATTAAGGGAATCCCTTGGGGACCCCCAGCTCACCAGGACTAGGGTCCCCATTGGAAGATTTCCCCTCTATTATATTTCTAGAGACAAACCCAAAATTTGTGTTTTTCATTTACTTTCACTTTCAGTAATAATGGTAAACAAGACACATAGAGAGGGTGAATCTCCTTAACGGGGGCACAGACAGCAATAAAAATTGACAGGTGTTCTAATCTATCTTTACTTTGTCCAAAACGAAAAAAAAGCCTATAATTGTACTTTAAACATCACATCATAAGTAAGAAAAGTTCTTATTTTATGAAATTCCATTCTGTATGATTGGACATTTAGGCCACATGCACACAGGATGTCTGTTTTAATCCTCTCTGATCGCCAGAACTCCTGGCAGGAAAAAGCTGCTTTAAAAAAATACGGTAAAAGCCATGTACTGCACACGCGTTTGGGTTTGTCTAGCATTTGAGCATTAATGCATTTTATTGGCCGGATATTAATTCTGGCCATTGGAATGCATTAACTTTCAAAATCTAGCTGTGTCTATAGTTTATACGCATTTAGACGCACTTTTTGCATTTCTTCTGCTCTTCAGTTCAGTTCCCCTTCTGAATGTGCCTTTGGTGGGGGTTTTTTTCTGCATGTAAATGCTCCTCTTCTAATACGTCTGTAAATGCCTATCTGTGCACGGACACTTATGCCGCGTACACACAGTCGGAGTTTCCAATGGAAACAGTCCGATGGGAGCTTTTCATCGGATTTTCCGACCGTGTGTATGCCCATCGGTCTTTTTCTGTCGGAATTTTCGACGGATTTTGGATTGAGAACCTGTTCTTAATTTTTCAGACGGAAAACCTTTCTATCGTATTTTCTGATCGTGTGTATGCAATTCCGACACGCAAAATTCCGACGCATGCTCGGAAACAATTCGACGCATGCTCAGAAGCATTAAACTTCCCTTTTATAGTGCAGTCGAACGTGTTGTATGCCGTGGTGTTATTGACCGTCGGAATTTGGTGTGACCGTGTGTAGGCAAGACAGTTTGAGCGAAATTCTGTCGGAATTCCGATGGGAAAACCATCAAAGCTTTTTCCGACGAGAATTCCGACCATGTGTACGCGGCATTAGGCTTACACGGAGGTGATTTTACAGACTAAAAAAATAAAAAATCAACGCCTGTAACAGTGGTGTTTCTTTAAGCTCTGTGTACATGATGCCTTAAAGTAAAAAACAGGTTAATTTCACCTCACATTGGTACACTACCCCCTTGAAGTTGTACTTTTTTTGAACTCTGTAATTGACATGCTCCAGGGAGTTTTTTTTAGCACATGTTCACACTCTAGCACAGCGCTGACCCCATCATACTTTGTGTTGTTGAAAAGAATCTCCTTTGGTGTAGGCCTATCTCTGTCTACTTTTAACACATGCAGAGCGAGGCATGGTGTGCTGACAACTATAAATAACAGGTGTCTTGGTGAGATTAGGTTTTGTGACTCTGCATGTTTTCTGTTAATTATTTGATGCTTTGTTGTAGAGAATGGATAGAAAATCAGCATCCAGTTTGATGACACTGGTGCATGTTGTAGTTTTGGAAGCTTTGGGTTAGGCACTGATGTAAATAGGGTAGAGGAGGGTCTCCAAACTTTCTAAACAAAAGGCCAGTTTACTATCCTTCAGACTTTAGGGGGGCCAGCAGGACTAGAAAATGTCCTGGCACCCAGCGGGAGTAAACAGTGCTCTATCTTTGGTGTCAGTGGAAGGCATTGTGCCCCATTCTTGGGGTCGGTGGAAGGCATTGTGCCCCATCCTTGGGGTCGGTGGAAGGCATTGTGCCCCATCCTTGGGGTCGGTGGAAGGCATTGTGCCCCATCCTTGGGGTCGGTGGAAGGCATTGTGCCCCATCCTTGGGGTCGGTGGAAGGCATTGTGCCCCATCCTTGGGGTCGGTGGAAGGCATTGTGCCCCATAGTTGGGGCACAGATCCTTCCATTGACTCCATTAATGGGGCACAATTCCTTCCATTGCACCAATAATGGGGCACAATGTCTTCCATTGCCATTGATGATGGGGCACAATTCCTTCAATTGACACCAACGATGGGGCACAAATCCTTCCATTGGCACCATTGTTGGTGTCAATTGAAGGAATTGTACCCCATCGTTGATGTCAATGGAAGGAATTGTGTCCCATCGTTGGCACAATAGAAGGAATTGTGCCCCATCGATGGTGTCAATGGAAGGAATTGTTCCCTTTTGCTGGTGTCAGTGGGAGGAATAGTGCCCCATTGCTGGTGTCAGTGACAGGAATTATGCCACATCGTTGGCGTCAGTGGATGGAATAGTGCCCCAAGGGCCAGATAAAGGCAAGCAAAGGGCTGCAGTTTGGAGACCACTGGGGTAGAGGCTGATCATTTTGCAAATGGTACAGCAGGAGTAGTTTATTATAAATAGCACTGAGGGTTTAGGTGGATGTTTTTTGCAAATTGTGAAAATTCTTCTTCGAATGGTGCTAAAATTGTCTACCTAATGTGAGACATACATACATACAATTATGCATGCTTCCTAAACTAGATACTATATAAATACACTGCTACATGTGTCTAAACTACATAAACTACTGTCTTGGGAGGAAACGTAGTCTGCTATTGCTAACCACAACTTCTGAAAATTTGAGTTTTCTGGCTTTGTGTTGCTCACAAGTACTCAATCCAGAGACAACCTGGCAACTAGCACTTTTGTAGGAGGCCAGCGTTAGGATTTTACTAATTTCCTTAAGCAGGCCATGTATGGTGTGGATTTCTTTCCTGCAACCACAGAAATTGTAAAGAAATTTGCTGGATTCCCCCATCAACACAGACAATGTTGACAGGGGAATCCCTCCTGACGAGTCATTGTATTCGGCTTCCCCTTCCCCAGTGATTAATATTGCTAGCAGCTATACCAGCTGCTAGCGATAATCGTAGGTGAGATCCAGCAGGCTGGTTGTACTCAAGTTGATCGATTAACTTGGTACATTCAGCCTGCCCATACATGGTTCGAATCTTGTCCAGTTATTGCCTGATTTGAACCGTCTATTGTCGGCCCTAATGGTGTGTGCAAAACATGCACTCACAAATGAAAATGAACCATGGGCTTTTGCAAAGGCTGCAAAGGATGTCAAAATGATTCAGATTGTGTTATGAATATCTTTGTTTAACATAGCAATTCTATGATTTAACAATGCCAGCCTTTTTAAATTCTTCCAAAACGTCTGAAGAGGATCCATTTCTTCTTCTCTCTGGATATTTTCAAGAAGACAGTAGGCCTGCACATGGCTAAAAATACACTGTGTGGGATGTTCATAGTTGAAAGCCTCCTGAGATTTGAAGGCCAACTCTGGACTCCCCTTCCACAGTGATTTTATTCATTTTTTTTCCAATGTCTTCAGTCCAGTCAAATGACTAGAGCATCTTTTATGTTTTTGGTGGGCAGCCCTCAATGATGCAGGGAGTGGCACTGTTATAAAATCTGCACATTCTCTGCATCATTACATGTAAGTGCAGGGTGCTATAGTGATGCCAACTGGGGTTCCTTCTCTAGTTCAGTAAGAACCGATGGCTTATTCTTAGCAAGAGCCTTACAGCACATTTTTAGTAGTGGCAGCACATCAGTTTTCAGTGGTGCCTGTTTTTACCACCGATTTGCTTGTATTTTCCTGTACTTCTATGCTTGCCAACCATACCAATGCTTTGCAGTGTTACAGCAATAATCAAGTGTAAAAGGTTTAGAATGTCATTTTTTTTTGCTGCCTGTTGAATTTCACCTCACTCCCCATTCTGGAGATGAGTGTCAAACACCAAGTGTGGGGAACGCGCATCAGTGGAGGTTCTGCATTGAGCCACTGTTCACATTGGCACGATTTCACATGCGATTTGACATGTCAAATCGCATGCCGAATCGTAGCCTATTGCTGGCAATGGCACTGTCCCAATCGGTGCGACGCCGACTTTGCGGCACCGCACCGATTTGCAAAAGTTGTTCCTGCATTACTTTTGAACCTGCTCAGATGTCTTTTAAATCGCCCCCAAAATCACACTGAAATGCGGGTTTGAAATTGTGTGAGTTCAGCTGAAATCACACAATTTCAAAACCGTGTTTAGTGTGAACATACCCTTAAGGCTTGATTCACACTAATGCGTTTTTTGATGCATTTTGCAGAAATGCAGGGAAATTTTTTAACATGGGTTCCTATGGAACATGTTCACATCAATGCATTTTTGTGCCTCTGCGTTTTTGGAAAGGGTCGGTACTTTTTTTCATGCAAAATGCAGTGTTTTGCATGTAATAGAAGTCAATGGACCCGCATCCAAAGCGCAAGTACCGCGTTTTTACCTTGATTTTGGCCCGATTTGCGTTTTTTTTCTTCATTTTTTTACACTGTATATAGCTGGTTGCTAAGCAACCACAGTGTAAAAAAAAAACACAAAAAACAAAGAAGAAAAAAAAAAAAAAAAAAGCAAAATCGCGGTAAAAATGCATGTCTAAAAACGTGCATAGATGTGAATCGAGCCTAAAAACAGATAATAGGTCTAATCCATTCGTACTCTACCTGAGAAAATAAAAATCGGTTTGAGTTTTGGTGTAAAACGATTTACTGTGCAGTGAAGGGTAGCTCTATAGCATTCGTACATTCTACAAGTGTGGCCAGGAATTTGACACCAGTCTTAGCTATTGATGTATAAATAAAAACTTCCTAATTATTATACTTAATCTTTTTTTGTTGCAGGAATAGCTTCATTTACATTGAAATGGCTTTCCTATGGGTTTCCTGTTGCTATTATTAGGTAGACAGAGTGCAAATGTGTTACGTCAGAAAGAGATGAAGGGAGCTAAAGATTTAATGTTCAGACCCTGTCAGCTGCATAGCAGGTGCACACGGATAGATGACCCTGTCAGTGCTCCCTCAGTACAGTTGTTCAGATCTGTGATAACATCACCTCATTCCTCTGACAAGGGCATCCCGCTTCAGCAGCAACATTACATTTGATCTGCCGTGACTCGTAAGGCAAGCCCTCTTTGCGAAATGTCATGTACATACTGAAAGGTGTAAACTGAGCTCAATGTCTGAGCACTTACATCTGCTTTTTTCTTTGAGTTTAAACAACTATTTACACCAGATTCTATTACAATGATTTGTGTCCATGATGGTATGTTCAAAAAAATAAATAAATATGTGTGTGTGTATATGTGTATATATATATATATATATATATATATATATATATATATATATATATATATATATATATATATATATATATATTCAATACATCACCTTATCCTGTTGTATGTTCCAAGTCAATCTGATCAAAGTTAGACAATCTAAGGACTTGCTTGAGTAGAAAGACTTTAAAGTGAACCTGTGCTTTGCTTATGTAGGACAATTTGGACTTCCATCACTTCCCCACTACTTAAAGTATTTGTTACCCCCCCCCCCCAAAAAAAATCATTCTCTGGTCCCTTTAAGGTACAAGCTGTAGCTTAGTGCTGTTGCCTTTTCAATTGCCCCTTTCTATCTTCTACAGTACCTGGTTGATCCTGCCTGGTCCTGACTTCCCCTCTGTGAGCTGACCACGTTTATCATGGCTGCTAAGCCATGAAAGTGTGGTCAGTTCCTGTCAGTTCCGTGGTCAGCAGTGAGAGCAAAATCCCCTCCCCTTCCCTCTCAGCTCCTCCCCATTCCTCCCCTCCCCTCTTCCCTTCTCCCCTCCCCTCTTCTCTCCCCTCCCCTCCCCTCCCCTCTTCTCCCCTGCCCCTAAATGCCCTTGTTCACATCGCCAATGTGCAGGCATGTGACCGCCCGGCTGATGTCAGAGGGGAAACTCAGCCCCTCCCACTATAGTCTGTGCATCGGGGAGGGAGGGCGGTGGGCGGTCACTTCACTGCACATCGGCGATATGAAAAAAAAGGTATTTAGGTGCTGGATTTTGAACAAAAACACACACACACACTGTGTAGTAGATCTGATTACAGAGGGCTGTCAGGAATTGGCCTTAACAACACCTTTAAAGCACATCTGTGGTCTCCACATTGTACTTTAAAGGCGTAGTTCACCTTTACCAAAAAAACGCCTATGCAGATAAGGGACAGATAAAAACAAACTGTGCAGCTATGACCAAAGTTGAATAATACCCTATAGGCTATAGGTGTGGACCATATACGTAACTCATGATGCCTACTGGAATAAATGTAGGCATAGGACACACCCCCTGCCACACCCCCTTAAAGGAGAATTATACAATCAAAATTAATAGGTAAACCCTCAACAGCTCTTCTCTGCCACAAGTTTTTTTTTTTTTTTTTTACTGTTATTCCTTTATGCTAGCTTTTGAAATTTACAAATGCAGCGATTTAGAAATTGGATGAAAGTTTTAGCACTGGGAAACACTTTGAAAGATAAATAGTGCATTTTATATACAACTATATAGATCAGAACAAAATGGAGGGACAAATGAGGAGGAAAGAGGGACATTGTTCCAAATCAGGGACAGCCCCTTGAAATCAGGGACAGTTGGGAGCTATGGAATGGTACTTTAAAAATGTTACAAATGCTTTGTCAAAGCTCGCTGTGCACACTGCTCTTATACAAGCTGAAGCTCCTGTGAAACAGGTCTGTGTTCAACATTTACAAACTGCAGCTGAATGATGTTTTAATTTAAAGGCATCAACAAAGCTTGCTGAAAGCTCTGCAAATGCTTTGTCAAAGCGTGCTATTCAAACTGCTCTTAAACAAGCAGAAGCCTGTGTGAAACAGGCTTTACACTAGGTATCTCTTAGCAATGTCCTTGGCAGCGTCCCAGGAGTTTTCCTGTCTGGCTTTATGAGGTACATGATTCAAATGTATAGCAAGCGGCATTATTCAATGGTGTGGTCAAAGCTGCACAGCTTGTTTTTATCTACAGATGTCCCTTATCTGCATAGGCATGTATTTTTGGTAAAGGGGAATTATGTCTTTAAAGTACAACGTGGAGATTAATATATGATTTTACATTTTGACCATACAGTCTTTAACCACTTAAGCCCTGGACCATTTGGCTGGCCAAAGACCAGAGCACTTTTTGCGATTCGGCACTGTGTTGCTTTAACTGACAATTGCGATGTGGCTCCCAAACAAAATTGACGTCCTTTTTTTCCCACAAATAGCGCTTTCTTTTGGTGGTATTTGATCACCTCTGCGGTTTTTATTTTTTGCCCTATAAACCAAAAAAGAGCGACAATTTTGAAAAAAAAAGCTATATTTTTTACTTTTTGCTATAATAAATATCCCCAAAAAATATATAAAAAAAAAAACATATTTTTTCCTCAGTTTAGGCCGATACATATTCTTCTACGTATTTTTGGTAAAAGAAAAAAAGCAATAAGCGTTTGATTGGTTTGTGCAAAAGTTATAGCATCTACAAAATAGGGTATAGTTTCATGGTATTTTTATTAATAATTTTTTTTTTACTAGTAATGGCGTCGATCATCGATTTTTATCAGGTCTGCGACATTATGACGGACAGAGCAGACACTTTTGGCGCTATTTTGGGACCATTCACATTTATACAGTGATCAGTGCGATTAAAAATGCATTGATTACTGGGTAAATGTGACTGGCAGTGAAGGGGTTAACCACTAGGTGGCGTTGTAGGGGTTAAGGGTGTCCTAGGGAGTGATGGGCTATGTGTGACACGACACTGATCACCACTTCCGATTACAGGGAGCTGTGATCAGTGTCATTAGGCAGAAAGGGGAAATGCTTGTTTACATTAGCATTTCCCCATTCTTCCTCTCCGTGAGACGAGAACCCTCGATCACACTCACAGAGCTCCCCGCGTGCGCCCGCAAGTCGCCTCTTAAAGAGCAACGTACAGGTACGTTAATCTGCTTGTACGTGCCCTTCTGCCGCAGTATATCTACGTGAGGCGGTCGGGAAGTGGTTAAAATAACCAAATGTTGTTGTTTTGCGGCCTGGAATGAAGACAGACACAGTTTTTTTTATCCAGCTGTATTTACTCAGTGCAACTTATAACATCCAAGTGAAAGATATAACACCAACAGGTCAGAAATAAATAACAAAAAAATCAAAAACAGAATTACTGAGTTGGAAAAAGGATCACCCCATCCAAAAAAATACTTATAAATTCAATCAGGTGTAGCTAATCATCTTTTCAATGTCACACAAAGCCATAAAGCCATTTGACGTTCAGCTGTGATCAGCTGTGGTCATTTTGATTAGCTCAGCATGAAAAGAGCTTTCCTGGAGAATGTAAGTCCCTGGTTGTGCAACTGAAGCACACAATCAACTATGGGTAGCAAGGCACTGTCAAAAGATCTTAAGGATAACATTGTGGACAAGCACAAGTCAGGAGATGGATACAAAAATGTTTCAAAGGAAGCACAGTGAATCTGCTATTAAGAAGTGGAAGATATTTGATACAACACAGACCCTCCCTGGATCAGGATGTCACTCCAAACTGGATGAGAGAGCCAGGAGAAAAAAATGGTCAGAGAGGCTCCAAAGAGGCCTACAGCAACTCTGAAGCAGTTGCAGGAATTTATGAGTGGTAATTGTGTGCATGTTACAACAATATCACGAATTCTCCTCAAATTTAGCTTGTATGGGAGGGTTGCAATAAAAAAGTCACTCCTCAGGAAAGGCCACATGGAGTCATGACTGAGCTTTGCCAAAATGCAGTTTGAAGATTCTGAGGCCACATGGAAAAAGGTGTTATGGATGAGATTAAAATGTAATTATTTGTCCCCAACACCAAACAATATGTCTGGCGGAAATCCAATACAGCTCACCATCTAAATAACACCATTCTTACAGTAAGGCCCCTTTCACACTGGGGCGGGGAGCCGCGGTGACGGTAAAGCAGCGCTATATTTAGCACTGCTTTACCGTCGTTTTAACCGCGGTATTCGGCCGGTCGCGGTGCGGTTTTACCCCCCGCGAGCGGCCGAAAAAGGGTTAAACACCCCCCGCAGAGCGGCGCTTTGCGGCAGTATTGCCGCGGTTTTACCGCGGTTTCCCATTCAAATTAATGGGAAGGAGCGTTATAGGAACGGTGAACACCGCTCCTATACCGCTCCAAAGATGCTGCTAGCAGGACTTTTTTTGCCGTCCTGCTAGCGCACTGCTCCAGTGTGAAAGCCCGCCGGCTTTCACACTGGAGTTAAAGGGGCCGGATTTTTTCAGGCGGTGAACAGGCGCTATTTTTAGCGCTGTACCGCATGAAAAACGCCCCGGTGTGAAAGGGGCCTAAAGCATGGGGGTGGTAATATGCGGTTATGAGGGTGTTTCTCTGCAGCAGGGACTTGTCAGAATAGAAAGAAAAATGGATGCAGGAACTTCGGAAGCCTCGCCTATTCATTTAAATGGGCAGGGGCGGTGGAGGAGCGTCCTGCCAGCACAGCGCCCCAGTGTGAAAACACTCGGGCTTTAACATTGGGGTAAGAATGGTGAAGGAAAAAAATTGCGCTACTAGTGTACAACAGCTGCCAGCAATAACAATAAGACTAATTGCGTAAAATATAAAGAACACAGGGAATGCAGCGCTAAAAAGGTGAGCATACCCCAGATGAATATCCAGGGATATAAAGTGCAAAATATATAAAGTGCTAGATACCTATAGATTCAAGGAATAGACCTAGAAAAAAATGATTATAATGTTCAGTGATGTGCTATGTGTAAGGTATATATTTCCAGAAGTGAATCTAGAAATGGGATAGAACATTCACAATAATACCACTATACAGACAAAATAAGGATGACTAGAAAATGATCACATCTGGCTGCTTCTCTGATTAATGCTCTCCTCGCCTGGCCTTTCAGTTTAGGTGGATGGTCATTTCTTGGTAGGTTTGCAGTTGTGCCATATTCTTTACATTTTCGGATGATGTATTGAACAGTAAACAAAAATAAGAACCGCGCTAACAGGTTGTGAATAGTAGGTGCAGGCTGCTGCTCAACGTGGGATACACACACAAAAGTACATAGAATAAAAAAGAGAGCAGCGCCAATAAAAACAAATAAACAAATAAGACAGAAAACTAGTGGGGGGGCTGGATGTACCCCACTAGATAAATGTCCACAATAATAAGAAATGTAAGTCACATAAAACTGCAAACAGATACACAGCTCATGAGGACAGGTATAATCACCCACGCCTCCTCCTAGGCGTGGGTGATTATACCTGTCCTCATGAGCTGTGTATCTGTTTGGAAGCTGATAAAACTCTGGGGTGAAGACCCGGCCACAAACTCATGTAGTGTTACCTGCCTGCCACAAGCACTGCAAAGATCGACTCTCTGGAATGCAAGAAAAAGTCGAAAAGTGTCAGTGATCAGCCAGAAACTTCACAGCAACCTCGTCATTTTCCATTCACTCTGCCAAGATCCTTTAAAAGATCATCATTGCCGCCAGGGACCCTATTTGAGCAAGTGGACCTTCAACTTTCTACTGCCCTGAGTGTTGTATGTTGTGGATCGGAAGTTAGTGGAGCCAGGAAGACCTGTAGCTGTGAGCCGATTGTGTCCTAGCTAAGCTCATTTGCTTTTGCCATCTGGTAAGCAGTTAGTGTTTGAGGGTGTCGGGCACTTTGTGTATCACCGCTTGTTTGCAAGTCACTAAGGTGTTACTTTCAACTCACACCTGGATGTCAGGATCACCTTCCTTACTACTGTTACCATCTGAGGACTTTTATGAATATTCTATGGACATTTGTATTAGTCTCTTTCTGTTTACATTGTCGTCTTGAGGATAGTTCATTGTGCAAGCAGTGATCACTACCTTTAAGTGCTGTTAGGGGGGTAGTCCCTTCATATTCCATCTACGATGGTTTGGAGGTCATTTTGGATCCTTTGGGGTAATATTTATTTGGGTAATTAGGAAATTTATTCTCTGATTCCCAGATACATTTCTTGCCAGTGGTTTTAGTCCCTATTGTTGCCTTGTAGTGGGGGATAGGGTATCTCCTCCCATCCACATACCTGGGCCCCGACTGGGCTCTGGCGCAATGGAATTGCAGGGAGGCTTTCTTCCACTTCTATACAACAATCAACTCCCTCCCAGTGTATATCCCCCATTTTTGCACGGGATTCTTTCCGTATTTTGGGGGACACCTTTTCCCAGTGGCTGATTCTCCCGAGGCGCCATTCTCTATGTCCAGTTTGGGGCATGGGGGATGGCGTTTCCATGTGTGGCCACTTGCGCTCTTGGCGCTATCCACAACTCTGTCCATGCAGATCACATTGCGCATGCGCAGTTCCATGCTGGGCGCCGGCGCCATAGACAGACTGTCTTTGGCTGAGCTTCCCACTCCGCGCATGCGCATATCGCACCATGCGACTGTGCTGTATGGGCAGAGGCGTCCTATGACGCCTTGTGGCTGACGCCTAATGAGATGCAGTAGGCGGCACACACATTGGTAAACCGCCCATGTCAGCTGATTTCCCCTTCCCCTACCTTCCATCAGGAAGAGGATCCAGCCCAATGGGCGGGATTGGAGGCGATGACGCGGGACGCTCTTGCGTCTGACGTCATCCCAACACACCCACTAGGGCGGGACAGAGTTCTATCCCACCTATTTAAGGACGCCAGAGACGGTATATGGCGTCATTCCGCCTCACAGCATTGAGCTGTGTGCATCACTCTCCACCTAGGACTCCTTGAGGACCCTTTTCCTGGAACGTTTTTTGCTGGTTGAACCCTTGGACCATGGACTCCTGGGTAAGCAATTCTTATATGAGAGAGATAATTTGGTATCTTGGGGAGATTCTCCCCAGATTACCACACTCTTTCTTTCTTCTCTTTCTTCATATCCAGGCTCTAAGATATTATTCCTCTCTCTCCATGGGTGGTTTTCTAGGTTTTTGCGCCATTAGATATATGGAATCTTTTTACTTTTACCGTCTTGTAGAGAGTATGGGAATGCGGCCATTACTTCTTGCCAACCTTTGGACGTCTCTTCTTCTCGGAAAGTGAATGGGATGCAATGCTATATATGCAATATTTGACTATGTAAGTGCATGTTTCAAAATTTATTATGGATATATATTGAATATTTGTTCATATTTACATGCAATGTACAACTCTCCACCCCACGTTACACTGGGGTGGGGGAACATTTTTGCTTTGTTCTTTTATATAAGTGACACGTTTTGATATTCTGTAGATGGTGACTACAATTCCCTGAGGAAGACAGGCACAATTTAGCCTCTTGGAAACGCGTCGGAATTCTACACCCTCACCAATCGCAGATATGCATATCATTTTGTATCATTTGTCCTACTGTTTTTAAAGAACTATCTCATTATTTTTTATGTCTTTGTATTTTGATAATAAATCTATAAAATTATTCTATGTAGCCTATATGGTTTATCTTGTTGCCGGTATAATCCCACCTTTTTGAGGTTTCCTCGTTATACCTTTAAGTGCTGTTGCAGTTTTATGTGACTTACATTTCTTATTATTGTGGACATTTATCTAGTGGGGTACATCCAGCCCCCCCACTAGTTTTCTGTCTTATTTGTTTATTTGTTTTTATTGGCGCAACTCTCTTTTTTATTCTATGTATTGAATAGTGCTCTGTGAGATGTTCAAAGCTTGGGATATTTTTTTATAACCTAACCCTGCTTTAAACTTCTCCATAACTTTATCCCTGACCTGCCTGGTGTGTTCATTGGCCTTCATGATGCTATTGGTTAACTAAGGTTCTCTACCAAACCTCTGAGGGCTTCACAGAAATGCTGCATTTATACCGAGATTCCATTACACACAGGTGGACTCTTTTTACCAATTGGATGACTTCTGAAGGTAATTGGTTCCACTAGATTTTAGTTAGGCCCCTTTCACACGGACGGACCGCCTATCCGTTTTTCTTCCATCCGTCGACGGACGACAATGCATTCCTATGGGCAGACGGATGAACATCCGTCACCATCAGTTAACCTCCGCTTCCGTTTTTATCCGTTTTTTTAAACGTACAAGGCTACGTCCAGATCCGTCAAAACGGATATTAACTGACGTTGACGGACATTTTCCGTCAACGTCCGATCCGTTAACCACTTGCCGACCGGCGCACGACGATATACGTCGACAGAATGGCACGTACAGGCAGGAGGGCGTATATATACGTCCCTCCTTTAGCCTGTCCGTGCCATCGGGAGCGCGCCGGTCGGGACCCCCGTGAGTCCGGCCGCGGTCCCCGCGGACTCGATCGCCGCGGGGACTCCCGCGATCGTCTCACGGAGCGGCTAAACGGGGAGATGCCGAGATAAACAGCATCTCCCCGTTCTGCCTAGCAACTAGTGACGCCGATCTCTGCTCCCTGTGATTGGAGCAGAGATCAGCATTCACTAGCTGACAGCCACGCCCCCCCACAGTAAAAAAAACACCCCTAGGCCTACTTAACCCCTACACTGCCACCTTGTGGTTAACTCCTAAACTGCCAGTGTCATTTATACAGAAATCAATGCATTTAAATGCATTAATTGCTGTAAAAATGACAATGGTCCCAAAAATGTGTCAAAAATGTCCGATGTGTCCGCCATAATGTCGCAGTCACAAAAAAAAATCGCAGATCTCCGCCATTAATAATAAAAAAAAAATTATTAATAAAAATGCTATAAAACTATCCCCTATCTTGTAAACGCTATAACTTCTGCGCAAACCGATCAATAATCGCTTATTGCGATTTTTTTTACCAAAAATATGTAGAAGAATACGTATCGGCCTAAACTGAGGAAAAAAAATGTTTTTTTATATATTTTTGGGGGATATTTATTATAGCAAAAAATAAAAAATAATGCATTTTTTTCAAAATTGTCGCTCTATTTTTGTTTTATAGCGCAAAAAATAAAAACCGCAGGGGCGATCAAATACCACCAAAAGAAAGCTCTATTTGTGGGAAAAAAAGGACGTCAATTTTGTTTGGGAGCCACGTCGCACGACCGCGCAATTGTCAGTTAAAGCGACGCAGTGCCGAATCGCAAAAAGGGGCCTGGTCCTTTGGCTGCAAATTGGTCCGGTCTGAAAGTGGTTAAGATCCGTATTGTGTTTATCTGTGAACTCAACCTCTTAAAGGCACAAGCACACATATAAACGGAACAAAACGTATACAAAAACGGATGAAAAAACGGACGTAAACGTGTGCATTTACGGATGTAAGCGGATGTTAACGGAACAAAAGACGGATAAAAACGGACATTAACGGAACGGATGACGGATGAAAACGGATGAGACAACGGATAAGAACTGATACGTTTTTGACGTGCCTAAACTGACTGCGTCCGTGTGAAAGGGGCCTTAGGGATATCATAGTAGAGGGGGCTGAATACAAATGTACGCCACACTTTTCACTTATTTGTAAAAAAAATGAAAATCATTTATGATTTTCCCTCCACTGCACAATTATGTGCCACTTTGTGTTGGTTTATTATATAAAATCCCAATAAAATACCTTTATGTTTTTGGTTGTAACATGACAAAATGTGGAAAATTTCAAGGGGTATGAATACTTTTTCAAGGCACTGTAACTGCAGTGCGGTATTAAAAAGCAGCAACTCATTTTTGAGAGAGAAGTGCTGTTTATGGTCCCCATAGCTCTAGCATGACAAGTTGCCAACAGTGGGGGCGGCCATAGACAAACCAAACTTTCCATTGATTCCTAATGCCCCAGAAGGAAACCTGTGAGGATACAAATTGTTTTTAAATGGTGCAAGCTGCAGGGCTGGTATTTTGACCCTGGCTTCACTACCTAGTAAATCACTGACCTTGATTAGCCGCTGACACCTAAAAATTTGGAACTTCTCTCCTGAATACTTTCTTAAAGATTTTTTTTTTTGTGTGAATTAACAAATCTAACAAAATCTGTCAATAGAAAAGCTTTTGTTCTGTCAGAGAAATTTAAATTTAATCCTGTGACCAAATAAACAGTTAATTTCTAGCCTTAGGCTGGGTTCACACTGCTGCACAGAGTGTCTCGCAGCAGGGGTCCGGTGCGTCCCTGTTCACCGATTCAGGTCCGATTTTAGTCCGAATATTTAGCTGAATTCGGACCTAAAACGGACTAGAAGATGCACAGGACTCCTGTGCAATTCGCACTGTAGCCGTTCCGGAGATGTGTGAACCGGCTCCATAGAGAGCCGGTCACAATCTCCTGACATGCGAATTGGAATGCGGAGAACCCACATCCAATTCGCAATAGTTTGAACCCAGACTTAAAGTGATACTAAGAACACACTGTTTAATTGAAATTGTCCCTTCTATTTCTGTATGTGGATGATGGCACTGTAAGGCCCCTTTCACACTGGGGCGGTTTGCAAGCGCTATTGCGCTAAGAATAGCGCCTGCAAACCGACCCGAAACAGCTGTTGCTGTTCCTTCAGTGTGAAAGCCCGAGGGCTTTCACACTGAAGCGGTGCGCTTGCAGGACGCTCAAAAATGTCCTGCAAGCCGCATCTTTGGCTCGCTATAGGAGCGGTATATTTACCGCTCCTATAGCGCCCGGTCCCATTGAAAACAATGGGGGAGCGCGCCGAACCCGCCCGCAAAACGCCGCTATAGCGGCGGTTTGCGGGCGGTATTGACCCTTTTTCGGCCGCTCGCGGGGGGTAAAAACACCCCGCGAGCGGCCGCAATGCGCCGCTAAAACGACGGTAAAGCGGCGCTAAATATAGCGCCGCTTTACCGCCAGCGCCCCCACCGCTCCAGTGTGAAAGTAGCCTAACTATTTTAGTTATAAAAAGCATGCAAGTACCCTTTTCCTAATTGATATTCAGCTGTCACATGACCCAGATCTTTCCCAACCTGTCTGCATTGAAACGTTAGCAGGAGGAGCTTCTAGTTAGGGTTGCCACCTCATCCCTTTAAAACAGAACACATATGAATTCCACAGGTTCTGTGGCTGATTAAGGTGGTAATTAAACTCACTTGGTGCCTTTCCTGCATTAAATTAGCCTCAGAACTTGTGTAATTCATATGTGTTCGGGTTTATAGGGATGAGGTGGTAACCCTACTTCTAGTCCTCTGCTACTGGTCACATGTTCAAAAAAACAAATAAACCAAAAAACAGCACTTACAATACAGAGTAAAAATAATTAATATCAATAAACATTTTTTTTAAATTGGTAAATTGACAAATATTTGAAATCAAATCTTTATTATTTTGTGGAAATAACATGGAGGGAGGTTAAGCCACGATTAATCTACATGTAATATCTCACCCTCATTGTGTTTAGCTGGTTAGTGGGCATGGAGGAAGGAGTGAGCGAGGGGACTGTCATTTACCACTGTGTATATGCCCACATGTGTGACTCTATAGTAGAGCTGCACGATTCTGGACAAAATGAGAATCACAACTTTTTTGCTTAGAATAAAAAGATCACGATTCTCTCACGATTTTTGTGATGTAAAATCTTTCACATTATACTAAAAATACTGGTTATTTTTTATTTTATTTTTTTGGAATTCATGAAAGTAATTTTTTCCCAAAAAATTGCATTTGAAAGACTGCTGCGCAAATACAGTGTGACATAAAATATTGCAATAACCACCATTTTATTCTCTAGTGTCTACTAAAAATATATATATAATGTTTGGGGGTTCTAAGTAATTTTCTAGCAAAAAAAAATGATTTTTACTCGAAACCAACAAATGTCAGAAAAAGGTTTAGTGTTTAAGTGGTTAAACTTTTTCACTTACACACGGGGCTGCCCGTTTTCCCTCCTCCGCTTGCTCAGCGTTGATCCCCGCTGAGCCCGTGGATGACAAGTCTGTCTCTGCACTCTGTGCAGGGACTGACCTGTCAGAGCTCCGCTCTCCCCTATGGGGGGTTTGGATGATTACGGAGCGTCTGTCCATTTTCATCCGATCCGCCAGACAGATGGAAATTAGGGTTTGCATCCGTCTGGATTTTGCGGATCGGGGCGGATCGGATGTCAGCGGACATGTCATCGCTGACATCCGACGCTCCATAGAGGTGCATGGAGCGCCCGTTCAGATCCGCCTGAAAAAACTGACAGGCGGATCTGAACGATCCGCACATGTGAAAGGGGCCAAAGTCTATTCCATTGACAAATTGTTACAATGTTTATACTTAAGTTCAACTGATAAAGAATGTTTTGATTCTTGGCCGACTGCACATTTTTTCTCTTCCTTTCTTTTGACTGCTGTAGCTTCAGAAGAGCAGAGAGAATTTTTTGCATAGAAAGAATTGTGAAACACTTTAGTCAAGATCACGATAACGATTCTTGACGATTAATTGTGCAGCTCTACTCTATAGTCACATTGGCTGCTCAGATGTGATAGGGGTGAAAAGCTTGTAGAAACGGAAATCTGAGCATGTGCAGAGTTGCCACCACAGCTGCAAAATCCCTAGATGAATTGGGGTTCATGAACAGCAGGGGGAGATAGAGAGCAGCAGGATCAGCCAGTTTTTTTTTTGCAAAATACAGCACATGAATCTCATAGTGGACGAGTGAGTATGAACAGCATTTAATACAGCATTTATTGATAGTTTTTTATGATGTGGGTTTAGTGACACTTTAACCACTTCCCACCCGGCCAATGTAGATATACGGCCGGGTGGGAGCCGTCTACTTCTGATAGGACGTTCCTATCCCGATGCGGCCGTGTCACCCGGACACGGCGCATCTCGGATCGGCAGGAGGGCTCGGTGATTGGCCCTCCTGATCACATGACAGCTGTGTCGAATCACAGCTGTCATGTGATGTAAACAAACAGCCGGTTGCTAGGCAATCGGCCCTCCTCTCCTCACACGGAAGTCGTCGGTAAGGAGAGGAGAGCGCATCGCTGCAGCCGGCTGGTGATCAGTGAGTATTAGCTGTTTTTTTTACTCACTGATCACCAGTTGTGACCCCACAGTAAAAAACACATGTCCCCACACATGTCCCCAAAACACACATGTCCCCAAATAATAAAAACACATGTCCCCAAATAAAAACACATGTCCCCAAATAATAAAAACACATGTCCCTCACATATGTCCCAGTAAAATAACATGTGCCAATGATTATCTGCACACATATGTCCGTGATCACCTGCACACCCCTTTTACATGATCATTTGCGTACATATGTCCGTGATCACGCGAACCAATTATTATACACTTAACGGAATTTTTTTTACAAAAAACATGTAGCAGAATACATTTTGGCTTAAATTTATGACAAAATTTGATTTTATTGGATTTCTTTTAAAAAAGAAGGGAGAAAATATTGTTTTTTTTCAAAATTTCTGCTATGTTTTCGCTTATATCGCAAAAAATAAAAAACGGAGTCGCGAATAAATACCACCAAACTAAAGCTCTATTTGTGCGAACAAAATGATAAAAAATTCATTTGGTTACAGCATTGCATGACCGCGCAATTTTCACTGAAAGTGCAAGAGCGCTGAAAGCTGAAAATTGGTCTGGGCAGGAAGGGTGTTTAAGTGCCCAGTATTGTAGTGGTTAAATATTAGGACATAGATTTTCTCAGTTTTTAGGGACCATTCACACCAACAGCTGCATTCAAAATGAGCGGTACTGATCAGTACACTGCAATGCAACTTTTCAGACTTGACGGAATTGCTACAAAGTGACATTTCATGTTTTTCTGTCCATTGCAGGGGCGTTGCGAGGGACTGCGTCGCAACACGCTGCAGGGAAAAAAACGACTTCATGCCATAAACAAGGTAACTTGCTTTGTCTATGCCTTGGAACAGCCCTGAAAAATGCTTCCCAGTGCTGTGTGAGTGAGCTCTTAGATCGTCTACATATGATCATTAATTATTGTTTTTTATTTTTTTTTAAATACACAAACGGAAAACACAAATATTTGAGCTTCCTGTAGCATATTTATAAAAAACAATGTGAAAAGTTCTTGTGAAACAAAATCTATTGATACTTTTTTGTGCCTGTATCTCCCCACGTGTTAAATAAATACGGTCTTGTATGATAAGTGTGTGCAGGCACTCAGCAGACTTAGCACATAAAGCAAGAAATACATTCTGGAATCCAATACATAAGTTAACTAAGTGCTAATCCTTCCTTCAGACAACAGCTGATATTTTATCTTGGACAGGATAGGCTTTTGTGTGTGTTTCAGCTTTATCAAGAAGTACAGTAGCCAATAAAGCAAATGTTTCCTTCAAATGTAAAGCCTGAATTATAAAAGCTCATCATTCATTTTGTCAACTTGTCGTCACAGAATCTATTTTTAAAGATCGCTTAATTAAGTGATCCCAAATGCATAATACAGTTCAGCTGTTAAAAATCAAGTTGTGTTTATCCTGCGGGAACTCAAATTTGGATGGCCTTGTCCATCTGGATACAAGTAAATACCTTGTTCTTGTTATGATGCTGATTTATGACACATGAAACCCAGCAAACAAGAATCTGCAATGGATACTGACAACTTCTGGCTGGATTCACATCTTTCCCTGTGTTTTCAGGAATTTTTACGTCCATTATTAACAAGCGGTGACTGGCGTTTTTTCATCAATATGCCTCTTATCGCATATTGAAGCACCAACAAAAAGGGAACTCCTCCGCTCTCAGAATACACAAATCAGTGCTGCAGCTGCTGATCGAGCAGCTTTTTTCCAACAGTTCTATTCACATGGATCAAAATTTGATGTGTGGATGGGGGAATCGGTTCAGGTTTTTTGTAATCAGCCCTCGGGCTGAATGAAAAACTGAGCCATGTATGGCCAGCTTTACGCTAAACTGTCCTGACACTGGCCTGGTTTTACAGAAATTGGCCAGCATCAGGACAGTTTCAGTCAGCAAGAACAGGTACAAATGCAGAGAACCAAGCAGGGCTGGTGCAAGGATTTTTGACACCTAGGCAAAACCTCATTTTGCCCCCCCCCCCCGACTCCATCCCTGACTCAACCCCCTTTGCCGTGCCCATGTGACAGGAGCCAGCACTATACAGGAAGCATAGGCTCAGCTTCCTCTAGTGCCAACTCTGTTCTTCACACTGATGCTCAGGACGGAGGGCCGGGAACCTGCAATCTGGGCTTGCCAATCTACCATCCCAGAGCAGGAGGTGGCGGGCCACATCAGAGGGCCAGCAGTTGGGCACCCCTACTGTAAGGGATGCATTTTGTGTTTCTTTTGTGGAGGACGGGATGGAAAGGATGTTTACTTCCGTTCTGTCAGGAGACTCGGGACATGTACTCCAGGATGGAGCAGTTGCCTGAGACTGAGTTAGATACATGCTGCAGCCTGCAGACGCGGAGGGAAACCAGTGGATGGACGCCATAGGCAGCAGTGCGCCCTAGGCGGCTGCCTGATTTGCTTAGTGGTAGCGCCGGCCCTGGAACCAAGGCACAGACAGGTGTTTTCCAACAAGAATAAAAAGCATCAGCCCTCAGTTGATAGAGCTGTGTAAAATGCGAAAAGCGGCATGACAGTTTCACTCTTTCAAACAATGCAGAGATGTGCTCCAAAAGGCAGCTCAAAAAACAAATTCAACTACAGTACAAATAAATGAGCACCCAGTACTTGGAAAAAAAAAGACCCTATTAACATAAAATAAAAAGAAATATATCCCCAAAAGCAACAGAACCCCATGGACAGCTGTTCCAAGGTGCTTTGGGAAATGAGAAAGGGGGAAAATGTTTTACTAAATTAAAGTTATATTTTAATATACAAGCAGCAAGTGAAATTTGTCAGTTATTTGTCAGCAAATATTCACCTTAAAGTGGATGTAAACCCAATTTATTTATTTTTTAAATTAAGGCTTGTACCTTTTAGAGTATAGGATTTCATGTCATCTGTGCCCAGTCATGCCACAAAGAGTTAATCCAGCTCTGAGCAATCCTCTTATCTTTTTTCAGTAAGATAAAAATGGACACAGAGAAATAGGTGTCAGTTTCTTCCCCCTTGCTGTGACTGACAGGTGATTTCCTCATAGCATGCACAAGCATGACAGAGGCATTCTGTCTACTTCACACCCCCCTCCTTTCTTCTCCAGCTCTCCCAGGATTGGCTGCTCCACACCTCCGCATGATTGGGCATGTTGAAGTCATGTGGTGACTTTCCTGGGTTTTGCCTGGATGATAGTGATCATGGGTCATAATCCACGAGACCAGCAGAAGTTCAGTGTAAGAAATACACAGGAGAAAATATATGTTCCAAAGGGGAGTGTAGAGGACAACAGACACGTCAATAAAGTCTCTCAGTGCCCACCACAGTGCCAATCAGTACCCAGCAGTAACACCTGTCAGTACCTCATCATTAGTGCTGCCCATGAGTGCCATCTATTAGTGTCCATCAGTGCCCATCAGTGCCGCCTGTCAGTGACCATCAGTGCTGCATATCAGTGCCACCTACCAGTGCCCATCAATGCCACCTCATCAGTGCCCATCAGTGCCACCTCATCAGTGCCCATTAGTACCACCTCATCAGAGCCCATCAGTGCCGCCTCATCAGCGCCCATCAGTGAAGGAGAAAACTAAATTTTATGACAGAAACAAAGAAAACCTTTTTTTTCCCCCTCTTTTTTAGTTTGTTTAGCAAAAAATAAAAACCCCAGTGGTGATCAAATACCACCAAAAGAAAGTTCTATTTGTGGGAAGAAAATTTAGTTTGGGTACAGTGTAGCATGATCGCTCAATTGTCATTCAAATTACGACAGCGCTGAAAGCTGAATATTGTCCTGGGCTGGAAGTACCCAGTATTGAAGTGGTTAAGTAATAAATTGCATTACAATTACAGATCCTTACATTGTTGTAGGATGCTTGCTGAACCATTTTTTCCCCCTCTACTTTAGCCTAGGTTCACACTGACAACGGGAATGAAAGGTTCAGCTGAATTCACACAATTTCATTCCCGCATGTCAGTCCCGACTTCGGGGGGCGATTTCAAAGACATCTGTGTGGGTTTCTGCACAGATGTCTATTGAAATCGCACCCCAAAGTTGCCAAAAATAGTACAGAAACGACTTTTGGGAATTGGTGCGGCGCCGCTAAGTCGGCGTCGCACCGTTTCGGACGGTGCCTTTGCCGGCAATAGCCACTGATTCGGCATACGATTTGACATTTTAAATCGCATGCCAAATCGCTGCAATGTGAACCAGGGCTGAAAGTAAGCAGCCTACAGTGGGTGGTTTGCAAACTTGTATACCTAAGCAACTGAAAAAAAAACAGTTAATTCTTGGCAAAAAGGGATTTTATGTAGTGGGGTTGCCAGGTTCATTACAGCTATACCTGTATGAATAAATTTATCCCTGACTGAGTGAACCGTGTTAGGGCTCATTCACACCTGCGGTTGATGGGGTGGTGGTGTTGAGGCATGTTTTTTACTGCCCCCAACCACCCCACCTTATTCTACAAAGGCAGTGTGCCCTGCTTCGCAGCTGCAGTACAATTTTCCCCTCATCATGTTCGATGGACAAATAGGGGCGTTTTGCAACTGCACCGCAATTGCCTGCAATGCACACAGTTGCGGCACAATGGTTCGGCATTTACGGAGTTAAAACAGGCAGTGGGGGAGTAACACATCGCCATCTCATGCCAAACACCTCTGATAGTGATATAACTGCAGATAGATTTTCAGAGGTGTCGCAGTGAGAGCCACATGTGTCAATTAAGCCATTTAAATCCACAGTCCAGGTAAACAGCTAAATTACAAATGGGGGAATTGCTTTACTTGGCAAAAATGTTTATTTCTTTCCAGACGGTCTTGAGGTTAACACAGCCCTTCAAGATAGCAGAGCCAGGTCTGGGTAACCAGACTTTTATCTAATATACCCTATATTGCCAAAAGTATTGGGACAGCTGCCTTTACACACACATGAACTTTAATGGTATCCCAGTCTTAGACTGGCCATACACCTATAGATTATCTGCAGATTTTCTATGGTCAGATGGAAAAAGTGGAACAGATTCCTCCATCTACGCTGAACTGTGTGGATGGAAGAATCTTGCCCAAGTTTCCATAACTTGCTAATCGGCCCCGCTGGCTCTCGTAATACCTGAACATTCTGATTGGGTGCAGGCATTGTTTAGTTTGAGAGCCAGCGGGGCCGACTAGCAAGATACTGAAGCTTGGCCCAGTGGGAGATTCCTCCATCCATACAGTTTAGCATACATGGAGAAATCTGTTGCACTTTTTCCATCTAACCATAGAAATTCTGCAGATAATCTATAGGTGTATGGCCAGCTTAAGTCTGTAGGGTTCAATATTGAGTTGGCCCACCCTTTGCAGCTATATTAGCTTCAACTCTTCTGGGAAGGCTGTCCACAAGGTTTAGGAGTGTGTCTATGGGAATGTTTGACCATTCTTCCAAAAGCGCATTTTTGAGGTCAGGCACTGATAATGGACAAGAAGGCCTGGCTCACAGTCTCCGCTCTAATTCATCCCAAAGGTGTTCTATCGGGTTGAGGTCAGGAATCTGTGCAGGCCAGTCACATTCCTCCACCCCTAACTCACTCATCCGTGTCTTCATGGACCTTGCTTTGTGCACTGGTTCAAATCATATGGTGAAGGGGGGATTATGGTGTGGGGTTGTTTCTCAGGGGTTGGGCTTGGTCCTTTAGTTCCGGTGAAGGGAACTCTTAGGGCTCTTTCACACGGGGCGGATCAGTGCAGATCCGCCCCGTGGATAGCCGCTTGCTCAGCGTGGATCGCCGTAGCGATCTCCGCTAAGCAGAAGATGACAGGTCCGTCCCTGCACTCCGTGCAGGGACGGACCTGTCAGAGCGCCGCTCTCCCCTATGGGAGATCGGGTGACGACGGACCGTAGAGTCCGTCGTCATCCGATCCGCTCTGCAGACGGATGAAAAAATTGGGTTTTCCTCCGTCTGCAGAAACGGAGCATGGCGGGCACGGACGAGAGCGGGTGTCAGCGGATGCTCATCCGCTGACACCCGCTATCCCATAGGGATACCTGTATGTCCGTTTTTCATCCGAAAACGGAAGGGTGAAAAACGGACATACGGTCCGTCCGTGTGAAAGAGCCCTTAAGGTGTCAGCATACCAAGATATTTTGGATAATTTAATGCTCCCAACTTTGTGGGAACAGTTTGGGGATGACCCCTTCCTGTTCCAACATCACTGCATACCAGTGCACAAAGCAAGGACCACCTAGGTAAGTATGATTCTAAAATAAAATAAAAATTCCATACTTCTCTTTTAAGTCGCACATATATGAATGGTTATCATTGGGAAACATGATGAAGTTTTGGCCATACACAGTAGTGCATACCGGCTGCGGTAGTTCTAATGATAAGAAGTCGTGTAGCTGCGAATCATTCCATTGGATGGTGTGTATGGATGAACATGCAAAGAAAAGTGTGCCAGTTTGTAAATCTTTCCAGACATTGTATTTCTCATTTGTAAAGCATACAGGGAAGGTGGTTAGTATCCAAGTAACTATACCTGAACGTATGGTGCAAATGGTCAATAGTTGCAGTAAGTTTCTCCAAAATGCTCTTATGGCTGGGTTCACACATATGCGGATTGGATGCCCGCGATCTGGATTTAAGAAGAGTCCGGTGCGTCTTTGGGTCCGGTTCAGGTGCGAAATCAAGCCAAAGAATCGCACCTGAAACGATGTAGAGGAACACACCGGACCCCAGGCACAAACCCGCGGCCACACATGTGTGAACCCGGCCTTAATCAGCACTCCAAAAGCAGCAAATAGAACTCACCAATTTAAATCTGAGAGCTATATTATGTATGACAATGTAGAGCCTCACAAACAAATACATCGTATTGTCACACATAAGCACTGCATTCTAGGCAGTGAAATACAGAGATACACAAAACACATCAGCATTGAAGATTGCATCTAACCTACCTATCACTTTGTCCAAGACCTGGCGCTTCACTTGTTCTCACTGGTGCTCTAGCACATCCTGTCTGTCGATCGATCGATCTATCTCCCTATATTTTTTTAGGCTGACCACACTCCAGATTGTACAATCTCTGTACAATCATTAACAAGATCTACCAAAACTATGGAATATGAGGTCCTACCTAAACTATCAAATCAATCTCTATACAATGAGGCAGGCCCTTGCACTATATACTTGTTAGATCTAACAGAGATTGTATAATCAGATCGTAATATGTATGGTGAGCTGATCTGAGATGAGAGGAAAACAAAGAAAAAAACATAACATTGGAGTGCTTGAGCCAAGTCATTTAAACAAAAATCTTGCAATTTACTTACTCTTGAGATTACCAGTGGCTGGTTAAAGTCAATGCCACCAGTTAGCCTGAATCCCCAGGGCGCAGGTCCAGGTAGAACCACATTCTGTGGCATTTTCTTAGCTATATAGGAAGTTTATCGATGTAAGTTCTATCAGGCAAAGAACTTAGTTACAGGTCCCTGAGAAGTTATCCCTCTGCAAGCAGAGACAGTCTGATCCCCTGATGCCTATGATCTTCTCTTTATCCCTTTCCTTGGCTGACGTCACCTTCTGGCCACAAGTCATACACAGAGGAGAATGAGAGGGGAGGAGAGTAAGCAGAGGGGGATAAACTGTTTGGCAGCACTCTAGTTACAATATCATATCCAGTACACAGTCTTTTCATACAATTCCTGAGCATGAGTAACATGGGGAAAATGTAGGCAGGTCTTAGAGGGGTGACTTTCCAGCTGATATGAGGAAGGCTCGTCTTCCAGGCGCATATTTACCCGGATTTTACATATGCTTAGAGTGTGAAAAACTGGCATATTGCTGAAATTCTGAAGCATCAGTTAAAGAAATCTTAGAGGTGTAACTACACTCAAAACTTTTTTTTTAGATGTAGATAGAGCAGGGAAGAATTAGAAGTCCTCTCCGGTTTTAGTGCAGTCTGAGGCTCCTTAAAGTGGGAAAACCAAAGCCAAAAGTGTAATATATTGCAGCTTACCAATCCTTAAATGCGGTCTTCTTTTTTTCCCCCTGTTTTTCACCCGGCCAGTTATGCCCCATACACACGGTCGGAAATTCCGACAGAAAAAGTCAGATCGGATTATGTTGTCGGAAAATCCAATCGTGTGTGGGCTCTAGTGGACTTTTTCTGTCGGATTTTCCGACGGAAAAAGTTTGAGAGCAGGACCCAAAATTTTCCGACAACAAAATCCGATCAGACTTTTTCCGATCGTGTGTAGAGAATTCCAACGCACAAAGTGCCACGCATGCTCAAAATACATTTGGGGACGAAAGCTATTGGCCTCTTCGTAGTTCCATCGTATGTTTTGTACGTCATCTCGTTCGGAACGATCGCATTTTCCAACAACTTTGTGCGACTGCGTGTATGCAAGACAAGTTTCGGCCAAAACCCGTCGAAAAAAATCAGATGGATTTTGTGGTCGGAATGTCTGACTGTGTGTACGGGGCATAACATACTCCCTGTCTGGCGATTTTCTGACGACTTGAGTACTACTTTGATGCGACTTTGTCTTGTGCAGATATGCAGAGATAACAGCATACAGGAAGATGCCATGCTCTGTTGGGGTAATCTTCCTGTAATGTCGGATCCAAATTACATCAATATAGATAAGGATCTGACTTCCATTAAAGCATATAAAAAATATTAAAAGCCAGCAGCTACAAATACTGCAGCTGCTGACTTTTAATATATGGACACTTACCTGTCCGAAGTCGGCAGCCGAAGCCGATCTGTCCGTCGGCTCATGGCTGCTGCCGCTGCCATCCTCGGTATGTCCGTGCGGCTTCACTTCCTGGTTCCCTACTGCACATGCGCGAGTCTCGCTGCGTGTCCTCACTGGTCCCTGCTGTCTTCTATCTCCCAGAAGACAACTGGTGAGGACAGAGCAGGCGCCGGAAGTGACGTAGGTCACCACGATCACCTCAGTGATCTATGCCAGGAAGTGGGAGCAAATACCTGTATTAGACAGGTATCTGCTCCCTCCTCCCCCCTGAAAGGTGCCAAATGTGACACCGGAGGGGGGGGATTCCAAAAAGTGGAAGTTCCATTTTTGGGGTGGAACTCCACTTTAAAGTCTATGGGCACAAGTCGGATAGAAGTCACCTTGAAGTAGTACAGGAACCTTTTCTACAGTCAGAGCGACTTCAGTAGTGATAATTAAGACAGCTCTCATTGACTAACATGGGATTTCACATGCCATGCGACTTGAGGTCTCACAAGTCAGATCTCAAGTCGCGGAAGTGTAAACCGAGCCTTATGCCGCGTACACACGAGCGGAAATTCCACCAGCAAAAGTCCAATGAGAGCTTTTGGTCCGAAAATGCGACCGTGTGTATGCTCCATCGGACTTTTGCTGGAGGAATTCCAGCCAGCAAAAGATTGAGAGCATGTCCCCATTTTTTCGGTTGGAAAAAGTTCTGATCGTCTGTACCAATTCCGACGCACAAAATTCCTACGCATGCTCGGAAGCATTGAACTTCATTTTCTCAGCTCGTCGTAGTGTTGTACGTCACCGCGTTCTTGACGGTTGAAAGTTCAGCGAACTTTTGTGTGACCGTGTGTATGCAAGCCAAGCTTGAGCGGAATTCCGTCGGAAAAACAATCCAAGATTTTTCCAACTGAAATTCCGCTCGTGTGTACGTGGCATCAGTGTGCCTACACTCTGGATGAAGGAGAAATGGAGAAACCTTTGGACAGCGGCATTGTTAATTTAGGGGGAGGGGAGTGTTAGATGTACTAGCAGATTTAGATCCACTAACAAATTGAAGCCAAACTCAAGCGAACACTTTGGGGGTTATTTACGAAAGGCAAAGTGCACTTGAAATTGCACTGAAAATGCACTTAGAAGTGCAGTCGCTGTAGATCCAAGGGGGAAATAAAAAACAGCATTTTAGCTTGCACATGATTGGATGATAAAATCAGCAGAGCTAATTTCAGATCTACCCCTCGGATTTACAGCGACTGCACTTCCAAGTGCACTTTCAGTGCGAATTCAAGTGCACTTTGCACCTGTAGTTTGCACTTGTAGTGCAAAGTGGATTTGCCATTCGTAAATAACCCCCTTTGTAATCAGTTACGGCAACAGTCTTTTCTTTGGGAATAAAAGTTTTAAATAAATTATTTAAAGATGATCATTTTAAGTACTCCTGTCAGTGTTAAATGGTTTGTCTCAACCCTCTAATTGCTACATTTGCAGGACAGCTTGTTCTTTTGAATACCAACAGATTTACTGGTCCGATCATCAGGGGAAAATAAAGGAAAGACTGCCCAAATAAGAAAACGAATGCAGCTACCACATCAAAGAATTAGCTGCAGTATAATAAATGTTTGCTCTTGGTTTTGGTTTAATAACACTTTAAGCTGGCCATAAATGGATCGAAATCTGGTCAGTTCAGCGGAGTGTGGCTGCTCCCAGTTGATGGAAGTCGGTCTAGCGATTGACTTCTGTTGAATGGGCTTGTTAGAATATGTATCCTGATTAGTGGCTACAGCCACTGGTCAGTGTATTCTGCAGTGGAGAAGTCCTGCTGTCAGAATACAATTTCTCAGTGGGGAGGATTCCTCTATCCACCTCAATTGTGGATCCATCTATGGACAGCTTTACTCTAAAGCCCCATACACACGGTCGGAAAATCCGACCACCAAATCCACCGGATTTGGTCCGACGGATTTAGTCCGACACTGGTGTTGCATACATCGGACAAAGTTGTCGGAAAATCCGATCATTCTGAACGTGGTGACGTTTGTTGCCTACGACGGGACTACGTAGAGGCTAGTAGCCAATAGCTTTGGTCTTGTAATGTGATCTGAGCATGCGTGGCACTTTGTCCGTCGGAATTCGATACACACGATCGGAATTGGTGTGATCAGACTTTGTTGTCGAAAAATCTATCCAGCAGGAGATAGAACTTTGTCCGTCGGACAATCCGAGGTAAACTGTCCGATGGTGCCTACACACGGTCGGAATTTACGACAACATTGTCCGATAGGACAGAATCCATCGGAAAATCCGACCGTGTGTATGGGGCTTAAGTTCACACCTATACCTTTTTTTTTTTTAGTGCGTTTTGCAGTAATGCACTACAGTCCATTTAACATGGTTTCCTATGGCACACATTCACATCTATGCATTTTTCAGCCGGTGCGTTTTTGGAAAGGGTCAGGGACTTTTTTCCTGCAGCAGATTGTGTTTTGTGTGTAATAGACTTCAATAGACCCGCACCAAAAATGCAAGTGTTGTGTTTTTGATGCATTTTTACATGCATTTTGCATTTTCTTCTCCTCCATCACAAATTGTAAATAGCTGGTTGTTGCCAGGAAGTCGGCCGCCGCGTCCTTAACTACGGATCATAACTTGCCTAAGGAAGGGGTCCTGTGAGGCTCTGAAATGTTGCACTTTTTCTTGTGATCCTTCAGCAATAAAAACTTTTGGACGATATTTGAGGATCCTTGGTGTGCTGGCGAATATGTAACTTAACAACCGATGAGTCATCAGCTGTCAGCAGGGTTCCCCGCTGGCAGCTGAATGTAATGAAGAATTGCCAGCAATAAAAAAAACATGGGGTCCCCCCGCAATCCATACCAGGCCCTCCGGCGTGGGGACAAGGGCCTCTTCCCCACAAAGTTGGCCGGTGGTTGTGGGGGGTCTGCGGATGGGGGGGCTTATCGGAATCTGGATGCCCCCTCATTCACCAAAAAAGCAAGTTGTAGTGTAAAAATTTACGGTAGGCCTGTATTTACCCCTTCATTGCAAGGCCATTTTTGAGTTTTAGTGCTATGGTAGTTTTATTGACAGTTACTCAGGACAAGTCTTTCCTCTTTATGTACTGAAGTCTGTGGGGAAGGCTCCAATTCTAAATGCTGTGCCAAAGTATGTTTAGTCAAAATATATCCAGAAGACCAACCAGAGTAAGCTACCAGGGTATATGCCTATAACAGATGAACAAAGCAACAGATCTCTGGTTAAACCAAAATGTTTTGATATCTTCAGCATAAAAGGGCATGAAACACCATATACCAGTGAAGGTGAACCTTGGCACCCCAGATGTTTTGGAACTACATTTCCCATGATGCTTACCTACACAGAAGAGTGCATTAGCATCATAGGAAATGTAGTTCCAAAACCTCTGGGGTGCCAAGGTTCGCCATCACTGCCATATACCCTCAACACCTGTTCTGGTCACGTAGAGACTTAAGGTAGAAGGGCTAATGGGTACATGGTCTCCTCGATCGAAGGAAACATGCACATACCATTGCCAACGTTAATCAAATGTGATCAGTTACCTGAAGAGAGGGAAGAGATTCCTACTCCATATTATCATCCCCAAGGCACCTGGCTAATCAAATTCCTGCTATGGACATGAATGCTAAAATCTTAGTTTTGCAAGGAACAGACATTCTCAGAGTACTTAAGTTGTGCAAGCAGTGCAGCCCTCCTAACAATTCCCCACAAAGACTAAAGGCCTGTACACACAATACGAAAATCGGAAGTAAAATTTCATCCGAAGAACGAGCTGCTGATTTTCAGATCGTTAGTATGGTGCTTTCGACAGCCGATTCAGTTTTTTCGTCAGACAAAAGCTGGATGTGCAGACTATAAAATTTGTTGTACGTGAACTCAACGTACGATTTTCATTTTATTAGTATGGTTTTCATATGAAAAGAATCGTAAGCGCAGGACTACGCATGCTCAGAAATGAAAGAACACATAGGGGATTATTTACTAAAGGAAAATCCACTTTGCACTGCAAGTTCACTTGAAAGTAAAGTAAAGTCGCTGTAGATCCGAAGGGGATGCAAGGAAAATAAAAAACAGCATTTTAGCTTGCACATGATTGAATGATAAAATCAGCAGAGCTTCCACTCATTTCAGATCTACCCCCTAGGTTTAGAGCGACTGCAATTCCAAGTGCACTTGCAGTGCAAAGTGGATTTGCCTTTAAATCCACTTTGCACTACAAGTGCAAACTACAAGTGCAAAGTGCACTTAAAATTGCACTGAAAGTGCACTTGGAAGTGCAGTCGCTGTAAATTTGAGGGGTAGATCTGAAATAAGGAGAAGCTCTGCTGATTTTATTATCCAATCATGTGCCAGGTAAAATGCTGTTTTTTATTTTCCTTGCATGTCCCCCTCGGATCTACAGCGACTGCACTTCCAAGTGCACTTTTAGTGCAATTTCAAATACACTTTGCACTTGTAGTGCAAAGTGGATTTGCCTTTAATAAATAACCCCCATTGACTGGTCAGTGTAATCTGGTGGGGGGAGAGCCTCTCCTGTCGAAATACAATAGAACAGCGGGAGATATCCCCTCATTACACATCATTGTGTTTATGCAGGGAGCTATCAGTCAGACAAAATACTTCTGCACCTATCCAGCAATCAAGTAGAAAGGGTTAGGAAATCCTCCAAGCCTGAACAGCAGCATCATGTTCAATTGGACATTAAACCTGCCGATCTTGCCACCAGCCCAGTGTCCACAAGGTGTTTTTGCGAATTCTTCCTGGTCAATAGGTCTAGATTTCCTGCTGGACCATGCAGAGGAAACAGCAACTGCTGACTTCTTCAGTCTCCTAGATGCTGACAAGGACCCAGAGATCCATCCAGAGGTCAATCCAAATCTGCAAGTTGGATACTTCTTCCTGCGCAGAGACCAACAAGCCAAAAGGATGGACTGGCCTATGGGACTCAGTGATGATGGTAAGGTATGCAGTGTACAGGTGAAGGCCACAAGACTGAATTTGTACTGTTTATGCCATTTGGGAATGGAACTTTGTTATATGCATTTGATGGAGAATTATGGCACCCCACAGAGAAATGTGTCAAGAGCATTCAGCCCATTATGTGTTGGACTATATGACACTCTCTTGCACTTAGTAGTGTCTTAATTTGTTGCTGTTACTGTAATGTTATTAATGTATAGTAGTATCTGACAATACCAGATGGGAAATGTGCTTCCTCTGTAGTATATGGGCAATAAGTATAGCCTATGTTGTTCTCAACTTAATTGTTTTTTGTTATGCTTTCACCTTGTGACCATTTTTTTTCTTTCCCTTTCTTGTGGGGTAATTTCCTTTTTTTTTTTTTGGAAGTTTTTGCTATCCTTCTTACCTTACAAGACACTCATTAGGGCTGGGAAGCCAATACACCTTTTTGACCACCCTAAGCACTTCTATACCAGGTCTACTGTGTTTTGTTGTTTCATGGATTTCACGTGTTTGGTGTGTTCAGCTGTCTGACGTAGATTGTTTGCATTCCTTCTCTCTGCTATATTCAGGCCAGGCATGGAGGCTTCAGGAAGGTATAGTCACTAATACAACTTGGAAAAAATCCGACCGTTTGTACGCTCCATCGGACAATTGTTGGATTTTCCGCAGACAAATGTTGGATGCCAGGCTTTAAAATTTTCCGCGGACAAATGTCTGTTTTCGGATTTTCCAAGCATGTGTACACAAGTCCGTTGGACAAAAGTCCAAAGTACAAACACGCATGCTCGGAAGCAAGGACGAGCTGGAAGCGGTCAGTAAACTAGCGTTCGTATTGGAGAATTAAAATTCGAGACGTGGCAAATTATGAAATCTTGCAATGCAGCGCACATTCTCTTCTTCTTTAACGGGATAATAATGAAGCTGCTTTGCTGGTGATACTGATGGAGTTATTGCAAACGTATTTTTAAAGGCTTTTATTTTCTAGTGATATCAAGAATAATAGTATTATTATGCTTTTTATTTATTTTTGGGCAATTTATTTTTACCGCCACACCATTATCCCGTAGTTGGTGTTCCTTGTCAATTTTACATTGTATTTTTTTAAATGTAACTGCCTACTCCCAAACTGTAATTTGAAGTAAAACACATAGCCAAGTATTATTCTCCACTATTTTTTTTATTGTGCATTAAAAAAAGAAAACAAATAAAATTAGACTTGCTATCTGCCAATAGAAATTAACCAAAAAGTGCATTCTATGCATCCAAAAATTAAGAAAATATACCAAATCAAATCATTATTCAACCAAAAAATAAAATAAAAGCCTCATGCATGTGTCCTGCTTCTTAATATAGGGGGTCAACAATGCCAAGAGTTGGTGAAAGCAGGGGTCCGTCATCCGGAGATAATTCCGAAAATCATCCAGATTATTCTCCTGGAGCTCCTGCAGCAAAGTCATATGACATAATTGGTCACAATTGATAAAGTAACCAATTTTTGGTCCAAAAATTCCTCCTCCTCCTGTTCCTGGAGTGGACTTGGGTCAAAGCAATAACTCCAAGGCCAATAATAAATAACACGTTATCTCCTCCGATTCCACAACATGTCTGATTGATGAACAGCCGTTCAGAAACGAACTGAAAAGCACGAAATGAAAAGCGCAAACTGACAAGCGCAAAATGAAAAGCGCGAATCAACACTCAACAAACTTGTACTTTAACACGAAATTAGCAGAAGGAGCCCAAAGGGTAGCGCTATAGAGCTGAAAAAAACATGTAGTACGTCACTACGTTCGTGTTTGTTGGCCGACAATTCCTTGCCATTTGTATGCAAGACAAAATCCAGGCACACGCCTTCGGACAAAAGTCTGAGGTTTTGTCTGCAGAAAATCGGATCGTGTATACGAGGCTTAAGAATTGGTGTGGTTAAAATAGGCGTGGTTAATAAAATGTTCTTAGAATACCTTTTATAAACCTGGTAACCTTTAAAGTGATACTAAAGCTAAAAAGTTTTTACCTTGATGCATTTTTTGCACACAGGACAGAAAACAGAGCCACATTCTCTGTCCGCTATGGAAAACTGCTGTATTCCCTCAGGTGATGAGGTATACACCCTGTGTTAGTTTCTATTTCACTCTGTCCTAATGAAAAATTAACAATTACCTGTGTAAATATGTTTGCAGTTTTTAACCATTTAACGCTTCCCTTGCTATTCCTTACGCTGTCCCATCTAACAATACCAGTACACAGAGGCTATTCTAAACTCTTTAAACCTCATGCACACTGGACGTTTTTACAGCTGCTGTTTTTGTCCATGCACACATAGGCTTTTATCAGGTCTTTTTGGCAGAGGCATTTTCTGGCTAGAAACCCCCCCCCCCAGAACTAGTGGGTTTGAAGAGGAGTTTTTCAGCTGTTAAAATGCTCTAACTCTCTCTAAAAAGCTAAAAAAAAAAAAAAAAAAAAAAAACACTGAAAAACTTGGCTTTTTGGCATTTATGAGCGTTTTTGAGCCATAAGCTTTTGTGGGAGTATAGTTTTGCTAAAAAAAAAAAAAAGCTAAAAAACGCTACTGCAAAAAACGCTGCAAAACTCATTCTACAGCTACAGCTAATGCTACTGGCATTTTTATAACGTCCAGTGTGCATGAGGCCTTATTGCTGCCTCTCTCATGTTGCTGCTGTCTAGCAATCCCTAGATAGCAGCTGTAAATAGCAATTCCTTACTGTACAATATGGTGTCCTTTGCAATGCTTAGTTTGCACAATAAGGTTGGCTGTTATCAAGTCCTAGGCCCCTTTTTACAGAGGCTTTCTGATGAGGTCCATAAAAATAAAAATTGAAAACATGGTAAGTGGTGAAAATAAGCAGCAAACACATCAACCAATATAAGTTGTGAATACAACTGTGAGGGTGGAAAGGCAGGATTGGCCAGATTTCAGTTCTGCATTGCACAGGTCAAACTTGCCTAAGGTTTTTACCGTATTTATCGGCGTATAACACGCACTTTCCCCCCTTAAAATCAGGGGAAAATCATGGGTGCGTGTTATACGCTGATCCCCGCCGATTGCGAGAAGAGAGGAGCGAGCGGCGCCAATATACACATAGCTGAGTGTACTCGGCTAGGCTCGGCTCTGCTCACAGTCAGGGGCGGGACTGCGAGAGGAGCCGAGTCTAGCCGAGTACACTAAGCTTTGTGTATCTCGCCGTCACTCGCTCCTCTCCGCTCACAGTCAGCGTAGATCGGCGCCAATTTTAAATAATCAACGGCTGGACAATGCTGCAAAGGCACTGGGCAAGGCTGCAAAGGCACAAGGCAAGGCTGCAAAGGCACTGGGCAAGGCTGCAAAGGCACTGGGCAAGGCTGCAAAGGCACTGGGCAAGGCTGCAAAGGCACTGGGCAAGGCTGCAGATGGACACTGGGGAAGGCTGCAATGATGGACAAGGCTGCAGATGGACACTGATAAGGCTGCATTGATGGACATTTAAATGTAATTTTTTTTTTTTCCTCCTAAAAGTTTTTTCCTAAAATTCCCTCCTAAACTTGGGGTGCGTGTTATACACCGGCGCGTGTTATACGCCAATAAATATGGTATATGGTTTACGGAAAGAAAAAAGATGACCATTGTACCTTACACAAGCAGAATGTGAGGATCCAACACAACCAGCATGTACGTATCCACCCTCCAACACAACCCTGAGCCAATGACTGAACATGACTTTAAAATGAGTGGTATTGTAGCGCATAGACCCCATGCTGCTGTGGATCTACATGCCTTTCTGTGATACAGGCGCTTTTTGACTTCTTATAACTTGGAAGTCAATCCCATCTGGTAAGCGTATTTAAGTGGATGGTGAGGGCACACAGCAGTGGTGTTCCCTTTCTACCTTTCAACACGGGCTTATGTGGATGGGACTTTACTCTTTTTAGAAGTGCTTAATTTGCCTTTATATCTACTTGGCATTATAGCTTGAAATATCACATTTATATTCCATTTATTGAATACTGCACAATTTTTCTTCTTTTTTTTCCACCTATGTGTTTGATTTATGTTTCTCATGTTTGGTTAGCACTTTTTTATCTTTTCTGATGAGGTCCGCCTGTTAGTTTTCAGGTGAACCTGATCAGATTCTCTATGCAGGTCTATGGGCAGGTGGATGTAAATGGTCTTGAGTTTATTTAGTTCCAAGAAAAAAACATAAAGGACTGCATCCTTTCCATTTTTCTGCACCCTAAAGATGAGGGATCAGAGGAAGCCTGATGTAATCAGACACAAGTTAGCGTACATCTAGCAACCCATAGATCCAATCCGGGTCTGAAAAAACGACCTCTGTCAAAATGTGGACAGAAGAATTGAACATGCACGGATGTCAGAAAAGTGACATCTGTCCAATTCTGCTACTCTTCACCTACAATACCCTGCTGAACAGAGTGAAGCACACGTTGTCAAGGGACCCTAAGGCTGGGTTCACACTAGTGCGAATTGGATGTGCATTTCCCCAGTCACTCAATTTGCATAGCAGGTGATTGTGACCGGCTCTCTATGGAGCCGGTTCACACATTTCCGCACTGATCTCCTGTGTGAATTGCACAGGGGCCCTGTGCATCTTTTGGTCCATTTCAGGTCCGAATTCAGCCCAAAATTTGGGCTGAGATCAGACCTGAAAGAGTGAATGGAGACGCACTGACTCCTGCTGTGAGCCGCGCTGATCTCCAGTGTGAACCCAGCCTTAAGCTGGCTATACACGGGTCGAATTTTGAAAGATCTTTCTTTTGAAAATCAGAAAATTCGTGCATTTTGTGATTCGATGGTGCCACCATTGATTTCGAAATTCGACCAACCAAACCTTCAATTTCACCTCATGTTCCTACAGAAAAGAATTTTCTTGTCTGGGAATCTTCTTTTCTTTCCGGGAATCTTCTTTTCTTGCACATGCGCATTTCTTTTTCGATTACATTTCTCGCGCGATTCTCCCATCATTGGTTCGAAAATCTTTCGTTTTTAAAAAAAATTTCCAACATGTCGGATTTTTTCAATTCGATGGGCGTACGAAAATCGGCCGTTGCTGCAGCCAACTAATGGTGCAAAATTCATACGAAAAAATTCTTAGATAAGATTTTCGAAAAAAAAGTTCTTTCGAAATTTGACACGTGTATGGCCAGCTTAAAGCCCCATACGCACTATCAGATTTTCTGCTGGTTTTTCTCTTCAGATTTACCAAAACCACGTAGTGCAAGGGCCTGCCTTATTGCATACAAATTGAAACTCCTAAGGTTTGACCTCATATTATATGGTTTTGGTAAGTATGAAGACAAAAATCAGCAGAAAATCTGATAGTGCGTATTGGGTCTAAAGCCCCATACACACTATTAGATTTTCTGCAGATTTTTGTCTTCAGATTTACCAAAACCATGTAATATGAGGTCAAACCTTAAGAGTTTAAATTTGTATGAAGCCAGGCAGGCTACATGGTTTTGGTAAATCTGAAGACAAAAATCTGCAGAAAATCTAACAGGCTTTAGACCCTATATACATTATACAACTTTTGTTGTCTGCTTTCCTTTAGATTTAACAAAACCATGTAGTGCAAGGTCCTGCCTGATTGCATACAAATTGAAACTCTTAAGGTTTGACCTCATATTATATGGTTTTGGTAATTCTGAAGGAAAAGTGTGTATCCAGCTTAAAGCGGAGTTCCACCCTAAAGTGGAACTTCCGCTTATCGGATTCCTCCCCCCCTCCGGTGCCACAATTGGCACCTTTCAGGGGGGTGCAGATACCTGTATAATACAGGTATCTGTACCCACTTCCGGATAGCTGCCCCGCCCCTATCCGGAGCTGCCCCCCCCTATCCGGAGCTGCCCCGCCCCTATCCGGAGCTGCCCCGTTGTGTCTTGGGAAACACTCTTTCCCAGGACACAGCGGGGACCAATAGCAGCGCGACTCGCGCATGCGCAGTAGGGACCGGGCAGTGAAGACATTGCGTCTTCACTTCCTGATTCCCTGATGGCGGGGCAGCGAGAGACGAGCGGTCTCTCGTCACATTCTGCCTACACCGATGGAACCAGGAACAGGTAAGTGTCCATTTATTAAAAGTCAGCAGCTGCACTATTTGTAGCTGCTGACTTTTAATATTTTTTGTGCGGGTGCAGCTCCGCTTTAAGTCTGCAACCTGAGCAGGCACACAGGGCAACATCCTGAGGCAGGTATTGCACTCACGGCTTTTTCTTTTATCTCCTAAAAACATTTAATAAAATACCTTATGAGGCTTGATTACACTTGCAGTGCCCTCTGCAGAGTTATCCGTAGAAATTCACTCTTCAGAGGGTGTTTGATAGGCAGTGAGGAGGCATTAATGTTCCCCCTCACCATCTGTTTTATTCCCTTAAAAAACAATCCACTGCACCGCAACCATGTGGTGAATGAAACCTAATCAGGAAAACAGCCCTGAGCCCACGTTCACATTGGGCCAATTTGGCATGAGATTTGACATGTCAAATTGCATGCCAAATAGGTGGCTATTGGCAGCAAACTCAGCGTTGCACCATTTCTCAAAAATAGTTCCTGTACGACTTCGGGCGATTTGAATAGACATCTGTGCATGAACTCGCATGGAACAACAGGCACATATCAGGAATATGAAATGTTGGATTTACATATTCTTTAAGCTGCAAAGGCAGCGGGTAGGAGTGCACATATGCTGCGACTGCGTCCGAAGCCCACCTAGTTGTGTGACAATAGTGAATGAATATTCGCTATTGTCACACTGACTCTCCTCCCAGTCAACCAGGAAGCGGGTCCTGAGACGCGTTTCCCGATTGGCCAAAAAGAAAAGTGATGCTATTGGGCCACGACGGGGAGAGAGTAGTAGGGAGGATACGTGGAGGGCCGAGGAGTTGCAAGGGATGAAACTGCCGCCTGGAGGGAAGAGCTGCCCGTGGGTAAGTGCAGGGCTCATCGATTGACCGACTGACTGGGGTTGTGCTAGTACCTAACCCGAATGACCCACGGAGGGGGGGTGATGTGTGCGCCCCCCCCCCAAAAAAAATATATCCAGCCACCACTGGTTTTGGGTGCTGTTAACAACGAATAGCACTGTAAGTGTGACATGTTTTTTTATGCCTTTCAAAAACAGGCACGCTATGTAGTGTGAATGCGGCCTTAGGGTAGGAAAGGTATGTGACGCTGCTCAACCAACCCAATCCATGTGAAGTGTAGAAGATGGCCCCAGTCAGCGCTGCTACACAGATCACACTCACTGACACGTTTTGCCCTGCCCACCGGGGCTTAATCATAGACGTCTACAATTAAACCCTGGTGGGCAGGGCGAAACGCATCATGGGGCATGGTCAGAAGAGCAACGCTGACTGAGGCCGTCGTTTACACTTCACATGGATTGGATTGGTTAAGTGGCACCTCATACCTTTCTTACTGACACCTCTGGATGTTTGAAGCTGAACGCCAACCCCCTCTTTCCTGAGCACCAGCTGGGCATCTCACACCACATTATACTCGGAGCAGCGCTGAAAGTTTTGAGAGGTTGCTGCCTAATGCCGCGTACACACGAGCAGATTTTCCATCAGAAAGATCTTGGATGGTTTTTCCGACAGAATTCTGCTCAAGTTTGGCTTGCATACACACAGTTACACAAACGTTCTCTGAACTTTCGACCGTCAAGAACGCAGTGTTGTACAACACTACGACGAGCCGAGAAAATTAAGTACAATGCATCCGAGCATGCGTCAAATTGTTTCTGAGCATGTGTAGGAATTTTGCGCGTCGGAATTGCTACAGACGATCAGAATTTCCAATCGGAACTTTTTCTCACCGAAAAATTGAGAACATGCTCTCAATCTTTTGCTGGCTGGAATTCGGCCAGCAAAAGTCCGATGGAGCATACGCACGGTCGCATTTTCCGACCAAAAGCTATCGTCTGTCTTTTGCTGGCTGAATTTCCTTTTGTGTGTACGTGGCATTAGAGTACTGCTCAGAATGATTGGGACAACATCAACTCACAATTGGGCAGATACGTTGATGCCTGTCGAAGTATTTTGCATTGCCAAGTATGTTTTAATGCGTCTGGCACAAGTCTAAATACATTATATAAAGGAACTACTTACAAGAAATCCTTGTGTATGCAAAGGAATAATAGAAAAAACATAGCACATAGCATTTTTTCATATTTCTCTCAGCTTTTTACTAACTATATTAAATAAGGGTGTACGTATTTAGATCTGTTACCAATTCATTGTTTCTGTAATCCAAAAAAATAATGTGTAGTTTCTTAGAATAGTAGAACAAAACAAAAGGTTTTTGGAATCTGGCACGTCACCAAAAGGAAAAAATGACCATGCTTGGTGGGGGATTTGTTTTAACTGTTTTTGTTTTATTTTAAAAAGTGTAGAAGCACATTCATTTCCTAAAAGTAGAACAACAAAATTCATAGACATTGGAAGTCACCCACAACACCTACCATGTAGGAATGGGTTACAGAGTCAAACTCATATATAATATGAATGGAGGAATTATTAGCCATGGCCAAGTTTAGGGACTTGTGGTTTCCTTAGATAACTAAGACATTAGACACTTCTATTTGTTTCTTGGCAGCTATTTGGGTTGAACCCCAAGCCGGACACCCCACTTCTCATTGTTTCTCCCTTGCTTTCTTCTATTTCTCTTTTTTGTTTCCATGCTCCTTCCCCCAACATTTCCTAGAAAAGGTGGCGTTGTTTATTAGCGGGTTGATCATCCAGCATAATGCTGAAGGGACAAGTTAATTTTGGTTAAGATGGTCATTATTGAATGATTAGACCAGTGATGGCAAACCTTGACACCCCAGATGTTTTGGAACTACATTTCCCATGATTCTCAACTACACTGCAGAGGGCATGAGCATCATGGGAATTCTAGTTCCAAAACATCTGGGGTGCCAAGGTTCGCCATCACTGGGTTAGACTGATCTTTTTTTGGCTAGGCCTTTGCTCTAGGTAACTTTTATGCTTTTTTTTATGAATTGGGTTACTCCATAATAAACACCACGGCTGTTTAAAGCCATTAAACAGTTTACTGTGTGTGTGTGTTCTTATTTGTTTATTAATATTGGGATTTTGGGATCCCAAGTCACATACCATAATCTGGCAACTGGTTGTAATATTTTTTTTAAATCTTTTTTCTTTTTTAAAACAGCCATAGCCACAGATTCGTAAAGTTACACAATTAAGAATTACCTACATCTGTTGCATGCTTAATAACTCTTATAGAAAGTGTCACAAGGCTTTAATGAATTAGGCGCAGGCCATTTAAAAGAGACCATACCGCCAGAAGAGTTATGCCAATGCTTTATCAAATCACCCCCAATGTTCAATAAAAAAATGTGGTTAAAGTGATTGTAAATGTTAGATTTTTTTTTAAAAATAACAAACATTCCTATACTTACCTGCTCTGTGCATTGGTTTTGCACAGAGGAGACCCGATCCTCTTTTTCTAGGGTACCCTTCCGGTGCTCCAGGCCCCTTCTCTTCACCGAGTGCCCCTCGCTGCTTTCCATGGGCGCACCTGTGCGGGCTCGCTCCCGAGTCCCACTGCGTTCTATTGACACAGACAGTGGGACTCGGCCCCACCCCCCACTTTTGATTGACAGCAGTGGGAGCTCCCGCTGCTATCAATCTGTCCAATGAGGAGAGCAACAGCAGCTGAAGCTGCTGAGCTGGTTCATATCGCTGGATAGTATCGGGCTCAGGTAAGAAAAAGGGGGTCTGGAGAGGCGCTGTAGCAAAGGTTTTTCACCTTAATGCATAGAATGCATTAAAGTGAAAAACCTTAAGACTTTACAACCACTTTAAAGAGGAGGTCCAGCCCCCCATGAAAAAAATAAAAGTCAGCAGCTACAAATATGTAGCTGCTGACTTTTACTATTGGGACACTTACCTGTCCTGGAATCCAGCAATGTCTGCACCCCAGCCAATGTTTCCGTTGCCTCTCGGGTGCTGCCACCACCATTGCCTGTAAGGGAAAGCAGCAGTGAATCATTGTGGTTCCCTACCGCACATGCTTGAAGCGTGATGCGCTTTCTGAATGGCCCAACAGAAGGAGGAGTGGGGCTGAATTTACGGAGGACCGTGGTCGCAGCCAGGTCTCCCGGAAGTGGGTGCTGATACCTGTCAAAACCAGGTACCCCCCCATCCCAAAAGGTGCCAAATGTGGCACCGGAGAGGGGAGGAAGCAGATAAGCGGAGCTTTCCCTTTTGGGTTGAGCTCCACTTTAAGGCTTTTAGAAGTGATCAGTGTTATGCATATGCATTCATTTAGATATTATAAATAAAAAGAAATGTAAGAGGAGTTACCACATATTAAAGCGTTGCTAAACATACAGAAAAAATATTAAATGCCCCCCTGCAGTTTAATGTCAAAATTCTAGTTTCACTAATTCAGCCATAGCATCATCTTGTGCCTAAAAACATAAAACAAAACACATGGTACGGCTTTGTATTTCGCCATTAAAGAAGAAATACAAACAAAATTATATTTAAAGCCGTATTAAACCCAAAACCAAACATGTAATATATTGCAACTTACTAATCATTGGATGTGGTGGCTGCATTTTGTTTTTCTCAACACTTTAAACTGGTAAATTTTCAGGTGAACTTGTTATGTTAAAACACAACAGACTTACTGGCTGGATCACCAGGTAAGAAAAAGAAAGCCTGAAAACAGAAAACAAATGTAGCCACCACATCTAGGTAAGCGGCAATGTAAAAAAATTATGTTTTTGGATTTGATATCACTTGATATCAATGGAGAGAAGAGGGCGAAATAACATGGGGAAAAAAAGGTATGCACATGTGGTTAGTGGCATACATGAATCTTCCTTCTGTTCATCTTGGAACCCAAAAACACTTGTGTACACAGATTGGCACACTTCTCCTATGTCAACTCTGTCACCAGCTGAAATGACAAATCGGCATCAAAATGCACCTGTGTCCACAAATCCAGGATTACTGGATATATATATAATAGGCCTCTTAAGGTTTATGTGTAACTTTACTTGCTAATAAAAATAACAGTCCTCTGTAGGTCAGTTATATATATCATAAGGATTGTGGTAAAGGTTTTTAAAGATTCTTAATATCTGGTGGTTTGTTAAAACTGACATATAGGGTTCTGTCACCTCTGGCTTCCAGCATGCTAAATGGGAGGATCTGTCTTGGCAGACGTCTTGGCCAAATAGTGAATCGATCATGTAAGTAGGAAATTACATTTCGGTGGGAGGGCTGTATACAGTGATCAGAATGCCTCCAGTGTGATCAAAGTAAATATGATTAGAGGGAAGTCAAATCTACTAGGCAACCTCCTGTGCGGTCTTGTCGACATCAGTGGGAGTGTTATGCCACGTCGAATTTCAGAAAAAGTCAGATGGGAGCTTTTATGCTGCTTACACACGGTCGGACTTGGCAACGGGATTACCTCCGTCGGCATTTCTGACAGAAAAATTTAGAACATGTTCTTTATCTAAGTCCGTCGGAAATTCCGACAGAAAAAGACAGATGGGGCATACACACGGTTGAAATATCCGACCAAATGCTCCCATCGGACTTTTTCTGTCGGAATTTCCGACGGACTTAGATAGAGAACATGTTCTAAATTTTTCTGTCGGAAATGCCGACGAAGGTTATCCCGTTGGCAAGTCCGACCATGTGTACGCGGCATTAGGGGAGGTGCTAGCTCCAGAAGATTGGCAGATCATGACTTTGAGCTCCAAAAACATCATCATGGAAAATGCTTATAAAATGTTATACTGATGGTACTATATGCCAGTTCGCCTGGCCCTTTTTGTCCAATTTTACTTTGACTTTCCAAATTATCGTTTTCGTGGATATCCACGGCCAGGGACAATAGTGCATATTTGATGGCCCTGTCCTAAGGTGAGCAGACTATGGATCAGGGTCTATGCTCTTCTCCGTACATTAATTCATTCTAACATTAAAAATAACCCTTAATGAGGCTCTTCTCTTTAAACCTATTGAATAGCTGCTTAGACTGGAACAGCAACTGGCGATGCATTTTTTACGGCGACCAAATTGACTATAGTGAGGACCTGGAAATACCCAATTCTTAGTTTTGAGGCAATAAAACACAGCATAAATGATATTATGGTCAACGAGAAACTGACAGCTGTTTTGTTAGACAAATTTCTAATGCCGCGTACACACGACCGGACTTTCTGGCAAACTAGGTCTGACAGGATAAGTCCGTCGGACAATACGATCGTGTGTGGGCTAATCCGTTCGTTTTTCGGGAAAAAAATCCAGCGGACTTAGAAATAGAACATGTTTCAAATCTATCCGACAGACTCAATTCCGACGGACTTAAATCGGGAAAATCATTCGTCTGTCTGCTGGTCCGACGGACCAAATACAACGCAAGAGCAGCTATTGGCTACTGGCTATTTTTTTGTCCAGTTTACGCCACCTTAGTCCGTTCGTATGTGGCCAAGACCGTTCGTTCGGAAAGTCTGTTGGAACTCCGCCGAAAGTCCGTTGGGAAGGCCGTCGGACCTAGTTTGCCGGAAAGTCCAGTTGTGTGTACGTGGCATCAGTGTTTGGCAGCCTTGGTTTTCTTACACGCATCCATCGCCTTTTGACAACCTCTTTTTAGCAATTTGATATTTCCCAATACAGTGAACCCCAAAACCTTTTCTTTCTCTTCTTGTTTGCTTTTCTTTCAGATTTTGTCTTTTGTACTTTGTTACCCTTCTTTTTCCTCCCGCCTTTGTCTAGATTTATCTGATCCGTCTAGTCTGTTTGAATGTTAGTGTGGCTGTTAGGCCAATCATTGAACATGATGGTTATAGGATCTTCTGTTTTTTTATGACTAAAATGGCAAATAACCCTATTGGTATCTTATTATGATTTCACAGTCAATTTATTGGTAGATAGACTCTTGTTTTTGTTTCTATGAGACCTTGGGGTCTTTTGGGACCATTTGCTACCCTTAATGTATGTAACTTAGATTATGTTGTGAGAACAATTCTCTTACAAGCTAAATATTTTGTATACTCTGTGATATTTGACAATCGGCTTTGTTTATCCTGTTTCACGGCAATAAAGCTTTTGTAAAAGATGGAAGTAACATTCACGTATTTTAGAAAATTACTGATGCACATTAAACCATGAAATGTATTATTTAAAACATTATATAGGTATTGGCTTGTATAGCAAGTACCCACAGCCTTTGCGGCTGACTGCTTGTAGTTTTCAATTAACTACCAGGGTACTGGTGAGCATCCTCATAGTTTATTGATTCAGACAGCTATACTGACAGTCTGCAGGAGCCTGACATTGCACCCACGATCTGCTGATCACAGGTGCAATGCTTCACAGAAAAAATAAAAATAAATGTGCATTTTTTTTATCTGCAAAAAAATGTGCATTTATTTTTATTTATTTTTAATACGTGAACTTATTCTTTAAATGTGGGGTATAACTATAGTCCTGACCAGTGTGAGACAGTGCCTCTCTTCCTCAGTGTCCGACACCTGTGTTTGTATTCCTGAGCCATTTAAGCCATGGATGTTTCAGTTACTAAATGGGAAGATTCAGTATGACGGACAAAGTAAATCTGTGTGGGCATATTGTAGTAGAGATTTCTCCAAGTTTTTAATGTAGAAATCATAATAAGGCTGGCTAAGATTAGCAGGAGCCAATTTGTGATATTAAATGCTCCTTTTTTTAAGTCAAGTTCAGGTGCTGGATAAAAGACCTGATTGTTTTGCCTCCTTTTCTTGAACATAACCTTGACTTTACTCCAGTTTTACTCTGTCTCCCTCATTGGTGGCCTTTCCTGGGTGTGTCTAAAATCCCTTCCAATGTCTGTTGTTTCCTGGTAGAGAATAGAGCTTGTATGTACAGTATCTCACAAACGTCAGTACACCCTCACATTTTTGTAAATACTTTATTATATCTTTTCATGTGACAACACTGAAGAAATTACACTTGGCTACAATTTAAAGTAGTGTACAGCTTGTATAGCAGTGTATATTTGCTGTCCCCTCAAAATAACTCAACACACAGCCATTAATGTCTAAACCGCTGGCAACAAAAGTGAGTACACCCCTTAGTGAAAATGTCCAAATTGGGCACAATAAATTATTGTAGTGCTGGGATCTTGGTGGAAAAAGACCACTCTGCCCACATCCCTATATAAGTACACAATGGGAGATTTTTTCCTCTGTGGGACTTTAATAAGGCAGAGAGTCTTCAGACAATATAGATATCAAAAATTGAATGTGAATTTATTGAAAAAGTTAAAACATGAAATTGATAAAAAAAAATAATTGGATGCATGTATAGATACACAATTGTAAAGCAGGAAATGCTTGATACAACCATATAGGAGATACCACACAAAGAACTGTCTGAATAATTGATAAGGACAAATATGCCTGGCGCGTTTCAAGGTTGTAGTGGTTGAAACCCTTCCTTCAGGGGCTGGTAAGTTGTATTGGTATCTATATTTGAAATTGGAAAACATTTCCATATACCATTATCATACATATGAAAACATATAGAACAAATTAAATGTAATCGCACCATGTACTTTCTGCGTAGACCACCAAAGAAAGCATCCAAGTTTAAAGAGAATTGGGTATAATTTGGTTGCTGCCAAAGATTGGAAATATGGAAAGGTCTCTATACGGATAATATCCTATGCATACGCCCGGGACCAGACACAAAGGGCTACCCCCGACACAGAATGTGCAGACACTGTCTCACTGAGCCCTTGGTGTATGTATATATATATAAGTTTGGGGGTTCTAAGTAATTTTCTAGCAAAAAATATAGATTTTAAATTTGTAAGCAACAAATGTCAGAAAAAGGCTTAGGCAGGAATGGGTTAATACTAATTTAAAAATGTTTCTCATGCGGAGAAATAAAAGACACAAATGAATGCTGCCTTGTAAACACTTATATACATCATTTATTTCAAGATTACCGCACTCGAGACCAAAAGAATAAAATCCCTCACTTTAGCAGCAGCAGAAATAAACTCTGCAACCCAGCAGAGGAAAATATAATTTATGAAATCAGCGCTAGCTATTAATGTCCTTAACACCTCAGTCCACAAAATGTCTTTCATTGTAATAGTGCTTCACATTCACCATTTGGTCACCTTACCAAATATTAGTATGTAAATGCTCTTTACAGGCCTTTTTAACAAGTTTTTGTTTGTAAGTAGACATGTGCAATTCGTTTCGTAACAAATCGAAATTCGGCCAAATTTTGCATCCGCATGTCTGAATAAAAAAATAACAAATTTCAACTAATACGAAAGAAATTATAGCGAATATAACGAATGAATTGAACATGATTCGGTAATTCGTTAAAGATCTAATCAAACAAAAAGTCAACTCAAAGTAAATCTTACAGTCCAATCAGCTGATTCATTTTGTGATGGAGGTTGGATTACTGGCAAAGTGCATTCCTTAGAACTGAGTGAGAAGGGTGTTGTATTGTATTTGAGCAGAGGAGAAGAGATATTGTCATTGTGTGTGTTAATAGATTCAATAAACAAAGACTTTCCAAACTACAAATCATTATCACGAATATATATACATACATAAATATCAAATTTGAACTAATATGAAAGAAATTATAGTGGATGTAACGAATGAATTTGACATGATTCGAGATTCAGTATAACGAATATCGACACTCTACAGAAATAACGAATTATCCGAAAACAAATTAACGTAACATAACGAAAATAACAGAACAAAATTATGTATTTTACGAATGGCAACGAACCGAAACTGAACGAAATTTTCCATCATGCACAAGTCTATTTATAAGTAATTGGGGTTTAATAAATACTGGATTTAAAGTGATATTGCTGCACTATGGGATCTTTTTGATATCTTTGCATGGGGGATTCCTGACATTGAGGAATTGTCAGGGCTGGGCTAAGCCCTTCCTTCCTCTGAGCTCAGCTGTCGGCTAATTGGAAGCTCCTATCTCTCCACAGTGACTCACCTGTTGATGATATCCTACTCATCAGTCCTGCCTACTTAAAGTGGTGTTCCCCCCCCCCCCCAAAAAAAAAGATGATTAAAATTCCTAAAAAAAAATTAAAATAAAACATTTTGGAAATTTTTGCTAGGGGGTCCCCGGTAGTCTGCCTCCTTCAGTGCCTGGGCTGGTGACATCACTTCCCCTTGGTGCAGGAAGGGCTTCCTCCCTCCTGTCAGTCATCTAGGACACGTGACAGGTCCCAGATGACTGGGCGGCCAATCACGGCGCGCGGCGCCGCTCACGCATGCGCAGTGGGTGCCCGGCTGTGAAGTCACAGCCGGGTGCCCACAGTAAGAATGCCGGCGCCGCCGAGCGGAGCGGGGAGCGTGCGGGGCTTAGTTTTCCCGCATTGCTGGACCCTGGGACAGGTAAGTGTCCGATTATTAAAAGTCAGCAGCTGCAGTATTTGTAGCTGCTGACTTTTAATTTTTTTTTTTAAGGGGTACTCCTCTTTAAGCCGTCCAGCCCAGATGATCACTGCATTCCACTTGGTCAACATCACAGAGATTATCTCCTGCGTTCCTGTTAAAGACTTGCTTGGCTGACATTCCTTCTGGCTCCAGATCCTGCTTGCTGTTCCACTACGCTGATCTCTGGCTTCCTGACATTCTGGCTTGTCTGACTATCCGGTTACTGAACTTTGGCTATGTTTTGACTAAGTTTGTTCTTTTTACTTTTATTATTAAACAAGTGTGATTTAATTGTACTTCTGTCTCGGTCTGATTCATGGTTTCTGACAATAATGTAGGACCAGTAGGAGTGCTGTTGATGCGAATATTGTGGAAAAGAGCATTTCCATACTAATATTTTTTAAGGTGCATGGAGTGACCACATGGTAACTAGTGGGCTGAAAACACATTTTCACGGTGGTTATACGATACTACACGATTCTGCATGTTAATGTGAGTGGATATGGCACCATTGCACATTTTGGAGCTTTAAAGTGGTATTACACTATATATATTTTTTATTTTTGGAGGCTCTTTCATGCATACACGCTGCATATACGACCCCCCATTGCTGGCAGTACTGATGCCCTTACATGTACATATCTGGAATATTGGGTCACTTTTCTGTATGGCTCCCCTCTCTGTTTTCAATGTGAGGATCTGGGCATTATGAATGTGGTAAATCCCTCACGCTACTGTGAGTAACTATGTGATCAATAATCAATTAATAATACAGTGATATGCAGCAACATGTGGTGTGTTCACAAATACACAAAAAGTCAAAAGAATAAATAATACATTTTGTGCAAAGTGAATAATTGTAATACTGAGGGTGTCCAGCAGTTGGTGCTGGTGCCAAAATAGAGCTGGGGTGTAGGATAATCCAATAAATACAATAAGTGACAGATAATAAATAAATAGTGACAATTGTCTAAAATTATTTAAAGTGCCAAATGTGAATAAATATAAATACATATAAAGAATCAATATGTCACTAATCAAGTGCATAAATTGATAATAACATCTAAAATGAAACACAAATAAGATTGCTGAACGTAGATCCGTGAATAAATAAATAAAATGTGCAAATGAATCGGTGAATGAAATAATGAATAAAAATCCTTGAATAAATAAATAAATACGAGGTAGTCCCAGAATGGATAAATATATGAAAAAAGTAGTCCAGATTATTATGGTTATTCCATGATCTAAGATAGATCAAACAGTGATTCATTTTCCAAATAATGCTGTGAAATTCATCCAATTGATGTTGCACATGTTGCAAATAAATCTGGTTGAATGTATAATGACACTGATTTTCATGTATTTTCTCATCCAGTATCTGGTCTCTCAGAACTTTCACCTTAGGGATAAAAATAGATCGCCTTTCAGGGTAATATATGGCCCCAATAGGGTTAAGTGGCAGCGGTCAGCAAAGCCTTGTAAGGGTTTCAGCAAAAAACTTCTCCTTTAAGAGCCGTTTAAAACCTAGAACCTGTATTGCTTAGTGTAACAATAACACCGTACCAGCATAAAGGTAAAAGGGGAAGATGGAAGCCTCCACTAGTGTAGTATTTCCAAATGTAAATAGGCTTATTAAATGTTGAAAAAGTGGACTCTTACATAAAATAGATTAAAACAGGCATATAGTTAAAATGTGGGCATTCGGCGATCTCAGCGCCTTCTCACGTCACCTTCCTGGTGTCTGCTCGTGTGCGTCCAATCCCTACGCGTTACGTCACGTGTCTTCATATGGGGACATGAATTGTGATTCATAATATCATGAGCATTTTTAGACAACTTTTTTTCAGCCCTTGATACAGGCCCTCCATTTAATTTGAATCCCATTATCTTTACACTAGTGATGATGTGTACATGCAAGTGAATCTTTACTGTTTTTCGCATCTATCATATTCATGAATATAACTTTGAACACATATCCTTGATTGGATTCCCCCATGTCAGGGATAATGGATTGCTGATATGAGCTTCTTGATCAATGTATAGGTTACCAAATTTTGCAACGTTGCAAATTGGATCCTGAAGAAGCCATCTCTTCTATTGTGGGTGCAACGCATTGATCCATGATCCACTAATCCTTCACGCATTGTTTGCCTATAATGGCTGTATATTGTCCAGTGTACTGTTATTCATGATGTCATATATGTAGTTTTAAATATTTTTAATACGAGTAATACATTTTTTTTGGTAAATCTTTTTAACATACAATGTGGTAGTCGATATTGTCTTTTGGCACTCAAAAATCCCCTTTTCCCACACTTCCCCTTGCTAGGGAATGTAGGGACCCCCTTTTTAGAATATAGTTTGTGCACATCTGGAGTTAAGACATACACATACACCTTAGCTTTTTTCTTTTCAAGATTAATTGTTCTGTCGAGTAGAGCACTATTAAAGATCCATGATCATTGAGGACGGTGTGGAATTCATGCTTTAGATTGGATAATAAGGTGTTGAAGATACCTGGAAGGACATTTTGTGGACTGGGGTGTGAAGGACATTAAATTTCATAACTGATACTAATACATCATTAAAGTTATGTCTTATGGTTTTGCAGTGTAAGTATCTAAAAATGTAAGTGAAATATCTGCACTTAGGTGAATGTATGCATATATTAGCTGCTGACACTATGCCTAGAAACGTGGTACAACAGATATACCGGTAGATGAATAACAGGTGCAGCACTCGCACACCCAAAATAAATTGATAAAAATAAATAGTAATGAAAACTAATCCTATAAATCATCAAGATCTTACTACCAATATCTCCCATCCAATTACTAACCAGGTTCAAACCAGGTTCAACCCTGCTGAGATCAGACAAGATCGGGCATGTTCAGGGTGGTGGTTAAATCAAAATGCTTTACATAAACCGCGATATCATGATAATATACAAAAACATAAATCAACAAAGTGCTTAAATATAGGAATTCATGTAGAGGCATATGCACTGGAAAATCCACTAGGACAGAATAAAAGAGTTCCACAAGCAGTGATGAGAAAACAGGATGAGCTCCTCACCATCAAACATTTTTAAGGTCTCCCAGGTGTCATTGGTCACACACAAGGAAAAGCAGCAGTGTGGGGTGGGGCTTTGACAGACTGGGTTTAGAGGAAATGGTTTGAATGATGCAGGACATCAGACCAAGGACATCTAGTGGCGCAAAAGAAGTACAGCAGGAGACATCTCTGGATTAAAGGCAAATATTGCAGCAAAATATCTTGTTTTTTATCTTGTTATCTTTTGGCTGGAGTTTTGCCTTAACATACTTTGGTGAGGAAAGGAGAGATATGAGAATAAATTTAATGGAGACTTAGGGGACAATCAGTGCAGTGTATGACAAATTTAAGAGGGTTTAATAATAGGATACACCGAGGGAAAAGTTAAAATAAGGACCCTCATCAATACAAGGGAGAGGATGAAGGGTACCTAAAGTAATGTTAAAGCTTTGTTTAAAAAATAAATAAATATAACAAACATGTTATATTTACCTGCTCTGTGGAGTGGTTTTGCACAGAGCGACTCTGATCCTCTTCTTTTCCGATCCCGCGCTGCCGCTCCTGGCTCCTCCCCCTTTAAGCAGTGCCCCCAGAGAAAGCTGATGCGTGCTTGCTCCAGAGCCTCTGCTCTATACGTCCATAAGACCCCCCCCCACTCTCTCCTCATTGGCTCACTGGCTATGATTGACAGCAGTGGGCTCCTGCTGCTGTCTTAGCCAATGAGAAGGGAGAGTCCCCATACAGTCGAGGCTATCGTGAACATTGCTGGATCAGAGGGGGCTCAGGTAAGGGTTAGGGGGGCTGGGGGGAGCCACTGCACACAGAAGGTTTTTTTTTACCTTCATGCATAGAGTAGGGGAAGGTCAGAACCCCTGTTAACTTTTTATTTCTGTCTGTGAACTTGTTGCAGTTTTTCCTTCAGCTTTTCCAGGAATCGTGGAAAATGTCTTCAACATGGAATAGCTGTACCAAATAGTGGGTATCTAATAATTTCTCACTGTATCAAAAAAAAAAAAAAAAAGTTTAGGGAGTACAGAGAAGCCAAAGAGCATTCAACTAATAGATATGTTATGTTATCACAGATGCTTTTTTGTTGTATTTCATATACTGTATATCTCATAAGTGTTTATTCATTTGCAGTTGCTTTAGAAACTATAGTTGCTATAGTGAACATGTGAAAAGTGAGTTTATAACTCTTTTACTTTTTCTATCATTAAGACATTGCTTTATTTATCCAAAAGGTCAGATGTGTGCTGGTGATCCACTTGTTGCTTCAGCACCCCACGTTATGGACAGAATTGGTGTGCAATCTAGATATCTTCATAATTGCTTAATTTCTGTTGCAAAGGGCCCCTGTATCCCCAGTTAGGGCTCATGCACACTGGAAGTTTTTACAGCTGCTGTTAGGGGCATTTTAAGTTTTTTTTAACTGCCTGTAAAAGCCCCTCCATGTTAGCCTATGTGTCCATGCACACATAAACTGTCAGAGGTGTTTGGAGGTATAAGCGTTTAGGGGCAGTAAAAAAAAATCGCCAGCCTATGCTTCCATGAGCAGTAAAACGGAGCTGCATAAACGAAAAAACGCCAAAAAACCCGTCCAGACGTTTTTACATTATAGAGAGTGTTTTCAATAAAAAACGCCCAAAAACGCTAACGTGGCAAAATGCAACAAAACATGCAAAAATGTTAATGTAAAAACGCAGCTAAAGCTCACCCCCCACAGTTGTAACCTTTTGTACCACTTGCCCTACCCTATTAGATATGAGCAGGGCCCTGTTAACCCTCTTGTATTTTATTGTATTGTAACTGTATTGTCTCCCTTTATATTGTAAAGCACTGTGCAAACTGTCGGCACTATATAAATCCTGTATAATAATAATAATGAATCCTTTTATTTTATATCTATTTAAATAATATTGCTGAATAGTTCACTCTAATAAATCAGAGTTGTAGGAGATTTCACCATGTTAAAGACCATTGCTATGGGATTAACATCTCAAATCAATATATTAGATTAGAAGAACCACACGAATGTTATTTCACCTTACTACAAGTTCCTGGAAGAAATACTTCAACATGGTATTATGAACCTGTAGTTAGTAGAGGTCAAGCAACAAGAGATACGCTTTAATAGTGTGAGCAAGAAACAACTAATGGAATGTGTTCTCTTGGAGCAAGGCTAGAAATAAACACAGTATACACGCAAAATGGGGCTGTATCTCTACTATTAGGCCTCATTCACATACTATAAAATTCCAGTGGCAAGAATTATCAGATTTTTGTCGACAGAATCACTGGTGTTTACGTTTCCCTGTGGCTGAGGCAGCGGCCTTGGCTGTCTACAGGTAAATGCACACCCAATGTTTAGGGAAGTATGATCGCCACTGGATGCAGACAGATGCGACGGCTCCTGTTCTTGCTTTGTACAGGCTGAGCAGACACCGCTGTTCACACATAACTGTCATTCCAGCAGCAAGAGTCTGCTGATGCCACTGAGTATGCTCTTAATCACCCGTATGAAGGAAGCCTTAAAGGAGTTGTAAAGGCAGAAGGTTTTTTATCCTAATGCATTCTATGCATTAAGATACAAAAACCTTCTGTGTGTAGCAGCCTCCCCAGCACCCCTGATTACTTACCTGAGCCCCATCTCTCTCCAGCGATGTCCATAAATGTCTAAGCTGTCCGCTACACTCGTCCAGATTGGCTGAAACACAGCAGCGCCGACATTGGCTTCTGTGGCTGTCAATCAAAGTCAGCTAGCCAATCAGAGGAGAAAGGGGGTGGGGCCACATCAGGGCTCCGTGTCTGAATGGATAGAGGGAGCTCTGACTCTACTCCAGTGCCCCCATAGAAAGCTGCTGGCTGAGGGGCACTCGATAGGAGGGAGGGGCCAGGAGCAGCAAAGAGGGACCCGAGAAGAGGAGGATCTGGGCTGCTCTGTGCAAAACCAACTGCACCGAGGAGGTAAGTGGGACGCTTCCTGCAGTCTGGGACATTCAAATTTCTACCTGGATCCAAGGTCCGGATAGCAGGAGAGGATAGGAGAGGTACAGATACCAGCTGCCATGGAAGAGGAATTCAGAAGGAGGTTGCGAGAGATGCAGATACAGCACAGCAGACCAGTATCAGAGCAGGTCCTGCTGGGATGGTTTGATTCTATCCGCTCTGAACTCTGGAAGGAAGCGCTAGCCTGTGAGCAGCGACACCAGGGAAAAGTTCTCCCCTCCATCCAGGAAAGGTACTGGTCACAGTATGGATTGCGGGTGCTGTTTTTGGCAGAAAAACCAAACAAGGAGCAGACAGCTGAATTAAGCAGGCTGGTCTGGGCAGAGATACGGCTGGATGAGAGCTACAGAGCCCTCCGGTGGCATGTATCCCAAGCATACCCTTGGAAAGCGGATGACAGCCCAATGGAAGGCTTTGGCTATGGCAGCCTGGGACTGTTGTATGTGAAGCTGACAAGGGACCCTAACTTTGGGAGTAATTTGGAGTGGCGGTTGGATGAAATCATGGATTTCAGAGAAGGACTACTGAACGTCTAGGTAGTGCACTGGGCACTGGAAGATATAGAGTTTCTTGCCGTTCAGGAATGGGAGCTGGAAATCGCCTACAGACGGCTGCTAGACTCTTCTCAGCACCAGGACTGGGCTCCCTTTGCCTGGGACTGTCAGGAAATATCATTTGACAACTCTAAAATCCTGGCTGAAGAGTCTGCAATGTGGCAGAGTAACAGTGTGCTTTGCCAACCTGCCCCTTCAGCTATGGACACGGAGGTCTTATGGCGGATGCAACAAGTGCTGACTGACCTTGATGATCCTGTTTCTGCATGGGATGATCTGTGATGGAGGAATGTGCCTTTCCAGCAGCATGCCAGAGAATCGGCAGTGGAAAATCTGGAGATTGCCATCCCCAAAGCTGAAGTGCTGACAACAGGGCAGAGCTCTGCTAACCTCTTCTCAGCACCGATAGCATCTTCTAGGTTCCACGGACAGGAGATGGTAAACCTCTATTCCCAGACACCAGTTGCAGGGGATTTGATAGACTTTTCTGCTGAGGAAAAAGAACCGGATGAGTCTCCAGCAGAAGAGCTGGTATTAGCGTCAAACTTCACTGCGCTCTGCCCAGCACCAACAGCAGTATCTGTGGAATTACAAGGAACTTTCCCAGCTGAAGCGCTGGTCACCAGGCAGAGGGTCCAAGACGTCTGCCGCACACCCGCGCCAGCTCCGGAGGCTCAGAGTGAGAAGGTGGCAATCAATTCCCAGCAGAAGATACAGGGGGAGAAGGGAGAGGAGGTGTTTGTCGCCCCTCCCTAACAGTTGGCCAGGGTGGAGAAAGCGATCTTTTCTCCCCAGCAAAGATCCGTGCACCTGGGAGACAGTACCACAGACCTGTCGTCCCAGCAGCCAGATGAGGGAATGGAAAAGGAAGCAGCCAGCTCACCTCCCCAATGGCAGCTACACAGTTTGGGAGTGGAGGAATCCAACCTCCTGCCCCAATGGTTAGCCAGAGCAGAGGATGTGGAGTCCCCAGCAGAAGTGCTGGCAACAGGGCAGAGTGCTACCAACCTCTGCCCAGCACCGGCAACAACTGTGGAGATCCAGGGAGCCGGGGGAGTCGGCCCCTCTCTCCAGTGACAAGCGAATGTAGTGAAGCTTCTACTCCCAGCTGAATCGCTGGCAACAGGGCAGAGCTCCGCTGGCCTCTGCCTAGCATCTACAGTTTCTTCTCAGCTTCAGGGAACTGGGGTAGTGGGCCCCTCTGCCCAGCAACAGGCCAAGCCATGGAAAGGTAAACACCACCCAGCTGAAGCACTGACAGCCGGACAGAGAGTCAATGACCTCTGCCCCACACCTACTGGTCTCAACTTTTCCTTGCAACCAAGATTGGAGATCATGCGGACAGACTATGTGAGTTCACTCTGCCCGACTAATGCATGTCCAGACCAGGTGGAGGTCTGGGACCTTGTTAGTCAAATTTTGATGGGGGAGAAATGTGACAGACTCACCCGGGACAGAGGATTTTGGAAAGGACTGAATGCCAGCCTCTTGCCTTGTGATTATGGTCCCTGGTATTTGGGGGAACAGTTCTATTTGTGAGCTGTATGCCTGGGGACCCCTGAGGTGGTGTTACTTTGGAGTCAGGCCAAGACACACAGACTCTGGATATGTATATGCCATATTAGCAATAGTGACTGAATCATACTGTTGGGACACATACTGTTAGATGCTAATATCATCAACTCCAGCCACCTGTCTGTTGTCTTGTATAATGTAAATGAGTCTAGTCTGGCTTGACACAGATTCTAAAGAGTATTTCACCTATTGTTGTTTGTGCTAATTAACCCTGCAATTGAATGAAGGAGTCCAGTGTTGATTTAGATAATTAGCTCGTGTTAATTCTGTTTCTGGCTACAGTTGTATTGTTAATTGTTAGAATAATATGAGCAAGAGGGGGGTCCATGTCAGCAGTGAAACAAGTCTCGTTTTGTTTTGTGCTTGGGAGCGGCTGGAATATCTGATATCTATATTCAGACTTCAGGAGGAAGTGGTATATGACGAAAGCACGCAAGCGGAGTGTAGGGACGTCCCGTCACAGTAAGTATGTTTGTTATTTAGAAGAAAGAAAAAAATGAGATTTTACAATCACATTAAAGTGTAACTAAAGGCAAAACTTTTTTATTTTTTTTCTAGTTTTGGTTTATGTATGACATAAAATATATTTTTGCAAATAGAGGCCCAAGTGGAGCACCATACATACAGAACGGTAAAGCCAAGGTTCCAAGAAGTGATCCCCTAGGAGGCGGCCACGAGATGCATTCGGCCCGAGAGCTAATGGGATGGGGGACAGCAACCCATCGGGGGGAACATGCGAGGGACAGACATGACTCAATAGAGACAGTTGTGTCCACTGATGTGTCTCAGCATTCGGGATAAACCACTGCACTATAAATATGCATATCTGAGTATTCTCATGAATCCTATTGTGGTAGGTTTTAAAACAGTAATGGATGATCTTAATGTATTATAAAACATAAACAACTGTAGTATATGTATGTATATATAATTGCTGTCATAAGTCCTGCCAAGGCAAACTATATAATAGTATTGGGTAAATCTACATATTTTGCAGAGCATATGCAACTGCAATGTAAATGTAAATATGTATCTAGCTATTTTTATGAATCCTGTAATGGCAGACTGTGAGCCAAAAATGTTTGAAACAACATATTATGCAGATCAATCCTACAATGCTGTGGGCATAGTGAGAGGGAATTGCTGTGAGTTGCAAAAAATGCTTGAATGTAGCAAGAAAAAAGCCACAAAAACAATAAAAAGTAGTGCCAATGCAGAGACTAAGGCAAGCATTGCCTAAGTGCAGCATGTGAACATGTGCATGACAATGTCCCAAACAGAAGGGATATGTGTTGCTTACCAGTGAAATGAAGTGGCAAAGTGAAGAGAAGGAAACCCCCATGTCTGTCATCCCACCTATATCCCCCCATAGACAACACCGGCTACACCCCTAACGCCGTGCGAGTTGGCTGATTGTGCGAGCGTGAACAACGCCCACCACCTGCAACATGGTTTATTAAAACCTGAGTAAATGCACAAACATAAAAGCCAAGCTGTTAGCATGATGACAAATTGCTTGAAAATATACACATGTAATTATATACAATGAGTTGTACTGGCATCTATAACTTGACGGGTTTTGCGAGCCACTGCTCGCTTCTTCAGGAGTAGATCATTAGGTGCAGTATCTCTAGAAAAACAAAGTATGTATTGAAAGTACATGTCACATAAAATACCCTAAATAAAATACCATAAAATACTCTTTGCTATCACTAATCAGGCATCTGTTTACATTTTTCCTTTCTAAAGCCTTGTACACATGATCAGATTTTTGGCAAAGTGTCAGACTTTTGTCCGAAGGGCGTGTGCCTGGATTTGTCTTGCATACTAACGGCACACAATTGTCAGCCAACAAACACGAATGTAGTGGCTTACTACATGGAATGTCAGCTCTTGGGCGCCACCCTTTGGGCACCTTCTGCTAATGTCATGTTTGGTGAGCATTGATTCCAAGCATGCGTGTTTGTGCTTTGGACTTTTGTGTAACAGACTTGTGTACACACGATACGAAAACAGACCGTTGTCTAGCCTGCCATCCAACATTTGTTGGCGGAAAGATGGACAACAATTGTCTGATGGAGCGTACTAACGGTTGGATTTTAGGCAAACAGTCTGTCATCACACAATTCCCTGACGAAAATTCGATTGTGTGTACGAGGCTTTAGGATCCTAAAAATCCTGCTCACCATAGAAAAAAAATATTGTGAATTTTAACTATCATGATTTATGTTGTATTGTTATTTATTTATGTTTATTGTTATTCATACTTCTAAACTTAGTTTTTTTAAGATAGTTGATCTTTATCTTTCTTGAAAAGCAACTCTGTTTTAGTAGAAGTGAGGCAGGTCTCGACTGCCTATGCTTTTTTAAGACTGTTTGGGGCCCTGTAAGTTGACCTACATCACTCAAATGCATTGTAGGAAATATGAAGAGGAAAGCTTACGGGCGCAGAGTATTGCAGACCGTTCCTGTATCTGTGACAGTTGCCTGATAGGCATGTTAAATGTTATTAGAACTAACTTAGGCAAGGTTCACAATTGCGAACTGGAATGCGGGATCCCTGCATCCAATTCGCAATAGCAAGATAATGTGACTGTCTCTCTATGGAGCCAGTTCACATATCTCCGATGCGGCTCTAGTGCGAATTTGCACAGGGGCCCTGTGCGTCTTTTGGTCCTTTTAAGGTCCAAATTCAACCCAAAATTCGGGCAGAAATCAGACCTGAAACGGTGAACCAGGACGCACCGGACCACTGCTGGGAGCCGCATTGGCATCCAGTGTGAACCGAGACTAAGGAGCGATAAACTGTTATTTAAAAACAGATAATTCTATGTGTTCCTAACTCAAAAATGTACCTTCTATTGCTCTCAGCCTCCTCCAAATCTCCAAATGCCTTTCTTTGCTGCTGTGATCCAACTTCTGTTACAGGGTGGCTGCTTTCATTTTCCATGGTCCCACTTTGTGGTGGAACGCAGCTACCTTCTGTTGCTTGCGACCGAGATGGACTAGGGACTATGGACTGTGATGTGCATAGAGCAGTGCACATGACCACAACTACATACACTGCTCATTCCAAACAGAAGTGAGGGGAAAAGGGTGTGGCTTGGGAGCTCACTGGCGACATTACAAAGAGGCAGAAAAACACAGTAAGAAACAACTAAGTGGTTGTAAATGCTAAAGTTTTTTTACCTTCATGTAAAGCTGCACGGTTAATCGTTAAGAATCGAAATCGCAATCTTTTTCCCTTCCCGATTTTCAAAACAGCATGTCACGATTCTTTCTAACAAGTGCAGAGAGTTCTCACAGCTGGAAAAAAATTAAATAAAATCCAGGCAGCCTGCCGAGTTTAATCACAACACATGAATAAGTAGAAACAAAGTATCTTTTCGTTCTTTCATCAAAGGAAAGAACTCCACAAATAAATGTAGGACGTTTAACCATTTAAAGACCAAACCTTTTCTGGCATTTGTTGCTTACAAATAAAAATCATTATTTTCTGCTAGAACATTACTTGGAACACCCAAACATGATATATTTTTTTTAGCAGCGACCCTAGAGAATAAAATGGTGGTTGTTGCAATATTTTATGTCACACTGTATTTGCGCAGCGGTCTTTCAACCCCATTTTCTTTTGAAAAAATACACTTTAATGAATAAAAAAAAAAAAAAAAATAAACAGTAAATTGTGATTCTCATTTTAGTCAAAATCGTGCAGCTCTACTCATGCATTCTATGTATGAAGGTAAAAAAAACTCCTCTTGATCCAGGGATGTGCACAGGAGCCTTGGCTGTCCCAGCACTCTCTCTCCTCATTGGCTGAGACATCAGCAGGAGCCATTTGCTCCCACAGCTGTCAATCACAGCCAGTGAGCCAATAAGTAGAGAGTGGGGGACGGGGCTGAGCTGCAGCTCTACATGTCTTATGGACACATTAAGCAGGGATCAGAAGCAAGCATGCACCAGTGCCCCCATAGCAAGCGGATTGCTATTGGGGGCACTGGTCAAGGGGGGGGGGAGCCAGGAGTGCCAGTGGGGGACCAGAGAAGAGGAGAATTAGGGCTGCTCTGTGCAAAACCCTGCACAGAGCAGGTAAGTATAACATTTATTTATTTTTTATTTTTTTTAATCTGAACCTTCAATACCACTTTAATGGAAAGCAGATTACAGGGCCATTAAGTAGTGCGTGTGTGTGAATTATTTTTGGAGAATAAGGATATCAGTTAGTGTCACTTTAAAACCAAAATACAATAAGATCCTTAAATATTTACTCTGTAATGTGTACAACATCCACTCTAACCTAAAGGTCCTACTTAGCTAGTTCTATGTACACTAAACATGTGCGATTAGTTTCTTACGAATCGAAAATTTGTACGAATTTCCATAAATTCGTACATTTGGGAGGATCTGAAATATGAATTGCTATGCTTCCGAATTTTGTACGAAATACGAAATTTCGTTTACGAATTTTGCATCCAAATTCCTTTACAACGGAAACGTGACTGGTGTTTTGTTGCCCAATCAGAGGTTTTCTTCTGCTGCTGAGTGAAGGTTGGGAAAATTACCTTTTTTAATATGGGAGTGGGAGACTGGTACTGGTAGTCGATGGGAGATTCAGAATCGGACAAAATAAGAATGTTCGTTAATTACGGTTATTCGTTATGACGAAGTTAAAAAAAACAGGAAGTCAGCACAGCACAGGGATGGTGGGAGCCCCTCATAATAAATTCATCATAACGAACATTCGTAATTGTTGCGAAAAGGTAACAAACCTAAAAGTTAAAAACCCAGGAAGTCAGCACAGCACAGGGATGGTGGGAGCCCCTCATAATGATAAATTCATCATAACGACTATTCATAATTGTTATGAAAAGATAACGAACCAAACGGAAATTAGTATTTCGTACGAATCCAAATTGAATTTTGGACACGAAATACGAAATACTAATTATTTCTAATACGAAAAGGAACAGAGCGAAACAAAACAAATGTATTATATGTCTAATGTACACTAAACTTAAAAGCCTAGAACAAAAAAATGCATTTATATCGATCAATTCCAACCACACCCAGCGGTTATTCGTTACACGTAAAAGCAAAATTATCCAGACTAAAATGTAAATGTAAAACCGCACAAATTCAAATATCACTATTAATAAAATAATTGCTTTGCTGTGGTTTCTACATTACTGTCAGCACCATAGGCCCCTAAGATCTGGTTCTGTGGTTGATTAGTTAGTCATCAGTGGCTGAGCTCCATGCTAATAGTTTGAGTCATACGTCACCCCCATGTTTGTCAGGCTGATTCCTTATTTGGTTTGAACGTTAAATCCCTGTCTGGCAAATGGATACTGAGCAGGCTCATTCCAAGAGAGTTAATTTGGAAGATCTCCAAATGGGAATCGTGCCAGTGCAGCAAGAAAGAAGAAGGGGACTTCATAATCCCGAAGTGTGTCACTGCTGGAGAACATAAAGAGACTTGAGCGTTATCAGTAAATGGAACTTATGTATTCTGATACAAATGAAGGCATCTCTTAAGTGCTTAAGAAATCTACACTTCCTAGTGTCTGCATATCACTATGCCTGGGGAAACAGGAGTACGTTTTATACAATTCTTCACACACAAATATGAGAGCTACATCATGATAGCTGCTCATACAGTTCAAAGCAAAACAATATTCTAGACCATGTCTAAATTCAGAGCCATTTCAATAAATATGAACTACTCATTTATTTGATTTCTAAAGCCAGAAACATTTTCTCACTAAGTTTTATGATTCTTGAACAACTTTTTTTTTTTTTTTTTTTGCTGTGCTTCATTTTTGGCATTGTACATTCAAAGTAATCTTATAGTAAATCTAGCTTACTGTACAGCAACAATCATTGTGTTATGAAGTTGTTTTTAACATATTGATGTTTATTGCACATATATGCAGTAGTTTGATATATGCATTTTTAAATGTACCCATAAGTTCCCCCTTCTCCACAGATACAAACAGGTGACCATGTCCTAGCTTTACTCCATGTAGCCTCTTCTTGGGGTGATACAGGGTGGTCTGTGAGTAGTGTGGCAGGCTTAACAGTTCCATCGTAGCATCTGGTTCTTGGTGTACGTTGGGGAGAAAAATAAGTTGGACACCAGTCACTTTACCTATTATTGCTGAACTCAATTGTAGGAGAGAGGGTATGGGGATGTAGGATACTCAAAAATAGCACAAAAATAGGTCAGGTATTTTAAAAGTAGCAGACCCTTCAATTGCAGCCTTCAACTGTCTTCATCAAGAAGATTCCTCAAAGATGACCCTTTCAGGGAGCTATCCTTAGCAGCTTAGGTTTCTAGGCTTTAAAGCGGAAGTAAACCCATCGATTTAACAGTCTAAAAAAAAAGGCATGCCGTGAATGCTAACTGCACATTGGCTGTGCTCTCAACCAAACAGTCAAACCATCCAATGGCTGGTGTCATAACGGATCACATGTGCAGCACTGTGGCAGTTGAAGATTAAACAGAGGCAAAGATGGCAGCTTCCTTGGCTGAAAACGATAGGGGGGTTTACTTCCACTTTAAGCATATAGTCACATAGTTCAGACATCCCAACCTGCAAAAACTAATTTCAGGGAGGTGGCAAGCTCATTTCAGGGAGGTGCCCCCCGTGACAAAATGTGGGCATGGCTTAAATTGCACTACATATTGGACGTGGCTTAAAGGGGGTGTGGTTTAATAGTCTGAGATGACTTACATAGTGCAGAATGCAGTAATGTTAAATAGGGAATGTACAGTGCGGAGTGTACGGCAGTGAGTAGTATGTGTAGTGGAGGAGTGTATGGAGGTGAATAGTATGTGCAGGAGATGAGTGCAGAGTGTATGTAAGTGGGTATAATGTGCAGGTGAGGAGTGTGGAGTGTATGGAGGTGGGTAGCATGTGCAGGATGGTGTCAGTAGGGCAGTGGAAAGTATCAGTAGTTCATTATTTTTATTATTATTTTTTTGCAATTACATTTTTTTGTATTTTTCTTTTTTTCATTTTTTCAAAATACCTTTTAGGGGTCAGTGGATGGTGTCAGTGGGGCAGTGGACAGTGTCAGAATTTATTTATTTTCTATTATTTTTTTACAATTGTATTTTTTAAATTATTTTTTACAATTTTATTTTTGGGGATGATTGGGGGTGGGAGGTAGCGGAAGGTGTCCGTACAGCAGTGGATGGTATCAGTATTTTCTTATTTTTACATATTGTTTTTTTACAATTTAATTTGTTTTAAAAAAAATTCACAATGCTTTATGGTTGGAGGGGGTTGGGGCAGTGGACAGTGTTGGTAGGGCAGGGTGGATTGGTGTCAGTAATTTTTTATTTTATATATTTTTTTACAATTTAATTTTTTATAATTTTTTTACAATTTTTTACAATTTTATTATTTAATATTTATATTTATATTTATTGCATTATTTATCTGTTGGAGGGTGTCTAAACAGACCCCTGACATCTCCCATTTGAGACAAAGAAAGGGACTGAGGACACAGTCCCTTTCAGCACTGAAGATGAATGGAGAGGAGACAGAGTCTCCTCTCCATTCATAAACTGAGCAGAGTAAACAGGTTACTCTGCTCAGTTTTCACAGGACACAGGAGCAATATTGCTCACTGTGTCCCATCAGAAAAGGAAGGGACCAGTAAATGACAGATCTACTGGTCCCTTCCTCCGTTCTCCATCCTGACATCCCCCACAGCAGTCCGCGGGAGAGGAGAGGAGGGAGCCGGCTGCGGGGAAGGAGGGGGGGTGCAGGACATGGATCCGGAGGAGGAGGACACGGGGGGCTGGAGAAGGACAGGAAACAGCTGGGAATGATTGGGAGGGACAGCTGTGAGCACCGATCTCCCTGTATAGCTGCGAGAGGGAGAGGAGACGATGATGCTGTCAGCTGAAAGCTATACAGGAAGATTGGTGCTCACAGCTGTCCTCTGCCACATCGATCATCCCCAGCTGTGAACAGGGATGAGCTTTATGTTCGAGTTGAACTCATGTTCGACTCAAACATTGACTGATAATTCATGTTCGTGTCCCATAGACTTTAACGGTGTTCGCGTGTTTGAACAAATTTTTTGCCTGTTCGCATGTTCTGGTGCGAACCGAACGGGGGGGGGGGGGGGTGTTTGGCTCATCCCTAGCTGTGAAGCTGAGGAACATTTTATGTGTGTAGGGTGGGGATGATACCCCACTACCGTCCAGGATCGGCCCTGTGCCTGGGAGATCGCCCGGCACTCGCGAGTGTGCGGGAGCCGCAGCCAAAATGCGGGAGACTCCAGCACCTTGCGGGAGACTTGGGATGTCTGTATCAACCTGAGGCCTAGTGACAAAAGAAGAATATAGATTAACTGCTAAGGATCTCCACACCTATTATCCAGCATGTGCATGGATGGCAACAATTTTAATTTGGTGGCATCACTAGCCCATTAAAGAGGCAACAAGGTTGGAAAAGTGGGCTTTTGTTATACTGAAGTAGACAAAATCAGCAATCTTTATGCTGAGAGGACATTTACTAGGGTGCATATGTAGAACGTCAGTCCTACATGTTGTCAGGGGTGAATATTTAGCCACTAAGTACACAGATTTTTGAGCTAATTCAGTTTCTTGGATGGTTCTATGTAGTTCTACCTCCTTACAAAATAAATACAGCTGATTTCTACAAACTCCGTTCCAGGCTAAATGACTCACAGGAATAAATAGATGTATGCCGCATTGATAGTGCCATATGCGGAGGAGACATGTGCAACCTGAGAATTGTTTTTATGTATCTGTAATTGGTGTTTATATCATGACTTGATATTTTCTTGGGCATTGTACAAAACAGCTTGTGCTTGTTTTTTCTTATTATTTTTTTTGGCATTGTGCTGTATGTATTGTGTGTAAATGCAAGTATAGTACATATAGCAGGTGTCATGGATATGTATATCATTTTAGATCATTTATCCATAACCTCTTGGATCAGGTTTTAAGCGGACCTGAACGGACACTCCATACCGTTCTATGGAGCGACGGATGTCAGTGGTGACATGTCCGCTGACATCCAATCTGCTCTGCTAAATTCAGACGATGGAAACCCTATTTTCAATCCATCTGGCGGATCGGATCGGATGAAAAGGGACAGTCGGATCCGTTTTCATCCGATCCCCCATAGAGGAGAGCTGACAAGTTCGTCTCTCCACAGTGAGCAGAGACGGACCTGTCATCCGCTGGCTCAGTGGGGATCAAAGGAGCGATCCCTGCTGAGCAAGCGGAGTCCATCAAAACGGACATAAATGTGTTAAAGGGGCCTTAGGCCATTTCAATGGGCAGGGGCTGTGGAGGAGCGGTGTATACACTGCTCCTGCACTGCCCGAAAGATGCTGCTTGCAGGACTTTTTCTAATGTCCTGCAAACACACCGCCATAGTGTGAAAGCACTCAGGCTTTCACACTGGGGCTGCAGGGAAGGTGTTTTTCAGGCGCTATTTTTAGCTAAGTATTGTGTAAGGTAAAAAAGTCATAAAGCAAAGCAGCAATGCTTTAAGTTGCTGAAAATATCTTTACTGGTAAGGCAAACTCAAGAATTGTATCTAAAACTTGCTTGATAAATTGCTGGCCATTTCCATCTCCTATTTATGTAATGCGCTTAGAAGCAGTTACCACAGTAGTTCTAGTCTTGAATATATCACTTAAACAAGCAGTGACAGCTGGAAGACTAATAAGGTATTCTCTTCATTGTGCTCTCCAGGGCCAGAAATTAAAGAAGAACTACACTAAGGACAGTGCATTTATACATTTTATGTTAAGGAAACCATAATAGTAAAAACATAATATAAAGAAAACAGGATTGAACCTGCTACAAGCATGGGTGTTCAAAATAATCTGCAATTCTGGATGCATCAGCCCATACCACAATTCCAAGTCAGAAGAAGGTTACAATTACCATCTGTTCACTATTTGGCAGTATGACCCCACATTAGTGCACACGAACACCCCTTCTAGCCGAACCTCTATATATACCGCCCCCCCCCCCCCGGGAAAAAATTCCCACACTGGCCATGATCTCCTGTACACAGCGTCCCCGGCACCAAGGGATTCAAACTGCACCAGCGTGGGTTTCCAAACCCGCACATGCATAGTAACACAAGGCTGTCATGATCAACAAAGAGAAAGCAGTCAGAAAGGTGGCAGGAGGTCCCACGTAGACACTTGCTTGTGCAGTAACACCAGGCTGTCATGATCAACAAAGAGAAAGAGGTCAGAAAGGTGGCAGGAGGTCCCACGTAGACACTTGCTTGTGCAGTGACACCTGGCCACCACCATCGCCATGTTGAAGAGGGGCAGAGTGGCAAGGGATAGGAGTGAAGAAGCCAAGGCAAAAAAGGAGGGGCAGAGCCAAGGAAACACAATGTCCGAAAGGCCCAACGACACCCCAGGGCCAGTTCCCTCATCACCAGATAGCTATGAAAGTCTGCCCTATAAAAGAGGGAAACCCAGGGCCCCAAACAATCCCTGCCACAGGACCTCCCAGGGCACAATATGGGCAAACCATCACATCCTGCCAAGACCTGAGCCAGTAATGTGACAATGTAGACACAGGTAAATTGTATATAAAAGGTAAACAAAAATAAATCAAGGCAGCATATAGACTGGTCCCTGTGCACACCAAATCAATAAAAAAAATGATAAACGTCAATAAAAATTAAGTTCACAAAGGTTTGTGTTCCATCCTGATCAATGCAAACTTATCCATGACCAGTGTTGGATTTAAAATTTCAAGGAGAAATATTAATCCAGTAAGGCACACATAGGACTGCCACTAGGAATACCTAATGTGTGTATGCTCACCTTAAATTTAGGCCCCTATTATGGGGCCAATTAAGCCTCAAAACAATTTGGGAATCCGAAAAGGCTGCTACAGATGTGGATATGATAGATATGTAGGTATTCACAGCAGGTGATGGGACATTTCACTTCAAACCAAAGCCCAACTAAAAGCCTCATAGTGTAACCTAAAAAATGTTTTTTATTATTTAAAAGGATAAATTTCACTCACATTAAGGAGCCAGAGCAAATGCACAAAGAAGTACCAAGCCGCCACCTCACCTCAAATTTCAAATTTGCGTATACACAGCTGCTGTGGGATAAGGTAACAGAAATTGGCAGCTCACTTGTGGACACTCTCTTTAGAATCAGTGAAGCTCCACCCTGCATGTTTTGTTGTAGTGATGTCATCAGGGGCAGGGCCCATTACAGTCTGGGAGAGAGATATATGCACTGGATGCCCATAGTCCAACCCCCCGCTGTTGCCGGTCAGCAGGGCCGCTGATAGAAATCATGGGGCCCCGTACAGCCTACCTGACAGGGCCCCCTTCAGCTCCACCCTGGCCCCGCCCATGGTCCCTCCTTCAGCCCCACCCCTGGCCCCGCCCAGTGTGAAAGGGGCCTTACTAGTAATGGTGGCGATCAGTGACTGACAGCGGGACATGCCAATGCCATAATGTACTGCAGAGACAGTGCTACCCATGTCGCCAATGCCATAATGTACTGCAGAGACAGTGCTACCCATGTCGCCAATACCATAATGTACTGCAGAGACAGTGCTACCCATGTTGCCAATACCATAATGTACTGCAGAGACAGTGCTACCCATGCCGCCAATGACATAATGTACTGCAGAGACAGTGCTACCCATGTCGCCAATACCATAATGTACTGCAGAGACAGTGCTACCCATGTCGCCAATACCATAATGTACTGCAGAGACAGTGCTACCCATGCCGCCAATGCCATAATGTACTGCAGACAGTGCCAGCCATGCCATGCCGCCAATGCCATAATGTGCTGCAGACACTGCCACCCATGCCGCCAATGGCATAATGCCATTGGCAGCATAGGTGGCACTGTCTCTGCAGGCAGCAGATGCGTTATGGCATTAGCATCATGGGCAGTGATGGCACTAACGCCGTTAAAGTAAACGGCGTTACGTAACGCCGTTACTTTAGAGGGTAACGAGTAATCTAACTGATTACTCTTCCCCTCGCGGTAACGCCGTTCCCATTACTGGGGCGGCGTTACCGCAATTACCCGCCGCGATCGCGGAGCCGTCCGCGGCCTCGGCCTTAGGAAAGGCCGCGGCTTCGGCCTAGCTCCGGAGCGGCGGCCATCTTGGTGCACCCGTCGGCCGTTTACAATGTGATTGCTCCGTCAAATGACGGAGCGATCACTTTGTAAACAAACCGGCGTCAAGATGATGCTGGTCTCCCCTCTGTGTACAGATCTGTACAGTGGAGGGGAGAGATCGGATGGCAGCAGCCATCCCTCCATACCCTGCCACTACTCTGCAACACCCTGCTAATACTGCGCAATACTCTGCAACACCCTGCTAATACTGCGCAATACTCTGCAACACCCTGCCAATACTGCGCAATACTCTGCAACACCCTGCCAATACTGCGCAATACTCTGCAACACCCTGCCAATACTGCGCAATACTCTGCAACACCCTGCCAATACAGCGCAATACTCTGCAACACCCTGCCAATACTGCGCAATACTCTGCAACACCCTGCCAAAACCGCGCAATACTCTGCAACACCCTGCCAATACTGCGCAATACTCTGCAACACCCTGCCAATACTGCGCAATACTCTGCAACACCCTGTCAGTGCCACTACTGCGCAATACTCTGCAACACCCTGCCAATACTGCGCAATACTCTGCAACACCCTGCCAATACTGCGCAATACTCTGCAACACCCTGCCAATACTGCGCAATACTCCATCTTGGTGCACCCGTCGGCCGTTTACAATGTGATTGCTCCGTCAAATGACGGAGCGATCACTTTGTAAACAAACCGGCGTCAAGATGATGCTGGTCTCCCCTCTGTGTACAGATCTGTACAGTGGAGGGGAGAGATCGGATGGCAGCAGCCATCCCTCCATACCCTGCCACTACTCTGCAACACCCTGCTAATACTGCGCAATACTCTGCAACACCCTGCTAATACTGCGCAATACTCTGCAACACCCTGCCAATACTGCGCAATACTCTGCAACACCCTGCCAATACTGCGCAATACTCTGCAACACCCTGCCAATACTGCGCAATACTCTGCAACACCCTGCCAATACAGCGCAATACTCTGCAACACCCTGCCAATACTGCGCAATACTCTGCAACACCCTGCCAAAACCGCGCAATACTCTGCAACACCCTGCCAATACTGCGCAATACTCTGCAACACCCTGCCAATACTGCGCAATACTCTGCAACACCCTGCCAATACAGCGCAATACTCTGCAACACCCTGCCAATACTGCGCAATACTCTGCAACACCCTGCCAAAACCGCGCAATACTCTGCAACACCCTGCCAATACTGCGCAATACTCTGCAACACCCTGCCAATACTGCGCAATACTCTACAACACCCTGCCAATACTGCGCAATACTCTACAACACCCTGCCAATACTGCGCAATACTCTGCAACACCCTGCCAATACTGCGCAATACTCTGCAACACCCTGTCAGTGCCACTACTGCGCAATACTCTGCAACACCCTGCCAATACTGCGCAATACTCTGCAACACCCTGCCAATACTGCGCAATACTCTGCAACACCCTGCCAATACTGCGCAATACTCTGCAACACCCTGCCAGTGCCAATACTGCGCAATACTCTGCAACACCCTGCCAATACTGCGCAATACTCTGCGACACCCTGCCAATACTGCGCAATACTCTGCAACACCCTGCCAATACTGCGCAATACTCTGCAACACCCTGCCAATACTGTGCAATACTCTGCAACACCCTGCCAATACTGCGCAATACTCTGCAACACCCTGCCAATACTGCGCAATACTCTGCAACACCCTGCCAATACTGCGCAATACTCTGCAACACCCTGCCATACCCTGCAACACCCCGCCATACCCCGCAACACCTGGCCATACCCCGCCACACTCTGCAATACGCGGTAATACCCAGCCATACTCGGCGATACCCAGCCATACTCGGCGATACCCAGCCGTACCCAGCTATACCCAGACAATATTACAGTTGGGGAGATGACGTGGATATTACAGTGGGGGCTTTATGGTGGTGGAATTTTCAAAGGTTTTTGCAAATTCAATTATTATTTGCTGATCCGAAAAATGATCCGATCCGTGACTCTGCAACGATCCGATCCGTGAGTTTGGGGGGGACAGATGTACAGGGGGGGAACAGATATATGTGTGGGGGGGGGACAGACGTGTAGTGGGGTACAGAGGGGGAACATATATATGTGTGTGGGGGGGGGACAGACGTGTAGTGGGGTACAGGGGGGGAACAGATATATGTGTGTGGGGGGGGGGCAGACGTGTAGTGGGGTACAGAGGGGGAACAGATATATGTGTGTGGGGGGGGGACAGACGTGTAGTGGGGTACAGAGGGGGAACAGATATATGTGTGTGGGGGGGACAGACGTGTAGTGGGGTACAGAGGGGGAACAGATATATGTGTGTGGGGGGGGGGACAGACGTGTAGTGGGGTACAGAGGGGGAACAGATATATGTGTGTGGGGGGGGGACAGACGTGTAGTGGGGTACAGAGGGGGAACAGATATATGTGTTGGGGGGGAAATAGACGTGCACGGGGGAACGCGCCCCTTGCTTACAGTAATACTAGACCCGCCCCTAAGAATATTAAAAAAAAAAGTCAGTTACTTTGCTGAGTAACTAATTACTTTTCCAATGTAGTAACTGAGTTACTAACTCAATTACTTTTTTGGGAGAAGTAATTTGTAATGTAACTAATTACTTTTTTAAAGTAAGATGACCAACACTGATCATGGGTGACACTGTCTGCAGCACATTACAGCATTGGCGGCATGGGTGGCACTGTCTGCAGCACATTACGGCATTGGCGGCATGAGTGGCACTGTCTTCAGCACATTACGGCATTGGCGGCACTGTCTGCAGCACATTACAGCATTGGCGGCATGGGTGGCACTGTCTGCAGCACATTACGGCATTGGTGGCATGAGTGGCACTGTCTTCAGCACATTACGGCATTGGCGGCACTGTCTGCAGCACATTACAGCATTGGCGGCATGGGTGGCACTGTCTGCAGCACATTACGGCATTGGCGGCATTAGTGGCACTCGCTTCAGCACATTACGGCATTGGCGGCACTATCTGCAGCACATTACGGCATTGGCGGCATGGGTGGCACTGTCTCTGCAGGCAGCACATGCGTTATGTGCCATAACGCATGTGCTAGTGCTACCTGCAGTCTGTGCCACCCATGATGCCGCCAATGCCGTAATGTGCTGCTGCAGACAGTGCCACCCATGCCACCAATGCCAATGTGCCATAATGTATAAATGCTGCTGCATTTGTAGTAGATCTTGAAGCATACTGGAGACCACAGGGACATTGTAATATGTAGCCCACCCCCTCAGAGTCACTTAAAATAGATTGATTGTAACCCTCTTTTTAGAAGTTTAAATAAGAAAAAAAGTTTTTGTGGTATTCCTGGGGAATTGATGTACGGAAGTAACCTTAAAAATCTCTACTAGCAGGTTCAAGTCTGTTTCACTTACATTATGTTTTTATGGTTATAGTTTCCTTGAAATAAAATTGTATTTTAACCATTTTTTGTGTTATGTCCTGGCACCTTAAAAATTCATTTCTAAGGTATTTACTGTAAAGTGCTGCATATATTGGTGGTGCTACATAAGTACCTGTAATAAATAATATAGTTTGTTCGCAAAATGGCTATAACCAATATTGACACAAACAGAATTGACATTTACAAAAGAAACTGTTTACTTTCACAATTACTAAAGCCAAGAGGATTACTGTAGTTTGCACATTGCTCCTCATTTATTGCTGTATTGCAATATTGTTCCTGCACCTTCCCCACCTTTACATGGCCGGTTAGCTGCATTCTTTTAGTTCCAGTGGCAGATTCTTGCGGCTGGAATGACCGAGGCATGCGAATAACAGTAGCTGCTTAGCCTATATAAACAGGCTAACAGTGGCTGCCACTGTTTACATATAGCCATACACCAAGCATTTACCCGCAGATGTCAAAGCCTGGAAGCAGCTGACTACATCCAGGCTTGGGCATCTCAGGAAAACACATACGGTACTTGTGAAAATCTTCAGCCACTGTCAGCCTGTCATTGGTTGATATAGGCTGAATGGCCACTCCTGATCATATGCCATAGTCATTCCAGCCAGAAGAATCTTCCGCTGGAATCTGGAGAATGCAACTAACCAGCCATGTAAAAGGGGCCTAAGACTACATTCACTCTTGCCTCCTGCTTTGGTTTTATTTAGCACTCATGCACAGAGGTGTAAAGAATGCTGTGTTCAGATCCGTTCAGCATATCGTTTTTAAGAATGTGGGGCTCTGAACACAGCAGCATTGCATGTTATGGAATATTATGTCAACAGCCCATACAAAACATTTCTGATATTAAGGAAAGTCTAAGTTTTCTACTGTTAGTGCATGGCAACCAAGGGTAGGTGAAATACCAGAATCCCTACTCCCAGCCTTTGCTCATTTACCTTGTTCCGTGTCTGCAATCCGGTGTTGTGTCCCTTGGCAAGGCTCTCCTCACTGCACTGCATCCTTCTCACAGCAAACTGATTGGTCCATTTCAGTGACAGAACAATCAATGTGGGTCTATGCATCCTGTACCTAGCTCTCTGTAATGTGAAAAGCTCAGTGAAAGATGGAGAATCACACTGAGGGGCACAGCACTGGATCACAGACACCGAGTGAGGTAAGTGAGTGGGGGTTGGGAGCAAAGGTTCCAGCTTTTAACTAACCCTTGGCTACTTTGCACTAATAGTCCACAGAGCCAACATAAAAATGTAAAAAAAAAATGGCATGCGGGTCCCCCTTAGTCCATACCAGGCTCTTGAGTCTGGTACAGATTTTGAGGGGACGCCATGCCAAAAAAAAAGTGTGGGGTCCCCCCTCAAAATCCATTCCAGGCTCTTTGGTTGGTTTTTACTTTTGAGATTTTTTTGGTGAGTAAGTAGGGGGCTTGGTATGGATAGGGGGGGGACCTGACCCGCACGCCGTTTTCATAAAAAAAAAATGATGTTGCCTCTTTTGTTTACATTCTGCAGTCAGCAGGGAATCCCCCCGTTGACAGCAGGTATGACTCATGGTTGTTAAAACGCCAGTGGGTGCCAGCTCCTAATCAACTGATGACTCATCCATGCTGCTGACAGCAGAGATGAGTCACTGGTTGTTAAGATACTGGCGGGTGCTGGCTGCTTTACAACCAATGATTCATCCCTGCCCTATATTGGCTTGCTTGCTTTGCACTGCTGCCGTTTAAAGGATGCCTTGCATGTTTAACACTTCAATACAGGGCACTTTCTCCCCTTCCTGCCCAGACCAATTTTTAGCTTTCAGCGCTGTCACACTTTGAATGACAATTGCAGGATCATGCAACACTGCACCCAAAACAAAATAATTTTTTTTTTTATCATTTTCTTTCCCACAAATAGAGCTTTCTTTTGGTGGTATTTGATCACCACTGGGGTTTTTTTTTTTGCTAAACAAATAAAAAAAGACCGAAAATTTTGAAAAAAAATGTTTTTCCTTGTTTCTGTTATAAAATTTTGTAAATAAGAACATTTATCCTTATTCTATGCAAGAAAAGCTATTGCATTGCATTGGAAGAAACCTCGTCCCCCCCACGCTCTCATTTTGTAAGCAATTAGTAAAAAATAATCTTCCACTGTATAGAGATACCTGCAAGTATGCTAAAGTGTGGGCAAAGTGGCTGGATAAGCCATATACAGTATAGAACACCAATGGGGGCTAGGGTGTATAATGTGCATGCTCCTATGTGAGAAATGTTTGAGGCTATCGGTGAGAGAATTATTGCCTATTGTAATCTGTTTTTTTTTTTATTATTTCTCTATTTTTTTGGATTAATAATTCAAATATCAGATTTCGGAAAGTGTAATACTATATATTTTTTTTTTTGGATCAAAGTGTATGATGGTTTGTCGTGTATGTTTTGTTTGTAATTAAGAAATTTAATAAAAAGATTTATAAAAAAAAAAGAACGTTTATCCTTCACTGATGATGATGAGGCTGCACTGACGGGCACTGGTGAGGTGGCACTAATGAGGTGGCTCTGATGGGCACTGATAGTGGTACTGATATGCAACACTGATGGGCAGTGATAGGCGGCACTGATGGGCACTCATAGGTGGCACTAATGGGCACTGATAGGTGGCATTGATGGGCACTGATGGATGGCATTGATGGGCACTGATGGATGGCACTAATGGGCACTGATAGATGGCTCTGATAGGCAGCACTGATGAGGAGGCACTGGCAGGCATTACTGCTGGGCACTGATTGGCACCTCTAATGGGCACTGATTGGCAACCCTGGTGGTCATACCTGGTGGTCTTGGGTGGGCATCCCTGGTGGTCCGGGGTGGGCATCCTCGGGGGGGCTGCGCTGATAGTCAGTGATTGGACACAGCTGATCACATGGTAAAGAGCCTACGTCAGACGCTCTTTACCGAGATCGGTGAAGCGCTGTGTCAGCCCCCCCGTGGGCACACGATCACGGCTTATCCTGCTGGACGTCATATGAAGTCCAGTCAGATTTTATTTTAAAGAGAATCCATTTTATTTTAAAGGAGAAGTACAGCCAAAGCTTGTTTGGCTACACTGATCATGTGGATTACAGGAGTGCAGTTCTTTCTGCACTCCTGTGACCTGTTTTCAGCTGAGGCAGGCTGAAGCCTGCTGTCAGCTGACACCAAAGAGCTTGTCCAGGCTGGGGAAAGATATGGTCGGGATCCACCCGGAACCTGGTTCAGCCTCTCCAGTGAGCACAGGGGGAGTCAGTGCAGACAGCAGTGACTGCCAGTCACCACCTCTCTGCTCACGGAGCACTGAGAACCGAGCGATCAGCGGTCTTTAATCACTCAGTTCTCATTTTTAGAGCTGGCGGGGGACAGAAGCACCTAGGTAGGATTTAAAAAAAAAAAATTCCCAAACATTTCTTTTAAGGATTATAGTTTTTTTAAAGTAATTTATATATATGCTTTGTATACAGTTTTTTTTTACTTAAAAACACTTAATATATAAGAAAGGATTCACATAGTACAATGGGTTAGCTAAGCAGATGGCATAGCAGTAGCCAGCTTTTTAGGCAGAATCTTGCTAAAAATTCAGACCAAGCTAAATTACACTTGCCCACCATACAGGGGGGGGGGGGGGGTGTAATTAAAAAAAATATCCATCCACTGGTAATACTGTATTTACAAAGTAAAAAGATCATGTGTGTTAGAGCCTTGGCTATTTCACATACCCTCTCTAAGGAATGGTGCCTCTTTGGTGCGGTAACCTTGTACTGAACCGTTCATAGGAATATAACAAAATTTATCTAAAATGATTGTATTTCAACTGCACCAAAAAATGATGTGTATGTAGTGTTACAAGAGTTGACATGCATAGAAGCTGTGAACAGCAGCGGAATCGGTTACCCTTTAACAAGTCAAAATTAAAGTCTGCTGGGAAGAGTGCAAACAGCTTCCAAAATATATTGTATTATAAGATGCACTCAAAGAATGATTATCTTTATATTATATTAAGACATACTGCAGTACTTACCATTCATTTTATTTATAACACTAGGAATATTTCTATGTTTTTATGGACACATTGAGATATATATTTTCTTTTTGTATTTATTTTTCTGCACTTAGATTTAGCTAACTATAGCGCTGTACTATATGAGGGATCTTTTCAACTATACATTACATAGGAGAATAATTGGGAGACCTGAACAGGGACTTTTATGGCAGAACCAATAGGTATTGTTTTAACAAAAGTTATAGGTTGAAAATGATTGAAAATGGCTTTTGAAATGCCAATAATGCATTCAAAATTATAAGATATTTTAGTGATTAGGTTTGCATATGCTATCCTAGCACTTCTGATAATTTTTTGGCATTAAACCTGTTCCTAGCACTTGTTTTTTATAAAAAAAAAAGGTACATATTTTTTAGTTTTTTTAAGTTTTATATGTATAACATATATACTGTATTTTTTTTATTTATTGAGCCAGATTCATTTGTAGGTATAGCTGTAAAATAACTACTGTATATAGATACAGTAATAATTAACCTTTTGAGTGGTGGTTTGGGAGCTTTGGTCACTATATTGTTTTGTGACACACAACTTACATTTTATTTTTTTAGTGACTGTTACTACTTCTTACATCCCCGGACGATTGTGTAGGTGAGATCTCCATGCTGTGCCTAAGTCTGCAAACCTGCTTTATAATGTGGAGAATGCAAAAAAATGTACTGGGGGGGCGTGACCGGAAGCCGACCTGGAAGGAAGCAAAGCCTAAGAGCTCCTCTCCAGCCCGCTGCTAACAGGCAAAAATCAGGGGAAAAACTAGCCAGCACATGGGAGGATCGCGTACCACCCGATCCTCCTCAGCACGGGGATCATCCCAGCCACCGCCGAGCTCCGCGGCATCGTTTAAGGACTATTTTAAGCCGACACCAGCCCCGGACGGGTGCACCAAGATGGCGCCGGCCGCGCACAACACGAGGCAGCAGGCCTCAACCCCGCCGCCGCAGCATAGCGATGGGACGCCGCCACCCCCGCTGACACAGCCGGATGGCACATCCACCAGGCTCCAACGCCCGGTGAGTGCAGCGCAACATGCCCCAGGGGAACTTGACCACCCAGAGGGGGACGAGGCCGAAACGCAGCCGCAGCCAGAGTACACACAGTGTACAGAGGCCTTCCCGCAGCTGCTGAGGACGGCACCAGACCCGGACCTCCACAGTACCGACAGCCTCTCCCCCACTACACCAGACCCCTCAACAGACTTTCCTCCTCCCCCAGGCCCTGCTCACCCACGGGAAGAACCACAATTACCCGCAGCAGACGGGCAGCAGGCCGCATGGCAGCCTCCATACGCCCCAAGAGACCAGAAGCCCGAACGCTCCAGGGACCACAGCACCAACAGGGCCCCGCACGCAGCTCCCTTGCTATGTCCCCAGACAAACCAGGGGGGTACGCAACAACTGGGCCATAGTCCCCAGGCCCCCATCTCAAGTCCTCCCCATGCTACGCCCTGGACTGAACCATGGGAACCCCATTCACCATGGGACACCCCACATATGCAAGACACCCCAACAATGGGAAGAGCACCCTCCCCACCACACTTTCAACCATCCCCTGCTCAAAATGGAGGACCCTACCCCCCGTGGCAAGCCTATTTACAAGCCATACCAACCAAAGAAGATTTTAAACAGCTCATAGCTGACGTCAAAGCCACCTGTCGTTCCGAAATTCAAACACTCCATGCAGGCCTCAAACACCTATCAGACAGGGTGGAGATGGCAGAGGAGGAAATTCAAGAGACCAAGCTGGCCATACATAAAACACAACTACAAGGCGCAGACCACCACATTATGCTCCGCGACATGCAGCGCCACCTCGAGGACCTCGATAATCGGGGACGGAGAAACAACATACGAGTACGAGGCCTCCCTGAACCAGAGGGCACCGAAGACCTGCAAACCTCACTGCAAACCCTATTTAACGAAATGATTGGAGAAGACCCAGAAAAACACATAGAAATGGACAGAGCACACCGAGCCCTTCGCCCCAAAGGAGCCACATCGAAGCCCCGAGATGTAATATGCAGGGTCCACTCATACCCACTTAAAGAAGACATCATGCGTAAAGCTCGCACCATACGCGACCTGCAATTTGACAACTCTCCGGTGCAGATCTACCCAGACCTGTCATGGATCACCCTCCAAAAAAGGAGGCTACTACAACCCCTTCTACGTACACTCCAAGACAAGAAAATTGTTTACAGATGGGGGTTCCCCTTTAGCCTAACCGCCAAACACCTGGGAAAGACGGCAATACTTCGCTATCCAGAGGACCTGGAAACCTTCTGCGACACACTAGAGATCCCTATCCCTCAACTCCCTGAATGGGACCTAGTGGCGAACACCCCCCCCCCCCCCCCCCCCCGCCAGCTGTGTGGCAGAAAGCACCCTCAACCAAACGATCAAGAGGCCCGGATCAGGACCGCCGATCTCAAAAGAAGTGAAACAGGAGGACTTTTTTTCCCCTAAAGGACACCTCATATCGCCACCAGCGACACTCTATCGAGACTTCCCCATAATGACCTTACACACCTGAATGCCAACAGACCGAAAAAGTAGCGCTCCACGGGCTACCTTGGGCCGAGAAGCCGGACAGGTCGTCCCCCGAGTTACAAACCCCCTTGTGGTTTACCACCTAGGAGTTCCCCTTTTTGTTATTCTTTTTGGAACCCTGCTCCCCCCCCCCTTTTTTTTTTATTATTATTGTTTTTTTTTTGTTTTTTTTTTATTTTATTTTTTTTTGTACCTCCCCGACCCGAACTTTCCGGATATCTTAGTCGGGGAGTTCTACGGGAACTCTTGGGGTCCTGTGGCCCCTACGGTCACTTAGACCCTGCTTGTAATGTTTGAAGTTTTAACCTGTTTTGACCTCGCTCTAAACCTCTACTTTCTTCCTAGACACCCCTCCCCCACCTACCTACAGATCCTCCTTCCTCGAGGGATCCCACAGACGCCGAACCTCCTCCCGCGGATGCCACGCTCCCAGAGTGAAACCTACTGTCGACCAGACCAGATAAGTAGCATAGACACCAACCCCCACTACACACCATGGCCAAGGTAATCACACTTAATGTACACGGCTTAAACTCCAACAAAAAAAGACACTTGGCGCTCCGAGAGTTTAGACAGTCTGGGGCAGACATTATTATGGTACAGGAAACGCACTTTGGTAAGGGGGACTCCTTCACATTTGCATCCAGGCACTATCCCCACGCATACCAGGCATATAACCCAGGGAAAAAAGCGGGAGTTGCTATACTGCTAAAAAAAGTCTCCCCCTTCTCCTGCACGAGCACGTATTTGGACCCACTAGGCCACTACGTTATCATACAAGGCAAATGGCAATCCCAGGCGATAACCCTATGCACCTTATATGCACCCAACACGCACCAGCACCGCTTCCTAAACAAAGTCCTAGCCCGCTTGTTCAAACTACCCCACGACATGCTAATAATAGGGGGGGACTTCAACTTAACACACTCCACCCCACATGACCGTCTCACCACAAACCCCCAAGCCTCTCATACTAGAGCCCTCAGGGAATCCAAACAGTTCCGCCAAATTACCAGAAGATACGCACTCTTTGACACATGGCGGGTCCTACACCCGAAAGACCAACAGTACACGTACTACTCAGCACCTCACCGAACTCACTCACGACTGGACTACATATTCGTGAACAACAACACACTCAGGACAGTCAAACACGCACAAATCCTGCCCATATCGTGGTCGGATCATGCCCCTGTACAGATCACCATGAACCTAGGTCCACCCTTACGCAGGCCCTGTAACTGGAGGCTTAACAACCTCCTGCTGCAACACCTGCCATTCATGACAGAGCTGGACACCACTCTTCAGCAATATTTTGCTGAGAATGATACCCCAGACGTGACCCAGTCCACACTGTGGAACGCTCACAAGGCGGTAATCCGGGGCAAGTGCTTAGCCTTGTCATCAAAAATGAAAAAAGATGCCCAGACCGCCAGAATATTAGGGGAAAAACGCCTGCGAAACCTAGAAATTAAACTAACCAACTCCCCTACCCTAACACTCATTAAACAAATAGTGCAGGTTCGTGCAACACTACGGGATCTAGCACTAGGCGCAGTGGAGAAATCAATTATTCGGCTAAGACAGCTGTACTACGATAAAGGCAATAAAGCGCAAGCTCTCCTGGCCAGGAAACTGGCAGACCAAACACACAACTCTACGCCCAACCAGATTAAAAACAGGAGGGGTGATCTGGTGACACATCCCCAGGACATTGCGAAAACATTTGCAGAATTCTACACGGACCTCTACAACAAACGTGAAATCCCCCACAACCCCCCATCCACTGACTTGACTGACCGAATGACCCTATATCTGGAACAGGCAGGGCTACCGCGACTAAAAGAGGCCGACCTGTCGGAACTAAACACCCCTATCACCATAGAGGAACTGGCAAGGACCATTAAGGCTCTACCAGCGCATAAATCTCCGGGCCCAGACGGACTCCCATATGAGTACTACAAGACCTTCCTACACATCCTGGGCCCACACATGACCAAATTATTCAATGCATTCCTCCGACAGACACGTATTCCAAATGAGATGCTAGGCTCCTACCTGACCCTAATACCTAAACCTGACAAAGACCCAACAGTTTGAGCCAGCTACAGGCCCATAGCCCTCTTAAACTCGGACCTAAAGATATTCACAAAAATACTCTCGACACGACTAAATGCAATCCTCCCCACACTGATACACAAGGACCAAGTGGGATTCGTCCCCATGCGACAAGCGGGAGACAACACCCGGAAAGTTATAGACCTCATAGATGTAGCAAATAGAGAAAACACAGAATCCCTGGTGCTTAGTTTAGATGCGGAAAAGGCATTTGATCGCCTTAGCTGGCCCTTCATGATGGCCACACTTAGCCACATGGGATTTAGGGGTCCCTTCCTAAATGCAATTCGGAATCTCTACACACACCCTTCAACACAGGTCAAGACACCCTTCGCCACATCGCCCATTTTTCCAATCACCAACGGCACCCGCCAGGGTTGCCCGCTCTCCCCCCTGCTGTTCGCCATATGTGTTGAACCCCTGGCGGCGTCCATAAGAAACAACCCCGACATTAGGGGTATACCAGTTAGAGGCAAAGAGTTCAAAGTGTCGCTATTTGCGGATGATATCATCCTCACCCTTACCAATCCCCGGACCTCTCTCCCTAACCTACACGCGGCACTAGACCACTATGGAGCAATCTCAGGTTACAAAACGAACACGTCCAAATCAGTGGCACTCCCTCTCAACATGTCAGAAGTTGAAGCGACCCATCTTAGATCCACCTTCCCCTATAAATGGGAGAAAACCTCCCTTAAATACTTAGGCGTCAATATTACCCCATCCTTCCATACCTTATACCAGGCAAACTTCCCACCGATATTTAGAACGATCAGAGACTCCATCCAGAAATGGAAGTCCCACCACATCTCACTTATAGGCCGGATCACATCCGTTAAAATGGTGATTCTCCCAAAACTCCTGTACCTCTTCCAGACACTGCCCATCCCTATTCCCTACATCCAACTACGCAAGCTACAAAAAGACCTACTGAAATTCGTCTGGAATTTCAAAAAGCATAGAGTTCCTAGCTCAGTTATAACAGCATCCCGGACGGACGGGGGACTGGCGTTCCCCGATTTGATTAGGTACTACCAGGCGACCCAACTCCGAGCATTGACATCATGGTTCACACAGAGATCCTATAGTAAATGGTCGGAGCTAGAGAAGATCTGGCTAGCCCCAGTACATCCCAACAGTCTGATATGGAGTGCAAATGTGGAGGTAGAACCCGAACGCATGCTGGGTTCAATGTCGCAACTTCGCCTTCTGTGGCGCAAAGTCTCACGCGAACACAAACTTAAATCAGAACATTCCCTGCTGAACTCCTTCCTATGCAACCCCAAACTGCCAACTAGCCTAACACACCATATGTCATGGCCCTGGGCCTCACGAAACCTGTTTCATTTCGGACATGTTGTAAACCCCAGAACTCGTAAGCTGCTCACGTTCTCGGAGCTCCAAGACAAATATGACATACCAAAACAGGCATTTTTTAGTTACCTCCAGATTAGACACTACGCCCAAACAATAGCGCCACAGCTACAATTCTCCCCCCCTCCCCATTCGAACAGATTATATTAGAAGGGCGGAAACGCAGAGGACTGATCTCGGACATATAAAAAATACTAAACGAATTCCGCTTCCCAACCAAGGGCAAACACTCATACATGACTAGATGGGAAACAGAACTAGGAGAAGAGCTCCCCCTAGAGGCATGGCAAGCGGTCTGGAGGCAAGCAGCCAAAACATCTATATGTACTCTATACAAGGAAAACTCCTATAAAATTCTCTATTTTTGGTACCAGACCCCTGCCATACTTCACAAAATATACCCCTCCTCAACGGATAGATGCTGGCGCTGCCAGACACATAGGGGAACGCTCTTTCATATATACTGGACATGCCCTCTCATAACCCCGTTCTGGGATCATACCCGTCAGCTCTTGATAGGACTATTTGAGACACCAATAGCAATGGATCCCAAAATTTTCTACTAGGCCTGTCCCAACCGAAACTGACAAAGACCAGCAAAAAGCTGCCCAGACACATACTGACAGCGGCAAGGTGCCTGATAGCCCTTAATTGGAAATCCACATCCCCACCCACACATGAGGCCCTATATTCTAGGGTCAAAGATGTAGAGCTCATGGAAAAAATGACAGCTAGGATCCACCAAAAACTGGATGAACACAACGCGGTCTGGGAAAGGTGGCATCTGCGGGAGGACTAAAGCGAAGAACACGGAACCCGAGGTAAGATTGCGTCTACACCCCCCTACCCCCCCCCCCCTCTCCCCACCCCTTCTCTCTCCCCCCTCTCTTCCCCCGCTCTCTCCTACCCCTTTAGATAAGCAGACCCTATCTGCCAAGTTTACAAACACGTAATTATTCTTGTTCTATGCCAAGAGATTAAACACCGCTACTAGATGGACACGGTTAGAAAGCTGTATTAGCACTCATAGGAGTACCCATAAAATGAGAAAATGCATGTACAATGACTGCTAACTATGAGTGAAAAACCAGGGTGAACAATAACTGCGCTAAATAAAAAACAACAAACAATAAGCAGCCAACACAGTTTGTGATCAGCAAACAAAAATAATATATAAAACCAAAATGTGGCGCTGTGATAGTGAAACTTAATACAAAAAAAGTCTATAAGTGTGAAGGCAATGATCCAGAAGTAATGGTGACAGTCCATCAATCAGACATAAATGGTGCTGTGTGAAGAAAGTAATCTTCTACCAAAACAATGGTGCATATATATATATATCCCTCTTGAAATGAACAAGTAGTGCAAAAATCCCGCTTAAGGTGATAGTAATCTGCTTACCAGATAGAAGCAGAAAGAAGGCGATATTAATCACGTGGTGCCATGAAGAAGGTGGATGGAAGTCAGATGAACCCAAAGGTATGATTAAATCCGAAAAATCTTGATGGAATGTTAGTGACCAAGTCCACTCAGCCAGATCTGGTGTAAGCTAGAAAAAAACTCTCCCACGGGTTGAAGGAAGAGAGTAATGACAATAGTGAAGCCCGCAAGGTGAAGTTTAACAGTTTTATTGCTGGTAATCTACTTACATCAAAGTAAAAACATCAGGGCATGGATAAAAAGACAATTCCGCATACTTGCATCAGCCCGCCTGACATGTTTCATCCTGGATTGGATATCATCAGAGGCGTGGCTAATGCAATGAGTAGGCGGATATATATAACAAATACCTTGGTTCAATGTTCCTTGTGATAGGATGGCCGAACAAATGGTTAGATCAAAAACAGCTGTGGGTGCAGGTGATCCTGAGCATCAACTGACGTTAGTAGATCAGAAGGTGGAATCACACTAAGTGTTTTACTACTAAATCATACACCTAAAATGCAGACGCCACCAACACTATCTGTTTGTGGGCGTCGCTACACACAGGAGGAAGGAGGTCAGTCCACGCATGCGCAGTACCCTTGATGGGAACGGTCCGCGCATGCGCAGTGTGCCGTGCGTTCCGGCGAGAAATATGCCCGAACCGCGCCACACACAGTGGACCACAACAGGCGCACAAGCGCCATAGGACTTGCGTTCCACGGTGGCCACAAACGTCACGTCCGGCGGAGGAACACAAAAGAAAAAGACGTCCGTCCGCTCATGCGCGGTCCCATTGACCGGAACGGTCCGCGCATGCGCAGTGTGGCGTGCGTTCCGGCAACGAGTGTGCCCGAACCACAGCACACACAGTGTTTTGCGTTCCTCGGCGGCCGTAAACGTCACATCCGGCGGAGGAGAAGGCCGGAAATGACGCAGATAATAATAATGTTTGCGTTCCAAGTCCAGGAAACCAGGGCTAATCACTGGTTCTAATGGACGGAAGAAAAACACAAATATATTTAAAATGGCATATTTAACATCATCAGTAATTGAGGGGCCACAATATACAAGCAACCAATGATGGTACTGTATTAGTATGACATCTAAAACCCTGATATGCAAACATCATAATAAAAGCAAAACATTTATAAAAAGTATATAAAATTGACAGAACATAAAAGCCTTCCTGATTGACTCAAACCAAGGCAAGAATGCTGTGCATGCACATAGAATGTGCATACCACATATATTCGTAATTAATAAAACTAAAAAACATATGTAAATATGCATATACTAAATCAGACAACTAATGACAGAAAATGCAGGAGGAGGTTTTCCTGTCAGTGAGCGTGATAAGCATGCATACATATGTTGAGTAAAAAAGGTTGTATGAAAATGTTCATACAAAGGCGGACTCAGCCCACAAGAGACCGCCAACAAATTAATATACAATATAGAGGATATATAAAAAAAACAAGTAATTAGCTGTTGTTAATGAAGCAGTTAACATCCCAATCAACATTCATGCCAAAAGGGGTGTAACATTTGAGGTCGTAAATCCACCGAGTTTCGAGTTTAGAAATCTCCCGTTTGGACATACTCCCCCGCCAATGCGGGTTAAATCTGTCTATACCTATAAACATAGTCCCTTTAGGGTTCTTATCGTGGTGCTCCAAATAGTGTCTCGACACCGTGTGTTTTGGAAACCCTTTTTTAATATTAGCTATGTGTTCACCCACTCTAACATGCATAGCTCTTGTTGTGCGGCCTACATATTGGAGGCCGCAAGGACAGACCAAGAGATACACCACGTTTAGAGAGGTGCAGGTAATAAAAGTATCGATTTCGAAAGTCCTGCCCGTGGCATGAGATGTAAAATGGCAAATCCTTCTACTTTGGTCAATGTTGATCTTACAGACATTACAATAATGGCAAGGATGGTAGCCTTTAGACTTCTGAAAGAAGGACACCCTATTGGGGGCATCTAGAATGTTGGGTGCAATCTGAAGTTTCAGAGGGGGAACCCCTCTGAATATAACCTGCGGTCTCTCAGGTAATGCTGGGCCAAGGATTTTATCAATTTTTAGAACCCCCCAATGTTTATTCATGATTTTTTTGATATCACGGTATTGGTGTGAATATGTCGTAACCATGGAGAAATTATAATCAATCTTTCTAGAGTCTGGTTCTTTTTTCTTGTAGAGAATAGTCTTGCGATCTATATTAGCTACATGGTTGATGACCAAATTCAAATCATTGGATTGGTAACCTTTTTCGACAAATTTTTGTTTTAAAATCATCGATTGTGTTAGATAGTCATCCTTAAGAGTACAATTTCGCCGTAAGCGTAAAAATTGGCTCTTGGGTACGGATTTTAACCATGAAGGATGATGGCAACTGCCAAGGCCAATATACCCATTCCTATCCGTCTCTTTAAAGAAGGTGGTGGTCTTAAAGGCCCCATCAATAATCTGTATGTTAAGATCCAAAAAATGGATTTTTTCATTGCTGCTCTCATATTGCAAGACAATACCCAAGCTATTGCTGTTAAGGTGCTGCATAAACCCGTCAAGAGATGCCTGATCACCATCCCACAGGAGGAGGACATCGTCTATATAGCGACCCCAGAAGATCAACTCTGGCCGTCTATCAGCATAGACGATGTCCTCCTCCCACTTGGCCATAAATAGATTGGCCATACTAGGCGCGAATTTCACGCCCATAGCAACACCTCTGCTTTGTAGGTAGTGAGTCCCCCCAAACCAGAAGTAATTGTGGGACATGGCGTAATTCAACAAACTCAAGATAAATTCCCTCTGAACGGGGATCAAACTATTATCTCTGGACAAGAACAACTCAACGGCTTCTAAGCCATCATGATGCGAAATAATGGTGTAGAGGGAGGCCACATCAGCAGTGACCATGATGTAACTATCCCTCCATTCCAAATCCTCCAAGGCCCTAATGACCTGGGCTGAGTCTTTGATGAATGATGGAGTACCTGTCACCAGGGGTTGCAAGAAGCCATCAATATACTTTCCAACTCTTGAGGTTATGGAGTCTAGTCCACTAATAATTGGTCTCCCCGGTGGGTTGGTGAGACTCTTATGAATTTTAGGAAGAAAGTACATAACTGGCTTTCTGGGTGCTGCTGGAATTAGGTAGTCTCTCTCCTTCTCATTAAGGAGACTCTTTCGAAACCCCATATCAATGAGATTGGAGAGTACCTTTTTATATCTAAAAATAGGATCGTGGTTTAATGGTATGTACGTATTAGTATCAGCCAAAATTCTATTCATTTCGGCGATGTAGGCACTCTTGTCCATCACTACTATTCCACCCCCCTTATCCGCGGGGCGGATAATAATGTCGTCTCTTTTTTTAAGGGATTCAAGACCATCACGAAAACGTGAGTCTTTATAACTCCGCTTAATTTTCAGATGGTCGATGTCCTTCAGGACTAATTCTTTGAACACAGACACGGACGGTGGTATAAAGCCAGGTGGATTAAAGAGAGAGGCATTGGAGAGGCCAGAATGTCTTACTCCAATGTTATCCCTGACGGCAGAGGCAGCTGTGGCCTGAGACAAAAAGTATCTTTTTATGTTGACTTTTCTAATATACTTCTGCACGTCTATAAAGGCCCCAAATTTACTTAGGGGTTTATCGGGGGCAAACTTTAATCCATGGTCCAAAACAAATTTTTCATTTTCTGTAAGGGTACTTTGACTAAGGTTGAAAATCCCTGCATCTCTTATACCCTTCGCCTTTTTCGATCTACTCCTCCTCCCCCCTCTGGTCCCTCTTTTGGTTCTCCTCCTCTCATATCCTTCTGTGGGGCCTGGGGAAAAAAAGGAACTGAGGGGAAGGATGGGCCAAGGGCAGGAGGAGGGCCTTGATTATAGTGTTGGGATCTCCTGGGTTGATTATAGCCAGGGCTGTCCCACCCAGGTCGCCTATAATCAGGTCTCATGTTGGTGGAAACTGAAGTCGATGGGTGTTCAACTATATATCGATCATCGTATGCATAATTATTGTGGGCATTATAATTATTATGGTGATTGGCCAACGGTGCATAATGATTGTATACAGGTACACCCTCTGAATACTGGGACGTTGGGTGATCATGAGTTATATGATCATCGTTTACTGGTTTGTGATTCACTCCTCTGTATTGCGGAGGTTGGTAAGGTGTAGGTTTTTTTGTGTTATTGTGTACTCTCCTCCAACTCCCTCTGGCTTTCGGTGTATTACCCTTCTGTGTGTCTCTAGTATTATTTTGAGAGAGGGAAGCCATAGGTGGTAAGGGACGTGTGGCAGGTGTGGATGGCGGTCCTGTTCCTCCTCCAACAAGAGACGCCCTCCTAACCTGCCATTTGAAGACTTGCTTGGATTTGTAGTCCTCCAAGTCTCGTATGAATTTCTTCATTTTTTTGGCTTTTTGGTCTAGATCCTCTTTTTCAAGGATCTTTTTTAAATTATCGGATTTGGTCTTATATTCTTCCGAATCTTTGTACGGAAGAAGTTTTTCTTTGACCTCTATTATAGTCTCATCCAGTTTTTGTAGCTTGGTTCATTTCCGAGTGATCAAAAATCTCAAGAGATCAAGACCTACATCATTAAAGTACTTGAACCAGCCAGCGAGGTCAGTTTCATCTTCCTGGGGTGTGATTTCAAATCTGAGGCTCCTGGGAACCATGCCATCCTCGAGATATTTCTCAAGGAGGCCGACATCCCAATACCCATGAACCTCAGATATCATTAGGTTTTTTAACCGAACAAAAAGACCTCCTATGTCTAGGTTTTGTTGAACCTCTACATTATTAAACACATCCTTGAGATTCACAGACCGTGAATTGCGAAAAATCAAAAACATCCATGTTCATGAAACCAAAAAAAATTATTAACAAATAAGAAGCAGCAGTTACTAAAAATCAAAATAGAAATGAAAAACCAGGGTGAACAATAACTGCGCTAAATAAAAAACAACAAACAATAAGCAGCCAACACAGTTTGTGATCAGCAAACAAAAATAATATATAAAACCAAAATGTGGCGCTGTGATAGTGAAACTTAATACAAAAAAAGTCTATAAGTGTGAAGGCAATGATCCAGAAGTAATGGTGACAGTCCATCAATCAGACATAAATGGTGCTGTGTGAAGAAAGTAATCTTCTACCAAAACAATGGTGCATATATATATATATCCCTCTTGAAATGAACAAGTAGTGCAAAAATCCCGCTTAAGGTGATAGTAATCTGCTTACCAGATAGAAGCAGAAAGAAGGCGATATTAATCACGTGGTGCCATGAAGAAGGTGGATGGAAGTCAGATGAACCCAAAGGTATGATTAAATCCGAAAAATCTTGATGGAATGTTAGTGACCAAGTCCACTCAGCCAGATCTGGTGTAAGCTAGAAAAAAAACTCTCCCACGGGTTGAAGGAAGAGAGTAATGACAATAGTGAAGCCCGCAAGGTGAAGTTTAACAGTTTTAGTGCTGGTAATCTACTTACATCAAAGTAAAAACATCAGGGCATGGATAAAAGGACAATTCCGCATACTTGCATCAGCCCGCCTGACATGTTTCATCCTAGATTGGATATCATCAGAGGCGTGGCTAATGCAATGAGTAGGCGGATATATATAACAAATACCTTGGTTCAATGTTCCTTTGGGTTCATCTGACTTCCATCCACCTTCTTCATGGCACCACGTGATTAATATCGCCTTCTTTCTGCTTCTATCTGGTAAGCAGATTACTATCACCTTAAGCGGGATTTTTGCACTACTTGTTCATTTCAAGAGGGATATATATATATATGCACCATTGTTTTGGTAGAAGATTACTTTCTTCACACAGCACCATTTATGTCTGATTGCTAACTATGAGTACCTGAGAAAGTCTGTAAGTACTGTTATATATTCTGTATTGCAACTGAATAATAAGAATTGTTAATTGGAAAAAAAAAAAATGTACTGGAACACACAAAGGTGACTGAGAAAGAACACCCAAAACCCCCACCCAAAACTCCTTGAAAAGTTAACTTTGGCAGCTCCCACCCTCCATCCAGACCTGTCTTGCCTCCCGCTCTCCAAACTCTGCTTTGAGCTGAGGTTCAGGGAAAGAAGCGGCTCCTAAATGGCGGTCCAGATGAAACAGTTATTCGTCCGTGTCCGAACTGCGGTTGGCCATACTGTATACTGGTATACAGTATACAACCACCCCCATGTGCATTTTATATACATATACAGTTGTGCTCATAAGTTTCCATACCCTGGCAGAATTTATGATTTCTTGGCCATTTTTCAGAGATAATTAATGACAACACAAAAACATTTCTTTCACTCATGGTTAGTGTTTGGCAGAAGCCATTTATTATCAATCAACTGTGTTTACTCATTTTAAATCATAATGACAAAAGAAACTACCCAAATGACCCAGATCAAAAGTTTACATACCCTGGTGATTTTGGCCTGATAACATGCACACAAGTTGACACAAAGGGGTTTGAATGGCTATTAAAGGTAACCATCCTCACCTGTGATCTGTCTGCTTGTAATTAATGTGTGTGTATAAAAGGTCAATGAGTTTCTGGACTCCTAACAGACCCTTGCATCTTACATCCAGTGACGTTTCTGGATTCTGAGTCATGGGGAAAGCAAAAGAATTGTCAAAGGATCTGTGGGGAAAGGTAGTTGAACTGTATAGGGTTCTGTTGAAACCAAACCACGGTCAGGTAGACCAACTAAAATTTCAGCCACAACTGCCAGGAAAATTGTTCGGGATGCAAAGAAAAACCCACAAATAACTTCAGGTAAAATACAGGACTCTCTGAAAACATGTGGTGTGGCTGTTTCAAGATGGACAATAAGGAGGCACTTGAAGAAAGATGGGCTGCATGGTCGAGTCGCCAGAAGAAAGCCATTACTATGCAGATGCCACAAAGTATCCCTCTTACAATACGCCGAACAGCACAGAGACAACCCTCAAACCTTCTGGCACAAAGTCATTTGGAGTGATGAGACCAAAATTTAGCTTTTTGGCCACAACCATAAACGCTTCATTTGGAGAGGAGTCAACAAGGCCTATGATGAAAGGTACACCATTCCTACTATGAAACACGGAGGTGGATCGCAGATGTTTTGGGGATGTGTGAGCTACAAAGGCACAGGAAATTTGGTCAAAATTGATGACAAGATGAAGGCAGTATGATATAAAAAAATACTGGAGGAACATTTGCATTCATAAGCCAGGAAGCTGCGCATGGGACGTACTTGGAAATTCCAACATGACAAACCAAAACACAAGGCCAAGTCAACCTGTCATTGGCTACAGCAGAATAAAGTTCAGCCTCCTAACCCCAAATATCATTGAACCACTTTGGGGAGATCTCAAACGTGCAGTTCATGCAAAATAGCCCAAAAATTTACAGGAACTGGAGGCTTTTTTCCAAGAGGAATTGGCAGCTTTACCATCTGAGAAAATAAAGAGCCTCATCCACAAAAGACTTCAAGCTGTCATTGATGTTAAAGGGAGCAGTACACGGTATTAAGAACTGGGGTATGTAAACTTTTGATCAGGGTCATTTGGATAGTTTCTGTTGTGATTATGATTTAAAAAGAGTAAACACAGTTGATTGATAATAAACGGCTTCAGCCAAACACTAACCATGAATGAAAGAAAAGTTTTTGTGTTATTCATATTCTCTGAAAAATTGTAAACTTATGAGCACAGCTGTATTTTGAGCATATAGAAACAAATATAACCAGAAAATAAAAAAATATGATCAGGAAATAAAATAAATTTAAAGAACTTCAATTGTACAATAAAACGAAAACATTGCTATACTGTTATATTTTGTTACTCAGTGTGTAACTAATAGTGTGGTAAGAATATAGACAAAAAAAAAATTATAAATAAATCCACCGAAATTCACAGTCTGACCACACTCAAATGTTTCCAAAGACTAGTTTATAGCTGACTAGACATCTCCAATATGTACAAATATTACAGAAATGTCATAAGGACAGTAGGTCCAAGTGACCATTATGATCATGTGTAGAGATAAAGAAGACTCACTGCAGAACAATGCCCTGGAACTCGCATACAAACATAATTAATATATCCCCAAGGGTGATCATGGCATTGGGTGAAATCTGTAGTACTGTACAATATACGTAACTCATCGGTCTGACCATAGGAATACGTGTATGATCCTTGAAACAGGTTTTGTTGAACCTCTACATTATTAAACACATCCTTGAGATTCACAGACCGTGAATTGCGAAAAATCAAAAACATCCATGTTCATGAAACCAAAAAAAATTATTAACAAATAAGAAGCAGCAGTTACTAAAAATCAAAATAGAAATGAAAAACCAGGGTGAACAATAACTGCGCTAAATAAAAAACAACAAACAATAAGCAGCCAACACAGTTTGTGATCAGCAAACAAAAATAATATATAAAACCAAAATGTGGCGCTGTGATAGTGAAACTTAATACAAAAAAAGTCTATAAGTGTGAAGAACTGGGGTATGTAAACTTTTGATCAGGGTCATTTGGATAGTTTCTGTTGTGATTATGATTTAAAAAGAGTAAACACAGTTGATTGATAATAAACGGCTTCAGCCAAACACTAACCATGAATGAAAGAAAAGTTTTTGTGTTATTCATATTCTCTGAAAAATTGTAAACTTATGAGCACAGCTGTATTTTGAGCATATAGAAACAAATATAACCAGAAAATAAAAAAATATGATCAGGAAATAAAATAAATTTAAAGAACTTCAATTGTACAATAAAACGAAAACATTGCTATACTGTTATATTTTGTTACTCAGTGTGTAACTAATAGTGTGGTAAGAATATAGACAAAAAAAAAAAATTATAAATAAATCCACCGAAATTCACAGTCTGACCACACTCAAATGTTTCCAAAGACTAGTTTATAGCTGACTAGACATCTCCAATATGTACAAATATTACAGAAATGTCATAAGGACAGTAGGTCCAAGTGACCATTATGATCATGTGTAGAGATAAAGAAGACTCACTGCAGAACAATGCCCTGGAACTCGCATACAAACATAATTAATATATCCCCAAGGGTGATCATGGCATTGGGTGAAATCTGTAGTACTGTACAATATACGTAACTCATCGGTCTGACCATAGGAATACGTGTATGATCCTTGAAACAAATCCATCCCAATCCTTGTGAGAATCCTGAGAAAAGGTCTCATTGCAGAAGCTTGTGTTGTGATATGTGGTTGTATTCATGTAGACACAGCTTGCGACTGTAGACTAGTATAAATAAATATGCTGCTAAGGACAACTTGTGGCTAGTATAGAATAATCCTTCAAAGTACATTTGGCTAAAGTAGCATCAATCACATAGCTAGGGTTGTATACAGCATTCGTGGAGTGCATCAAATAGGTTAGATCAGGGGTGCCCAACCTTTTGAGGAGCGAGGGCCACTTTAGCGACTTGGTAACCGGTCGCGGGCCACAATGAGCGTAGCGGGCGGATGGCAGGTCTGTGTCCACTCTGCATTTGTAGAGCAGACACAGATGCAGCCCGCTCTACCCTAAGGGCCCTCCGATCTGCCCAGACAGAAGGGGACAGATCCCCTTCTGTTTTTTAAGCAGATCGGATTGCAGATAGGCGGGTGTAAGCAGACATGAGTCTGTATACATCTGCCGCTCTATAGAGGTGAATGGAGGGTCTGATTGGGTCCGCCTGAAAAACAGACAGGCAGAACCGATTGGACCGATCGTGTGAAAGGGGACTAAGGCTGCTTTCACACTGATGCACAGCGGTTTACCTGAATCTCAACTGACCTCAATCTTCACTTCTTCCTCTGGATTCCTGCAGCTGGTTGCTGCTGTCCCCCAGGTGGTTATAACTGGTGGCTGCTGCTGGCGGTCCTCCAGGGCTGGTACTGTTGGCTGGTACTGCTGTTGGGTACTGCTGGCTGGTACTGCTGGCTGTTACTGGTACTGCTGGCAGGTACTGGTACTGCTGGCGGGTACTGGTACTGCTGGCTGAAACTGCTTGCAGCTACTGGTACTGCTGGCGGGTGCTGGTGGGTACTGGTGCTGCTGGCGGGTACTGGTACTGCTGGCTGGTACTACTGGCTGGTACTGGTACTGCTGGCTGGTACTGGTGGCTGGTACTGGTACTGCTGGCTGGTGCTGGTACTGGTGACTGGAATTGGTGGCTAGTACTGGTGGTTGGTACTGCTGGCTGGTACTGGTACTGCTGGCTGGTACTGGTACTTGTGGCTGGTACTGGTACTTGTGGCTGGTGCTGGTGCTGGTACTGGTGACTGGAACTGGTGGCTAGTACTGGTGGGTACTGGTACTGCTGGCTGGTACTTGTACTGTTGGTGGGTACTGATACTGCTGGCTGGTACTGGTATTGCTGGTGGGTACTGCTGGCTGGTACTGGTACTGCTGGTGGGTACTGGTACTGCTGGCGGGTACTGGTGACTGGTACTGGTGGCTAGTACTGGTGGCTGGTACTGCTGGTGGGTACTGGTACTGCTGGCTGGTACTGGTGGTGGGTACTGCTGGCTGGTACTGGTACTGCTGGTGGGTACTGATACTGGTGACTGGTACTGGTGGCTAGTACTGCTGATGGGTACTGGTACTGCTGGCTGGTACTGGTGGCGGGTACTGATACTGCTGGCGGTTACTGGTGACTGGTACTGCTGGTGTGTACTGGTACTGCTGGCTGGTACTGCTGGCGGGTACTGGTACTGCTGGTGGGTACTGATACTGCTGGCGGGTACTGGTGGCTAGTACTGGTGGTGGGCACTGGTACTGCTGGCGGGTACTGCTGGTGGGTACTGATACTGCTGGCAGGTACTGGTACTGCTGGCGGGTACTGGTGTCTAGTACTGGTGGTGGGCACTGGTACTGGTGGTGGGTACTGCTACTTCTGGCAGGTACTGGTACTGCTGGCGGGTACTGGTGGCTAGTACTGCTGGTGGGTACTGGTACTGCTGGCTGGTACTTGTACTGTTGGTGGGTACTGATACTGCTGGCTGGTACTGGTATTGCTGGTGGGTACTGCTGGCTGGTACTGGTACTGCTGGTGGGTACTGGTACTTCTGGCGGGTACTGGTGACGGGTACTGGTGGCTGGTACTGCTGGTGGGTACTGGTACTGCTGGCTGGTACTGCTGGTGGGTACTGCTGGCTGGTACTGGTGGTGGGTACTGATACTGCTGGTGGGTACTGATACTGGTGACTGGTACTGGTGGCTAGTACTGCTGATGGGTACTGGTACTGCTGGCTGGTACTGGTGGCGGGTACTGATACTGCTGGTGGTTACTGGTGACTGGTACTGCTGGTGGGTACTGGTACTGCTGGCTGGTACTGCTGGCAGGTACTGGTGGAGGGCACTGGTACTGCTGGCGGGTACTGGTGGTGGGTACTGCTGGTGGGTACTGATACTGCTGGCAGGTACTGGTACTGCTGGTGGGTACTGGTACTGCTGGCGGGTACTGGTACTGCTGGCGGGTACTGGTGACTGGTACTGGTGGCTAGTACTGCTGGTGGGTACCGGTACTGCTGGCTGGTACTGCTGGTGGGTACTGATACTGCTGGCGGGTACTGGTGGTGGGCACTGGTACTGCTGGCGGGTACTGCTGGTGGGTACTGATACTGCTGGCAGGTACTGGTACTGCTGGCGGGTACTGGTACTGGTGGCTAGTACTGCTGGTGGGTACCGGTACAGCTGGCTGGTACTGCTGGCGGGTACTGGTACTGCTGGCAGGTACTGGTGGCTAGTACTGGTGGTGGGCACTGGTACTGCTGGCTGGTACTGCTGGTGGGTACTGATACTCCTGGCAGGTACTGGTACTGCTGGCGGGTACTGGTGGCTAGTACTGGTACTGCTGGCTGGTACTGGTGGTGGGTACTGCTGGTGGGTACTGATACTGCTGGCGGGTACTGGTACTGCTGGCAGGTACTGGTACTTCTGGCTGGTACTGGTGGGTACTGATACTGCTGGCTGGTACTGGTACTTCTGGCTGGTACTGGTACTTCAGGCTGGTACTGCTGATGGGTACTGGTACTGGCACTGCTGGCTGCTGTGAGATCTCAGCAGCTGCAGTACACATTCCTGTCACAGGCGGAGTACATTTGATATCACTCCGCCTGTGAAGGAGCCGGCGCTATACAGGAAGCATCGGCTCTGCTTCCTTTAGCGGCGGCTCCGTTGTTCGCGCTGATGCTCGGAGATGGCGGGTCGGGAACCCGCGATCAGGGCTTCCCGACCCGCCATCTCAGAGCAAGACGTGGCCACGGGTTGGGCACCCCTGGGTTAGATTATAAGTTGTAACATCAGGGGTGTTTGACCTTCGTGGGCCACATTGGGAGAAGAGGAAGTGTCTTGGGCCACACATAAAATACACTAACAATAAGGATAGCTGAAGAGCATAAAAATTGGGGCAGATCGGAGTTAACACTGATATACAGCGGGGAAAATAATTATTTGATTCCCTGCAGATTTTGTAAGTTTTGCCCAATCTTGTCCCTGATGTCCTTTGACAGCTCTTTGGTCTTGTCCATGATTGTGAGGTTTGAGGCTCGATTCACACTGGAACCGCCTGTGGATCGCACAGGTACGTTGTGCGTCCCCGTTTTCCATTTCAGGGACGAATCAGGGACTAATCTTTGCCTGAATTCGAGCCCTGAAACGGAGCCAAAGACGCACAGCGTTTCTGTGCAGTGTGCTCCGCAGCCGTCCGGAGATATGTAAACCGGCTCCATAGAGAGCCGGTCACATTCTCCTGCTATGCGAATTGGATGCCGAGAAACCTGCATCCAATTCACATAGGTGTGAACCCAGCCTGAATAGAAGAAAGAGATTCTGTGGACAGGTGTCTTTTTTATACACATGAGTTGTCGTTAGGAGCACCTCCTTAAATTGACAGGATTAATCTGTGTACCACATGAGCACATACGGTACCCAGTCTGTGGGAGCCAGAATTATTGTTTGTTGGTAGGGGATCAAATACTTATTTTACTCACTGAACTGCAACTCAGTTTATAACATTTGTATCATGTGCTTTTTATGGATTGTTGGTTGATATTCTGTCTCTATCATTTAAAGTACACCTATTATAAAAATTATAGACTCTTCATTTCTTTATAAGTAGGAAAACTTAAAAAGTCTACAGAGGATCAAATAATTATTATTCCCACCGTAGATAACGTACCTATCTGAGTAATAAAAACATAATATTTTTTTGTAATTGTTTTTTTAATTGTTTAAGTAAAAGAGGGAAACATAAAACCAGTGTAATATATGACTCTGTTTGATAAACTAAAACATCAGTATCTGGTTGGAAGGATGCTGATACTTCTCTTTGGTGTGCCAGCGATTCTTCTGTGTTTGAACTTCCATTGCATTCCTTTATTTCATTGCAGTACCCTGTTTTTTTTGTCTATGGCTGTAAGGTGTGCGTTGGAATACATAATATATGGACTGTCACATAAGCAGGCACAGCAGCTTCAGTGATGTGGAATCTTTTAAAAGTGCAGATTTATTGTCACTGAATACAGCGCTGCCGGCCATGTAATCTGCCTGTTTTAAAGGCGCAGTGGTCAAGCAGGAAACTGCTCATTGACGCTAAGACTAAACTTTTAAACTGCGTGTGTACATTACATACTCCTGACTCCTGCACTATATAGGCTACATTGTTTGTTACATACTCCTATATCCGCTGTGTTGTACATTACATAACACATACATACAGTCACACATTATACAGTATGTTGTATAGCTGTGTGCCAAATTTTAAGGCAGGGATACTGAATTAGAATTCACAGAGGTCCACTTAGTAAAATCTTCTTCCAGCAGAGGTCTGAATCACATGTTTGTGATATGACTCTGATCCTTTACATCACAGCACCCTCTCCTCCTAGGCGTCCCCATCTCTGCAGCTGGGGAACGCAGGCGAAATTGCACATGTTCCCGACCCGCAGAGGAACGCGTCACACAAACCGCATGGTCCTGCAGCACCATGCAGCTTGGTGCTGCTCAAATTAAAAAAAGTTTTTCCCGCATTTCTCATGGGTCATGCAGCCCATTAAAATGAATAGGCTGACCTACGCATGCACAGATCTGAACTGAGCTCCATATCACAATCCCATCCTTACCTCAGTTCCACAGTGTTTGCTACACATCACAGTTGCATTCCCTTCACATTAAGAGCCCCCCCCTCCACAGTAGTGTTCTCATACCCCCCACATTACAGTACTCAGCCCCCCATTGCAGTCCTTAGGTCCCCCACATTAATGTCTTCAGCCCCCCAATACAGTATTCAGCTCCCCCACATTACTGTCCTCAGCCCCCCCCCACTACTGTCCTCAGTTACCCCACATTATTGTCCACAGCCCCACATTACTGTCCTCAGCACCCCCATTAAAGTACTTAGCCCCTTATTACTATCCTCGACCCCCCATTACAGTACTCAGCTCCCCTACATTACTATCCTCAGCCCCCCACATTACAGTACTCATATCCCCCACATTGTCCTCAGCCCCCCATTACAGTCTTCAGCACCCCCACATTATTGTTTTCAGCCCCCAAATACAGTATTCAGCTCCCCCCCATTACATTTCTCAGCCCCCCACTACTGTCCTCAGCTCCCCTACAATACTATCCTCAGCCCCCCATTACAGTACTTATATCCCCCACATTGTCCTCAGCCCCCCATTGCAGTCCTCAGCCCCCCATTACAATCCTCAGCTCCCCCACATTATTGGCTTCAGCCCCCCATACATTATTCAGCTTCCCCACATTACTGTCCTCAGCCCCCTATTACAGTCCTCAGTCAACCCCTCTACTGTCCTCAGCTGCCCCACATTATTGTCCTCAGCCCCCACATTACTGTCCTCAGCCCCCCTATTACTGTCCTCGACCCCCCATTACAGAACTCAGCTTCCCATTACAGTACTCAGCTCCCCCACATTATTGTCCTCCGCCCCAATACAGTATTCAGTTCCCCCACATTACAGTCCTCAAGCCCCATTACAGTCCTCAGCCCCCCAACATTACAGTCCTCAGCCCCCACCTCACAATGCTGTCCTCAGACCACCCCATTACAATAATCAGTTCCCCTCATTACTGTCCTCAGCCCCCTCTTTAAAGCATCCAGCCCCCCCCCCCACATTACAGTACTGAGGCCCCACACACATTACAGTAATCAGCCTCTTGATGAAAGAGTGACAGCTGAGAGAAGAACAGGCTCCTAAATGGCGCGACCACTGCGGTCCGGGGGATAGAGTGATTGGGGCTTGGACTTGGACAGTGGGCTGCCATTTAGTGATGCCTGTTTTAAGGGAAACCCATGTTGCTGAAAGGCATATGTCCTGTATTAACATATTAATATTCCCACTTGGCCATAGCTCTTGTTTTGCAATATAACAGCCTGCACATCTGCTGTGCTGAGCTGCTATTACATAGGTAGGGAAGGGGTTACACTTACCTTTATATGGTGTATAGGGATGAGCCGAACAAACACCCCCTGGTTCGGTTCGCACCAAAACATGCGAACAGGCAAAACGTTTAAGCGAATATGCGAGCCCTATTAAAGTCTATGGGATATGAACATGAAAAATCAAAAGTTCATTTTAACCACTTCAGCACCGGGCGATTTTACCCCCTTCCTTACCAGAGCCCTTTTTGCGATTCGGCACTGCGTCGCTTTAACTAACAATTGCGCGGTCGTGCGACGTTACACCCAAACAAAATTGACGTCCTTTTTTTCCCACAAATAGAGCTTTCTTTTGGTGGTATTTGATCACCTCTGCGGTTTTTATTTTTTGCGCTATAAACAAAAGAAGAGCAACAATTTTGAAAAAAAAACACAATATTTTTTACTTTTTGCTATAATAAATATCCCATTTTTTTTAAAAAAAAATATTTTTTTACTCAGGTTAGGCTGATACGTATTCTTCTACATATTTTTGGTAAAAAAATCGCAATAAGCGTATATAGATCGGTTTGCGCAAAAGTTATAGCGTCTACAAAGTAGGGGAAAGATTTATTGCATTTTTTTTTACTAGTAATGGTGGCCATCTGCGATTTTTTTTTCGTGACTGCGACATTGCGGCGGACACTTCGCACACTTTTGACACATTTTTGGGACCATTCACATTTACACAGCGATCGTTGCTATAAAATTGCAGTGATTACTGTGTAAATGTGACTGGCAGGGAAGGGGTTAACACTAGGGGGCGGGGGGAGGGGACTCAAAAGGGGAGGAGACCGATCAGTGTTCCTCCGTACTGGGAACACATGATCGATCTCCTCGCCACTGACAGGACGTGGAGCTGTGTGTTTACACACACAGCTCCACGGTCCCGCACGGTCCCGCTGTTTTAACGGGCAATCGCGGGTGCCCGGCGGACATCGCAGCCCTCGGGCACGCGCACCGGGTCCCGAGCGACGCCGTGGGCGCGCGCGCGCCCCCTAGGCGGCCGGGAATGGTAGGACGTCATATGACGCCCACCCAGGATGGGAGATCCACCTTGTGGGCGTCATATGACAGTGGGCGGTAGGGAAGTGGTTAAAGGCTTATATGCAAGTTATTGCCATAAAAAGTGTATGGGGACCCCCCGGGTACTGCCCCAGGGGACATAAATCAATGTAGAAAAAAGTTTTTAAAACTACCGTTTTTTCAGGAGCAGTGATTGTAATAATGCTTAAAGTGAAACAATAAAAATGAAATATTCCTTTAAATATTGTACCTGAGGGGTCCCCTTAGTCTGCCTGTAAAGTTGTGCATCTGTGTGATGTGTAGAACAGTGCCACAACAAAATTACATTTCTAAAGGAAAAAATGATATTTAAACTTGCTCGCTGCTATAATGTATTGCGGACTCCTGGCAATATAGATGAAAAGTCAAGGAAAAAAACGGCCCTTAGGGTCTGGTATGGATTGCAAGGGGAACTCCACGCCAAAATAAAAAAAAAAATGTCATAGGTTCGCCCCCAAAATCCATACCAGACCCTTATACGAGCATGCAGCCTGGAGGTCAAGATAGGGGGAGCTCCCCCCCCTGAACCATACCAGGCCACATACCCTCAACATGGGGAGGGTGCTTTGGGATCCCCCCAAAGCACCTAGTCCCTATATTGATGAGGACAAGGACCTCTTCCTTACAACCCTGGCCATTGGTTTGTCGGGGTCTGCAGGTAGGAGGCTTATCGGAATCTGGAAGCCCCCTTTAACAAGGGGACCTCCAGATCCCACCCCCTCCTATGTGAATGGGTATCGGGTACATTATACCCCTACCCGTTCACCCAAAAAGTGTCAAAAAGTAAAAACTACAATTGAAAGTTTTTGACAATTCCTTTATTAAAAAAAAAAAAAAAAGTATCCCGCGATGTCCACCTCGATGGGAGGCCTCCCAGGCGACTCTCTTGGCTCTGACAGTTGTTATATAGGCTTGAAGTCACGCTCCATAGGTTCGGTACGTTTGCGATCAAATGAACACCCAAAGTTCGAGTCGAACTTACATTCGATCCGAACATCGGGATCATCCCTAACGATGTATACATTTATATGCCACAATCTGTCAAATTTAAAATGTATTCACACCAGCTGATGTGTTAGAAAGTGGTGCTGATATACTGAAATCAGCACATCATACTTTACCCCTTTTTTTTTTTGCTTACTTTATTGAAATTGACAAACCTTTGTTTACCACAGTGGCATTACAATGCAGTTTACTGCATAGCAACTCATGGTGAAAGAAAGTACTGTATGCCACACTTTTGCGAGGGCACACCACTACAGCGCAGTGGTGTGAGCTGACCTGCAAAGACTGCAGTTGTGCCTGTAGCCCAGGCTGTATGACAGTACAATGTGTAGAAAGAGCAAAGCCAGACATCTCAGAGAAATTAAAGGGAGAACAGAGAAGGGCTGGGCACACTGTTAGTACTAGTGCAAGGAGGGCAGGAGCTGTATGGTAGTGGAAAAGCACAGCCAGATCAGCAGTGCATATGGAAGGAGAGAGCACAGAGAGCAGTGTATACACAAGACACAGACCACCTGCTATTTTGGAGAGAGACTACAGTACTAGCTGCTGGTTAGAGATCTGCAGGCAGCAGAAGACATGGGAGAGGATATTGGTGGAGGCTTCTGCTCCTTCTGTGTGGGCTGGAGTGGTGTCCATAGGATCTTTTATAGTGAGAGTGAAAAGGGAGTGGGGTTAGTGCTGTAATTCCCCCCCATGGGAACACCCATAAATTGGTCTTCAGTCCATAGTGGAGCTGCAGCTACAAAATGTCTATTTTACAGCACAATGCAGCCACTGATCTGAATGGGACCAATTACTCCATGCACTAGGTCTCCTAGGGCAACGTTTCTCAACTCCAGTTCTAAGTACCCCAACAGGTCATGTTTTCAGGATTTCCCTCAGATGAAACGGCTGTGGTAATTACTAAGGCAGTGAAACGGATCAAATCACCTGAGCAAAATAATGGCCAGCCTGAAAACATGACCTGTTGGGGGTACTTGAGGACTGGAGTTGAAAAACACTGCCCTAGGGAATTTCCCTAATGTTTTATATACAAAGTCATAGTTCTTCCTGAATAGCTGTTGGCATATTTAATAGGGTGACCACAATAAAGCATACATACAGTATCTCACAAAAATGTGTACACCCCTCACATTTTTGTAAATATTTTATTATATCTTTTCATGTGACAACACTGAAGAAATTACGCTTTGCTACAATGTAAAGTAGTGAGTGTACAGCTTGTATAACAGTGTAAATTTGCCGGCCCCTCAAAATAACTCAACACACAGCCATTAATGTCTAAACCGCTGGCAACAAAAGTGAGTACACCCCTAAGTGAAAATGTCCAAATTTGGCCCAATTAGCCATTTTCCCTCCCGATGTCATGTGACTCATTAGTGTTATGCCCCGTACACACGGTCGGAAAATGTCCTATCGGACCATGTTGTCGGAAAATCTGCCCGTGTGTGGGCTCCATCAAACTTTTTCCGTCGGAATTTCCAACGGAAAACATTTGAGATCCTGCTCACAAATTTTCCGACAACAAAATCCGATCTGACTTTTTCCGATTGTGTGTAGAGAATTCCGACGGACAAAGTGCCACGCATGCTCAGATCAAATTATGAGATAATTGGCTAATAGCATCTACGTAGTTCCGTTGTACGCAACGAACGTCACCGCGTTCAGAATGATCGGATTTTCCAACAACATTGTCTGACCGTGTGTATGCAACACCAGTGTCGGACAAAATCAGTTGGAAAAAATCCGACGTATTTTGCGGTCGGAATTTCCGACCGTGTGTACGGGGCATTACAAGGTCTCAGGTGTGAATGGGGAGCAGGTTTGTTAAATTTGGTGTTATCGCTCTCACTCTCTCATACTGGTCACTGGAAGTTCAACATGGCACCTCATGGCAAAGAACTCTAAAGCCCCATACACACGCGCGGACAATCCGTGGACCAGGTCCGTCGGACCATGTCCGTCATACTTTGTCTGATGTTGGTTTTGCGTACACACGATCGGACAAAGTTGTCGGAAAATCCGATCATTCTGAACGTGGTGACGTTTGTTGCCTACGACGGGACTACGTAGAGGCTAGTAGCCAATAGCTTTGGTCTTGTAATGTGATCTGAGCATGCGTAGCACTTTGTCCGGTCGGACAAGCGTACACACGCTCGGATTTGGTGTGATCGGACCGGGTTGAAGGGAAATCTTTCCAGCAGGAGATAAGACTTTGTCCGACGGACAAACCGACGAACACTGTCCGATGGTGCATACACACGGTCTGATTTTTCAACAACCTTGTCCGATCGGACCAAATTGATGAAAAAGTCCGACCGTGTGTATGGGGCTTAAGAGGATCTGCAAAAATAAAAATTGTTGCTCTACATAAAGATGGCCTAGGCTATAAGAAGATTGGCAAGACCCTGAAACTGAGCTGCAGCACAGTGGCCAAGTGTAATTTCTTCAGTGTTGTCACATTAAAAGATATAATAAAATATTTACAAAAATGTAAGGGGTGTACTTTTGTGAGCTACTGTATTTTAAAGTGATTGTAAACCCTATTATTTTTTTTTTTTTAATATAACAAACATGTTATTATACATACCTGCTCTGCATAGAGCAGAGCCAATCCTGATCTTCTTGGTCCCCCGCCAGCACTGCTGGCTCCTCCTCTTCCTGGTGTGCCACCATAGGAAGCTGCTTCCTATGGTGACACACGTGCAGGCTCAATCACAAACCACACTGTTCTCATCTATTGTCACAGACAGTGCAGTTTGTCCTGCCAGCAGCTCCCACTGCTATCAGTCTGCCCTGTGAGGAGGGAGAGAGACGCAGCTCTCGAGCACAGCACAGCACAGGATCAAGATCAGGCTCAGGTAAGTATGCGGGGGGGGGTGTGATTTCGCAGTCATGCAACACTGTACCTAACTGAATTTTAGATAATTTTCTTTACCATAAATAGAGCTTTCTTTTGGTGTTATTTGATCACCACTGTTTTTTTTTTCTTTTTGCGATATAAATGAAAGTAGACTGTTTTTTTTTTTTTTTTTTTTATTGGATATGTTTTATATCAGAAAGTAAAACATTGTTCCTTTTTTTTTTTTGAATGTTTTACTTTCTGATATAAAACATATCCAATTAAAATAAAAAATAAAAAATCTTAATAAATTTGGGCCAAAATGTATTCTGCATCATGTAAAAAAAAAAGAAGCCCTCAATAAGTGCGTATTGATTGGTTTGTGTTAAAGTTAAAACGCCTACAAACTATGGTATACATACTGGAATTTTTATTTATTTATTTTTAAACTACTAATGGTGGTGATCAGTGACTTATAGTGGGACTGTGACAGTGCGGCGGACAATCTGACACTAACTGACACTGGGGAGGAACTGACACTGACATCACTGGTGACACTAATACCAGTGCTAATAATATACAATGTCACTGTACTAATGACACTGGCTGGGAAGAGGTTAACATTTAGGGGCAAGCAAGGGGTTAACTGTGTGCCTAACAATGTTTAGTGTGTGTACTGTGTGCTGTTTTACTAAGCAATATGGCAGTTTTTATTACAACATAATTTAACCACTTGCCTACAGGGCACTTTCACCCTCTTCCTGCCCAGGCCAATTTTCAGCTTTCAGCGCTGTCACACTTTGAATGACAATTGCGCGGTCATGCTGCACTGTACCCAATCATCATTTTTCCTCTTCACTGATGTGGGCTAATGAGGCAGCACTGATGGGCACTGATGATGTGGCACTTATGGGCACTGATGAGGAGGCACTAATATGCCACACTTATGGGCACTGATAGATGACACTGATGAGGGGCACTGGTGGGCAGCACTGATAGTTGGCACTGGTGGACGGCACTGATGGGCAGCAATGATGGGCATTGATGGGCATCAATAATTGGCATTGATGGGCAGGACTGATAGGAGGCACTGACTGGCATCATTTTTTTTTAAAGTAGAATTTTATTTATTTTCATACACAACAAACAATACAGAAAACAAACTGTATATGGAGCGAACATCGCTCAAACCATTACATAATCTGGTAAACTGGTATACATTTAGTGGATATGTGACAACCTAAAGGTCAAATGTCTATTCTGCTTAATTAGAACCAATCAATGATCAAGAGGCTTCATTTAGTCTTTCAAAGAGTCGGTGGTATGGTACTTTCGGAGCTGACCCAAGAGCCCCAAATCTTAAGGAATTATTTTGGGGCGACTGGCATCATTAATGGGCACTAATTGGTAGCACTTGTGGGTACTGATTGCTGGCACTTTATTGTAATTAGGACACTGATGATCAATGCCCTGATTACATGCCTCAATGTCCCCTGTGAGGAGATGCCACTGATCGGCTCTCCTTCCCACACACTCTGTCAGTGTGAGGCGAGAAGAGCCGATTACCGTCATTTCCGTGTTTACATGTGACCGGCTGGGATTGGACACAGCCGATCACATGGTTAAAGAGTCGCGGCTGCGGTAATATGATGACATCATAGAATAAGAGCCGCACCACCCCTCCGTCATTCGATGGTGGGTGGGCTGCAGGCGGTTAAACATAACGGCACATCACTGCTGTCTGAAGAGAGCCCTCTGTTGTTCCGGCCATAATTCATTGGCCGGGACCCGCTGAACGGCTTGTGCTGTAGCGAATGACGGCACGACCTGGGTGGGCGCAAATGCCCCTCTCACCCGGAGATGCAAATCACGTATACTGTATTTACATGATTCTGCACAGCCAATCCACCCTGTAGCAGTAAAGCTACAGGAGGCGGTCGGCAAGTGGTTAAGCATTGAGTCTCTGTAAATTGTATTGCTGTTACCTAAGTGATAAATTATTTCTTAGTGGATTTGACAAATCAAATGAATGCTCTTTAAAAAGGGCTATTTTTTCTCTTTGAAATATCCTATGGTCAGGCCAAATCATCACTGCAGCTGTGACAGGTTGTTATTATTTTAGCATTAAGAGATAAAGTGCAAGATAGCCCAGTGAACCACTTGTTACGGGCAGTGTCTTTTTCCACTGATGTGAGGCAATGAGAATGGCATGTAACTGTTATGAATTCCCTCACTTGAAAATGTATCTTCCATGTAATCCAAGCAAAGACACAGCGTTTCTGTTTGTGTGTGGTATGTAGTCTCCAATAGCATGTAACACATTATGATCACAAGAGCAGAAGAACAAAGAAAATGAATTATAAATAAATATAAAAGCACCAACAGTTTCACTAAGACCGAACAAATGACAGATACAAATAGTTGGATTTATATATCTACTAAATGCGGTGCAAACTCCAGTCTAGTGTTTTACCAGCTTGTATGAGAGGGGTCTGAGAATATATGTGCGGAGTATGCCCAAGAAAGAAAAAAAAAAAAAAAACATGAAGCTAATACTAAAAGCTGTGGAATAATCATTAAGACTGTAAGCAGGTTTAAGATTACTCACCCCCAAATCTGCTTTAGTGAGTACACAAAGGATACTCTATGCAATGGACGTTTCACATATTATTTTTGTCAAAACGAAAACAAAACTTTTTTTGTGTTTTGGGTTTTTTAGTTGTGTAAATATGCAATATTGCTTATGAATATGCTGTAATTTTTATGTCAGCTGGTGACTTTTCTTAACTCCTTGGCACATGTACAGACTTTTATTATCTACTTTGTTGTAAAAAGCATGTTGTTTATAGAGCTCAGTAGCTGAAGCTAGATTTACCATGCAACTCGATAAGTTAGAAAAGTGCCTCATTTCTATCTCTACCTTTTTACAGAGGGTTGTATATTGAGACTAAAAGACAGATGGGATGGAAACAATGTCTGCTGTGCTCCCTCTTTAGCAAACTAGTAGTTCTCTGAAAATGAAAAATACAGTGCAGTTATCATTATAATGTATAGTAGTATATGTGTCATATAAACGTATGCCTTTGTATTTATTTTATACCAGAGCTAAATGTGTAATGCCAGTAGGCATCTCAATTCTAGGCAGCTTAGCTTAAAATTGGCATGAGAGGAATATAAGGATGCCATTGCAGACCGCCTCCTTAAAATGCTAGTTGCCTTATGCTAACTTATTGGTGTTAAAGTAATACTTTATTTTTTTTCATTTTGTACAGAGTAAAGAAGGGATATAACCCCTGTCAGGTTTTTTTTTTTGCCATCTATAGCCCATTGTTGAGATTTCCCTTTACTTCTTCTCCCATAGCCAAAACAGGACGTGAGAATCCCTCCAAAGCGAAATCCCTGGTTGTCATCAGGATCTCCAGAACAAGTGTCTCCATAGGAGGACATCTCCACCTTAACTGTTCGGGGGACAACCCAAAATTTGGGATTTTCTTTTACTTTTACCTTCAAAGGGTAAAGGGTGAACTCACACTGACTTGCTGGAAAAGACATATATTTCCATGCATTTTAGGCACGTTTAACACGCTTTGACATGCATTTGGATGTGCGTTTAAAGTGCACTGCTTTTTTACAGGATTTCCTTTGACATCACATCCTGTGGGTAGAGAAGGAGTGTGAGGGAAGGCATACTGTGCCATGAAAAAGTATTCACACCCCTTGCAATTTTACACATTTTGTCATGTTACAACCAAAAACATAAATATATTTTTGGGGGGATTTTATGTGATAGGCCAACACAAAGTAGCACATAATTGTGAAGTGGAAGGGAAATGATAAATGTTTTTCAAAATTTGTTACAAATAAATATGTAAAAAAGTCAATACTTTAAATAACCACCTTTCACTGCAATTACAGCTGCAGGTCAATTTTTGGGGATGTCTCTACCAGCTTTTCACATTTAGAGATTGACATTTTTGCCCATTCTTCTGTACAAAATAGCTCAAGCTCTTTCAGATTGGATGCGTATGTGAACAGCAATTTTCAAGATTCTCAATTTGATTTAGGTCTGGACTTTGACTGGGCCATTCTAAAACAAGAATATGCTAAACCATTCCATTGTAGCTCTGGCTGTATGTTTAGGGTCATTGTCCTGCTGGAAGGTAAACCTATACCTCAGTCAAGATTGCCCTGTGTTTGCCTCCATCCATCTTCCTATCAACTCTGACCAGCTTCCTTGTCCCTGCTGAAGAAAAGCATTACCACAACATGATTCTGCCACCACCATGTTTCACGGTGGGGATGGTGTGTTTAGGGTGATGTGCAGTGTGAGTTTTGCGCCACACATAGCGTTTTGCTTTTAGGTGAAAAAGTTACATTTTGGTCTTATCTTACCAGAGCACCTTCTTCCACATGTCTGCTGTGTCCCCCACATGGCTTCTCGCAAACTGCAATCAGGACTTCTTATGACTTTCTTTCACCAATGGCTTTCTTGCCACTCTTCCATAAAGGCCAGATTTGTGGAGTGCACGACTAATGCCCCATACACACACTCGGATTATCCGAGGACCAGGTCCGTCGGATCATGTCCGTCGTACTTTGTCCGATGTTGGTGTTGCATACACACGGTCGGACAAAGTTGTCGGAAAATCCGATCATTCTGAACGTGGTGACGTTTGTTGCCTATGACGGGACTACGTAGAGGCTAGTAGCCAATAGATTTGGTCTTGTAATGTGATCTGAGCATGCGTAGCACTTTGTCCGTCGGACTACGCTACACACGATCGGATTTGGTGTGATCGGACTTTGTTGTCGAAAAATCTATCCAGCAGGAGATAGGACTTTGTCCGTCGGACAATCCGACGTACACTGTCCGATGGTGCCTACACACGGTCGGAATTTACGACAACATTGTCCGATAAGACAGAATCCATCGGATAATCCGACCGTGTGTATGGGGCTTTATAGTTGTTCTGTGGACAGATTCTTCCACCTGAGCTGTGGATCTCTGCAGCTCCTCCAGAGTTACCATGGGCCTCTTGGCTGCTTCTCTGTAGTTTAGGTGGACGGCCATGTCTTGGTAGGTTTGCAGTGGTGCCATACTCTTTTAATTTTCCGATGATGGATTGAGTAGTGCTCTGTGAGATGTTTACCACTTCCCTACCCAACCATTGTCATATGACGTCCGCAGATGGAATCTCCCATCCTGGGCGAGCGTCATATGACATCCTCGGCTTCCTGTCGGTATAGGGGGCGCACGGTCCGTCACATCACCAATGAGCCGATGCGCGTGCCTGGTGGCCCGCAATGTCTGCCAGGCACTCACAATCGATCGTTACAGAGCAGGACCATGGATCTGTGTGTGTAAACACACAGATCCACGCCCTGTCAGGGGAGAGGAGACAGATCGGGTGTTCCTAGTATATAGGAACACCGATAGGTCTCCTCCCCTAGTCAGTCCCCTCCCCCTACAGTTAGAAGCACTCCCTAGGTAACACATTTAACCCCTTGATCGCCCCATAGTGTTAACTCCTTCCCTGCCAGTGACATTTATACAGTAATCAGTGGCTATTTTTAGCTCTGATCGCTGTATAAATGTCAGTGGTATTCTATAGGCTCTATAACTTTTGCACAAACCAATAAATATATGCTCATTGTGTTTTTTTTTTTACCAAAATATTTAGAAGATTACATATCGGCCTAAACTGAGGAAATTTTTTTTTTTTTTTAATTTGGGATATTTATTAAAGCAAAAAGTTAAAACATTTTTTTTTTCAAACTTGCCACTCTTCTTTTGTTTATAGCGCAAAAAATAAAAACCGCAGAGGTGATCAAATACCACCAAAAGAAAGCTCCCTTTGTGGGTACAGTGTTGCATGTGCAATTGTCATTCAAAATGTTACAGCGCTGAAAACTGAAAATTGGCCTCGGCAGGAAGGGGGTGTAAATGCCCTGTGTATTGAAGTGGTTAAAGCTTGGGATATTTTTTTATAACCCAACTCTGCTTTAACCACTTGCCGACCGGGCCATTGCCAAATGACAGCTACAGTGTGGCCGGATAACGCTGGGAGGGCGTACTATGACATCCTCCCAGAATTGCGCTCCCATGCGCCTCCTGGGGCGCACACCTGAGGATCTGCATGACTGTTGGGTCTCCCAGACCCAGCGTGTCACAGATCGGGGTAAAGGGCCAATGACGAGGGCCTTTTACCATGTGATCACGCCGTCCAATGACGGCGTGATCACTTGTAAACAAACCAGAGCTTGTCCGGTTCGGCTCCACTCCTCTCCTCACGCCGATCAGTACAGTGTGTGAGGATCAGTACAGCGTGTGAGAAGAGGAGGGAGCCGGGTCCAGCAGTACTGTGGGCTGTATCTGAAGTTACCAAAGTGTGGATCTATGCCCAGCCATGGCTTATCCATCTATCCATGCGTGCTCCATCCATGGCTCATCCATCCATCCATGCGTGCTCCATCCATGGCTCATCCATCCATCCATGCGTGCTCCATCCATGGCTCATCCATCCATCCATGCTCCGTCCATGGCTAATCCATCCATCCATGCTCCATCTATGGCTCATCCATCTATCCATGCTCCATGCATGCTCCATCTATGGCCCATCCATCCCCATCCATGGCTCATTCAGGCTCACCCATCCCCATCCTTGGCTCATTCACGCTCATCCATGCCACATCAGCGATCATCCGTGCCACATCAGTGCCATATCAGTACACATTCATGCCACAACAGTGCCCATCAGTGCCTCACAAAAGTGTAATAGGTAGTCAAATTAGATTTGAAATCTATGCCCTTAGAACACCTACTGGTGCTCCCTGCATGTTGGGCCTATGTATGCGCCACACTGTGGAAAATTCTCACACATGTGGTATTGCCATACTCAGGATGAGTAGCAGAATGTATTTTGGGGTGTATTTTTTTCTATATACATGCTTTGTGTTGGAAATATCTTATAAATGGACAACTTTGTGTAAAACAAAAAAAATCTGTTTTTATTTTCTTTCCACGTTTTCCAAAAAATTTGTGGAAAAAAAATGACATGTTCAAAAGATTCTTAATGCTTCATAGATTATACGTTGGAGTTTTACTTTCCAAAATGGGGTCATTTTTTGGGCGTTTCCATTATCCTGGTGCTCCAGGACCTCACACATGTCTCACACATGTGGTATCGCCATACTCGAGAGGAGTAGCAGAATGTGTTTTGGGGTATAATTTGTGGTATGCTTATGCAGTGTGAGAGAAATAACCCGTTAATATAAAACATTTTGTGAAAAAAAAAATTTAATAAAATTCTTAATTTTGCAAAGAATTGTGGGAAAAAGTTACAACTTCAAAAAACTCACCATGCCTCTTACTAAATATCTTGGACTGTCTACTTTCTAAAAAGGTGTCAATATTTGTACTTTCCTGGCTTGTTAGGGTCTCAAGGAATGAGATAGGCCGTCAGTACATAAGGTGTGATCAATTTTCAATGATTGACACCATAGCTTGTAGACTCTATAACTTTCACAAAAGCCAAATAATTTACACTGATTTGGGTTATTTTTACCAAAGATAGGTAGCAGTATAAATTTTGGCCAAAATGTATGAAGAAAAATTACTAATTTGAAATTTTTTATAACAGAATAGAAGAAAAATATTTTTTTTTTACAAAATGTTCGGTCTTTTTTCATTTATTGCGCAAAAAAATAAAAACCCAGAGGTGATCAAATACCCCCGAAGAAAGCTCGATTTGTGTGAAAAAAAGGACAAAAATGTCATATGGGTACAGTGTTGCATTACTGAGTAATTGTCATTCAAAATTTGAGAGCACCCAAAGCTGAAAATTGGTCTGGTTAGGAAGGGGGTTGAAGTGCTCAGTAGGCACGTGGTTAAACTTCTTCACAACTTTATCCCTGACCTGTCTGGTGTGTCCCTTGGCCTTCATGATACGGTTTGTTTACTAAGGTTCTTTAACAAACCTCTGAGGGCTTCACAGAACAGCTGTATTTTTACTGAGATTCAATTACACACAGGTAGACTATTTACGAATTAGATGACTTCTGAAGGGAATTGGTTCCGCTAGATTTTAGTTAGGGGTATCAAAGTAAAGGGGGCTGAACACAAATGCACGCCACACTTTTCACATATCGTATATACTTGAGTATAAGCCGAGTTTTTCAGCACATTTTTTTGTGCTGAAAATGCCCCCCTCGGCTTATACTGGAGTCAAGCACTTTTCTGCAGCAGAGAATGACATTTTCCGACCTGACTTTGGGGCCCCGTATCTCGGGCCACTTAGTGCTAGGAACCCTGAATTTGGTGTGCAAACCCAGTGTAACCAACACTACAACACATCTAATAATTTGGGGTTCCTAGCACCAAGTGGACCCGAGATACAGGGCCCCGAATTCGGTCAACTGTGTCCATCTGCAGCAATGTCATTTCGGGACCCTTTGGGTCCAGAGAACCCAAATTTTGGCTGCAGATAGGGGGCATCCAGGAACCCTTAACTACCAAGTTTGAAGTTCAGGGGACCAAATGGGCACAGTGAGGCATGCAAATGGGCCTCTTTTCCACTTACAGTAGCTGCGCATTTCTCAACCTAGGCTTATACTCGAGTCAATAAGTTTTCCCAGTTTTTTGTGGTAAAATTAGGTGCCTCTGCTTATATTCGGGTCGGCTTATACTCGAATATATACAGTATTTATTTGTAAAAAAAAATTTAAAAACATTTATCATTTTCCTTCCACTTCACAATTATGTGCCACTTTGTGTTGGCCAATACATTTACGTTTTTGGTTGTAACATGACAAAATTTGGAACATTTCAAGGGATATGAATACTTTTTCAAGGCACTGTACTTGTTTTTGGAGAATCTTTGTGTAGATTTTTCTAGGGCACAACATCCCTAATCATTATGATAGCACTAGCTATACTGAGGAGGAGGCATATGAGGACTATATTGGGTACATCCATTGCTGTCACAACATGAAAATAAAGAGCAGTATCGGACCATATGGTATAACAGGATTTACAAAGTCACCCTGAAAAATTCTTTGCCTAGGGTTAGAGGGTTAAGTTAGGGTTTAGGTTGGATTTAGGGTTAAAATAGGGTTGGAATTATGTTCAGGGTTAAAGTGATTGAAGTAAAAAAATGCTATTTTAAAAAAAACAAACATGTTATACTTACCTGCTCCATGCAGTGGTTTTGCACAGAGCAGCCCCCAATCCTCCTCTTCTCTGGTCCCCTGCAGGCAATCTGGGCCCCTCCCCCTTGCTGAGTGCCCCTATAGCAAGTAGCTTGTTGTGGGGGCACTTGTGTGTGCTCGCTCCTGAGCTGGCTCTCCGCGTCCATAAAACACAGCGAGTACGGCCTGCCCCGCCCCCTGCTCCCGCCTCACTGACTGTGATTGACAGTGTCAGGAGCCAATGGCTCCTGCTGCTGCATTTCAGCCAATCAATAGGGAGAGACCTGGGAGAGCCTGGGGTCTTGTGCACATTGCTGGATCGGGATCGGACTTAGGTAAGCATTAAGGGGGGCCAAGGGGGGGAGCTGCACACTGAAGGTTTTTTATGCATGAAGGTAAAAAAAAACTTTAGCCTTTACATCCACTTTAAGTCAGGGTTAATTAGGGCTAGGTTATTTTTACCTTGACATTGACCTGCATTTTACACGCATTGACCTGCATTGTGTTGCATTAAAATGCATACATGTTGCATTGTAATGCAACGCAAGTCAACGCAGCATTGTGGTGTGAACAGGACACATTAAAACAATTGTTTTTTAGATGTCCTTGTGTTGACCTGCATTTTACAGCTGAGCTTAAATGCAGATCAATGCATTTGTGTGAATTAGTCCTCAACAATGCAAATAGAGAGGGTGAACCTACCTAACGGTAGGTGGCAGTAAAACCCTGACAGGTGTTCTAACTCTCTCCACTCTATTCAAAATTGTAAAATGTTTTGCCTTTAGGTATACTTTAATATTTTTTGAGTTGTTAGTCCAGAACTGATCTGCCCATTTGTGCAAGGACAGCGCGTCTGCATGACAGCTTCAAAGGAGAGGTCCACAAGTCCCTGACCTGAGACAAGTACGAAGGGTGGCATTACAGACTTCATCAGCTGGTTTCGTGATGGGGTAGCTACCGTCTTTGCTGTTTTCCCCCACCATATCTTTAGTTTGTGCTGTGATTCCTATACTTGCTATATGTACACAAGGTGTCAATGATGCCATTTGTATTGCTTTTACAGTAAAGACAGACAGCTTCATGGTTTATTCAGGCAAAATTTATTAGATGTCTATTGAAGAAAAATAACAAACCAACAGAAAATAACACAAATACCATTTTCTTGTAAGAATTTAAAGTTAATTATCTGGTAGCCAGGTATGAAACACTTTTTTTTCAACCAGATACAGAGTAGAAACAGTGCTATTTTAAATAATACAGGCATTAGCGCAGGTATAGGCAAGCATCCAGCTGTTTGTACCCAAACATGTCCCATGACACCTAGCCACCAGCCAACTATGCCCCTAGGAAAGCTGATGCTCAGAGGCAGCTGGACAGTGAAGCATACCCATGCCTGAACTGGACACTGAATTCCTTCCTAGGAACGCCATTAACAGTAGGTGTTTATAGCAAAGCTGCATGCAGTAGAACAACTTGAAAATTCAGAGCCTTTCAAATATAAAGCTTCTTTAGGTCTTCAACATGAAATCCTGTATACTGCAAAAGAGATGTTTATTTTATAGCATTTCTCTGTTACAAATAAATATGTACATTTAGATACCACTGGTAAAACTAAGTTCATTGTTTCACAAAATCGTTCATAAAAGACTATTTTACAGGTCTCAACAGTTTAGCGTGACAAAGATCAGAGAAAAGCTGGCAGCCTGACGCTGGCTCGGATGCTCCCAATTACAACAAGGCTTAGAGGAGAAAGGACAGAGGCTCTGTACATGGACGCCAGGCAATATATGTACAAAATACTACAGAAAAAGTCACTTTTTAGAGTCACCTGTGTTGCTAAAAAGGAGAAATGCAGTAAACACTATTTATTAAGGTGCTGAGGAAGTTGTGGACTGGATATTGTCAGACCCTGTATTTTTTTTTTTATCAGTAGGGCCTCTTCATAGGCAATAACATTTTAGACAACACTGTTATTTTAGTTATGCTTCATTTTACAGCACACCTCAGTATATAGTCAAGTATAAAACACAATCAGTGCTATTAGACTTGGGGGGCCTGTTAGGGTCCAATTCTCTAAGTTGATGGCTAACTGGATCTATCAAAAACCTTAATTGCGGAACTAAAATATAACACTGGTCAGGACAGCTTGGTGTTTAGGGTTTATTTTTATTTTTTTATTGTGAGCTGCATCAGTACCTGCACCAAGTTTAACAAATCATATCCTAATAGCTGGGAGTTTCTGACAATGATATTTAGTGGAGGGCTCAATATGTGGCACTGCATTGTGTGTGATGGATAGTGTACATAGAATAAGCCCAGCAAACCTGCCTGCAGGACTGCTGCTCTTATGCTCCATAAGTATGTTGAAGAGTGTGGAAGTCTAAGGAATAGAGAGCCTGCTCCTTTTTAATCAAGAGGTGCCAATCAATTTGTATGGGCATCTGGAAGGCTCTTCCCCCAGGAGTATCAGCCAACATCCAACCAGGATGAAGCTCCAAGGTAGACTTGGTGGTACGATCTTTATGTCACACATCCTAAAAAGAATAGTGCTCACAGGGAGGAACATGGAGGCTGCTGTAGCTGATTTCTCATTCTGCTAAAGTAAGATGCATAGCTTAATAACCCAGAACAAGTATATAGATAACAACTCCTGACTTTATTCTAACTTTCCTGACCATGCAGTGGTCAGGAAACCCACATACTTTCTTATGGTTAACGCCCGAGGGTCGGACTAACAGGCAACTAACATTTTCAGGAGGAAGTCTGAAGCCTCCATGTTTCTCACAAGATTTACTTAAATAAAGCAAATATAAAAAAAATACTGTACCAATTAAGTGCATAGTTTAAAATCAAAATAGGTCTAGAAAACAATGCAATAAAAGTAATAAGCTTCATATGGTGCCAACCTATTCCTTAGCTTATTCTGCTAAAGTCTTGATGTTTGCTTGTAGGCATTCTGCCCTTGATCCAGGGTGACTTCCCAAGAGCATTATTATATACATATATATATATATATATATATATATATATATATATATACACACACTCATGCTGAGGCAGCTAAACATCAGCGACCATCTAGATAAAAGATGGTGGGTGAACTTCCAATAACTGAACAATTTCTAATTACTTTTATGCTGAACTCAATAATATTTTACTTGTACTTGGTTGTACTTCAGATTTTATTACCCCAAACCAATTTATGTTCAACTTTTTTACATTTTTGAAACTGGTTGTCATTTATACTTCAGGCATTGGCAGTCTTGAGGAAAAAGCTATATGTATATTTCAAATAAATGCTACTATAGCCATACCCAATTAAAAAAAAAAATGAAATTGTCAGACTATGTGGATGGAGCTTCTGGCAATTCAGATATTATTGGAAAAATAAACAGTAGTCCCAATAGACCCATGAGATAATGATGTATTTTTCCGCGAGGTGGACAAAATACTGTATTGTAGAATTCAGCAGCTGGTCCCTCTAATCTTGGTAATGGCAGACCGGGAAGGTTTGATTTTAACACAGGAACTTTTTAGGTGTGTCAGCTATTTGACACTTGAGATTTGGCCATGTGATGAGTAGCATATTTGTGTGGACTATAGATAATGCATAAAACTCCCACATATGTATTCCTTCAAAGAGGTTTGGTGTTACAAGAGGTGCCACTCATCCCACATAAAACCTGCTTTATGGGCCTGTTCACACTAAAATGTTAATGCACACATGTTAAAGTGCAGCATTCAAGTGTTAAAGAAACACTGTACTGATCTGTGCCTGGTGGCGCACCTAGGAATGCGCTGCCTAGGTGGATTGGGTGCCATTCAAAATTAATAGCAAAACACCTGTTTCAGTATTTGCCATGCTTTGCGGCAATGCATGGTAAATAGCCCATGTTGCCACTCTTTTACTGCAACGCGCTAATGTGAGTAGACTATTAAAATGTGTGCTTCATACCGGCAACCAACCGTATTATTATGGCACTGCTGCAGTACAAATAGGTGTATGTTCATATTATATAATATATTCTCCATATTTAAAACCATATGTGATTGCAAATCCCTGTCTTAGCAACAGTGAATTGGTGGTTTGTAATGCTAGAATTCTACACAAAAATGTGAAACTCAGGTATAAATGTTATATATATGAAGTGAGCAAACTTGATATTAATATATCATGCTTGGTAATGAATGTTTAAGATAACCCTGTGCATTAATAAAAAGGAAATTCTGAAAAATGAATGAAAAGACTATCACTCAAACTGCTTCCCACATAACTAATGCTTGCTTTCTGTACTTCTATAAAATTCTTCAGTGCCCTAATGCCATTTCCCCTCTATTTTATTAAATTTTTACTGGTATCCTAGAGACTGATAGATTAGGTGGAATTTGCTACAGAAAGTAACAGCTAGGTTTATGAGCACTTCTTATGAGTATTTTCCATCATTGCCTCTTGATACATAATCCAGCACTGGCTCTGACAAAAATATAGGTATATTCTACAAGTGCAAAAAAATGACGATGGTATGCAAAGAGCTGCAACCCATAACAGCCAATCAAAATTCATGTGTCTCTGACTTAGTGTTCTAAGAATAAAATGTATTGGCTGCTGTGTGTTTCTACACTTTGCTCATCATCTTAATCGGTTAAGCCAATTTGCTTTCATGAAATGAAATTTAGATATGTTTCATCTGAGGTCCTTTCAGGTCAATGACAGTATGAATTAAAGCTAAATTGCGCTAAAAAAAGAAAAGTCTTGTTTAACCATGTCAGACTGGTTTGCTTAAAGTGCAAGTCCAGGCAAAACCTAACTAACCCTAACCTGCTCTCTGCCACATTCTAAGCCTAATCTATCTAACCCTGTAGAGCAAAACTTGCTGCACTTACCTATTCTGCACCCAATCCGGGCCGGTCTCCAGCGGCGGATGCTGTGTGCAGGAGAGGACTGACACTGGCTGTGAAATTAATAGGAAGTGACTCACCCATAGACTTACTATGAGGCTTCCGCTGTCGGATTCCTCTCATGCACCCGCCTACACAGAAAAGGCCACGGCTGACAGCTGATCCTGGGACCAGACCGAATCCGCTGCAGGATAGATGAGTACAGTGATTTTTGCTTTACATGGTTAGATAGATTAGGCTTAGAATGTGGCACAGAGCAGATTTAGCCTTAGTTAGGTTTTGCCTGGACTTCTCCTTTAACTAACATTCTGATATAGTTTGCCACTCTGAACAAAATACTCATTTTAATTAGTCATAAAATGCTTCAGAGTGATGGTTGAAGGTTACTGAAATGAATTAATTTTCTGACACTTCCACTTCTTCAACAGGTTATTGACCTGTTAGTGCCAGCTTAGGGGGGCTTATATTCAGGTTTTATAAGATGGGTGTGAATTGACACAATGTAGAAGTGGTTTTATGGCAGAGAGGTTGAGACTTGTGTTATACCAGCTTAAACAATCAGTCCTTATTTGACAGAATGTGAACAAGGTACAAAAAACAGTATGGATATTTAAGGAATGCAATGCCTTACAAGTATATTGCCATAAGTCTGTCTTCTGAGAACTATTATTGTCATTGCGTTCTTTGGTACAATGAGCCACAATAGTATCTGTCGTTATTGCCATTATATTTAGGTTTGCAATCCTGTTTAATAACCCATGCATGCAGTTCACAGGAACCAATTGGACACTTGCTTTAATTTTCTAATGCATATGAAGAAAATTACAGAATGTCATTGGACATTGAAATGTGCACATTTTCATAAATGTTCCCTAAATTTCCCCCACTGTAGGTATGATAGTAAAACATTCTTATGCAACAAAATATATTCTAGTTACTTTTATTCTGTTTGGGAAAAGATTGTAATGAAATCTTCCTTAATACAACTGGTGGCTTCCAGTTTAGGGGGAAATGTAGTTTCAATCCAGAGGATCATTTTATAATAGCATTTACATATTTTAACGTGGATTCTTTGACTCTGAACACCTGCACCGGCACAGGAAACGTGTCACATTTCTGATATCTAGAGAGACAAGGCCTGTGCTGATACTTGTACCAGTGATACTTTATTGTAAACCTGTTTTAGGTTTCTTTTGTTCACATTGTTCATGTAACCAAACACACCAATGTGTTAACACCTCCTTTAGCTGCATTGTCTTGCACTGTAATGCTATTTGAGTGAACCAGCTTCACAAAAAAACATATAGAGGCAGTGGGTGCCCTGATTATAACAATTTGGTGAAGAGTAATGATTGGTGCAAGAATATTATCAGTAGTGTAGAGAACAGGGCCGGACTGGCTCCAACACTGCTATAAAACATTGGCGGGTGGCAGCAAGGATTACATATGAACGGATTCTGGTCAGAGACGAGAAGCGTGCTTCCTAGCAAAGTCACAAAGATGTGTCAAGTGAGGTAGCAGGCATACCACGATCACAGCCTTTTCACATAGTTTCCAGGAAAAGTCCCAAAAAACTTTGTTCTTCTCGAGGTGCCTGTAAAGAGAGGTGAGTATGTTAGAGAAGATTTATTCATATTACCATAAGACAAGTTGTTGGTAGGCTGGCTGCCAGGGCCCTCATATAGAGTCTTTAGATGATATGATAATTTCATTTTATTAATTTTGCTTATAGAAAAGGTAAGGGAGATATCCAGAATTAGGGATGAGCAGTCACTAGTGCTGAGGCTTCAGAAGCAACTGTATCCACCAGTGTTGCTAAGGGTGGAATGTTGGATTAATGGCTGCACACTCCGGAAGGATACCAAAATCTTTATTGTATTGATCAACAAATAAAAGCATATACAGCACAGAAAGCACCAGAGCTAAAAATGTTAAGGGTTTTCATGCAGATAACAGCGCTTACTCATAACACAATGTAGGTAGAGAAGACCCTCACTATGCCAACATCCAAAATATATGTATAAAGATTGACCAAGTCAACAAATTGATGGACTTTGTTAGCACACAATGAAAGGGAAAATCAATAAAAAAGGTATACATTTTATCACAGCATAATTAAAATTAAAGAAAATATAACCAACATACAAACAACACCCTGTATGGACACAGTTACCAGTTACCCAATAATGCAATTACAGAGGGCTGGATCTAAGGTACAAAGATTGATTTCATAACCTATCAAAGTAGGAGAGGAATTTCTGATCCAGTAATGCCTCCAAAATCTTGCTCGTCGACGCGTTTCATTAAAATATTAGCTTCCTCAGGACAAATACTGGGTAGGTGCTGGTATATTTAAAAACAAAAGAATACATGTATAAGTATTTAGTGTAGTATATATCTATAGAAGTATAACTATGGTTGCTACAACATTTCTCCAGGAGGTGTACATATACACAAAGACCAATTACATATAGACATGACAACATGTATGCTTGCCTGGTAAACTTGTGGCTCAGGGTATGGGAGAAACTCACAGAACTAATAGACAACCGAAAAGGCAAAATTTCAAGTTTTCACATGTGTGTGTATGGTAGTAAGATACACGCATACCATGTGGTCTATGATAGGTACCATTAGATAAAACGGAGACAAATGCATAATGGACCAGGATGCCACTGTGAAAAAATCCCCAGATAAAAAAAAACTGTTTATACTAGAATGGCTCTCGCCTGATATGCAACAGTCATGTAGAAATATTAGAATATAAATCACACAGAGCGGTAAGTGGTCACAGATTCGCACTATAAATGTATTCAACACAGTATCTAAAAGTAGACAAAGTCCATGATTAGGTGTTAACCCTCTGAATGGGATATATATAGTGGAATATAATACAAAAGAGATACAAAAGATATATATGGATGATACTTACCAATAGTACCAAGAAATGGCCCATAGGTACAGAACCAATGTATTAAATGGATGAGTGCTCAATCACCTTAAGTATAGCAACACATTAAGTATTTAGCATATATATGGAAAACGCCCAAGTGCGGGCACAACTGACAAGAAAAAGACAAGTAAGAAGATGTGAGAACCCACCTGAATATGTAAATACCGCACTTATCCCATAGGGGGGCAACCTTTTGTTAGGGCTCAGGTAGGTGTTGCGGCATAAGCAGGGGACAACGTTCCCCTATAATAAAAGAAGTTATATAGATGCAATAAATGTCCAATTTACAAGAAAGATGTCATAGTGGTTTGCTAGAGTGGCTAAACAACAATACAGCTTACTTCGACACCGCACCCCTGTGTACGGCTTTCCTTGCTGTGTGTGGCACCCAAGCCCATGTGCGTTCCATCTTATATAGAGACATGGAAGTGACAGAGGGAGGGGAGGGGGCGTGGCGGCGTGAAAATGGTGCCATAAAACCCGAATCACATGACGTATAACAGCGTCACATGATCGTGAGTCATATGATCAAAGTCTTGTGACCATATACATCCCCTCATGTAGTAGGGCATGGAAGTAGCAGAAGGGGGAGCGTGGCGGTGCAAATATGGCGCCAAAAAAAAAAAAAAAAAAAAAAACGGTCACATGACGTATAACAATGCCATGTGATCGTGGTCATGTGACCGCAAACCGCTTCTTAAATGATTGGGCAGATATAAACAGGAAGTGAAGAAGTACGCAGGACGGTGCAACAACACATATCCATGTGAACACACCCACCATCAAAACTCTGACCCAAATAAATGGACAGACAAAAAAAGCCATCCATGGTAAATAATATGCGGCAGACAACGCAGTGCTATATCGCACGATCACCATGCATACAATCAGCCCACAACGGCGCAACCATACGATGCAAAATTGCAAATCGGGAACACGTCAACATCAAAGTGTAACGCAGCATCTACAAGTACCCATATCTCACATCATATCCTAAACAGCAGCCAAGAAAAAAACTTAAATTTATTTTGGAGAAAGGCCTATATTGGCATTACAAATTTCTGACCAGATATATTGATGAGGACATAAACCCGAGTGGTTTAAGGATACAAATATTTCTTAATCTACATAATATGTCTCCTGCTTTTAGAAATGCATGAAAACAAAACCTGCAGAGATGCACCAAAAAAATTATGGAACTGTTGGTCGCTGAATACATGAAAAGCATTAAAGAGGTTGATGAATAAATTAAACAACTTAATGCCCAAAATCAACTATTATGCTCACACCCTCTGTACAATGTTAAGGATAAAGAATTAAGTGACCATCTTGAACAATTCAACGCTGATTTAATTAAAAATAAAGAGCAAAAATTTGCAAGAGACAAAATTGCATTTGCAAATCATCAATCATATAGATGGTCTCTTCCGAATTAAAGATGGGGCTGGCATCAGGGGGCACAGCAACCTAGGACCCAGAATGAACATGAAATTAGGGACTCAGATTCCTCTAATGCCTCTTGCTTTTCACAAGGTACGGCTAGATCTCATGGAAAAAATCGTAATCCTCAAAAGAAACCTTTCAATAAAGGGAATGGACGCACACGAGGTGGTAAGAAAATACTTCTCCACCACTCACACCCGGGGGGGGGGGGGGGTTTCACATGAACACACTAGATCCAAGCCCAATGAGGAGACTCTGGGCACATCTGCTCATAAATCCTCCATACATGTAGTTGAACACGATAGGGGTAAGTCAAGCTCTGCTCAATCCTCTTCTCTTTCTGGCACCACTACACCTTCATTTTTTTACAGCCCAAACGAGGGGGTGGCTCCTCCACCAAAAGAAAGGAAAGTGAGAAGCAATCTGGACCCATTCATAGTCAAAACTGCACAAGAAATTACATCTTGAATGTAATCAACCTGTCAGATTACAATTTGTCCACTGCAGAAATAGAAGTATTAGGTCTGGGTCTAACCTTCTGCCCCACTCAGGAAATAGACCAATTTGAGACCATTAAGGATCTTAATTAAGCTGACTTACAAGTACCTATTTGACCAAGAGAGAAAGAGAAGGGATAAAGATAAAAAGCTTAGAGATCAATGGAAAACTTTACTAGTGAGGGATTTTCAAGCACTAAGAGATCTGACGGATCTCTTGGAAGAGAATGAAAAATTTGAGCAGCAATCACAGAATTCCTTAGTTTTAGAGCGAGATGTTGTTTCCAATGTCCCTACTGATAATACTTCACAAATTATTATGAAAAAGAAATCAGAAAAATTCCCCCCACTACAAACGAATCCAAATGTCTTGGCCTTTGTTACACAGGTCACAAAGGAAATTGAAAAGCTACAAATATATCTCCATAATGTGGACAATTTGTCCCCCGTTCTGAAACAGGCTTTACAGAAACTTTGTGCACAAGAGAAAATTATTATTAAACCCTCAGACAAAGGGGGCAATATTGTCCTCATGAACAGAGTAATGTGTAACAGGATCCTAGATAATAAGGAATGGTATAAAAAATAATTCTGAAGAGCATGCCAGTAAGGTTTAAAATTAATTTTACTTACTTCTTTTGGACTCTTTCCACCATGGAGTATTACCAAAGATCTATACAAGGGTCTTCTCATTAAAGATCCCGTTGTGCCCACTTTTTATTCTCTTCTTAAGACGCATAAAGATCTGGTGTGTCCCCCTGAAAGACCAAATATATCTGGGAACAGAGCATACACTGAACTGGCTAGTCAACTAGTTGACAAATACCTCCGTTCCCATGTTGTATCGCTTCCTTCATATGTCCAGGACACACCAAATCTTTTACGACATCTGGAAAATATTCAGGTACCAGTGAATACTATTTTAGTAGCTATTGATATCGATGCCCTGTACAGCAGTATTCCACACTCTTTGGGCCTGTCCATTACACAGGACTATCTAAGTGAGAGAACTCAGGACTCATGGTCCTTTAGCAAATTTATCCTTTCTATTTTAGAGCACATTTTGACAGGCAATGTCTCAACGATTCCCACTACCTCCAGATGCAGGGGTTTGTGATGGGGACTTTGTGTGCCCCATCGTATGCCAACCTGTACCTTGTGGGGTGGGAACGTATGCTCTTCTCTGACGGCAGGTATGCCAAATATTGGGATTCTATCCTGATGTGGAATAGGTATCTATATGACGTTCTGATGTTGTGCACTGATTCCACCTGAATTCATGCATGACTTAGATCAGAATGCATTCAATTTTAAATTTACTATGCATCAAAGTAAGAAATCCATCCCCTTCCTGGATATCACAGCTGTGATTGAAGGTGATGGGAATATCAACACCGCTCTAAATCAAAAGGAGACAGCAGGGAACACCCTCTTACATGCTAGTAGCTTTCATCCGACTCCTCTTATCAACAGTATCCCTTACGGACAATATCTCAGGCTGCGCAGAATCTGCTCCAATGATGCTCTATTTAAGCAGGAAGCAGACGCACTACGAATGAGATTGTCCAATAGGGGATACTCCAAGACAGTGCTTAAAAAACCTTATAAAAGAGCATTTAGGCAGACTAGACAGGAAGCTTTATGTAAGAGACCCTGACAAGGTGAGGAAGATACTACCAGGATGATTATCACCTACAATCCCCAACACTCATGCCTACAGGAAATACTTAAGAAACATTGGTACCTTCTTACCAATGATCCCATCCTCTGTAAATATACAGGTCCCAAACCCAATATCACCTTCAGGAGGGCAAGATCACTCAGGGACATATTGACACAAAGCCATCTCTCTGAGACAGCTAGCGAGGATACCACCTCGAGAGGAACTTGGCAATGTGGCTCATGCGCCTTTTGCCCATGGATATATGAAAACCATGCAATGTATCTGCCAAGCGGCAGATTACACTCTGCTGTACACCATGTCAGACGGAGAGCGTGGTGTAAATTATGTTTTGCGAATGTGTCTGTTTCTACGTGGGCAAAACCAAACAAGCTTTTTGGCGTCGAATTAAGGATCATATATACTACATTAGCAGTAATCAACTGCTTACACCAATAGGACGACATGTAAATCAAATGCATGCTGGTGACAGCAGTGTAGTAAAATTTGCAGAATTAGAACACATTCCAACGAACTCTTGAGGTGGTAATCATGATAACCAAAATCCTACAAAGAGAAATGAGATGACTGCTACTACTGTCCCCATCCTTAAATGATGTTATTAGTTATAAAACTTTTCTGTAAAAAATATTTATATCATTTTCTCTATGGGAAGAAATTTATACCTGTTCATTTTGCTATCTTAAATGGTGTACCTAAACGGATCCTCTGTATGGTGTAATGGAACTTTTTTTGGCCTGGCCACAATGGTCCTGTTGTGGGGTTTTGTGTTTTTTTTTGTACTCGTGTCTAAATTGCCATTGGGCTTGCTTGCTGCTTGTTGGCGGGAGATGTCTTTCTCCAAAATAAATGTTTGCTTTTTTTTCTTGGCTGTTCTTTAGGGTATGATGTGAGATATGGGTGTTTGTAGATGCTGCGTTACACTTTGATGGTGACATGTTCCTGGTTTGCAATTTTGCGTTGTATGGTTGTGCCATTGTGGGCTGATTGTGTGTGTGGTGATCGTGCAATATATCACTGTGTTGTCTGCCGCATATTATTTACCATGGATGGCTTTTTTTCGTCTGTCCATTTATTTGGGGCAGAGTTTTGATGTAGGATGTGTTCGTGTGAATATGTGTTGTTGCACCGTCCTGCATACCTCTTCACTTCCTGTTCATATCTGCCCAATCACTTAAGAAGCGTTTGCGGTCACATGATCATGCTCACATGGCATTGATAACAATGCCATGTGATTGGGTACCTTTTGGCGCCATATTTGCACCGCCATGCTCCCCCCTCTGCTATTTCTATCCCCTATTACAATAGGAGATGTATATGGTCACATGTTGCTATCTGCCCAATCATTTAAGAACCGGTTTGCGGTCACATGACTACGCTCACATGACCACTATCACATAGCATTGTTAAATGTCTTGTGACCGGTTACTTTTTGGCGCCATATTTGTGCCGACAGGCTCCCCCCTGCTACTTCCATGCCCTACTACATGAGGGGATGTATATGGTCAAATGACTTAGATCATATGACTCACGATCATGTGACGCTATTATACATCACGTGATTCGTTTTTTTTTGGCGCCATTTCCCCCTCCCTCTGTTACTTCCATGTCTCCATACAAGATGGAACGCACATGGGTTTGGGTGCCACACACAGCGAGGAAAGCCGTACACAGGGGTGCAGTGTCGAAGGGTATTGTTGTTTAGCCACTCTAGCAAACCATTATGTGACATCTTTCTTGGAAATTGGACATTTAAATGGGAAAAGTGCAGTATTTATATATTCAGGTGGGTTCTCACGTCTTCTTACTTGTCTTTTTCTTGTCAGTGGTGCCTGCATTTAGGCGTTTTCCATATAAATGATAAATACTTAATAGGTTGCTATGCCCCCTCTTTTAGGCTTGCTATCAGTCTCTATACTTAAGGGAATTGAGCATTCATCCATTTAATACATTGGTTCTGTACTTATGGGCCATTTCTCTGTACCATTGGCAAGTACCATCCATATATATCTTTTGTATCTCTTTTGTATTCTATTCCATTATATATATCTCGTTCAAAGGGTTAACACCTAATCATGGACTTTGTCTACTTTTAGATACTGTGTTGAATACATTTATAGTGGGAATCTGTGACCACTTACCGCTCTGTGTGATTTATATTCTAATATTTCTACATGACTGTTGCATATCAGGTGAGAGCCATTCTAGTATAAATAGTTTTTTTGATCTGGGGATTTTTTTTTCAGTGGCATCCTACTCCATAATGCATATGTCTCTGTTTTATCTAACGGTACCTATCATAGACCACATGATATGTGTGTATCTTACTACCATACACACATATATGAAAACTTGAAATTTCGCCTTTTCTGTTTTTCTGTGAGGTTCTCCCATACGCTGAGCCACAAGTTTACCAGACAAGCATACATGTTGTCATGTCTATATGTAATTGGTCTTTGTTTATATGTACTCCTCCTGGAGAAATATTGTAACAACCATACTTATACTTCTATAGATATATACTACACTAAATACTTATACATGTACTCATTTGTTTTTAAATATACCAGCACCTACCCAGTATTTGTCCTGAGGAAGCTAATATTTTAGTGAATAGCATAGACGAGCACGTTTTTGGAGGCATTACTGGATCAGAAATTCTTCTCCTACTTCGATACATTATGAACTCAATCTTTGTACCTTAGATCCAGCCCTCTGTAAATGCATTATTGGGTAACTGTTAACGGTGTCCATACAGGGTGTTGTTTGTATGTTGGTTATATGGTTTTTAAAATTGAATTATGCTGTAATAAAATGTATACCTTTTTATTGATTTTCCCTCTCATTGTGTGCCCACAAATTCTGCCAATTTTTTGACTTGGTCAATCCTTATATTCATAACATTATGTGTTATGATTAAGCGCTGTTATCTGCATGAAATGTGTTAACATTTTCATCTCCTGGTGCTTGTTGTGCTGTACATGCTTTTTTTTGTTGATCGCGACAATAAAGATTTTGGCATCCTTCCGGAAGTGTGCAGCCATTCATCCATTTTTCCCTGTTGATCTTGGAGGCGAGCAGGGCGGGCACCTCTGCTTTAGGAGCAACACTAGACTTGCAGCATTCACACCTTGAGCAGTGTTTCCTCATCATTTGACTGTTGCTAAGGGTGGTCGAATGTTTTTCATTTATAAGTATAGTGTGAATCAGGAAAACTGCATTATGGCCACTAGATAGAACTTACGATCATAGTAATTCAATATTTATTTACTATGATCATCAGCTTCATCTAGTGGCCATAATGCAGTTAATTCTTAACTCTGTTCTATAAATAAAGTACATTTAACCTGTTGAGAAAATAGCCCAAAAACAGTAGTTGTTGCCCTCATTTGCACAAAATGAATGTACTTGCAGTTTCACAGGTCTAATAGCTCTGGGGATTTACCCCCAAGTGTTTAATTTGCTGTATTTTTCATTATTTGTCTGCAATCTACTTTAAGGATAGACTTGTAGTACGGGTGATTCTAGGAAATGGTGGTTTGCAGAACATACAGGGATTTCTGTTAAAAAAAACAAAAAAAAACAGCACTAGATCTGCACTAGTTGACTGCTGCTACCGGTAGACAATCCAGAGAGTTCCTGTCTCTGGAAGGTGGCACCGAGCTCAGAACTAGTACTGATTCCTGAAGCCAGCCAATGGCAACTTGCAGTGTTAGATAGAAGCCTTTACAAAGGCAGGTAACAATTAGATTGACAGATTCCCTTTAAGGCAAATTGCAATTTCTTCTGATTAGTAATTAGAAAACAAAAAGGCAATGCTTACCCACAAACCATCCATCATCACACTTTTCCATAACATCGATCACATCACCTTCTCTGAGCTCCAGCTCATCTTCATTACGTGGGGTATAGTTGTACAGAGACTGATATCTATTAGAAAAAAAAAACAGAAAACAGATCACAACCTTATGGATATACACAGTTTATACATTATTTTTCTATGCTGCTTTTGCTTTGGCACACCTTTATTTTCACATTCAATATCATGCTTATTGTATATTATTTTGGCCTTGATCCTTACCCCCCCCCCATGGAATTTCCCCTTTTTATATGTGTACTTTTACATGTGTTATTTTATCCATAATTAAATTGTATTTATATTCCATATTTGTATTTGAGATATGATTATATGTTTTATTATTTATATGTTGGTGTGGACACCCAATTGGTAAGATCATTGGGGGTATCTCAGCAAGGATTTGTCCTTTTCTCACTTTTTTTGCTTTATTACAAAGATCATGATATAAGCAACATTCTGATGATATTCATGTAGTATTGGATAGCTGGCACATGATAGCGCCAGTTAACATGCACTATCTGTCGATACGCAGGAAGTGTATTGGTCTGGGCATTTTCTGGGTACTATAAAAGGGTGCAATGTTGTCTTCCGGTCACTCCCCCTGATGACGTCTTCTATAATGAAATGCATAGGGCAGGGCTATTAGATCTGCCGTCATCGTGCAACGTTCTACTGAAAGTTACAGAGTGTCTTACCAACCAGATGATCACAATTAAGGCATTGTATTTTAAAGTTTTACAATGTGAGTGCGCACTTTTATTTAATTCATTTGATTGGGTTTTAAATTTATTACCCCTACAACCCTTGCTCTTTCTTTTATGTGGTACTGTATATGGAGAAAATGTGAAAAAGATTCCCGGATGTAATCAGGTCGGCACCTCCTGGATGATGAGCAGCTAATACTATATGTATTGTTTGACAATCTTCTTATGGTGGTTAAACATATCTGGTAAGGATCCTGTGTGGTACAGGGTGTGGAGCATGGACTGCTGGGTGCTTTTTTCCAATTATCCACTTTTACAAGAGAGTAGAATTGGTAAACACAATTTTGAATGTGAAGCTGAAATATTAGCACTTTATTTCTAAATTCACAGACATTTTATGGACACTTTGATTTATGGTGTTTGTGTTTGTACTATATAATGTTGATTCACAATAGATTAGCATGAATACATTAATTTAAATTTGGTCACATGTATATTTATTTTTTATATTGTTTTTTGTTATTATTTTGAAACTGTGAAAATGTGCAGAACGAAAAAATTTGTTTAGTTTCTATTCGTTATTTACATTTACAAATTCATTTCATTTGTTTAATTCGTTTTTGGGATTCGTTTCGTTCATTCGTTTTCAAATCAATTTTGAATTTGAAAAGTTTTCGAATAGTTTTCCAATTTCCAAAAAGAATAAAATAGAAAAATATTTTTTTTTCTGTTCTATTCCTTTATTTTCTAGTCTATTTCTCTTTGGAAATTGGAAAACTATTTGAATTCGTATTTCGTCTGAATTTGAATTTCGTTATTTCGGATTCGTTTAAATTCGGTACTATTCTAATTCAGAAATTCAGATACATCTGAATTTCTGAATAACAAAAATTTGTCTGAATTTTAATTCAGAACGGAACAAACCGCACATGTCTATTTGAAACTTGATATTACAAGTTTTTAGTGCAGGCACCTCAAAACTCTACAACCTGAGCACAGCGATTTCTCTTTTTAGTTGATAAATCTGTCTTCATCTCACATCTGAACTCCGACCGAAGAGTCTGATGAGAAGAATAGGGCAGGATGCCTCATAGCTTTCTAAAGACAATTTATTCCTTAACACTCTTCTAAATAACACAAAATTATCTGTTGCACAGGTTATAGCCAAGCAAGCAGAGAGTATTGGAAAGGACAATTGATATTCATTAAGGGATGTGTTGCACCTATGCCAGGCATAAACTCTGGAAAGGTACGTAAGCAAATTGTAAAATTTACAAAAACAGGTAGTAGGAATACCATTTACAAATATTGACTTACAGCTCTCCTATAGTCTGGATGTTCTCATGACTGTACACTGCACGCTGTGGGAGACATAAATGACTCTTTAGTATCATTTACAAGGTCAATGAAAATTGTAAACAAAAACATAGGTTAGTCATTGAACAAGGGTCATTGCACAAGTATGCAAGCAGAAGGTGATAACAATAGTTTCTATGCTAGTGAACAGAAGTTGGATCAAGTGTTTGTGCCATGGCTACTATTGACCTCTTTTGCGTCTCCTAAAAAATGTCACCCCCAAGAATAATGCCTTTAGCCAAGTTCTGGTATGGAGAACCCACATTGCTATGAATATTCATGAATTTTAAAGACTACAGTATATATATATATATATATATAGGGACAAGGTTTTACTTACTGTATATATTACAGTAATGGCTCCCATAATGCTTTAGTCCATTCCTGGCTGTCATATCATGTTAGGTTTTAAAGCGCATATCTTATAAGGTCGTGGGGCAGGTGATAACTATATACTACATTATCAATATTCCTTGATGGAGATATTCCTGGTGTCAGTCACTCCACAACAATTAATGGTAATCACCTAAAATACAATATTTTAATGCAAAAAATAATAGTAATAATTCAATGCTAATTATCATGAGCTGGTAGTTAAAGGCTAGTAATATTACAAATAAAAGCTGGCCATACATGGTTTGAATTATTTTTTTTGTTGAATCAAGTGAAATCGGAGCTGTGTATAGCCCTCTTGGCACCACTTAGTCCACAATAGTCGATTGGAAAATTGAAGAAGCTGGGTAGAAAATTGTCAGCCGACAAGTGACTGTGTGCAATCAGAAGCAGTCACTGTTCAGGTATTCAGCCATGAGTGCTGCAGCTGTCTTAGGTGGCAGGGGAGATTCCTCTGTCTAAGCGTTTTAGCTTGAATGGGGAAATCAATGGATTTCTCTAATGATCCAACTTTAAATGTGTATGTCTAGTTTACAGGGAGCTATAATCTCTTTATTCTGCAATCTCAAAGAAGTGTACAATAAATACTGTTTTGCATATTTTATTTGCCTTATAGTATCAATTATCAAAAATGTTTGCTATAATTTTGCTTTGGAAATCATTGTTTCACCAAAAATCTTCAAATATCAATAAAATGACACACATGAAAACACATAATAGATCTGTTTGCATTATTAATAGCAAATATATAAAACTTTCACAAATACAAATACAGAGCATTATCACTGCACGCAGATCAGGGTAGAACACATAGAAGCACGTTATATTTTAAAGCAGGGACAAGACATAACTCTACACAACGTTTTCTCCATTGTGACAAATAGAACAAGGAAGCAAACACAAGCCAAGCACCATGCTTCACAGCTTTACAGTTCACACAGTTCCATCTTACAGATACACAAACTCTGATCACTAAATAATGTACGCATTGAGGACTTCACTCTTACCAGGTTTTTGTTAAACCACAAAATAGCTAGCAGAACTACTTGTATATGAAATAAGAGGGAATCTTGGTTAATGGGCCAGATCAGAATAAAAATAATTCTTGGGGCTTCTCAAATACAGTATGTGCTGTTCAACCTGCTTTACATTGTACAGAATTCTACAAAAATGAAACTAAGTTTATAAAAGGATAAGATTGTATTGGTATGACTGTTGCAAACTGTTTAATAAAAGGAAGGAGATATTACAATATGGAGCAGGTTTCTTTTAAGAATAATTACAAAACACACTCAGCACAGTATATGGAGCCTCACTCAATGCAAGAACTACAAAGGAATAGATTCATGGTCTTCTTCACACTAGAGTAAGTCTATACACCCAAGACCAGCCACAACCATTTTAAGTTTTTCATGGAGTCGGGAAGGTGGGCGTCAGGCAAAATGGAAAGTTGGGGGAATTTTCCCAGCATATTTTCTACTAGAATGTCAGATTGGTATTGCTGTGTGTGTCCCATTAGGGAGATTTACCTTCAACCAGAACTCCAGCCAAAACATAATAAAAATGAATAACCCAAATCGGAAATAAAAAAGCAACCTTTGTTGCAATAATTTTCTTCAATCCAGAGTTCTCCATAAAATTTCTTCTTTTCTGCCACAAGATGCCCTCAGTCTAATGACCAGCATCATTTAACCCACTTGCTCTGAGCCCAGGCTTTCGTAGACCCACTTTATTCTCTGACTGGACAGTAAGGGCTGGTTAATACCAAGAATTGCACTGTGCAATCCACATGCAATTCTGTGCGGTGCGGTTGAAATTGCACTGCACACACTACCTTTGGAAACTCACTGCAACCAGATCGCATGGTACTTCATGCGATCCGGTGTGGGCAGACACACTGTGTTTATGACCTGCATTTGAGGTTTCATTAACTTAATATTGACATCCACTGCAGATCGTAGCTGCAGTGCGTTTTGAACGCGGTGAAGGAAATGTGGGTTTCCCGCAACACATTCTGCTATGAACAGGACCTGAAGGACAAGCCACAGAGTGATGAGCTTATCTCTCTGATACATTGCTCTCCTCCTATCAGTATGATTTTTGTCAGCACATGAACTGACTGGCACCTTTTAATGCTTCTTCCAGGGGCTGTAGGAGGCTAATACCAAGCAAATTCAAGTACTAACACTGCTTCTATTCAAAGCGGAGTTCCAGTCATTTGTTTATTAAAAGCCAGCAGCAACAAAAAGTGTAGCTGCTGACTTTTAAAAAACTGACACTCACTTCACTATAGAAAGTGTGCTTTGTTACAGTCTTTGTCCTCACTGGAGAGATTTCCCACCACATCCTGTCCTGAGAAGTGATGGGAAATCCTCCCCATTATATCCAAACTCAAAAGAAAGTTTTTGCTGCAGTTGGACTGTAACCATTTTGCTGCCTTACTAATCTTTTAATTTTTTTCCTTACACACGTTAAAATATGCTTTAAGGCTGGAAGATTATCTAAACCCCTCCAGAATATATACATTTTCTGAAAGCATAAAACCTATATAATAAAAAGATGGTAGTTGCTATTGGTAGTTTCCCCTGACCCATTGCCTGTATCTCAGTCTGTTGTTCTGAACTTTCATGTTGGCTTTGAAATGTATCCAAACCCAAAAACAATTATGGAATAGACTGTAGCTTACTATTCCTTAGAAGTGGTGGCTTTATTGTTTTTTTTTGTTTTTTTCAAGATTTCTTTTTAATCCTGCCAGTAACACACTTACTGTCTTAGGCCTGGTTCACAGGGGTGCGACATGCGCTCTGACTTTGAGAGCATGTCACAAGTCGCACCCCATTAAGTGCAATGGAACCGTTTTAATAGGTGCGACTTCAAACGCTACGATTTGGAAAAAGGTTCCTGAACTACTTTGGTCCGACTTCGGCACAACTTGCATTGACTTCTATTAAAGACATTATATGCAAGCCGTGCTGAGGTCGCGCGGACATCACAGCAGTGTGAACCGGGCCTTAGGGTGGCAATGCTCATTCCACCACTGCATCTATGGAAGAGCAAAGGCTGTCATTCTAGGCCAGTGATGGCGAACCTGGGCACCCCAGATGTTTTTGAACTACATATCCCATGATGCTAATGCACTCTGCAGTGTAGTTGAGCATCATGGGAAATGTAGTTCCAAAACATCTGGGGTGCCAAGGTTCGCCATCACTATCCTAGGCTGTTACCATGATCTGGACTACAAACACACCCTCCTCACCATTACATGGGGGGTGGGGAGAATTAAGGCAGATAACACTGTATGAGATTTCAGTTCAGTTCAAGATCAACAGTTATAGTCTGTACTTGCAGAAAATATACTTTGACATAAAAAAGGAAAACTAATGTAGCAATCAGATCTAAGAACTGGTAAGCTGAAATATATTACATTTTTGTTTGTAATCAGATAAGTTTGTAAATTGAAAATCAATGCCTAGAACTGTTTGGCTTCTATAGCCCAGCAAGTAACTTGTGGTGAAAATTCAGATTAGAAGGGTTATAGTAGCACATCTGGAAAACAGACAACACAATATACCTATGTGCTCTTCCTTTGAATGCCATATATAATGAATATCAGCATAACACATTTAATACACATTGCACTAACTGATATGGCAATAAAATGAAAAGAATGAACAGCCATCCAAATAGTTTATGCATGACAAACGAGAAACAATGTGAATGTATACAACTTCCCACAATGATGCAATGCAGAACTTATAGACACTTATAACACCATTAATCAGGTACATTTTACTGCCCCAAAATTCTTCTTATGTTGTATCATGTCAGTAGAACTTGACAGGTCTGCAATTTTCTTATTTTTGAGTAATTGTATTCTTTAGATCAGGGTTTACTAAATGGTCCAGACCCAGATCAAGCATCAGTCCTGTGCGGACCGCAGCCGTGTCACTTATCAGCCTGGGTGTCATCTCCCAGCCACCGCTATCATACTCACAGCAGGCAATAGTGGGAAGTGCTGCATATTGGGACAGAGAGTGGGAGTCTTTTCATATTAACAAGACGGTAATTACCCACTTGGTGACATAATAAGTTGGGCAGCTCCTGCCTTCAGTCCTGATCTGCAGCCCCTTCGGCCCCAGCCAGCTGTGAGTATGATAGCGGCAGCCGGGCGGGAGACCCGGTAGAGAACACCCAGCTGCTAAGTGCCTCTGCCCTCATAGAACTGTGCAGGGGAGGCTGCAAATGAAATGGGCACTGTGATGCAAAGGAGAAAAGGGCTATAACTGCAAGGGGCACAGTGATGTAAAGAAGGCATTGTGAGGGGCACTGTGATGTGTAAGGGGGGCACAATGATGTGTAAAGGCGGCACTGTGAATTTAAGGGGAACTGAGGACACTGTTTGACTGCTTTAGAGGGAGTACTGTGATGTAAAGGGGGTCTGTGATGTTAAGGTGGATTGTGGACACTGATGTAGGGGGGAGGGGGGTGTTGAGGACAGTAATATAAAAGAGTGCACTATGATGTAAAGGGTAGGCCGAAGACACTGATGTATGGGGGGACTGGGATGTAAAAGGGGGCTGTGAAGTGTTATAGTGCAAACATGAGATTCAGATCTCTGTCGGAAGAAAATGTTACCAAATCGACCTCTATAAATTTTAATTTAAGACCCCTGCTTAAAATGTCATTCATTAATGGATATGTATTTCTCCCCAGCACCTTACAGAGTATAGGTTCTTGAATAGTTACAGTATGCCTCACAGCTTGGGAAGGTAAATCAATTTACCGGAACTTATGTTCTATAGAAGGGACAGACTGCACCTAAATGAGGAGGGTGCAGATCTGCTGGGAGTGAAGATGGCTGAAAAGTTAGAGGGTTTTTTAAACTAGGCAACAGGGGGGGGGGGGGGGGGGGTCCAGAGGTAGAGATAGTCAGCAATGAACATATTCCAGAGAGTATCGGGGGCATTAGTGGTAGGTTGACTAAAGCACATAAACCCGAGGTAAGTATAGTAACAATTTCTATTTGCAATCTTGGAACACCCAATAAGAGGGCAGTATGCGACCGGTCTAAACTACATGGCATGTTCACCAATGCCAGGAGCCTGGCGGACAAGATTTGTGAACTAGAGATACTGTTGAACGAGGAGGATTTCGATTTTGTGGCAATTTCAGAGACCTGGTTTAACAGCTCTCATGATTGGCTGGAAACCATTCAAGGGTATTCCCTTTATTGCAGGGATAGAGAGGGTAAAAAAGGGGGAGGGGTATGCCTATATATATCAAGAATAAAGTACAAGTGAATGTGAGCGATGACATCCTCAATAATGGAGCTAGGGAGCTTTGTGGGTAGAGCTCCAAAGGGATGAAGCTAAAGGGAAAATAATACTGGGAGTATGCTATAGGCCCCCTAACCTGAGGGAGGAGGGGGAGATGGACCTACTATCACAATTTGTATTAGCAGCAAGGATGGGAAGTGTTATTATAATGGGGGATTTTAATTATCCAGACATAGACAGGGGGCGGAGGGAACCACACATTTGTCTAAGGCTCGCCAGTTCCAAAATGTCTTGCAGGACAATTTCATGGGTCAGGTGGTAGAGGCACCAACTAGAAACAAGGCTTTACTGGATCTACTGATTACCAACAATACAGACATGATCATGGATGTGGAAATATAAAGCAATTAAGGAAACAGCGACCAGGGGTCAGTTGGATTCAGTATAAATCACACAAATAGGAAACACAAGGGGAACACAAAGACACTGAATTTCAAAAGAGCCAACTTCCTTAAACTATGAACCTTGCTAGAAGATATAAATTTGGATAAAATCTTAGAAACAAAGAAAACAGAGGAGAGATGGGTTTTCTTTAAGAGCATATTAAATAAGGGCATTAGCCAGTGCTTCCCATTGGGAAATAAATATAAAAGAGCGAACAAAAGTCCTGGATGGCTTAACTCCAATGTAAAAATGCATATAAAAGGAGAAGGCCTTCAAAAAATACAAGGCTGAGGGATCATACCCAGCATTCAGAATTTACAACGAATGCAACAAGATGTGTAAGGGTGCAATTAGGGTGGCTAAGATAGAACACAAAAGACACATAGCGGAAGAGAGCAAAAAAAAAAAAAAAATTGTTTAAGTATATAAACAGTAAAAAAGAAGGCCAGACCATATCGGCCCCATAAAGAATAAGGAAGGACATCTGGTTACAAAGCATGGGGAGATGGCGAAGGTATTGAATTTATTCTTCTCTTCAGTCTTCACGAGGGAATCTGGGGGCTTCAGTAATCAAAACTGCAGTGTTTGTCCTCATGAAGCATCCTCATGGCTAACAGAGGACAGAATTAGAAATAGACTTGGGAAACTTAACATTAATAAATCACCGGGACCAGATGACTTGCACCCGAGGGTACTTAGGGAACTCAATCAAGTAATTGCCAGACCATTGTTCATAATTTTTACTGACAGTCTACTGACTGGAATGGTACCAGCTGATTGAAGAAAAGCCAATGTAGCACCAATATTTAAAAAAGAGCAAAATACATAGCTGGGAATTACAGACCAGTTAGCCTAACATCAATGGTATGCAAGCTCTTGGAGGCGGTGATAGGGGACTATATACAAGATTTTAGTTATGAAAACAGTATCATTAGCAGTAATCAGCATGGATTCATGAATTGTTCTTGCCACACCAATCTATTAACCTTCTATGAGGAGGTGAGCTGCCATCTAGATAAAGGAAGGCCCGTTGAAGTGCTGTATCTGGATTTTGCAAAAGCATTTGACATAGTTCCCCATAAACGTTTACTGTACATAGTAAGGTCTGTTGGAATGGACCATAGGGTGAGTACATGGATTGAAAACTGGCTACAAGGGTGAATTCAGAGGGTGGTGATAAATGGGGAATACTCAGGGGTGGGAAGTGGGGTCCACCAGGGTTCTGTGCTGGGACCAATCCAGTTTAATTTGTTCATAAACAACCTGGAGGCTGGGGTAAACAGCTGAATCTCTGTATTTTCGGACGATGCTAAGCAGGGCAATAACTTATCCGCAGGATGTGGAAACCTTGCAAGAAGATCTGAACAAATTAATGGGGTGGGCAACTACATGGCAAATGAGGTTTGATGTAGAAAAATTTAAAATAATGCACTTAGATGGCAAAAATATGAATGCAATCTACTCACTAGGGGGTGAACCTCTGGGGGAATCTAGGAGGGAAAAGGACCTGGGGGTCCTAGTAGATGATAGGCTCAGTAATGGCATGCAATGCCAAGCTGCTTCTAACAAAGCAAACAGAATATTGGCATGCATTACAAAGGGAATTAACTACAGGGATAAAATGATAATTCTCCCGCTCTACAAGTCTTTGGTCCAGCCTCACCTGGAGTATGCTGTCCAGTTTTGGGTACCAGACCTCAGGAAGGATGTACTGGAAATGGAGCAAGTACAAAGAAGGGCAACAAAGCTAATAAAAGGGTCTGGAGGATATTAGTTATGAAGAAAGGTTGAGGACTGAACTTATTCTCTCTGGAGAAAAGGCGCTTGAGCGGGGGTATGATTTCAATTTAAAAATACCGTACTGGTGACCCCACAATAGGGATAAAACTTTTTTTGTGGAAGGAAGCTTAATAAGACACGTGGCCACTCACTAAAATTAGAATAAAAGAGGTTTAACCTTAAACTGCATAGAGGTTTCTTTACTGTAAGAGCAGCAAGGATGTGAAAATTCCCTTCCATAGGTGATGGTTTCAGCAGGGGGGGCATCGATGGTTTTAAAAAACTATTAGATAAGCACCTGAACGACCGCAACATACAGGGATATACAATGTAATACTGACATATAATCACACACATAGGTTGGACTTGATGGACTTTTGTCTTTCTTTTTTCAACCCCACCTATTATAATACTATGAGTATAGATATATCATTAAATGTATGGCAATAATGGTGACTTTCGGTTTCACTTGTTATTATTATGAAGCAATATATTTATAGAGACAGTACTGGTTTCCTTATTGTTCCCCACCATAGCCTGTCCAACTCCTGTGCAAATTTCCAGAAAAAAAAAAAAGACCAAAAATGTAACATGGTGTTTAATAAAATGTTATTTGTGCTTTATATCTTTTGCAGAACAGGAAAGTTAAACTCCGATATTATTGTGTTCTTACTAATAACAGAATTTATTTTTCCATAGCCACCAAAAAGAATCAGACTTTCCTCCTCTCAATTAGTTATACAGCAACTTAATGCAGTCATTCTGAAAGGCCAATCTCTCGCTATATATCTAGAAATGTTATTGTTATAAAAAAAGAACCTCAGTGTATCAATGATTCTCATGGCAGATAAAACAGATACCTACATTACAATCATTATTTAGCATACGTTATACTTAAACCTTAATCGTTTACTACGTTTTAAATATAGAGAACAAAGTTATCATTAAAAAAAGAATGCAAACACACAAGACCCAGATGAGGAACAGCAGTTAAACCAAACCATGCACGAAGACAAGCATATATGAAAACAAATGTATATGGCATCTCTGTACTGATCTTGTATAAGGTGAACAAAGTTATCCAATGCTCTTTCATGTGCTACAGTTACAGAAAATGAAAAATATTCACTATAAATGAAGTATAAAATGTGGGCTCAGAGTTATGAGCCATCGGTTATTTAAGATTTTGAAGGAAATGTTGAGGACAAGATATTGTGAATTTTAGGTACTCTACCCTGTTTGGTTTTGGACTTTTCACTGGTGAGCTGCAGGCCTTTCTAGACATCACAGGACTACGAGGAGGCTTACCAACAACTACATGGTCATTTTTTAATATACTCTGGAAAAACCACAAGAAAGGAGTCAGTTTACAAAAGTACATCACTTTTAAAATGTATGGAAACCCATGCAATCTGAGATTTTAAAAACTGAAGTTCAGCCAATCTCGCTACCAGCATCATGCAAAAACCCAAACAGATATGAGAAACAAGAGCAATACAATCTAAATCATTTTCTTGGCAAGTTGTATGACAATTCCACAGCTACAGATGCATTAAACCAATGCAGGCAAAGAACCAAGCAGGGTGTAAGTAAAGAACGCATTACCTAAAATGCTTATAGGCAGCTGTAAATAATTGCAGCTATGCACTTAGCCAAACATTCATTATGATATTTTACATTCACTCCAAGTTTACCAAAATGAATGAAGATTATGGCATGCATACTGTGGGACACAGAAATTCATCTTTTGACCTCTCTTCCCTTTTGGATCTATAGAGCTGCAAACAGGTTTTGGCATTATCCTGTATTCCTAATATCACATAGTGAATGTTTCATAATGCCTGAGGCTTGAATGATTTTATTAACCTGTCTCTACCTATCAATTGAAATGTTTCTTTCTCGAACAACTCATTCCTGACACCGTTATTACCTTTTTAGTATAACTTGTCTTTTCCTCCTAGATTGTAAGCTCTCACAATGGGGGCCCTCCTAACCCTCTTAAATTATGTTGTAACTGTACTGTCTCCCTTTATTTGTACAAAGCTGCGCAAACATCGCTATATATATATATATATATATATATATATATATATATATATATATATATATATATATATATATATATATATATATATATATATATATATATATATAGCGTATAATAATAACTATTCCATTTTAGCTGCTTGCTATTGTTTAATTTACTTATTACAAAGAGTAATTTATCACAGGAGCTACTCCTTATCCACCATAGGCTGTACAAATTACATCCATCTAAGTTGGGAGGTACATTGGGGGAATGCAATAGAGCATTTGCAACACTTTCCTGGTGGTATGGCACCTTTAAAAAGGTCCTTGCCTAATCAATGAAAGCCTTGCAACAGTTTTGTTAACAGTTCTGACACGTGACAGATTCAGGATGTTCTTATTTGTGACAATTTCAGAATGCGTTGCAAGGTCTGTGACAGTTTCAAAATGAATTACCGCCAGTTCATAGATAACAAAACGAGAGGCAATTTAGACCAACTCTAAGTTGCAGTTACCAGACAGGCCAGTATGCCCAGAGTGGGGCATTATATTATTTTTTTGTCTAGTACACTGTGTATTTTTAGTGGCCGAACAATGGACATGTTTGTGTGTGACACCCCCACAAATCCCGCCCCAACTCATCACCAGTAGGCTGCACTACTTCACTGTTTGCTAGTACTCAGACTAGCATCATCCCACCAACCAATGACAAGGAGCTGAACACTGACAGTGGGTGAACCTGATGGGGATACTGAGAGACTAGTTCCCCATCAGGGCCAATTTCCTTGTGATTGACAGTGGACCGCTATAAGTAGCAAGGGAGGCGGACTTTATGGGGAACTAGTCTCTCAGGGGTTTATATACTAAAGCTAGAGAGTGCAATATGTGTTTCATTTCTGCAGAGAAACCAATCAGTTTCTAACTTCAACTTGTTCAATTAAGCTTTGGCAATAAAACCTGGAAGCTGATTGGTTTCTGGTGTGACTGATTTTGCACTCTTTAGCTTTAGTAAATAAACCCTTCAGTATCAATGGAGGCAGACCTGATGGGAACTAGTTGTCAGAATCCACATCAGACTCCATCCATCCAAAAACTTCCACCCACTTCCAATCACAAGTGAGGTGGATCTGTAAGGAATTAGCCACCCAGAATTTCCATCAGACTTTACCAATATCAATATCCAATAGCAGTATTCCCATCCATTGTCAATCACAAGGGAAGCAGAGCTGATGGGGAACCAGTTACTTTGAATCCCCATCAGGTTCCGCCTATCCAATTGCAAAACTATCCTGTGCCTGTCTGTGGCCGGGCATGGAGCTCACTGGAGATGGAGTATCTGGGATGGACACCCCTGCCTGAGTGCCAGCCTATATACAACAAATTGATGTACCTGTCTTCAACAGGTACACGAATCTGTTGCAATCAGACATTTGTCATGCAAAGGCAAGACATAATTCTAAAGAATGCATAGGACACTTATGAATTCCAGGAATTGTTCATTGTCATTTATTTTAAGAGGTTGAGAATTTTAAACACCAACCCACAAAATACACTTGTGTTATCAGCAGAACTCCAGCTTCACCGGTCCCATCTGCTTCTGTCCTAGTGCTTGGTGAAAACTGTGCTACTTTAGTTTTCTCCTCCCCCGCCCCCATGTTGCTGCTCCCTGCTATTCATAGAGATCCCAGGACAAATCCCCTGCTGATCAGAGTAGGGACGGGCTGATAAGCCATCTGTGTCTGCTAAGTTTATGCAGAGCGGACAGACAGTGCCTGCTTTGCTCTATTAGTGGCCAGGAGTAACCTGACTTTGCTGTCCGTTTATCCACAACTGCACTCTGATCTGATCTTCCTAGACAGAGGTGGGCGGATCCCCTTCCGTTTTTTTTTTTACTTTTTTTTATGCCTCTGTATTCATTTCTGGTTTACTGATCATTATTCAGCAGTGTGCACTGTGTCAGACAGCAGTGCATCCGATTAGAGATATGTTGGCAAAGTGGCACGTTCCTGCGAATCACCGTATGGGTATGTCTCCTTTTTTAAGTCCCATAGCAGGTGAGTGTCCGCTAAATGGCAGGGGACCCAATGTGTGTGGCTGGCGGGTGTGCCGGCACACACAAATCCCTGTTCTGACAGGGGAGGAGAAACAGATCATCTATTCCTACTAAGTAGGAACAACGATCTGGCTCCTCCTCTAGTCAGTCCCATCCCCTCACAGTTAGAAACACACCTATGGAACACATTTAACCCCTTGATCGCCCCCTAGTATTAACCCCTTTCCTGCCAGTGACATTTACACAGTAATTAGTGCATTTTTATAGCACTGATCGCTGTATAATTGTCAATGGTCCCAAATATGTGTCAAAAGTGTCCGATCTGTCCAATGTCGTAGTACCGCTAAAAATTGCAGATCATAGCCATTACTAGTAAAAAAATTAAAAATAAAAATGCCATAAATCTTTCCCAGGCGCTATAACTTTTGCGCAAACCAATCAATATACTCTTAGCGCGATTTTTTTTTTTTACCAAAAATATATAGAAGAATATATATTGGCCTAAACTGATTTTTTTTAAAAACATTTTTGGGGATATTTATTATAGCAAAAAGTAAAAAATAGTTATTTTTTTCCAAAATTGACGCTCTTTTTTTGTTTATAGCGCAAAAAATAAAAAACCACAGAGGTGATCAAATGCCACCAAAAAAAAGCTCTATTTGTGGGGAAAAAAAGGACTTTCATTTTTTTTGGGTACAGTGTTGCACGACCACGCAATTGTCAGTTAAAGCGACACAGTGCCGTATCGCAAACTGGCCTGGTGATTAAGCAGGAAAATCTTCCGGTCTTTAAGTGGTTTGTAGATGTCCAGTCTCATAAGACCCACTGTCTGTCTTAATTCTTCCTCCCCCCCCCCCCCCGAGATACAGGAGGTGTTAACCACAGCTGCCATATCCAAAGTGGTGCTTACAACTTCCGTAGAGCCAATTTCATCCTCATTAGAAGTAGATAACTGAAGAGTTTCCTCAATCTGCAAACTGTACTGAAAACGGTTTCTGGTCTTGTTGCTTTATGCGTGTGAATGCAGTGTTGCTTCTCGGGGATTATATATTACTTTGTGCATTACCTATTGCGATTGTTGATTAATGTTTGCTGTATTGTCCACTTATACAAAAGCAGTAAATATTATAGAATGGGAGCTTAGCCCAGTGTTGTATGCTGTGAAGTAGAGTCTGGATTCTAAAACACATGTAACATACAGCATCTGGTTTACTGTCTTCTACTGTTCACAATTAGGCAAAGCTAAATTACCTTTGATCAGCAGGATACAAAATATCAATCAGTTTCTGTGGCTTACTGCATTGATGTCCTAGCTCTACCTGACTTCTCCTACAGGCCAGTGCACAGCAAGATGAAAAAAAAAAAAGGGATTGTCACTTAACCTCTTCTTTTCTTTCCCCTTTTAAGGCTGAAAACCTAATATTAGATGAGGGTAGAAAACTGTACAGTAGACAGGGGGGTTGTGGAGGATAAAAATATAGATTGATATAGACTGGAGTTCTGCTTTAGGCCCCTTTCACACTTATACGACTTATTCCACGATTTGGGACTGCAAAGTAGCATGACAAGTCGTTTCCCATGATTTCCAATGACAGCCATTCATATTATTACTACTTCAAGTCGTTCCGACTTCAAAGTAGTCCCTGCACTACTTTGGTCCGATTTTGATGCCACTTACACAGGCATTCCTTGAAAATGTGGCAAAATCGCGGCAAAATCACGCGACTTTGAAGTCGCACAAGTGTGAAAGGGGCCTTAAGCAGAACAAAACATGTCCAGTCACAGAGCTGCAAAGTGCATCCAGTCAGAGGATAGATGCTGATATGTTCTTCTTTGGTATAAATTGTCAATAGGTATTCTGCTATAACCTGATCAACTTAAATATTACATGGTTTAAAGGCCTTTGTAAAATACCAGGAGCATTCCCTTACCTAAACAGATTTCGTCAGTTGTTATTACTAGAGTAGAAAATACCAGCTGAGGGACAGCATGCTTCCAGAGCTGATACCCATAAAGCATAGTGTTATTTTGTGAGGCAGCCAAATGATCTGACATTTGGAATGACTCACAGGACATAGTGATACTAGAACTTAGTACATTCATATGCAGGAGAAGCCCCTCCTTTATAGCTCCACATTTATCCAATATCTTCCAAAAATAAAGGACTGGAAATGCTGGTAGATTGTTCTCCTCAGCAAGGTTCTTCTTGTGAGGTTTTTGTGAACACAGGTGGCCTTAGGCATGTGGGAACTGTGCAGTCACACACCATGGTGACACATATTGCTGCCTTTTCACTTAACAATTTCTTAAATGTTAGTTCATTATAATTAATAAACATGCTTGTATCTTTGAGCTTTAACTCAAGCCTATGCTCTGTCCTTCTCCTGATACAGTATCCTCTCTGCTTTCTTAAAGCACACCCAAAATTTCAGCATTTTTCCAGAAAACCTTTATTTTTTTATTAAATGGAAGCTGCCATTGCTGGCTTGGTTTTTAATAGGTACAGGCTCTGGGCTGTTTTCTTGATACTGGCTTCCCTACTTAGTGAATTTGAGATTTAAAACAAACATATCACAGCAGTTCTAACTATGCTGGTAGCATACTTATTCCAGATTAGCCCACTAACATAAAGAAGCCATGATCAGGGTGGGTGCCCCACAGCCTGCATCTTTAAAAACAGATCAGCATTTGCAAATGCCATATTTTTACTCTCACGGGTTCCATTTAAATGTTTTTTGAAAAAGTATTAAATGGATATGTTATGAAATATATAAATAAAATAAAGAAAATGTATTAATATATAAAAAAAAATTATTGTAAGTTTTATGTTTCTTTAAGGTTAAAGAAATCCAGTATATCATTTCTTTTATTGGCGATAGTGATTTCAGCAAGTAAATGACTGTAAATGATAATGGATCTATATCTTCATTTTTTAGGGACTTATGCCAGTAATATTTATACAAACATGTAAAACAATTTTCAGCTCTTGGAAATAGGTCTCTATATCTGGCTTTTCATCTTGGTAAACATTGATATGTGTAAGCTTGTATAATAATTTGTCTTTTAGTTGACAATGGATAGACTCACAGAAATGTAGTAATTTCATATTTTATGGATTATAGTCATATATGCGAACATGTAAATCGTAGGATAAAAATGTTTTATGCATAATACAGACAAAATGGAAACACGTCTGCTGGCCAGACTGGCTTCTAATGAACATCGGTAATCAACACTTATACCAGAGGCAGCTTGAGCAGAGGTTGCAGTTTTAAGGAGTTCTATAGTCATAGGATACACTTTCATTTTATAATATCAGCATTGTAATAGCAATACAAACAACCGTTTTTTTTTACAAGTTGTAGACTTTCTTAAAAAATCCCCTTTCATGTGAAGAGTGTCGCCTGTCTGTTGGCCATCTTTTTCCAACAACTTTATGAATTCCCTCCATGCTTTGCAGTTTCTACTCTGCTGTTTACTTTCAATATTTTAATGACTATATATCCCATATTACCTTACTGCCTGCAAGCTTTGATTCCTATATTGGCTATGCCTCTTGAAATTCCTCCTCAGCACCTCTGTGGGTCAGAAGACAGGCTCTTTGAAATGTGTGAAACAGCAGCACCTCCCTAGAGGGCATAGTGAACGTGTTACAGAATTCAAGGAAGTAAATGAGAGGGGATCTTCACAAAGTGTGTTTAAAAACTTCAAGATAATTTTGATTAATAGGGGTAGGCTAGAAATAATCAAAATATAATGTGGCAATAAATATATAATTAAAAATGTTGACCATAGACATTTAATGAGGGGTTTTATTAATTTGGGATTAAACTTCCTTCCTGGTCACCCAGTCCTAAATGACCTCCTAGTTAATCCTACTCACTTGTTTGGTTAACCATCTGCTTGCTCAGTATAGGAAATATAAATTTTTTTGTGGGCTAGCCATGCAGAATTTCTAACGGGATTATGATGAAAATTATATATCTTCTAGGGTTTTTAGTAGTAATATCTTAAAATCAGAAATGAAAGAAAACACTTGTGTTTTCCTAGCTGGAATAAATGGTGATAAACATACTGATATATATATATATATATATATATATATATATATATATATATATATATATACAGTGGTGTGAAAAAGTGTTTGCCCCCTTCCTCATTTCCTGTTCCTTTGCATGTTTGTCACACTTAAGTGTTTCGGAACATCAAACCAATTTAAACAATAGTCAAGGACAACACAAGTAAACACAAAATGCAATTTGTAAATGGAGGTGTTTATTATTAAAGGTGAAAAAAAATCCAAACCATCATGGCCCTGTGTGAAAAAGTGATTGCCCCCTAAACCTAATAACTGGTTGGGCCACCCTTAGCAGCAACAACTGCAACCAAGCGTTTGCGATAACGTGCAATGAGGCTTTTACAGCGTCCTGGAGGAATTTTGGCCTACTCATCTTTGCAGAATTGTCCTAATTCAGTTACATTAGAGGGTTTTCGAGCATGAACGGCCTTTTTAAGGTCATACCACAACATCTCAATAGGATTCAGGTCAGGACTTTGGCTAGGCCACTCCAAAGTCTTCATTTTGTTTTTCTTCAGCCATTCGGTGGTGGACTTGCTGGTGTGTTTAGGATCATTGTCCTGCTGCAGAACCCAAGTTCGTTTCAGCTTGAGTACACGAACAGATGGTCGGACATTCTCCTTCAGGATCTCTTGGTAGACAGCAGAATTCATAGTTCCTTTTATCACGGCAAGTCTTCCAGGTCCTGAAGCAGCAAAACAGCCCCAGACCATCACACTACCACCACCATATTTTACTGTTGGTATAATGTTCTTTTTCTGAAATGCAGTGTTCCTTCTACGCCAGATATACTTAGACACACACCTTCCAAAGAGTTCCACTTTTGTCTCATCGGTCCACAGAATGTTGTCCCAAAAGTCTTGGGGATCATCAAGATGTGTTGTGGAGAAATTGAGACGAGCTTTGATGTTCTTTTTGCTCAGCAGTGGTTTTCTCCTTGGAACTCTGCCATGCAGGCCATTTTTGCCCAGTCTTTTCCTGATGGTGGAGGCATGAACGCTGACCTTAACTGAGGCAAGTGAGGCCTGCAGTTCCTTGGACGTTGTTGTGGGGTCTTTTGTGACCTCTTGGATGAGTCGTCGCTGCGCTCTTGGGGTAATTTTGGGCGGCCGGCCACTCCTGGGAAGGTTCACCACTGTTCCATGTCTTCGCCATTTGTGGATAATGGCTCTCACTGTGGTTCGCTGGATTCCCAAAGCTTTGGAAATGGCTTTATAACCCTTTCCAGACTGATAGATCTCAATTACTTTCTTTCTCAATTGTTCCTGAATTTCTTTGGGTCTCGGCATGATGTGTAGCTTTTAAGGATCTTCTGGTGGACCTTACTGTGTCAAGCAGCTCCTATTTAAGTGATGCCTTGATTGTGAACAGGTGTGGCAATAATCAGGCCTGGGTGTGGCTAGAGAAATTGAACTCAGGTGTGGACAACCACAGTTATAGTATGTTTTAACAAGGGGGGCAATCACTTTTTCACACAGGGCCATGATGGTTTGGATTTTTTTTCACCTTTAATAATAAACACCTTCATTTACAAATTGCATTTTGTGTTTACTTGTGTTGTCCTTCACTATTGTTTAAATTGGCTTGATGTTCCGAAACACTTAAGTGTGACAAACATGCAAAGGAACAGGAAATGAGGAAGGGGGCAAACACTTTTTCACACCACTGTATATATATATATGTATGTATGTATGTGTGTGTTCGTTATTTAGTAAGGTCAGTATTTATAAGAGAAGTTGCATTGATTGCAGACCAATACTATATAGCATTGGATAATTATTTAGACATAGCTATTTAGTAGCTGGATGAACCTCTAAAAGGAATAATTAGCTGTAAAATACCCGTAAGGACATGATGTCTGGACAATCACTCAAAATAAAATAGCTCAGTAAAATAGCTCAAACATGGTCAATAACCAGGGTCTCCAAACTTTGGCCTGCAGGCCAAGTTTAGCCCAATACAGTATTGCATCTAGCCTACGGCTAGAGTAAAGGTTACCCCACCATGCCTTCTTTATCCCAGTCAGTTAGTTGCTAGGACCAGAAGTGTAAGGGGGCTCTGACTAGGGACTCTGGTGTGGGGGGGAGGCATGGGGATGATTTTTATGTACACCTGGTATTGTTACCCTGATGTAAAGGAGGGCTCTAATGGAGACCCTGATGTAAGGGGGGCTCTGATAGGGACCCTGAAGTAAAAGGGAACTTTGATGAACAGGGGGACATCTAAGGTGGACTCTGATGTAAGGTATGCTCCGTAGGGGAACCGATATAAGGGGAGCTCTGATTGGGAACCTGGTGTAAGGGGGGCTCTGCTGGGGACCCTGATGTAAACATAGGCATTGATTTGTTTTACTGAAGTTCTCTTTCTTTTGTTCTGAATCATATGATTCCAAAAAAGTATCAACAGACAAATGCATCACATTTTGGTTAATTTAATGAGGTGGTGCATAGTGGTTATTTTCTTTGGGTCAATCAAGCAATGTCACTCAACCTGATTAGATATGAATTTAGTAACTGTTGTTTTATTTTAGGTTAATTTGGCTAATATTCATTGCCCATTGTTAAACTAAACACTCCATTACTCTGCTATTGGCAGCCAATGAGCCTCTGTACCCTTTCAGTTTGTTTGCTCAGTGACTGTTATGTTGATAAGAGGAAGTAGTATCACAAAGCATGGAGACATAATGAGAAGAAATATTTTATCACATGTACATGAAAATGTCACTGTCACCTTTTTTAGATGTTATCCAAGAGGAGTAAACGTGTTTACATCAATAGCCATTAAAAGAATATTGAAGGCACAACATCGAAATTTTTTTTTTTTTTAGAAGAGTCAGAAATGTTGTTTTCTTAGTAGTTACATGGCACTACAGACAGAATGCCAGTTGCTTTTGTTACAAGGCTGACAAGAGTAGTGACAGGGGCATCGATGCTAACTCTAACCCTAAGAGAAGGGGCACAGCTTGGCATGTCTCGGCATTGTTTGGCACAGATGCAGTTTGACATTGGAGGTTCAATTAGTGCAATGTAATTACTACTTTTTTTCTGTTAAATGCAAATATAGCAGTGTTTGATGCAATCAATACATCAATAGCCATTAAAAGAATATTGAAGGTACAACATTGAGAATGTCGTTTTCTTAGTAGTTACTTGGCACTAGAGACTGTACATACACATAAATAACAGTTTATAAGAACACTGGGTATGGGCTTAGTCCACCAATTTTTCTGTTGATGAAGCCCAATGTGTCCATCTATTTTAATGTTGTGGGATGATAAAGAATTATTTTTTGGTGAAATTCTTAACAGGCTTTATGCATGTATTTGTTTTGGCACCAGGGCCGGGACAAGGGGTGGACAGGAGGGGCGGCTGCCCTGGGCGGAATGGTTTATTGCAGGGATGGGCGCCCTGTGCCAGTTGCTTTTGTTACAAGGCTGACAGTGGTAGTGACAGCGGCATCAGTGCTAACTCTAACACTAAGGGACGGGGCACAGTTTGGCATGTCTCGGCATTGTTTGGCACAGATGCAGTTTGACATTGGAGGTTCAATTAGTGCAATGTAATTACTGCTATTTTTCTGTTAAATGCAAATATAGCAGTGTTTGATGCAAAACAACAACTGATAATTGCTTCAACCCTATGTCTAAGGCCCCTTTCACACTGGGGCGGTTTTCAGGCGGTACAGCGCTAAAAATAGCGCCTGTACACCGCCTGAAAAAAACGGCCCCATTCACTCCAGTGTGAAAGCCGGCGGGCTTTCACACTGGATCGGTGCGCTAGCAGGACGGTAAAAAAAGTCCTGCTAGCAGCATCTTTGGAGCTGTATAGGAGCGGTGTATTCACCGATCCTATACCGCTCCTACCCATTGATTTCAATGGGACACCGCGGTAACACCGCGGCAATACCGCCGCAAAGCGCCGCTACGGCGGCGCTTTGCGGGGGATTTTAACCCTTTGTCGGCCGCTCGCGTGGGGTAAAACCACCCCGCGAGCAGCTGAATACCGCGGCTAAAACGACGGTAAAGCAGCGCTAAATATAGCGCTGCTTTACCGTCGCCGCGGCTCCCGCCCCAGTGTGAAAGGGGCCTAACTAACACTATTAGCCACCTGTTATTAAAGATAAGCCTAATAAATTAACTTTATGAAGCAGATAGCTTATTGTTTGAATTCCTTTTGTTGCTATATATAGACCTCATAAAACTTGCTAATGGAACGTTAGGCCTTTTTCAGGAATTTATTAGGCAGCTTAACTGTAGTTTGATGGAAAGGCTTTGAAAGGGAAATCAGTGTTACTTGATTTAGGATCAACAATGTAATTCTAAATTATGAGACAGAGACTGTGCGGTGTAACTACAGTATAAAAATAGAGTCACTTTCTGTGCCATTTGTGATCTGTAATGCATGTGTGCTTGATAGAAGTGTGTGGTCCCTTTTTTAAGCATAAATGTAAACTAAAAAGAAAACAGCTGCCTACATTTTAAAGTGTGTTAAAGTGTTTATTTGTATAGTTACTCATAAGAATTCAGCAACAGCTGAAAGTAATGCTCAGGCAAGGCACAACAATATAAAATACTTGACAGTTTAGCCTGTGTAACATGAACACCAACACTGTCCTTCACCTGCTGATGTTCTGGGGAATTCAAGAAAGCAGAGTGTATACAAATAAATACAGAATAAATTCAAGTTAATAAATATATATATGGTTTTCCAGGCAGCCTGATGTCTGGGCCTTTTTAATTGCTGGCCGCCCACATAGTGAAGTATACAGATCTTATATCTAAGCCAATTGCTATCACTTAACCACTTGCTTACTGTGCACTTAAACACCCTTCCTGCCCAGACCAATTTTCAGCTTTCAGTGCTCTCGCACTTTCAGTGACAATTGCGCGGTCATGCAATGCTGTAACCAAATTAATTTTTTATCATTTTGTTCGCACAAATAGAGCTTTAGTTTGGTGGTATTTATTCGCGACTCCGGTTTTTATTTTTTGCGATATAAGCGAAAACATAGTGGAAATTTTGAAAAAAAACAATATTTTCTCCTTTCTTTTTTAAAAGAAATCCAATAAAATCAAATTTTGTCATAAATTTAAGCCAAAATGTATTCTGCTACATGTTTTTTGTAAAAAAAATTCCGTTAAGTGTATAATAATTGTTCGCGTGATCACGGACATATGTACGCAAATGATCATGTAAAAAGGGGTGTGCAGGTGATCACGGACATATGTGTGCAGATAATCATTGGCACATGTGATTTTACTGGGACATATGTGAGGGACATGTGTTTTTATTATTTGGGGACATGTGTGTTTTGGGGACATGTGTGTTTTACTGTGGGGACATGTGTGTTTTACTGTGGGGACACTACACTTGTGATCAGTGAATAAAAAGCTGTAAAAAAACAGCTAATACTCACTGATCACCAGCCGGCTGCAGCGATCCGCTCTCCTCTCCTCACCGACGACTTCCGTGTGAGGAGAGGAGAGCCGATTGCCTAGCAACCGGCTGTTTGTTTACATCACATGACGGCTGTGATTCGACACGGCCGTCATGTGATCAGGAGGGCCAATCACCGAGCCCTCCTGCCAATCCGAGACACGGGTGACACGGCCGCATCGGGATTGCGCCTCTGCGCGGGCACGCGCACGCGCAATCCCTCTACTTCTGAAGGACGTTCCGGAACGTCCGATCAGAAGTAGACGGCTCCCACCCGGCCGTATATGTACATTGGCCGGGTGGGAAGTGGTTAAAGTGAGTTTACGTTTAATTATGTATACTGTAAAATCAGTAATGCAGTCATACCATTTTATGCAGCCTGGGCTGACCTAACATTGGCTTTCTCAAATTAGTATAGGACATGTACGTTTTGGCATGACATCTAATGATTGAAAAAGGCAGGTTTTAGCCTTGTGATTGGGAGGAAGTTAATTGTAAGTGTTAAAACTGCTATGTGCCATTTTGTGTACTTTTTGGCATTTTACCATGTTTTGACTTGATAAAAAAAAAATATATTTCCTGCATTGAAATACATTTTCTTCTATCAACTATAAACTGAAATGGTTTCTTTTATTTCCAAATGTTCAAGCGATGGACAGTAAGCTCAATTGTAAGCTTCAATTGTAATTCTATTTGAAATATTTTGGTAAGCTGAAATTTAGTAAAATACAACTATATTTACTCACACAGTTAGTGGCACACTATTAAACTTTATGTCATGCAATTAAACAAATTAAAGCCTATTGTTAGATTTTAGTTAGTTTGCCCACGGTATATTACAGAGATTAGATCTCATAAAAGACTTTAAAGCGGAGTTCCGCCAATTATTTATTTATTTTTTTAAAGTCAGCAGTTACAAATACTGCAGCTGCTGGCTTTTAAACTATGGACAACAACCTGTCCAGGGCGCCCGTGATGTCGGCACCCAAAGCCAATCTGTCCCTTGGCTCTCGGGTGGAGGCACGCCATCTTCGGTAAGGGATCCAGTCTGGTTCCCTACTGCGCATGCACGAGTCACGCTGCACAATCCCACAGGTCCCTGCTGTCTTCTGGGAACTGTGCATCTCCCAAAAGACAGTGGGGGGGACCGGAGGAGGCGCCGCATATGGCATAGATATCCGCGGATACTGCGGCTATTTATGCCCGGAAGTGGGAGTACATACCTGGATTATACAGGTATCTTCTCCCTCCTCCCCCCCCCCCCCCCCGAAAGGTGCCAAATGTGACACCGGAGGGGGGGGGGAGGATTCTGAAAAGCATAAGTTCCATTTTTGGGTGGAACTCTGCTTTAAATTTTAAAGGTAAAGGCAAATATGAAAAATATAAAAACTGCATGCAGGATGGTGTTACCTTAAATCGCTGAGATTGTGTATCTTGCCTGGATGTGAATTTGGTTAGAGGAGAGAAGTGGGATGCAGAAGACTGATAAAGTGAAGGTGAAGACGTAGAGACAACAGGATGACTAGAAGGAAGCTGGGAAAAGGGTACAGGATATCTTTGTGTTCCAGAAAAAATAGTGGAGTTGTTAAATATTTAGAAAAAACGGCACATCAAATCAAATACTTAATGTTCAAAAATGTATCTCTTGTGAATTTGGAATTACTTTGCTTTTCCATTTAGCAATTCACACGTACGAATAATGTACGTATTCAATATTATATTTATGTATTGCACAATACCCTTATCTGAGCTTGGGCTTTTTTACCAAAGTATAATGACAGACCAGATCAAACAGACTGAGTAGATTTTAAAATGAAGGGTTGAAAAAGTTCTAAAAGAACAGTACTAGTAATTGGTGGTTAAATCCAGCACATGTAGCTGGTGGGACTCATAGCCTAACCTTGAGTGGAATGGCAGAATTCAGTACTGGTAAAAAATAATTTCTGCTCCACTAACATCCGTTTTTTTTACTAGTGATTAGAAGATCTCTATTCAAACTAGTTGAAGATCAATGTAAAATCATACCCATTTCTGCAGCAGGTGAATATCCAATTATAATGCTCATATGATTTTTTTTCTAACTTTGCATCCCCATGATTAAATGCAGAAGAATTCCTCTCTGAAGTCTATTAGGCTGGCACTTATTTGTGAGAACACAGTAAGGAAAATGACTGAACAAAGTTCTCATGGAGTTGGATGTTCACATTGGCTGGACTATGGCATGCATGATTGTACATTCATCCTTAACCCTATAACTTTCCACCTGAAGCCAATTTATAGTTTTTGGTGGAGGTCATAATTAGTTATGTGTGCTGGGACCTTTTCACCAATAAAAAATATTTAAACAAAACACTGCTTTGTACAAACACACAACACAACATGGAGTAGCTTGATGTTAAGCACTGAAATACCTCAGGATTTATACTGGGTGAATACTCTTCATGACTTATAATAGGCTGTGCTATGCTTTCTACTGGAGGTTTTATATTTTCACTTGCCACATCTTCCTCTATGTAGAGTCTTGGATGCTGTTCTGTTTGGGGCTCACACCTATAAAACCCTGAATCTTGGCTGTTCAGCTGAACTCCTTGGATGATGGTTACCAGTTCTTGACAAATCTCTTCTTCCTGTTCATCAAGTGATGCCAGGTTTCTTGGAGATGATGACCCAGTTGTACATTCTGAAACAACAAGATCGATCCCAGGAGTCTCTGATGTACTTCTGTGGTCAGAAAAAGCCTCTGAAGCTTCTTTGGCACGTATTGGTCCATTTGAGTCTGTCTGGTCCAGGTATTTGAACTGCTTTTCATTCTCAATGCTATCAATATAAGTTCCAGAGATGGAAGGGACTATAAGCTCCTGAATTACAGGAGAGGAAAGCATTGTATCTGGAAATGGTGAGGGTATAGTAAGATGATGACCAGGAGAGGTCTTTGGAGGTGTAATGGGAACAAAATGACCATCCTTTATAAGGGAAGTGACACCATGTGGAGAACACTGTTCAGGTTGTAATACTGTTAATGGCAAGGCATGGGGATTTTCTACTTGGGCTAAAAAGTGGTCAGGAAAAGGTGGTGGAGTTGGGACAGGTGTGATTGAAGGTGAACAGCCGACAGTCAGTGACAACCATTCACTGGTCAGAGCTTCAAAGTTCCCCTTACTAGAGTCTGTACAAGAGGTTGGCCTGATAGTAAGGGGTGGAGTACGAAGTCTTTTAGTGGATGCCAACTTTAGAAATAAAAAAATATGGTTAAGAAAAAAAACAACTGTAACACAAAATGTTAACAGAAAAATAAATGTATAATCTATAAGATATTAAAGATGACAAAGTACATCATTGTGCAGGTGCACATGCCAGAAACTATTAGTACATGAAACCAAAGGAGCAAGAGAGCTATTTGAAAAGGGTAACTTTATCAGATGATAGACAGCGCTTTAAATGTCAAATGTTGAAAGATGCCTGAGTCATCCTATTCAAAGTAGTAGTATGAGTTTCATGATTGAGCTGTGGACTTCTTCTACACACATGTTAAACTATAGCTCTGAAAAAGTCTGGGAAGCATGTAGCTTTACTCTGAAGACTGTATCAAGTGCATTAGTATTCTGAACTACTTTAAACACCAGCTTAGTTGTTATAAATCTTAACCAATCCATTGGTGATCATTTATAAATACAGATTAAGCTAAAACAAGTGTTGCTATTTTCTTTAAATATATATTTTATTTCAAAATATATCAAAAAGGTTATATTTATGAAGCAGTGAATCTGACATTTACTAAACATTCTTGCATTTACTAAACATTCACTCCAAGTAAATCTTTCGGGTGTATATGTTTTAAAAGACAGTGATTGATTCGATTCAACACCAATGAAGGTTTTGTGAAAGTCACAGTCACTGCTTTATAAGTATGCCCCTTACTGTTGAAAAACAAACTGTACAAAAATAAACTGTACAAAAATAAAATTTACAGCATTTAATAATATGTACAGCACAGAAATTACCCTCCTCTTAAGCCTCCGCCATTAAAGTAGACACTAAAATCTAAACATAAATAGACAACAAAATATAAATAAATAAAAAATAAAAATAAATAAATATATTATATATATCCTTTCAAATGGACCATAATGGGACATTGCATCGCAATAAACATAATGGGGTTGATTTACTGGAGAGTGCAAAATCTGGTGCAGTTGTGCATGGTAGCCATTCAGCTTGTTCAATTAACTACTTGACCGCCAGCAGATTTACCCCCCTTTATGACCAGACCATTTTTTGCGACGCTGTACCCAAATAGAATTGATGTCCTTCCCCCCCCCCCCCCCCCACAAATAGAGATTTATTTTGGTGGTTTTTGATCAGCAGGGCATTTTTTTTTTTTTTTGCGCTATAAAGAAAAAAAGACAGACAATTTTGAAAACAATTATATATTTTTTTACTTTCTGCTATAAAGCATATAAAAAAAAAATAAAAAAATAAAATGTCTTGATAAATTTAGGGCAATATGTATTTTGCTACATATTTTTTTGTTAAAAAATCCTAGTGGGCGTATATTGATTGTTATGTGCAAAATTTATAGCGTCTACAAACGATGGGATATATATATACTGGAATTTTTATTTATTTAATTTTTTTCACTAGTAATGGCGGCAATCAGCAACCTATAGCGGGACTGCGATATTGTGGTGGACATTCGGACACTAACTGACACTAATAAAGCGATCAGTGTTAAAAATAGGCACTGACACTGGACGGGAAGAGGTTAAACATCTAGGGTAATCAAAGGGTAATCAAATGTGTGCCTAGCCAGTGTTTATGTTTACTTTGTGTGGTGCTTTGACTGGGAGGAGCAATAGATTTTATTCCCTGCTTTGCGGGGAAAGAAAATCTATTGCTTCCTCGCTGTCCTGTGTAAATTCATGACAATTGCCGGGTGTCAGCGGTAGTCCATTGGCCGGCACCCAGTGATCGACATCTACTGTTTTCAATCACTAGGTACATGATCTGGCGCAGCCGAGCCACCTTGCCGCCGTATATCTAGGTTATACGGTTGGCAAGCGGTTAAGCTTTGACAAAGAAAACCTGGAAGCAGATGGTTCCTATGCAGAGCTGCACCAGATTTTGCACTCTCCAGTTTTACTAAATCCCCCCAAATGGGTCTCATATATGGAAGTGAACAAGAGAAGACTTTTTCAGTGTGCCTTGTCATACAACAACCAAGCAGACTCTTTCTTTATAAAAAAAATGAAAAACAATGAATGGCGCTCTGTGAAATCAGTGAACAAACATAATGGAAGCTGCCCCTTTAAAAGTGAACATGTCACCAAATGCTGCGGGAAAATTATATTAAAGGATGAGGTGCTAGTGATCTTCAGTGAATCAAAAATGCAAATACAAATAAATAGCAAGCTAAAAGTCCATAAATGATAAATCCCAACACCAAATTGTGATGCTCAAAATTGGATTCCTAATTCTAGCATGAGTGAGGCCCTACCATCTAGTGGCCAGGCATAATAAACTGGCACCATCTAGTTGCATAAATCTAGGTTCCACATTTATTATGCCTGGCCACTAGATTGTGCCAGTTTACATGGTTCCGGTTTATTATATTTTTTTTAGCATGTCACCATTTTCTTTATGTGATTTAGCTATGATATGTTATCAATTTGCGATGTTTTTAATGTGTCTTTCAAGTTTTTACATGTTGATATCAGGTTGGTTTATGCTGCATGGTGGGAACAGTGTGTGTTATGCCGCGTACATACGATCAGACTTTGTCCGCCGAATCTAGTCTGGCGGACAAACTGCCGGACTTTCCATCTGGGCTTCGCCGGACTTGAAAGCGAACGGACTTGAGCACACACGATCACGCTAAAAGTCCGGCGGTTCACGCGATGACGTACAGCACGTACGACGGGACTAGAAAAAGAGAAATACTAGAAAAATACTTACTACTAGCTACTGAGCATGCGTCCTTTTTGGTCCTCCGGACCATACTACAGATGGCCGTATTGTCCGCCGGACTGCCAAGTTCAGCGGACAATTTTAAAACAAAACTTAAAACCTAGTCCGCCGGACTTTTGGGAAAAAAAGTCTGTCGAAGGCCCACACATGATCGAACTGTCCAGCAGACTCGAGTCCAGCGGACAATCCCACGGAAAAGTCAGTTCGTGTGTACGCGGCATAAGTCGGCATCCCAAGGGAGATTTTGCATTACATTTTTGTCTTCTCCTCCATTTTGGAGGAGTCCCACCAACAGCACCCTTCCCATTTACTTTTAAGCAAGCTAGGAGTGGTGTGACATCACTCCCTGAACATGCTAATATGGCGAAACATATGTCGGAACAGAGGAGCCACCATTCCAGGTTCTGATCCCACATCCTATCTAAGCCTGGCCTTAGGAGAAACGTGGACTTCACGCTATCCCTTTAGGACTAGCCGACTTGCACATGCCGATAACACCTGGTGCCCGGATCGGCACTGTAACATGCAAGTGTAATCACCATTTGTTGTTGTCATTTGCCTTTATCTATTAAAAATACTTCACTATGAGACCTCCCTTTATGTCTCTTGTGGAGTAATTTTTCCCATCCTAGTTTCAACTTGAGGGGCCAGAGGAGTGGAACTGTGCTGTCAGTGGAATCAATTGGTATTCCAGAAGCGCTGTTTGACTTTCCTGTAAAAAGGGGTCATAATTCTCTGGTGAGTGGCCACCCATCTCTTGAGCACTTGTGGTGAAGAACTAGGAATCCGATTTTGAGCATCACAATTTGGTGTTGGGATTTATCATAGATGGACTTTTAGCTTGCTATTTAATTGTATTTGCATTTTTGATTCACTGAACATCGCTAGTGCATCATCCTTTAATATAATTTCCCCGCAGACTCTTTCTTTATACTCTGGGGGGGGGGGGGGGTGAAACAGAGATGGCTGGTAAAAGGCAGCACATACAGTCTGAAACTTCCTTCAGATACTAGCATGAGTGAGGCCCACTGAGTTTCCACACCAGTAGTGAAAGGGATAAAGCATGTTTATATAAGATCATATTGTTCTTTGTACAGTTAGCACAATCAAAGCTCGGTTATGGTCCATTTTAGCTACTGATGATGCAAAGTTTATCCCAATATTGTTTTCTACAGATTTAAAAAATACCAGTAAACTTAAATCAGGTTAATGTGGTAATATAAAGTAAACCCAGGCACCCAAAGGTGGAAACACATATCTGCAGACTGCTTTCAAAACACTGTAGGGGTCCGAAATTCCAGGATGAGCTGTAGTTTAAATATTTACTATAGAGCTAGAAGTCAGCACTTTGGTCTATACCTAACAGTTTTTCACCCATCAAGTCAGCAGATGAGTAGGGAGACACATGAGGGGGTTGGTGAAAGCTCCGACCTCGTAGTTGTTATCAGCATAATATAGTGCCCTGAGTTCTCCTTATAGGGTCCTTAGGAAGAAATCTGCAGGTATGTGCAATAGTGTCTTGGCACCACCATTTCATGTTTTATAATACAGTTTACATCATAAAAAAGAATAGGTATTCCTGCTGTAGGTACTTAGGAGTTTGGAACAGCATACTGGCTTGTCTTTCAGTTAATTCTTACATGATAATCATAATAACACTAGTTTTATTATAGACAGACCCTTTTTATATTACCCATACAAGGGGTTAAGATAACAGGCAGCTCTGTGTTACACATATTCATATAGTAAAACATAAGTGTACAATTTTGTGGCAACTAATAATCAATATTCTGTTCATTAGCAGAACTAGTAACATTGCAAATCAAAGCCAAATGCATGGGCTATAAAATTGTGAATTTAATTGACAAAGTAGCTGATTTTCATAGACAGACTAGGAAGTTAAGAACCTTGTCACATATAAACAGCATAGCAGTATCTCATATAGTTACAAGTACACTTTTTCTTAAAAAAAACAAACAAAAACAAGACAAAACATCATGAATCTGACCCACAATGGGGCTATTGAGCACTTTAGAAATGGCTTGTTCCCTAGCTATGGGTAAAAGCCTTGTGAACTGCCACACTAATGCCGCGTACACACGGTCGGAATTCTCGTCGGAAAAAGCTCTGATGGTTTTCCCATCGGAATTCCGACGGAATTTCGCTCAAACTGTCTTGCCTACACACGGTCACACCAACTTCCGACGGTCAGTAACACAGCGGCATAAAACACGTTCGACAGCACTATAAAAGGGAAGTTTAATGCTTCCGAGCATGCGTTGAATTGTTTCCGAGCATGCGTCGGAATTATGCGTGTCGGAATTGCATACACACGATCGGAAAATCCGATAGAAAGGTTTTCCGTTGGAACAGGTTCTCAATCCAAAGTCTGTTGGAAATTCCGACAGAAAAAGATACACAGGGTCGGAAAATCCGTTAAAAAGCTCACATCGGACTGTTTCCATCGGAAATTCCGACTGTGTGTACGCGGCATAAGCCTAAATGAACCTAAAATAAACACAGGAGATATAACTATAACCAGCTACCTGCACTTCCCACACATAATGCAATCTATATAACACACTGTGCAGTGCTGATAAATATGGAAACAATACTATATAAATATATGAATCCGAAAAACACTATATACAACATAAATGTCTAAAGCATAACAACATATAAACACTATAAATAAAGTGCTTGTGCTCCGTGAAATTGCACTCAGTCCTCAATGAGGTTATTAAACTAAACAACAACAGTTCATATATATGAAAATAAAGTGCTTGTGCTCCGTGTCTTTCAATTAATCCTTGATGAGTGTTTAAACTAAACAGCAAAAGTCCATATTAACATCAATCATGTGATAATTGTGTCTTCATGGGTTGTACACACACAACCCCCACCGGGTATACCCTCACCTTAGGGGCTTAAAAAATAAGTCTGAGGGCTTTCACACTGGAGCGGTGCGCTGGCAGGGCATCAGGAAAAGTCCTGCCAGCAGCTTCTTTGGAGCGGTGAAGGTGCGGTGTGTTTACCGCTCCTCCACCGCTGCTCCCCATTAAAATCAATAGGGCAGCGCTGCAATACCGCCGGCAAAACGCCGCTATTGCGGGCGTTTTTTACCCTTTCTCGGCCGCTAGTGGGGGGTAAAAGCACCCCGCTAGCGGCCGAAATGCACTGCAAATCCGACAGTAAAACACCGATAAAAATAGCAGCGTTTAACCGCCGACGCTATGGGCGGCTTGGTGTGAAAGCCCTCCAATTGTCCCTGTTCACACATATATACTCAGTTGCCCTAAGCTCAAAAATACATGAGCTTATTTTAGTTTATTTAATGGGAGCAGCTGTAAATGCATGATACACACCTTTTTACACCCTAAGAACTCTTCTCCTCCTATGGAACTGCTCTCCTCCCCTTGCCCAGCAAAGGAAACAGATGCCTGAAGCTTGATACGTGTGCAAAAATACTTGTAAAAATGTATCAACATCAAAAAGAATATGCTCTGCTCAGGTGTGAATGCAGGCTAAGGTAAGGTTCCTTTCACACTACTGCAATTTCAGGTGTGGCTTGAGTCACACAAAATCATATGACAATGAAAATCACATTATTTTCAATGGTGCCAGTTCACACCAATGTGATGCAGCATGGCACGATTTCACAGTGCAATTTTTGAAAAGGTTCCTGTACTACTATGGTGCAATTCCAGCGTGATTCTGGCCTCATAGAATATGCAAGCCTTTTTCAACCAGGATTACAGGTTTTTAGTTACACAAAGCCATAGGTTTTCATTGTGCACCATTACAACCTTCTAGTTGCCAGCATCCTAAAAACTAATGTCATCATCTGTTCATAGGGGGGACGTAGAGTATCTGCGCAGCATACTTGTTTGCCCCTCCCCTGTCCCTTTTTGTCAGCACTGGGGTCACATTAGCTGAGTGATGGAGAAGAGAAACATTGGAATACTAGTAAGTACCAACGTGCACGTTATTTGTAAAACTTTGTTTATTGGGTATGGTCACATATTGACATACATTTGCAGTAGAAATGTAATGGTGACACAGATATTTATCGTTTCATTTAGAAAAAAAGAAAAGGAAAGGTAACATATAAAACAACAGAAATAGGTACTGTATGAGGGGAGTTTCTCTTATTAAGAGGGTACATGTCCCCTGTGTTGCCATCAGCCTGTTGCTTATGGCAGGCTCAGGGCTTCCACCGTCAAACATGTATTGGCCTACAGGGCAGACTGCCAAACACAGAACCAGCCTCCTGCCCCATATTGGCCTCTGCTAATGAGAGGGTCTGAATGGACTCCGACGCCGCCCGGCCCGAGCCCCACACCGGGAGAGGGGGGTAGCCAGTACCTCCAACTGACCTCCTCCAGTATTCCGCCCAGGCCCAAGCCACATATGAGCCCCTTCAGAATTCCAGTGGGAGGAAGAACAGCAGCTACCCAATTGGTAGCCCACTTTCTGGCAGGGAAACTTGGTAGTTCTTATCGGCCGTAACAAAGGGGACACGCTATCCAGGTCCCAATGCAATATGCATTTAGAGAAAAAGAAAAGGCAAAAGAGGAGAGTAAGAGAGGGATAGGAGAAAACAAAGGGGGAGAAAAGAGAAAGGGAATGAGGATAGCTAGAGAGGGAGAGGGATCAGGATCATACCTATAAGCTCCTGAGAGTCTCCAGCACTCGCACCAGGCTCCTACCTGCCAGGCGTCCGCGATCTTCACCATAACAGGGATATACAATGTTCTTTGTCAATGCTCAGGTCTAGGGGGAATGCACTCCTCTACTACCGAGGTCGGTCGCGGCAGCTAAGAGCTGGCTCTGCTACTTCTAGCAGTGCCATATCTAGGCTTGATGAAACTTGGGTGGGACCAGAAAAGTGGTACATCCACAAGGACCATGTGTTAGCAAGCTTATCTCTGGTGCCCTTACACGTAGCAATCCAATCCTCTGCTTCTCTGATCTCATTCACCTTGCATACCCACTCCTCCCTGCTCGCAATCTGTACTCTCTCCCAGTAAATAGGAAGTAGTCTCTTGGCTGCATTCAACAAGTGGGACAGCGCACTCTTTTTATAGTGACTTATCGGCATGGGAGGAATGTGTAGGAGAAAATGGACTGGGGAGAAGGGAATGTCTAACCCTAGAATTTTTTTAACCTGTTCTTTAACATCCTTCCAGAAAGGTACAATCAGTGGGCGGTCCCACCATAGGTGTAGTAGTGTTCCTCGGCCTCCACAGCCCCGCCAACATAGTTGGTAGGGTATATCTGTGCCAGGTCGGTAGGCACCCTGTACCAGCGTGACAGTATTTGTAGTTCAACATTGTAGTAGTCACTGTTTACAGCACATGCCTCTGAAGGAACAGCACGGGTATGCTGGCCACGAGCTGCAGGGACACTGAATCTCTCCTAAACAGTGCACGTTTAGGAGATATTCCATGTAGCTATGGGTAAGTTTTTTTATAAGTTTACCTGCAGGTAGTAGTGTCCAGGGGGACTTTACTACCACTTTAAGAAGATCGAGAGCACAAGAAGAGAAAAGGTCAATATACTTGTATTTGGAAAAATATCCAGGGCACTAATGATCTACATATCATCATACAATGTTATTGTTTATTCCTTTCCTAGGCCTAATATAATTAATTTAAATCTGTATTTCACACATCATTTTTTACTTTACAAAGATAGATAAACAGCCCCATCTACATTTCAATTCAGACTTCTTCCTATGTGTGTAACTGTGCTGACATTCTCTGCTGACATCTGTCCTATCTACTTTCCCAAACCAAACTATGATTCACCGAAAACATCACTAGAAGATTTTCAAGTTACTGTCGTGACAGCATTATTCGGTGACAAACACCTATAGCAAACATTTGTACACACATTTAACACCTCTGTACAGTTAAAGCATAAAAACCAGAGAAGAAGGGATGTAAAGATGTTGCTTATAACAACCAGTTACAATATGTCATTTTTCTAGTAAATATAAGCAACACTGATTATTATTCTGGGCAATACAAACCTTATTTCTGCTTTTAATTAAGGTCATTGTGCTTACGGCCTTACTCATATTTATTTGAAAAGAAGAAAATTTCTTACCGTGCTTGTGGCGGAGTTGTGTAACCTGTCAGTGGAATACCGATCAGGTGATTCACCAGGGCTTTTAGAGGAACTCTTTTTCATTATCTCAACATAAGAGACAGGGAAAATGCCCTGCCTATTTGTGCCTGGAATTTTACCCTCATACCAGTTCTGGTCCACCTTTTTCAGAATCATCACTTTGTCACCCTGAAAAGTAAAGTGAGGACAAATTAGTTTTTCATCTGTAGTGGAAGAAATAGTTTAATTTTTTTCTCATGACCACACAACCAGCAGAAACCAAAAGTAATTTTAATGCCTACGGGTTAAACCAAACAGTGAATATCAATGGTGCTTAATGTGATTGTAAAGCTTGACTTTTTTAAAATTAAAGTAACAAACATGTTATACCTCCCTGCTTTGTGCAATGGTTTTGCACAAAGCAGCCCTGATCCTCTTCTGGGATCCCCTGCCAGCGCTCTGGGCTCCACCCCCTGCCAATTGCCCTATAGCTAATGGCTCCTATTGCTGTATCTGAACCAATGAGGAGCAAGAGAGCCAAAAGAGCCTTGACTCTCGTACACATTGCTGGATCGAGATCGGGCTCAGGTATGTATTGGGGGGGGGGGGGGGTCTCCGGGTGAAGCTGCAGGCAGGAGGTTTTTTACCTTACTGCAAAGAATTCCACTGAAGTTTAATCTGCTTATATTTTGCCTTCTCTTCCTCAGTACTCCTCTTAAAAGCCCTAAGCACTGATACAAGCAGTGGGCCAACTACTGGGAGGAGTTATTTAAATATCAAAATGGGACAAGGCAATCACACTAACACATAGGATGTCGATTTCCAATAGGCATCAAGAAAGGAATTATAAACTACTAGTCAGATGGTATAAATGCCCGAGTGATATGCATAGAATTAATCCAGAGAATGATGACACCTGTTGGAGATGTCAGAGGGCAGTTGGTACAATGTCACATATCTGGTACTTTTGGCCAGAGGTCCAGATATTTTGGAAGAAAGTATATAAAATATATCGAGAGGTGACGGGCATTAATATGCAACCGGATGTACTGGTATCTATATTGTCAATGATGCCAGGATCGATAAAAAATATAAAAAAAGGGATATTAAAACACTTTTTAACTGCAGCAAGAACAGTTATAGCAAGAAAATGGAAAACCTTCAATAGATGAATGGATAGCGGAGAAGAGCGAGAAGCGTTCCCTTGAAGAGAGGATCACGATTACAAAAGACCTAAAAGGCCAAATAATAGCAGTATGGCAAAAATGGGAAGAATATAGGACATCATCGTCGGAAAAAGTCTTTATTATTGACAATATAAGATGATAACCCAAGTATAATAGAAGAAAGAGGAATAAAGGAGGGGGGGAGGTCCAAGGTTTTTTTTTTTTTTTCCTTTAGAATTTTTTTTTTTTTCTCTTCCCTTTTTCTTTCTTTCTTTGTTCGTTTTTTTGTTCTATGAAGTAAGAGGTATGAATGTTGAGATGGTATGGGTAGAATATGGGGACGGGAGTATGAGAATGTAAGGGAAAGACAGATGGTAGGGTTATAAAATAACCCAAGAGTAATAAATAAAGATAAAGTAACAAAGGTTATGGATATGTAAAAATATGTATGTAATAATATAACCCTATACTACTGCCTGATAAGATAAGAAGTGTAAATGATGGTTAAGATAAAATGTAAAAATAGGATTTTTTTTGTACTCACCGTAAAATCCTTTTCTCTGTAATTCACCGACTGACACAGCTCCTCTCTTAGACCATTGGGTTGTTATGCCACCTTCAGGAGAAGACTAGGCATTACATGTTAACATGTGATAATAAAACTAGAACTTTCTAGTTCCGCCCAAGGGGCGGTCCCTTAGGTAACAACCCCACCGCATGCTACTGCAGCCTCAGTACGTCAACAAGCAGTATAACGTAGACAAAAATAGGAGGGGCGGGTGCTGTGTCAGTCGGTGAATTACAGAGAAAAGGATTTTACGGTGAGTACAAAAAAATCCTATTTTCTCTTATATTCACCGACTGACACAGCTCCTCTCTTAGACCATTGGGACGTCCCCAAGCAGTGCCAAAACGAGGGGTGGGAAAACAGCATAAAAACTTCACCCACTATGGCATGTGGGAACTAGTATAACTTTACCCACAAAAAACAACAGCGTGTGGGAACTAAAACACTTTGTTACCCACGAAAAAAACAAAAAACAGAGTGCTCCTCAACTGGGAGTCACTACCTTCAAACCGCCTCCGAACTGCGGTAACAAATGCAACAGTGCATTTACTTAAGGTACTGTGTTTTTTACCAAAAAAACAGGAAAAAATGTAAGTGTAATTGCAATTATACGGCCGCCTGCAAAACTTTGCTGCCAAAAAAGGCATCAGCCGATGCACTGACATCTACCTTGTAGAATTTTGTAAAGGTGTGAACAGACGACCAAGTCGCTGCTTTACACACTTGAGCGACAGCCGCTTGATGTCGGAAGGCCCAAAACGTTCCGATTGCCCTTGTGGAGTGGGCCGTGACCGGAAAGGGGGGCGCCTGCCCCTTCAAGGTGTAGGCTTGTACTACAATCTGTCCCACCTGGAAATGGTGGCCGACGAGACCGCCATGCCTTTTTTCGGACCAGCCACCAAAACAAACAAGGAGTCTGACTTCCGAAAAGGGACTAGTAGCAGACAAATACACCATCAGAGCCCGAACCACGTCCAGGGAATGGAGGGCCTCCTCTTTAGGATGTGTCGGTTTAGGACACAAAGATGGTAACACAATGTCTTCATTGATGTGGAACGCCAAAACCACCTTCGGCAGAAAAGCAGGTTGCGGACGCAACACCACCTTATCCTTGTGGATAACCAGATAAGGCGACTTGCAAGACAAGGCCGCCAGCTCCAAAACCCTCCTAGCCGGAGTAATGGCCACTAAAGAGACCACTTTCTGGGAAAGAGTCAGAGGGATCTCCCTGATCTCTTCAAATGACGGTTTTTGAAGTGCCGATAACACCAGGTTCAAAAGCCAAAGCTGATATGTGTCCCTTAAATGGTGCTTAAAGCCAGTTTCTGGTCTACTCCTTGCTGTAGAAACAACATGATCCTGGATATAGAAAAGGTGCACGGACACCAACCTTTCTCCTCACACATGGAGATGTAGGCCTTCCAGGTACGATGATATATCTTCCGAGAAGCAGATTTCCGTGCTCTCAACATAGTTGGAATCACCGAGTCCGAAAGAACCCGGTTCCTCAACACCTGGCTCTCAATAGCCATGCCGTTAAAACCAGCGATGGTAAAGCAGGATGGAGGTTTTTGACCTTGAGACAAAAAGGTCCTCTCGTAACGGCAGTCGCCATGGGGCGTCCGCCACCAGGCGCACTAGGTCTGCGTACCAGGGACGCTGGGGCCAATCTGGGGCAATCAGTATTACTGGAATCCCCCCCGGCCTCCACTCTGCGGAGCAGACGTGGTAACAGTTTCAGCAAAGGAAAGGAATAGATCAGCTGGTACTGATCCCACGGAGCCACCGACTGACGCATCTGCCCAAGGATCTCTTGTCCTGGACATGAATCTCGGCACCTTTCGATTGAGACAGGAGGCCAAAAGATCCACGTCTAGTGTGCCCCATCACAGGCACAGTAGCCTGAACACCTCCGGATGCAACTCCCATTCTCCTGGGTCCAGCATCTGGCGACTTAGATAGTCCGCCTGCCAGTTCGCCACTCCCGGGATGTAAATGGCCGACAGGGCCGGTACATGTCGCTCTACCCACTGAAGGATGTGAGCGACCTCCCGTGCGGCGGCTGAGCTTCTTGTTCCTCCTTGGTGATTGACGTATGTCACCGCCATGGCATTGTCTGACTGGATCCTGATCGGATGCTCTTGAAGTCTTATCAACCATGTGAAGAGGCATAGCCTGATCGCTCTCAGCTCGAGCAGATTGATCGGCAACTTGGATTCCTCCACCGACCAGAGGCCCTGAGTCGACTGAACTCCCATTACTCCACCCCAGCCGGTTAGGCTGGCGTCCGCTGTGTTTACCGTCCATTTCAGAGGTAGGAACGACTTCCCGGACCGAAGTGACGGGGACCTCAGCCACCAGAGCAGGGAATCCCTGACTAACTGGCTCACCTGAATCTGCCAATCCAGAGACAACGGAGATTTGTCCCACTTTGTCAAGATCTCCTTCTGCAAGACTCTGGTGTGAAACTGGGCATACGGTACTGCCTCGAAGAAGGCCACAATGAGTCCCAGGACTCGCATGCAGAAGAGTAGCGACGACCACTTGTGGTTCATCAGCAGTTTTACCGCGGCTCTGAGAGTCTGCAGCTTGTCTGAAGGGAGAAACACTCTCGCTTCCATGGAGTCCAGCAGTAAGCCTAGGTACTCCAAACGCTGAGTCGGTACAATCACCAACTTTTTTAGGTTCAACAGCCACCCAAATTCCTGCAGGATCTGCATGGTGATCGCCACATCCTCCTCTAACTCTGAGGTGGAAGATGCTCTCAGGAGGAGATCGTCTAGGTAACCCACGATCGCGATCCCACATTGTCGCAGCAACGCCAAAACAGGAGCCAATACCTTGGTAAAGACTTGGGGGGCTGATGCCAAACCAAAGGGGAAAGCCAAACTGGTAGTGTGTTTCCCCAACTGCAAACCGCAGAAACCTCTGATGCCGAAGGCATATGGGTATGTGCAGGTACGCATCCTGGATGTCCAAAGACGCCAGGGGGTCCCCTTGAGGGAGTGCAGCGACTACTGAGCGAACTGATTCCATTCTGAACCTTTGTACTTTTACAAAGTAATTGAGGGCTTTTAGGTCCAAGATTGGACGTACCCCTTCCTTTTTGGGGACTACCAACAGGTTTGAGTAGAACCCCTGGAAACGTTCTGATTCTAGGACAGGTACCATCACCCTGCGACTCAGCAGGTCCCTTGCCGCCCCCAATAGGGCCTCCCGGCGAGCCAGGAGTACGGGTATGCTGGAGGGAAGAATCTGTTTTGCGGCCAAGAGAGGAACTTATCTTGTTGCCTGAGGAAATCAGATCGCAGACCCATTGGTCAGACAGCCGAGAGACCCACCGGGCTGCAACTCCCGAAGGCGACCTCCCACCCGTGTTGCAGGCAGGGGCAAACCTTCATGCGGTATCGCTTTTGCTCTCAGGCTTGTTAGGCTTGCGGTTCCAGGGACGCTTTTGTCCTTCAGAGGTCGTCCTGTCGGGCTGTGGATGCTTAGCCGAAGCCCCGGGCGGACGAAAAAGCCGGTTGTGAGCGGAAAATGAGGGCCCTTGCCTACGGCGTGGCTCCTTAACCTTCCTGGCCTGTGGGAGTAGTGTACTCTTACCACCTGTGGCATTTTCAATAATGTCATCTAATGAGGCTCCAAAGAGCTGGTCGCCAAGGAAGGGAAGATCCGTCAGGGCTTTTATAGATGCCTGGTCAGCAGACCAGCATTTTAGCCAAATCAGGCACCTCAGCACCACTGCTGACACTAAAGCCCTGGATAACAGAGGGAGAGTATCCAGGGCCGCGTCACAAATGTACTTAAGGCCTTGCACTAATTGGTCTGCTAGTTCCACGCAGACAGGAGAAGCCTGTTGCTCTCCCAATTTGCGGTGCAAAAGTTTTGCCCACTCAGTGAGTGTCTGAGACACAAGTGCGGATGCCAGTACTGGTCGCATTGCTGACCCCACAGCCGTAAACAAGGAACGAGCCACTGCCTCGGCCTTCCTGTCCGTGGGATCCTTAAAAAGGCAGGAGTCCCCTCTACTGGGATTGTGGTTACTTGGTTTAACCCAGAAACTGGGGGGTCCACGACCGGAGGAGCCGACCATTTTTTGAGAAGGCTCTCCTCAAAGGGGTAACACACCGCCATGTATTTGGGGACCGAAAAGGTCCGCTGCGGTCGCCCCCATTCCTTGTAAATGAACTCATCAAAATAAGTCAGATACGGGAACACCCTAGGTGAATGGGCTGGCTTATGGACCCAAAAGGGACCGCTACATCAGCAGAGGGATCTGCTGGCTCCTGAATCTTCAGGGTATCATGCACAGCTGTGATAAGTGCTCCAACAAGCGCTTTGTCGCGCACGGACCCGGACAGGGACTCATCCTCACTGTCCGATCAGTCCTGGTCAGCGTCATCTGAAACGACAGAACAGGGGTCACCAGCCTCAGCAGGGCCAGAGTCTGCGTCAGAGCTCTCCCCGGAGGCGGGGGGGGGGGGCAGGGGCTGTTTACTACCTTTGCGCCCACGCACCGCCTCCATCTTGCCACGAACAAATTGAGGACCGCCGACAAGGCGTCCAGAGACACTGCACTGTCTGCAGGTGAACCGGTTGCAATTGCCTGGATTTCGGGGGAAGAAACACCAGTTTCTGAAGCCAAGCTGACCCTACCCTGTCTGCCACCTGTTGGGGACTTAGGACAGTGATGGTCCCACCCTCCTAACTGCTGCTGGCTGAGGGGCTCTTTCCCGCAGGACTCACCACCCTGACTGGTTCTGCGCTGTCCAGCTAATAGTGCCTGTATCCTGTGTCAGCTCCCAGATGCATAGGAGACCACACCGCGCTGTGCAGAGCTGCTCTGAATGGCACTGACACTGACCAAAAACGTGTTCAGGCTTCAAGAAAATGGCCGCCGAGCGTCCAGTATAAAGGACACAATCACAGGGAAAATGGCCACCGGACTACAGTAAAATGGAGACAGAGCATGCTGCTCCCTGGTCACACCAAAAATGGCCGCCGAACACGTGAAATGGCGGCAAACAGCGCTACAGCGATCAGCAGACACAGCCTCCAGACACCCAGGGGAGAGACCTACAGACAACCAAGGCACAGCTACCCAGCGCAGTCCCCACCCCAGGTGAGAGCCCCCTGGGGAGCCCCTGTCTATGGCACACACACCGCTCAGCAGCCCATGCAGCATCCCCCACAGGGAAGGGGGGAGAGGAAGGATAGGGACAGGGAGAGAAGAGAGGGAGGTGAGGGACCCCCGAATCGACCTCCCAGGGAATGCCCAGCTGCTCAGCCCCACCGAGGCAGGGAGAGCTGTACTTACCAGTCCTGGGAGACATTCCATTGCAGAACTACTCACTAATCAGTATAGGGTAGCTGCTGGCCCGGCATACTGTGACGCAGACATCAGTAGCCCGGTCATATGTATGCCCCGGAGCATAAAAGCTCACCGACCACCTCTGGAGCTGAGGTTTCGTCGTGGCTTGCCGAGCCGTAGCTGCGACCTGCACACGCTCGATGGCCGGACTGGGGAGACTACAAGGATAAGGGTATCCAGCCTGTCACCCAGCCGGCTGTTGATAGCAGATCACAGGATCTATCATCTTGCGCAAAAACTAAGCTTCTGCAGAAACAGACAGACCGATGGGCCCATCAGGGTTCCTAGGTCTTTCTCCTTCACTAGGCAAAATAAAACTGAGGCTGCAGTAGCATGCGGTGGGGTTGTTACCTAAGGGACCGCCCCTTGGGCGGAACTAGAAAGTTTTAGTTTTATTATCACATGTTAACATGTAATGCCTAGTCTTCTCCTGAAGGTGGCATAACAACCCAATGGTCTAAGAGAGGAGCTGTGTCAGTCGGTGAATATAAGAAAAAAATGGTTTGTTAAATAAAGATTATAAAAAAAAAAAAAATATATCAAAATGCCTTGATGGATGGCTGTCATTCTGGAGGAGTGTCCATTCCTAAAGGGGCTGCATTTGTATGTAGTTGCTCTAGGTAATGTCCACATATGGTCACAACCTGCTACACGGCTGCAGTGCACACATTACTGCTTATTACTGCTACAACACCTGCCATTGCTTTCGTTATCTAGTGATTCATTTATCTAATTTAATGTTAAAAGAAATCTAAAATAAAATCAAATTTAACCCATGTGTTTCTTCCCTAGCCAGTATCTGGAAGCCTGCATCACCCTCATACATAAAGACCAGAAAGATCTGACCCAATGCTCCAGTTAGCGTCCAATCTCCCTTATCAACATTGACCTCAAAATTTATACCAAACTACTAGCAGATAGATTACAATCTATCATTCCCTCCCTAATTGATTGGGACCAAGTGGGTTTTGTATCCGCATGAGAAGCGCAGGATAACACCATTAAAATCCTGTCTCATATCCTATTGTCAAACTCCTAAGTTCCCCTTATGCCTTCTTTCACTGGACACAGAGAAAGCGTTTGAATTCTGAAGACAGCGTTGAAGCAAATAGGCCTACCTTTGGAATTCATACAAAAAACAATGGCACTTTATACATGCCCGACGGCTCGCATTAGGGTGAATGGCCTGCTCTCAGCTCCAGTCCAACTTTCTGATAGTATGCACCAGGGCTGTCTCCTTTCACCATGATACACAGTGGGTAAAATAAGTATTGAACACGTCATAATTTTTCAAGGTAAATATATTTCTAAAGTTGCTATTGACATTACATTTTCACCCCTATGTCGGTAACAACCCATGCAATCCATACATACAAAGAAACCAAAACAAAAAAGTTCAGAAATTAAGTTATGTGTAATAAAATGGAATGACACAGGGAAAAAGTATTGAACACGTGAAGAAAGGGAGGAGCAAAAAGGTAAGGAAAGCCAAGACACCAGCTGAAATATATCAGTGAATAAAGATCAGCTGGTTCAGTCTCAACTGATGGCCTATAAAAGGGTGTCTCATTACCAAGGTGTCACACAAGAAACATCTCATGATGGGTAAAAGCAAAGAGCTCTATCAAAACCTTGTCAACCTTATTGCTGCAGAACATACTGATGCCATTGATTACAGAAGGATTTCTAAACTTCTGAATATTCCAGTGAGCATTGTTTGGGCTACACTGCCTTACTATCCTCGCTTCTTTCCATTTGGTATAGGGCACTCAAGACCTACGCAGTTTCCTCTTATCCTGGCCCCATGACCCTGATCCTGGGAAACCCAGGGTTTCTGTCTGGATTGAGCACTGAAGTTTCCCTTGATGGCCAGCATCTTTTCCATCACCGATCCAACAGCCGATTGATCCAACTGGGTTTAAACCATTGTTAGACATTGCGCCCTTCACTGAGGCTAGTGGCTGCCTTACTTTCAACTTCCACACTTTTATGACATGCTTGACAAGGACTGTGTTCACCGGGACCTGACCCCATTTGAGGAGCTATGCCTCACTGACACAGAATGTCTTTATGCTGTATCCACACTCTATGGCATCTTTTTGTCGCATGCATATTCCAATAACCCATTTTACATCCAAGACTGGAAGCCAGAGCTGGGACATACTCCCTCCCCAGAGGATTGGAACAAAGGCGTTCTTCTCACTTCTTTAAACTAATGCTGGCTTCCCAGTCACAGCAAAAGAACTACAAAATTCAGACCCGATGGTATCGTTGTCTGACCTCGCTACACAGGATTATACTATCTTTACCTGAGCAACGTTGGAGATGTGGTAAGTCAGGTGGTACACATCTTCATATGTGGTGGTCCTGTCCTAAAATTAAACCACCTTAATATGGGAAGGAAATGGTCGGCGACACCGGAAATAGCCCTGCTCTCTATAATGCCTGGCTCCATCATACACATTAAAAAGAGTCTGTTCAGATTCTTAATTATGGTGGGTCTGATTTCTAGACATTGGAAGTCCCCCATGACTCCTACTGCCAGAGAATGGGTGCAAATGGAGGAGCTACTGGCCACAGTCAATGAAAACTTTACTATGTTCAGGGACCTGTGATTTCCCTGAATTGAGTTTCCTACAACCTACATAATTGATTATTATAGCCTTTTGGGTTTGCCCTGGACTGACCCCCCCAGCACCTGTCAGACACCATATTATCTTTCTGCTTTCCTCTTTTTCCTTTTTCTTTCCCTCCTTCCTTCTGCTTTTCTCTTACCCCCAATTTTATGTTACAAAAGTGGCACCTATTGCATCATTCTGTTGGATTCCTGGCGCTACTCATTTTCTGAGGAATCCGATGCTCTGTGCAGCGATCGCTGAGCTTGCCCTGGTTTTGGGCTCAGCTTTCTTCTTCTTTTTAGTTAGCCCCCAGTAATATGTTCGACCAAGCAGTGGCTTGAACCTGTAGCCAATGGAAGTCCATACAGTTCTCAAAGAATCCTTCTTTGTGCCGTTAGTTATTCTTTGCTCATACAGTAATAACCAATGTCATTTTATGCACTGTTGACAATGCTGTATTCTGTTGCTTTTTCATTGCCTTTTTCAATTAAAATGTATTCTTTAAAAAAAAATCTAATTTAACCCATCGGAGATGCTGGCTGCCACTTGTGGGATCCCCAAAATCAAACTGGTTAGCTAGTATCTGTCCACCATTGGGAGTCACCACTACAGTATTTAAGTTTGTTTGCTTACCACCACAGTATTACCTTTTTGAGTGTTAGCTCCACATTTGTGTCAGCAGTGAAATTATATTTGGCAATCGCTTCTCCAATCTCTCGTACTTTTGCTGGTGGTGGAGGTCTCACTGGTTGTGCTTTCTCGGCTGGACTTATTTTCTTTTAATAATAAATAAATAATGAAAAATAAGTTACTAGAGTATTTTAGAAAAATGACTTTCAAAGCTCACTTATTCCCCATCAATTCAGACAAGGAAAGTGCCATGCCTAGCGTTATCTGTACATGTAGGTGTTTTAAAATGACAAGGTAGACATCCAGGCAGCATACGTCTCTGCCTTGCTCAGTGATTACAATTTCTAGAATGCTCTGTGTTACATGTTTAGAAAAAATATCAGAAAAGGACATGTTTATAGATCATATAAACCAATCATATGCTTCACAGAATTAAATTTAACCTTATATTTTAAAGAGGAAGTAAACTCTTATTAAAAAAAAAAAAAAAAAGACAACCTGCAAGACAAAAGCATAATGAGCTAGTATGCATAGCATACTAGCTCATTATGTATTACTTACCTCAGATTGAAGCCCCCAAAGCCGTCCTCGTCTCCCCCTCCGGCCACCGACATGTCGTTCCAGAGTTACTTCCGGGTATCGCAGCTCCGGCGATGTGATTGGCCGGAACCGCAATGACGTTACTCCCGCGCATGTGCGCAGGAGACGCCGGTAACGGCACGCAGACTGATGCAGCGGCACATAGGTGCCATTTCGTCAGTTTGCTCTAGTGCGCATGTGCCGATGTCATCGGCACATGCAGGGGACAGGGGATATCTCCTAAACCATGCAGGTTTAGGAGATATTCCGGTTAGCTACAGGTAAGCCTTAATATAGGCTTATCTGTAGCATAAAGTTTAAAAATAGGGTTTACAACCACTTTAAATGAGAACCTAATTGGTTGCGCACTTTCAGGATACTTATATGAGGCATGCTGATTTTAGGTTCTGAAAAGCTGACCGTTTTAATTGTTAAAGTGTTTGTAAACTTAAAAAAAATAAAAAAAAATAATAGAGATCCTGTTCCCTAAGCAGATTAAACAGCACAGTGCTTGTGCTGTGTAATCAGCCCCTCTCTAAACTGTAAAACACCTGGCTGATCCTGCCACTTCCTGTGTCCCCCTCTCTGCGCTGACCAAGATAATCAGGGCTGCCACCATGGTCAGCGTAGTCCCTTCGTCATCCGCAGGTTTCCTCTGTCCCCCTCACTCCCTCTCTCCCTGCCTGTCAGCTCCATGTCTGTGTCTGTGTGCTAAATGGTCACTGGCAGCCCCTCTATTATAGGCAGGCATAGCACACCGTATAAGTCTTAAATAAAAACAAGGCATGTAAATACCTTTTATAAGCGATCTTCAGGTCAGTCAAGTGACTCTCGACCGGTCTCCAGGGCTACTGCAGGAGGGGCTGAGCGGCCATGTGACCCTGGCTCAGATCAGGGAGATCTTGGCCCCTCCTGCAGTAGCCATGTATCGGAGCTGTATCACCCGTGATGCCTGCCTATTTATAGTTTTAGGTTAACACTTTAAAATAGTTACAAATGTATATTATTTTATTACAGGTATTTATATAACATACATTTACACAGTGTTTTACATACTGTACATTCACATCATTTTACACACCTTATTTGACACAATGGCTAAAATACAATGAAAGATCTACTAACCTCAACATAGGAAATTGGAAGTATTCCCACTCGTCCATGATGCTCCCCTTCATACCAATTCTTGTCTATTTTCCTGAGGATGTACACAGTGTCTCCTTTCTTAAAAGACAGCTCCCTGAAAAGCAGAGAATTCTATCACATTGTCTTCACATACAGTACACTTTGTAATGATCACAATCTCTGTTTTACACCGTGCAGTAAAACTACAACTGATTACTTGGACATTGCTTATACAGTAAATTATTGTGTTGCAGGTGATAAAACCTGGCTTTGGTGTCATATGTATGGACTTTTCGTTCACATTCACATACTGGAATGCAAGGGAAAGGGACCAAGGCAAACAGCTTTAATACTTACTCTGTGGCACAATATTTGTGTATTACTGTGATGTAATTTTTTGGAAGCAATAACTTTTTACTACAGAGGCTTTTACTGTATCCCTCTTCCAATTCTGTTAATGTTAGAAACCACTTTAACCTCTAGCCGACCGCCCACTGTCAAATGACGGCGGAGCGGTGCGGCTCTTGTGGCAGGACGCCGTCATAGGACGTCGTCTACATTTAGGCCACTAGGGGGCGCGCGCGCACGTGCCCGCCGCGTAGCTGGGGAGCCAATGCGCCTGCCCGGCGGCCGCGATGTCCGCTGGGCACCCGCGATTGCCCAGTAACAGAGCAGGACGTGGATCTGTGTATGTAAACACACAGATCCACGTCCTGTCACTGGAGAGGAGACCGATGGTGTGTCCCTTGTACATAGGGACACTGATCGGTCCCCTCCCCCAATCAGTCCCCTCCCCCCACAGTTAGAATCACTAACATAGGGAACACATTAACCCCTGCAGCGCCCCCTAGTGTTAACCCCTTCCCTGCCAGTCACATTTATACAGTAATCAATGCATTTTTATAGCACGGATCGCTGTATAAATGTGAATGGTCCCAAAAATGTGTCAAAAGTGTCCGATATGTCCGCTGCAATGTCGCAGTCATGATAAAAATCGCAGATCGCCGCCATTACTAGTAAAAAAAAAAATAATAAAAATGCTATAAATCTATCCCCTATTTTGTAGACGCTATAACTTTTGTGAAAACCAATCAATATACGCTTATTGCGTTTTTTTTTTACCAAAAATATGTAGAAGAATACATATCGGCCTAAACTGAGGAAAAAATTTGTTTAAAAAAAAAAAAAAAAATTGGATATTTATTATAATAAAAAGTAAAAAATATTATGTTTTTTCAAACTTGTTGCTCTTCTTTTGTTTATAGCGCAAGAAATAAAAACCGCAGAGGTGATCAAATACCACCAAAATAAAGCTCCATCTGTGGGGAAAAAATGATAAAAATTTTATTTGGGTACAGTGTTGCATGACCGCGCAATTGTCATTCAAAATGCGACAGCACTGAAAGCTGAAAAATGGCCTGGTCAGGAAGGAGGTGTTCGTGCCTGGTAGGCAAGTAGTTAAAGTTTTCAGAAAAAAGTAAGTTTGTGACATTTTAATGAAGCCTGTACTGAGGAAGTTTCAACGCTACCATTGCTTACCTTTCCTTCTCAAAGGCTAGGTGCCTGGCTGTTAAGCAAATTCAATGGTTTCAGTACTTAAGTCACTGACTTAAAGGCTAAGTTCACCTTTGTTCACTTTTTTTTTCCCCAAAATTTCAGCTCCCCTATGTACCAATATAGCATTAATGTGCTTATTTTGCAAAAATAAAACGGCTTTCCATTAGGTCTACACAGGCTCATCTCACTCTCTTCATAGCGGTTTAAACACACTGCTCGATTACTTCTGCCTTACTTCCTGGACAGACTATAGGTCATGATACAGGAAGTAGTTAACCAGCTGAGCTCATTAGCACACACCCTTCATCATCTACCCTCAGATGGTCAACTCCTTCCTGTGTCATGACCTATAGTCTATCCAGGAAGTAAGTCAGAAGTAAGCAGCGTTTTTGAATGGCTATGAAGAGAGTGAGGCAAGTTTGTGTAGAATTAATGGAAAGCTGTTTTATTTTTGCAAAAGAAGTATATTAATGCTATATTGGTACATAGGGGAGCTGGAATTTAGGGAAAAAAAGAAAAGGCGAACATAGGTGAACTTAGCCTTTAAGCCTAGTACACACTATCAGTTTTTAAAAACTGACAGCTCAGGCCAGAGCCTGCTGTTCTAAGAATCCAATGTTAGTACAGTGATCTCCCCCGCTGAGCTGTAAAATAGCAAACCACCTGTCCCTAAATGGCTATGCTCACTCCTTCACTGTATCTATCACACAGGCTAGAATTCAAACATGTCTGCCTTGTTCATTGCCATTACATGGGGAATGATGGGATTAGTAGTTAACACAAGGATAACATTGCTTTTGCTTCCATTTCATTTCACATGAAGTCACAAAGACAGTGCATTTCTAGAAAACTCAAATGATATTTTCTGTACCTGCTAAAGTTCTTAGCCTGAAAAATTTTAAGTAATTCAGCCACCACATCTAAAGACTGGTGCATTTAAATCGTCTCTATGATCAAAATTGAAATCGTATATTCATTTTCGACATTATATTTCAGTTATTTGTAGACTACTGCTATGAATCTGAATGATCATGAAGTGTGTAAGCTTTGTGAAGAATCCAACAAATTTACTTCCTTGAATTCTGTCAAACATATTCATGCTTTGTGAATAGTCACTGCTGTGTCACAGAATGTACAGAGGCTGCCTTCTTAACTACAGAGGTGCTTAGAGGAGGAGTTTCAGGAGTCAGTACAGGAATCAGTGCTTGCAGGCAACAAGATACTATGGGATATGTAGTCCTTAAGAAATCTAGGTAAACGGCAGAGGAGAAGCTTCAAAGCATGCAGGGAATCCATGAAGTTGTGGAAAGAGATAAACAAGCAGAACTCACAACTTCAAAGCTTATATTGGATTGTCAAAATAACTATTGCTTGTATTGCTGTTACAATGGTGATGTTATAAAAGGAAAGAGTGTGCTGTGACCATAGATTTCCTTTAAGCAATTAGTTATCCTTTAATAAACATTTGTTGCAGGTTTTGTTTGAGCATGTTAACATACAGTTTTATTTAACCACTTCCCGACCGCCCCATGTACATTTCCGTCAGCAGAATGGCACGTACAGGCAAAATCACGTACCTGTACGTGACATTCTTCCGGCGGGTGGGGGGTCTGATCGGACCCCCCCCCCGGCGGGCGGGGACGGTCGGGTTCGCTTCAGGAGCGATCAGGGGGACAGCCAGTGGTTTCTGGTCACCCCCTCGCGATTGCTCCTGGCGAATCAGATGCTTCCCCTGGCTGTGTCATTCAAAACACAGACAGAGGAAGTGATGTCACACTGGGCGCGTCGGTCAGAAAGACCGGAACGCCGAGGAGTGAACACGTACAGGTTAGTGCACCAACAGTACACTGACACCAGTACACATAGGCACACAAATAACCCCCCTGTCACCCCCAGATCACCCCCCAGATCACCCCCTGCCCCCCCAGTCACAGTGTCACTAATTGCAGTGATCATTTATTTACTGATCACTGCATTTAGTGTCAGTGTGACTGAAATAACTGTCAGGGCAGTTAGTTTTAGGTCCAAGGTAGCCCCCTACCCCCCCCTAATAAAGGTTTAACCCCTTGATTGCCCCCCAGGTAACCCTTTAACCCCCTTTTGCCAGTGTCACTAAGCAATCGTTTTTCTGATCGCTGCATTAGTGTCACTGGTGCCGCTAGGTAGCCAGTTTTTTTTTTTTAGGTTAACCGCCATGTTTATATAGGTTCATAAATAGGTTTATAGGTCAGGTACCCCCATATTACAACCTAAATAAAGGTTTTAACCCCCTGATTGCCCCTAGAGTTAACCCTTTCACCAGTGATCACCGTATAAGTGTCACTGGTGACGCTGGTTAGTCAGTTAGTTATTTCGTTATTTAGGTTCCCCGTCAGGTTTTTATATAGCGTCAGGTACCCCCATATATTGCCTAATAAAGGTTTTAACCCCCTGATTGCCCCTAGTTAACCCTTTTCACCCCCTTTTGCCAGTGTCACTAAGCGATCGTTTTTCTGATCGCTGCATTAGTGTCACTGGTGCCGCTAGGTAGCCAGTTTTTTTTTAGGTTAACCGCCAGGTTTATATAGGTTTATAAATAGGTTTATAGGTCAGGTACCCCCATATTACAACCTAAATAAAGGTTTTAACCCCCTGATTGCCCCTAGTTAACCCTTTCACCAGTGATCACCGTATAACTGTTACGGGTGACGCTGGTTAGATAGTTTGTTTTTTATACTGTCAGGGCACCCGCCATTTATTACCCAATAACGGTTTAACCCCCTGATCGCCTGGCGGGTGATATCAATTAGGTTTTAGGGTCAAATAAGGTCTGCGTCGCCCCAGGTTAGTGCCAGTACCGCAAACACCCACGCGCAAAGCATACACCTTCCTTAGTGGTATAGTATCTGAACAGATCAATATCTGATCTGATCAGATCTATACTAGCGTCCCAGCAGTTTAGGGTTCCAAAAAACGCATTGTTAGCGGGATCAGCCCAGATACCTGCTAGCACCTGCGTTTTCCCCCTCCGCCGAGCCCAGCCCAGCCCACCCAAGTGCAGTATCGATCGATCACTGTCACTTACAAAACACTAAGCACACATAACTGCAGTCAGGCCTGATCCCTGCGATCGATAACATTTTTTTGTGGTAGCATTTTGATTCAGTCGCTAACAGTCAGGAGCTTTTTTACCTGTAAATCTCAAAAAAATAAAAAAATAGTTGTCGTTTTATTGTTCTCTCTCTCTCTCTCTCTCTCTCTCTATTCTCTCTCTATTGTTGCTCTTTTTTTACTCCATTCTATTCTGCAATGTTTTATTATGTTTTATCATGCTTGCTTTTCAGGTATGTAATTTTGTTTACCTTGTTTTAGTGTTAACCATTTTTTTGTTTTCAGGTGCGCCATTCAGTTGCAGCGTGGATTTATTTATCTTGACAGCAACAGCATTTGCTCCCACGATACATAAAGCCGCAAATCCAACGCTGTAGGAGGTGATTTCACCACCACAGTTAAAAAAAAGAGCATATATGCCGAAGCATGGGGGCAGCAGGGGCGGAGGAGCGATTGGCTCCTAATGCCACGTACATACGGTCGAAATTCCGACGGAGGCTTGCCCGTGGAAAAGTCCGACCGTGTGTACACGGCATAACTTTTGTGGGAGGATGCCCCCATGCTTCGGCATATATAAATGGTGCATGTATGCCCATCATTAGAAGTGGGTGGATGAAGGGAGGTATTCTAATGGTGGGCATACCCACCAATCAATCTCTTTTTTTCGTTCAGCCAAGAGGCTGCATGAAAAAAAAGATTACAATATATGTCCAGTATGTTGCTGGACTTTGAATGGTTATACCAGAATGATGCCTGCAGGTTTAGGTATCATCTTGGTATCATTCTTTTCAGCCAGTGATCGGCTTTCATGTAAAAGCAATTCTAGCGGGTAATTAGCCTCTAGACTGCTTTTACAAGCAGTGGGAGGGAATGTCCCCCCTCCCGGATATAAACCGCGCCATTGGGAAATTGGGAAAGCGTTTTATCACACCGATCTTGGTGTGGTCAGATGCTTTGAGGGCAGAGGAAAGATCTAGGGTCTAATAGACCCCAATTTTTTCAAAAAAAGAGTACCTGTCACTGCCTATTGCTATCATAGGGGATATTTACATTCCCTGAGATAACAATAAAAATGATAACAAAAAAAAAAAATGGAAGGAACAGTTTAAAAATAAAATAAAAAAGCTAAATAAAAAAAAAAGAAAAAAAAAGCACCCCTGCCCCCCCTTCTCTTGCGCAAAGGCGAACACAAGCGTTGGTCTGGCGTCATATGTAAACAGCAATTGCACCATGCATGTGAGGTATCACCGCGAAGGTCAGATCGAGGGCAGTCATTTTAGCAGTAGACCTCCTCCGTGAATCTAATGTGGTATCATGTAAAGGCTTTTAAAGGCTTTTTTAAAAATGTATGTAGTTTGTCGCCACTGCGTGTTTGTGCGCAATTTCAAAGCATGTCGTGTTTGGTATCCATGTACTCGGCCTAAGATCATATTTTTTATTTCATCAAAAATTTGAGCAATGTAGTGTGTTTTAGTGCATTAAAATAAAAAAAAGTGTATTTTTTCCACAAAAAATGCGTTTGAAAAATCGCGGCGCAAATACTGTGTGGAAAAAAAAAATGCAACACCCACCATTTTAATCTGTAGGGCCTTTGCTTTAACAATATATATAGTGTTTGGGGGTTCAACGTAATTTTCTTGCAAAAAAAAAAAAAATGTTTTCATGTAAACAAAAAGTGTCAGAAAAGGCTTTGTCTACAAGTGGTTAGAAGAGTGGGTGATGTGTGACATAAGCTTCTAAATGTTGTGCATAAAATGCCAGGACAGTTCAAACCCCCCCCCCCCCCAAATGACCCCGTTTTGGAAAGTAGACACCCCAAGCTATTTGCTGAGAGCAATGTTGAGCCCATTACATTTTTTTTTTTTTTGTCCCAAGAGATTGAATAATGAAAAAAAAAAAATATATATATATTTTTTTTACAAAAAGTTGTCACTAAATGATATATTGCTCAAACATGTCATGGGCATATGTGGAAATACACCCCAAAATACATTCTGTTGCTTCTCCTGAGTACGGGGGTACCACACGTGTGGGACTTTTTGGGAGCCTAGCTGCGTACGGGACCCCAAAAACCAAGCACCGCCTTCAGGCTTTCTAAGGGTGTAATTTTTTTATTTCACTTCTCACTGCCAATCACAGTTTCGGAGGCCATGGAATGCCCAGATGGCATAAAACCCCCCAAAATGACCCCATTTTGGAAAGTAGACACCCCAAGCTATTTGCTGAGAGGTATGGTGAGTATTTTGCAGATCTCGCTTTTTGTCACAAAGTTTTGAAAATTGAAAAAAGAAAAAAAATTTTTTTTTTTCTTTACTTTCTTCATTTTCAAAAACAGAACTGTAAAATACTCACCATGCCTCTCAACAAATAGCTTGGGGTGTCTACTTTCCAAAATGGGGTCATTTGGGGGGGGGGGGGTTTGTGCTATTTTGGCATTTTATGGCCTTCGAAACTGTGATAGGTAGTGAGGAGTGAAATCAAAAATTTGCCCCCTTAGAAATCCTGAAGGTGGTGATTGGTTTTCGGGGCCCCGTACGCGGCTAGGCTCCCAAAAAGTCCCACACGTGTGGTATCCCCATACTCAGGAGAAGCAGCAAAATGTATTTTGGGGTGCAATTCCACATATAACTATGGCATGTGTGAGCAATATATCATTTAGTGACAACTTTTTTTTTTTTTTTTTTTTTTTTTTGTCTTTATTCAATCACTTGGGACTAAAAAAAAAAATATTCAATGGGCTCAACATGCCTCTCAGCAAATAGCTTGGGGTGTCTACTTTCCAAAATGGGGTCATTTGGGGGGGTTTTGTACTTCTCTGCCATTTTTAGCACCTCAAGAAATGAAATAGGCAGTCATAAATTAAAAGCGGTGTAAATTCCAGAAAATGTACTCTAGTTTGTAGACGCTATAACTTTTGCGCAAACCAATAAATATATACGCTTATTGGCATTTTTTTTTACTAAAGACATGTGGCTGAATACATTTTGGCCCAAATGTTTGACTAAAATTGAGTTTATTAGATTTTTCTTATAACAAAAAGTAGAAAATATATTTTTTTTTCAAAATTTTCGGTCTTTTTCCGTTTATATCGCAAGAAATAAAAATCACAGAGGCAATCAAATACCATCAAAAGAAAGCTCTATTTGTGGGAAGAAAAGGACGCAAATTTCGTTTGGTTACAACATTGCATGACCGCGCAATTACCAGTTAAAGCAGTGCAGTGCGAAATTGAAAAAAGACCTCTGGTCCTTAAGCTGACAATTGGTCCGGGGCTGAAGTGGTTAAGCATGTGAACATACAGTATCATTCTGTAGAGCAGTACTCTCCAAACCTTTTCTAGCTTTTCATCTGTCCCTTGGAGCACTATTCCTCCAACTGATTTGAGGCGCTATTCCGAACACTGACACCAGCTGTGATGCAAAACTCCTCCAACTGACACCAACGATGGGGCAATGTTCCTCCCTCTAATATCAATAATGGGGCACTATTCCATCCACTGAAACCAATAGCGGGGCACTATTCCTCCCACTGACGCCAACGATGAGGTGCTGGTAATACCAATGACGGGGGACTATTCCTCCCGCTGACACCAATAATGGGACACTATTCCTCCTCCTACTGACCATAGGTACTGTGCAACTGAACATCACACCTGAGATGTTGTTTACTTCCACTGATACCGATCTTGGGACATTTTAGCCACCCTGACTGGCTACAATCCGGCCCTTCTAAAGTCTGAAGGACAGTAAACTGGCCCTTTGTTTGGAAAGTTTGGAGGCCCCTGCTGTACAGTATAGAAAGTTGTAGTATACGACTGGTTAAATATAAAGTAATGATAATAGTAAGAAGCATAAATGATGCTGTGGATCATGTCAATTGTTGTAGTTTATAGAGCAGCAGAGGACTTACTTTGCTGTCTGGGCCTTGAAGTCATACACAGCTCTTGCAGCCTGCACAAAAACAGGTGACAAAAAGGAAAAAACAGTTAGTACGGGCTGATGTTTTGCAAGTTGCTGTCCCATGTGTACAGTTTACTAAGAGCATACATTTACCCATGCACTATAGAAAAAAAATTAACCACAACTTCCAGTAAAAATGTGGCAAGATGTATTTTTTATTTATTTGCTGCTTATAGAGAATTTGTGCAGATGTTCTAATAACTGGACATAAAACATACACACACAATCGTGCTGGTCATATGGGGTTTTGTGTACTTGGTAAAGGAATCTGCTTAAATATAGAAAGCTACACAAGTCTTAATATATGTAGAGACTTTCTAGTATGGTTTCTTCACAATTACAAAAAATCCCACACCTATTAGACATGTGCAATTAGTTTCAGTCCGAATATAAATTTTGGGTTATTCTTGAATAAAATAGTAACGAATTTCATTGCAATTTATTTATTTTCGTTTCGTATATTCATTTTCCAACGATTCCAAATTTTCAGAACAATTCAAATTAGGATTGGTCGAAAAATGATCGACTGATTCGAATTCTGTGTGAATAGCTGGTTGTTAAAGTGGTTGTATAGTTAAAAAATTTACCTTCACCTACAGGTAAGCCTATAATAAGGCTTACCTGTAGGTAAAAAAAAATATCTCCTAAACCTGTACGGTTTAGGAGATATTCCCCGTGAAAAGCGCCGCTGATTGCAGCGGCGCATGCGCACGGGGGATTCACGACTGAAAGAATCCGGACCTTGCCGGGAAGAAGTCTCCCGTGCGCATGGCCGGGAGTGATGACATTGCGGCTCCAGCCACTCACATCGCTGGAGACGCGATACCCGAAAGACACGCCGAGGCAACATGTCAGCGACCTCGGCATAGACCAGGTGAGTTACCGACGCCTCGTTCTAAGGTAAGTATTTCATAATGAGCTAGTATGCGGTGCATAATAGCTCATTATTCCTATTCCCTTACAGGTATATAAAAAAAAAAAAGTGTCAGCGGGTTTACTCCCGCTTTAAGGAGCGGGTGGGGAAACTGGCCACCGTGTCCTTAACAACTGATGACTCATCAGCTGTCATCGGGGCTTCCCCCACTGACAAAGAAATGTAAACAAAATAATGCTGGCAATGAAAACAAAAAAAAAATGGCATTGGGGTCCCCCCCCAAAATCCATACCAAACTCTTATCCGAGCATGCAGCCAAGAACAAGCGCCCCCCTCTTGAACCTTACCAGGCCACATGCCCTCAACATGGGAGGTGCTTTGGTGCAGGGGGGGGCCCTCTCAAAGCACTTTGTCCCCATGTTAATCCCCTTAGATTTTTAAGAACTGTCAGACGGCGGGAGCCTTTGTCGAGTGCAGAACTGTTTTTTTTTTCGGGGGGGGGGGGGCTTCGGGTTGGCGGTGGGCATCGTGATTGATGTTGGATCTACTTTGGGGAATTTTTTTTATTTTATTTTTTTAATAAAGGACTCGTCAAAAACTGTCTCTGTGTATTTATTTACTTTTTACACTTTTTTGGTGAATGAGTAGGCACATACCCCATAATCATTCACATGGGGGCGGTATCTGGGGGCCCCCTTGTTAAAGGGGGCTTCTAGATTCCGATAAGTCACCGCACCCTCACAACCACTGGACCAGGGTTGTGGGGAAGAGGCCCTTTTCCCGATCAACATGGGGACAAGGTGCTTTGGGGGGGCATGTGGCCTGGTATGTTTCAGAAGAGGATGGGGTACCTTCTCATTCCCCCTCCCTTTCCTGGCATGCCAGGCTGCATGCTCGGATAATGGTCTGGTATGGATCTTTGGGGGTCCCAAGCCGTTTATTTGTTTTTTAATTACTTTGACTTTTTTTTCTGCATTTTTCATTGTTTGAATTTCAGCTATCGGGGGGGAAGCCCGCTGATAGCTGATGAGTATTCGGTTAATAACACAGTGGGCGGCCCGCTCCTTAACAAGCAGCTATTCTTCATACAGAATTTGTATCGGTCGATCCGAATTAAAATCGTTACATAAATTTGGAATTTGAAAATCGTTCTAAAAATTAGAAAAATTTGAAAATTAATAAACGAAAAGAAAGTAAATGAAATGAAACTAAACTAACGAATTTCAAAATAAATCAAACGGAATTAGTAATATAACAAATCTATCCAAAATTAAGCAAATCTTTCTGTCCTGCACATGTCTAACACCTATATTTTTTAAATGTTTACTAACACAATCAATAATTGCAGTCAAATGCCTTTCTTCACATGAAATAAATGATGACAAATTCCATAATATAATTTATGTGGGTTTATGCAATGGCACACAGCCAACTCATACTTTTGCCCTGTGCTTTCTTTTTTTGTTAGGAACATGGCAGAAAAAAGCCACGGATATAGTTTAGAGTTGTGCTGCACTGAGAACTGCAGTACTGTGCAGAGATGGATGTTCTGCTTCCACTGATGTATGGTTGAGTGGGAAGTAGAGAATGTTGGCGGCTGTGCTTTGTCAAACATGGCTTTCCACTCCCAGCTTTGCCCAGAGAATCCATATCTGCATAGTGAACGTTTTTTCTCTGCCTTTATCATAGTAATAACAATTCTTGTTCCTACACTCCCAAAAAACTCCATAAAATGGGTAGGCTTTCAGATTCATTGTGTGGTAGACCTCACTAATTTCCTCTGGCCTTGTCCAAATCTTCATCGATACTGGAGCGGAGTCCTCTCCACGCACAATTGAGTTTTTCAAACAGTTGTTCCTCTAGATCCAATATGCTGCCTGTTAGGTATCCTGGAAGAGGCGATTCTAGATTCATGTGGGAATGCGAGTTCCCGTTATGCAGAGATGTGATAGGGGCTTGACAGCTGAGTGTTTCTGTCTACTGCCTCCTATGTACTTTTATAAAGATGGGCATACACTATGCAATCTGATTGTATATTGTGTATTTAGTGAGAAGGGGGATCACTGATTATGATCAGTGATCAATGAGCAGCAGATACTTACCTTTATACTGCTACCTTTAGCAGGAGCTTCTTATATCCCCCTGGGAACAGCGCAACATCATTCCTTTTACCATGCACAGATATAGAGTATACCCGCATGTGAGGCAGAGAGTGGGGATATAGTGGGCACATAAATCCCGGTACCAAATATCTTCAGGATATGCACATACCACCACACTGTCTGCCAGATGCCCCCTAAACTAGGGAATGGGTTATGTGTACAGTGAGGACTTGTGTACGTTTGATGAACATGTACTCTTCATGGGAAAAACACCGGTATGTAGTAAACTGTTGATACATTGGCTTGTAAATACATTGTAAATTAACTTAACACAGTCCTTAGTCCAGCGCTGCCGACACAGATCAAACTGTATGATCTATAGTTAATTAGTGAGAAAATCAGAGTTTTGGGTAGTAGCCATAGATCAATACTGAAAGCAGCAGGCAGCTAGTAAGTAATCAGTAGGACACACTCACCCAACCGAAAGAAACAAGACTCTCTTGATTCCTAGGCATCCCGGATGATTCCGTTGCTGATATCCTGGTATGAGATCTCACACTGCTCAAATCTGGTCAGTCCTGGGACTCACTTCTCACCCAGATGTCCTCAGACTTTCTCACTGATTAACTATTGATCATAGAGTTTGGTCTGTCAGCAGCGCTGGACTAAGGACTGTGTTAAGCTAATTCATGCCAATGTATCAACAGTCTACTACATACTGGTGCTTTTCCCATTAAGAGTACATGTTCATCAAACATACACCTCCTGGACTAATTTATTCAGTGCCCAAGTCCTCACTGTACACATAACCCATTTCCTAGTTTTGCTTTTGTTTCTGTTATAAAATTTTGTAAATAAGTAAGTTTTCTCCTTCACTGATGGGCACTAATAAGGCGGCACCAATGCACAGGCACTGACAGGCACAGACGATGGGCACAGATATGTGGCACTGATGGGCACTGGTAGGCGGCACTGATATGCAGCACTGATGGGCATTGATAGATGGCACTGATGGGCACTCATGGGTGGCACTGGTGGGCACTGATAGGTGACACTGATAGGCTGCAAAGATGGGTAATTATGGGCGGCACTGATATGCGGCACTGCTGGGCACTGATAGGTAGCACTGCTGGGCATTGATACATGGCACTGATACGCGGAACTGATAGGCATCCCTGGTGACACTGGCAGTGGTAGGCATTGTGAGTGGGCACTGATTGGCAGCTGCCTTGGCACAGATTTGCATTTCCCTGGTGGTCCAGTGTGGATGGCCATCCTGGTGGTCCTGGGCGGCATGATGGTGGTCCTGGGCAGGATCCGAGGGGGGGGGGGGCTGCGCTGATAAACAATAGCACAGACTCCCCCTGTCAGGAGAGCAGCTGATTGTCTCTCCTCTACTTTCGTCTGTTAGACACGAGTGAGGAAAAGCCGATCAACGGCTCTTCCTGTTTACATCGTGATCAGCTGTGATTGGACACGGCTGATCACGTGGTAAAAAGCCTCCATTGGAGGCGTGTCAGACTGACACACTGCACTGATCGCCGCGATGCGCGCCGTGATGCGCGCCCCCATGGGCGCGTGGCGGCTGTTATCCTGCTGGACGTCATACGACGGCCAGTCATGATAACTGAACCACCGCCCGGCCGTCATTTTGCTATAGGCCGGGCAGGAAGTGGAGGTGAGACAAAGTTGTCCATTTTATTCAGGTGTTGGTGATGGGACCCAGTCGCTGTAAATTTGAAATTATTTTTGTGCAATAATGATTTTCCTTATTTAAGCTGATAGTTAAGCCTGTGACTCCCTTTTTCAGGGAAACTCTAATTTCTGACCCTTTTTCTTAGCAGCAGAAAGAAATCACACTCAGTGCTTTGGATAGAGACCAGTACACCATATAGAAGGATGTGCTTTGTTCATATTTCTTGCCTGAGGTTTACAACCAATTTAATGTTTTCTTCATTCTAAGGCCCCTTTCACACCGTCGCTTTGCCCGCGGGATTCGGCCGAAAAAGGGTTAAAATCCCCCGCAGAGCGCCGCCGTATCGGCGCTTTGCGGCGGTATTGCCGCGGTGTCTCATTCAAATCAATGGGAAGGAGCGGTATAGGAGCGGTGAATACACCGCTCCTATACCGCTCCACAGATGCTGCTAGCAGGACTTTTTTTGCCGTCCTGCTAGCGCACCGCTCCAGTGTGAAAGCCCGCCGGCTTTCACACTGGAGTGAATGGGGCCGGTTTTTTCAGGCGGTGTACAGGCGCTATTTTTAGCGCTGTACCGCCTGAAAACCGCCCCTGTGTGAAAGGGGCCTAAAGCTCAGTAAACATCAGAAGCCCTGTAGTTTCCTGAAGTATAGCTAGTGTGTTACCTCCTTCTCTTGCGCTCCCCTCCTTGCTGAACTCCTGCTTACATCAGTGAAAGCTGAGGAATAATTCCGGGGAGATTCTTGGTCTGTTAGAAAACAAATAATTTACATTTTTGCTGAATTCATGAAAATTGATTTTGATTTACTGTGTATCAAGCCCAATTTTAAAAGTAGTCTTACATATGAAAATAATCTGCCTTATACTATACTACAGATGTCTCCAAAGCTAATAATATATTTTAGGCAAGTGACATAACTGCAGACCCTTCTGATACAAAATAGGTATGCTGATCCTACCCTTGCTGCAGAGACATCCAATACATTCCTAAGGAATGACTTCATTGCAGACCTCCCTGGGAGAGAAGCATCAGCTGACAAGCACAGAGTGGCAGAATATTCATTAGCAAAGTCCATTCACATGTATTTAGGGTAGGATTTATGCCAAGCAAAGCTGCACAGATGAGAAGTTACAAGTTGTACACAGATGGACACAATACACAAGAGCCATGCTTTACTCACATGCATGAAATGACTCTGCATGCAATACAATGAATGCATGGTTAAATAGCATTGTGATCATACATACTTTTCCTGTTTATTTTCAGGTAAATCAATATAAAAGAAAATTGGATGTTACCTAATATGTTTTGCCTTGGAGTATGGCAAGACCCGTTTACTGCCTAATAAGATTATTACTGTAGTTAGTATGAAATATTTAGCCTGCTTGAAAAACCAAACCACTGGTATTGGGACTAATAAATCCCACATAAAATAATACAAATATGAAAAAGAAAATATGTCTCATTGTGTAATGATATAATTCTTTTGTATCGCCTGAATAAATAATTTACTGTATATAAAAAAGAAAATAACTCACTCATATACGCTGAAATGATTTAATATAGTGCTTGCTCGATTCTTCAATCACACCTTTTCTTATATATTACACTAACATTAGATATGTAACTGTCCCACAAAACATCAAAATAAATAGGTTATATAGAACTGGTAAAAATGAAAGCAGGCAGTGATGCTTGTTTGGAAGTAGAGATGAAGAGAAAGCGGTAAAAAAACTAAAGAAAAACACTAATAAAATTACGGAGCAGCAAATAAGTAAATGTAAACATTGTGAAAATAATTAAAGTCTTACTAAACCCAGGACCCTGCATTCACTATCTCTGGTCTCCCACAGTACACGGAAATGCAATTATTTTAGTAAATATAAACTGCTAAATGCCTTTTCTCATCAGCAGTATATAGCAGTCTTGTGATGTCTATCAGTGTCTGTTAAAGTTTGTAGGAGGAGTTTTAATTCTCGGACTGTCCTATGAGGACAGTCAGAGTGACTCTGTCTGGACAGTGCCGATTGGTTCTGTGCTGATCAAAAAAACCTCTCTAGCAACACACATCAAAGTGAGCATGTGCAGAGTGCCTCCAAGGCCCTGTTCTATCACAGATGGATTGGGGACTGTGCAAGAAGGGGAGTATAAGAAAAGACAGGATTAAATTGCCTTTTCACACAATGCGGAGGCGTAACCCCTTAGGTTCCACTGCTTTACTGCATATACATGATTTTACTGTTGTGGGTTTAGTAACACTTTAAGCTCAATCTGGTCTAAAATGTAAGATGCTCAAACTGCAACGTCCTACTTCATCTCTAATTCACAAATGGAATGGCTGTGGAAGTTCTAATTCTGCTGTGCAAGTTTCCACATTTTCAGACATTATGAAATGGCTCAAGATGAATGTATATAAATTAAGGTAATATTATACTGAAGCACCTTGAAAGCAGTATGGGCTTTCTGAAGAGTTGTTGTTGGTTGCATCCACATCCTGGTAAGAGGCACTGATAGGCAATCTTCCACAATCATCCTGGTAGGGAGGGTAATGAATAGCACCATCCTGAGGCAGCTGGTAGTATGACGTATTAGCAGTATTAAATGGAAACGTTTTTAAAGAAGAATTTCTTTCTGGAACATCTGGAAGAAGCTCACTAATAAGTCTGTGGAGTATACTATTATCGGGCAAGCTCCCACGTCTTTTCTCTGCCTTTATTTGGTCACAGATATCCTGAAGTGCAGAGTCCAGAGCGTCAAACACAGATGCTTTACATCGGCTCTTTTCTGATTGCCTCTTGGGTGTAGAGGTTTTTTTCCTACGAAAAGGCACTGGACTAACAAGAAAAGCAATTTTGGAAAGGCCTGAATCTGTTTCCCGTTTTCCAGAGGATTCACTTTTCTCCTGTTTAGCCCTCTCGTGTTTTAACATGGTGGTGAAACGTGTATATGAAGCTGGACATCGTCCTTTGCAAGAGCTGATAAGGTTCCTGTGGTGATGGTGATGATGATGGTGGTGGTGATGGTGATTTCCAGACCCATAAAAGCTTTCAGAGGATGTAAAGGAATAATGGTCAAAATCACTCTCACTGCAAAAAGATGATCCTTCAATTTGTATAAAGTCACTTAGGTCTGAAACAACTGCATCAGGATCACTGTCTGATAATTCAACATGTGACTGTGGAATCTGGTCACTTGTAACCTCAATGTGAACAGGAACCAAAGATTTTGTTTTTCCGTTGTGCTGTACCTGAGGTATATGTCTATCTGGAGTGTCTTCATCCAGCAAAGATTCAATGGAAAACCTACGTTTAGGACATGAACTTCTGGTGGAAATATCTAAGCTTACTGCAGACAGCATCTCTTCTGCAAGGTTTGGCATAGATTTGGATTTCTGGATAAGCTGCTCAAATTCGGATATTCTGACTGGAACCATATCTCTTGGCACTTCTTCTGATATAGTTCTCCAGCTGGCAAATATACCTTTTTGTTGTTCCTGTTCATACTGCATTATTCGAGACTTAACAGAGCAAATTACTTCCGAGGTCATTAAGTCTTTGCGGTTTATGCGGTGCATTTTCTTATACAGTTTTAGGAAACCTGGTGTGTCATGGGCAGACCTGTGGCGAACCCTGGACTTGTTAGCACCACAACCTTCAGAAGAAAATGTATTACCCCAAGCCAAGGGACTATTCTGCTTTGACTTATCATCACATAACAAAGATCCCATGCTTTCGGATTTGGTCTGGGTATTAGAGAAACTGTTGTGATCTTCTGTTAGTAAGTCATCACAGCTCCTAGACTTCATTTTTGGTGAAGCAGTTTCCTCTGTGCTGCTCCACACCTCTGCATTCTGCCGATTCATTTGCCAGCCGTTCTTAAAGCTGATTGAACGCTTTGTATCATCAGGCACAGCTAAATGATAACTATAGCCACTACCGTAATCTAGCGATTTTGAGGCGTTTGGATTGTGAACAGAGTAAGTGAAGAGGGGGGGATACATTCTGTTAATATCCCCACCTTTAGAATCCAAAGAGCAGCATGGTAAGAAAGAGATATTTCCAGAAATTAACAGACTGACAGCAAAAGATAAAGTATTAGTAACAAAGTGAAACATGAAAAAGTAAAGAAGCATCTAAAAAGGGCACAAGCCTAGTGTATGATACAAACTCAATTAGCTTATACACCATTCTACACTCAAGTGATGCTGGTTGTTAAAGAGAGTTTTTATTTCATGCCATTTTTCTCTCAACATCACAAATGGCTAAATACATATATTGTTTAGTAAGCTTCTAGCAGTTGCATAGGCTTTATTAGGAGAAGTCAGGTAAATACTTGGTCTTTCCCAGATGAAATACTACTAGATCCTACTGCATATGGTAGAAGAGCATGTTTTCTATAAAATATCTTCAAAGACAATAAAAGTACTCGCTAGACTGACAAAATATAATATAATATATAAAAGCAAAGTATGTTTCCATTTCACCATTATATATTCAAAATATAGAGACTGCGTGTTATACTGCAATAATCTAAAATTGAAAGTGTTTTGTCTACCTGGATGATATCCTGATTTTCTCCTCCAGCTTGGAAGAGCACCGTCTTCATGTCCGTCAAGTGCTCCAGCGCCTCCGTGATAACCGTCTTTACGCCAAACTAGAGAAATGTCTCTTTGAACGCGGCAGTCTTCCCTTCCTAGGGTACTTGGTCTCGGAACAAGGTCTCCAAATGGATCCGGAGAGAAACTCTCTGCCGTCCTGAACTGGCCACGTCCTACCGGGGCTACGGGCCATCCAGCGTTTCCTCGGGTTCGCCAACTATTACCGCCAGTTCATTTCCCACTTCTCCACCATTGTCGCGCCTATTGTGGCACTAACCAAAAAAGGTGCGAATCCGAGGTCCTGGCCTACTCAAGCTGATGAGGCCTTTAACCGCCTCAAGTCCGTCTTTGCCTCTGCGTCCGTCCTATCCAGGCCTGATCCCCTCAAACCGTTCTTCCTGGAAGTCGATGCCTCCTCGGTGGGAGCTGGAGCCGTGCTTCTCCAGAAAGACTCCAAGGGCAAGCACGTCACCTGTGGTTTTTTCTCCAAGACCTTTTCCCCTCCTGAAAAGAACTACTCCATCGGAGACCGGGAATTGCTGGCCATCAAGCTTGCACTTGAGGAGTGGAGGCATCTCCTTGAGGGGTCCACTCACCTCATCACGATTTTCACTGATCACAAAAATCTGTCTTACCTCCAGTCCGCCCAGCGATTGAACCCACGTCAAGCTAGGTGGTCGTTGTTTTTTGCCCGCTTCAACTTCGAGATCCATTTCCGTCCTGCAGACAAGAATGTCAGGGCTGACGCCCTATCGCGTTCCACCGATTCTTCTGAGTCTGAGTCTCCGGTACAACACATTGTACCCCCTGAGTGTCTGATCTCTTCCGCTCCTGCCGCCTTGCTGCAAGTTCCTCCTGGAAAAACCTTTGTCTCTCCACGTCTTCGTCTTCAGACCCTCAAATGGGGTCACTCCTCTCATCTCGCCGGCCATCCTGGAATCAAGAAGTCCTTCCAACTGATTTCCAGGTATTACTGGTGGCCCTCCTTAAAAAAGGATGTGACGGACTTCGTACAGGCCTGTACTATATGTGCTCGAGACAAGACCCCTCATCAGAGACCTGCTGGCCTGCTTCACCCTCTGCCTGTGCCCGAACGACCTTGGGTCCACATAGCTATGGACTTCATCACGGAGACTGCGTGTTATACTGCAATAATCTAAAATTGAAAGTGTTTTGTTTCAATGCATGTGTACATCTACACCACAAGATGGCGATGTTGCAGTTTAATTGCTTAAAAGCTACTTGCAGGTTGCCATTGTGGTATAAAAAGTATGATACTGTTAGAATAACATCTTTTATACCTTTTGATCGCGATGGAGATGGTGGTGAAGAGTTAATAAGTTGTTTCCTCAGAGTGTTTGTGCCTTGAACCCCTGTCCGGCTTAGGCTGTGTCTGTTTGTATTCTGGTCACTGTGGGCTCTCTGATGGACTACACTGGGCTCAGACTTCCGTCTCTTCCTGTAGTCACTTGCAGAGCTTCAAACAAAGAAATAATATTTAACTTTTTATTTGCGGTCTCACTGCAGCATTTTTCCGTCACAATATTTAAGCCGAATGCATGCTTGTGGTATGTTTCATTTTCCTTTCACTACTTTAGGTTTATGCATTGTGAAGATTGGCCTGTATCCAAGGCTCACTCCCAAAAATCAATATGAACCTGAGGAACAATCAGAGCGTGACATTGCAGCTTCCTAGTGCAGACTTCTTGCTGTGGGGAATTAATTCATTATAATAATGGCATAACAGAGCAAGGGCTAGGCCTACACTGATTTCAGCTCACAACTGCCCCAGAATTATCCTCTTTGCTTTTGTTTGTTACTTCGCTGTCAGATATACATTTAACATATTTAATTCCAGAAAGAAAATTTTGATCATTTTTGTTGCACTAGGAATATGGATATATTATGGTTCATTATAGTTTGTATTTGACCTATACACATGCATTTGTGTTTCATGATTCCCAAACTAGCTTTAATATTGGTGCTATTCTGTGTGCTGCAGACATCGAAGATAATATTGTTATAACTTTGTAATATTTATTATTAAAAGAGAAGTTTGGGTTTTTTTGCTTTTTTTAAATCATACTTACCTAGGTGGATGCAGCATCGATGAGATTCTGCATCTGTCCCCTGCCATCTCCAAGGGTGAGAACTGAGCGATTAAACACCGCTGATTGCTGAGTTCTCCCAGCCGCTCTGAGCAGAGAGCAGTTAATGTCAGTCTCTGGCTCTCTGCTCTGCCTCCCCTCGTGCTCACTGGAGCCCTGGGCTGTGAAGGGGCGGAAGCAGCTGTCTCAGGCTCTCAGCAGATCCAGGCTCCTGGGTGGATCCTGACCATATGGTCGCAGTTTTTCCCCATCCAGGACCGGCTTTGTGGCGTCAGCCGATAGCCGGGGGAAGGAATTAACTGAGCTCCTGTGATCCACAGGAGAAGTACAGCCAAACGAGCTTTGGCTGTACTTATCCTTTATAGACAAGTAAAGGCACAAACACAAATACACTGATAAAAAGTCCATAGGAAGTCTATTAGAAATATAATAATGAAAGTCATTACACTAAGGGCTGCCACCACATAGAAATAGAAGCCAGATTCCAGCAGGGTTGAAAAGTAAACAAAGGGAGAGACGCCTCTAAGTGTAGGATTAAAAACTATTTATTTGATTATCCGATTGGCAACACACGTGTACAGAGATGAGGGGCACATCTGTGCAAGAAGGGTCACAAGGGATATCATCAGTGAGAGGTCAGGTATCCTCCGCTCCTGTCTCTGCAAGACACCAGGATCCCCGTGGAACACCGCTGTGAAAAAAGCGAGGCTTGGTGCACATGGAGGACGTCACCGGAGTGCGATGCGTTTCCGAGCATGCATGCTGCGTGTGGTACGGCAGCCGCGCTCCTTTCTGAAGCATGATGCTGCCCAGACACCTGCCCACCAAGCCTCGCTTTGGTCTCCTCCACCGCACGGCCATTTCTCCATCACAGCGCTGTTCCACGAGGATCCTGGTGTCTTGCAGAGACAGGAGCGGAGGATACCTGACCTCTCACCGATGATATGACTCGGGACCTTTCTCACACAGATGTGCCCTTTCTCTCTGTACATGTGTGTTGCCAATCGGATGATCTAATAAATTGTTTTTAATCCTACACTTAGAGGTGCTTCTCCCTTTGTTTACTGTACTTTTCTCTGTGGTTGATGTGGTTTTCAGCCATGTTTTGTGCTGCGTTTTTGATGCTTATTGTTTTTCTCTTTAACAAACTGTGTATAGCTGGTTGTTAAGAAATGGGCTGGCCGCTGCATCCTTCACAACCAGTGAGAAATCAGCTGTCAGCCGGCTCCCCCACTGAAAGCTGAATGTAAAAACAGGGTAAAGACAAGGGCCTCTTCCCCACAACCCTTGCCAGTGAAGATGCAAATTAAGGACTCTGGACGGCCGCACTCCAAGAAAAATTCAAAAGCCTTTATTGGTAAAATATGGAATCACACAAAAATGGGTCACAGCAAAGCAAGAAAATAGCTAATGCATTTCACACTACCCAGAGTGCTTACTGAGCTATGAGTAAGCACTCTGGGTAGTGTGAAATGCATTAGCTATTTTCTTGCTTTGCTGTGACCCATTTTTGTGTGATTCCATATTTTACCAATAAAGGCTTTTGAATTTTTCTTGGAGTGCGGCCGTCCAGAGTCCTTAATTTGCATCTTCATCAGCTTGTGCCGTGCCTGCACCTGGGTTCTCTTACCATAGGAATAGCTGTGGGATTGAGTTTGGGTGGATTATCCTGGAGCGGTGGATCTCTTCATACAACCCTTGCCAGTGGTTGTGGAGGTGTGCAGGCAGGGGGCTTGTTCGAAATCTGGAAGCCCCCTTTAACAAGGGGGCCCCCATATCCCGCCCCACTATGTGAATGAGTATGGGGTATCACTATGAATTCACCAAAAAAAAAAGTGTAAAAAGTGAGTAAAGACACTACATGAGTTTAAAGTGATTGTAAAGCTTCACTTTTTATGGGAGCACCACACCAGAGAAGCCCTTACAAGGGACCCTCTTTCTGGCCCGTAAACTAATAATGCTCTTTTGGAAGTCTGAATCCCCTCCCGCGGTCAAAGAATGGCGCTATCAGCTCCTCCCTGCATCAAATAACCCCCCTAGGAGAAGCGATCTCCTGGAAAGTTACCTTTACGGGCGTGCTCCCGAGTCCAGCATTTGCGTCAATAGATGCAGAATGTAGGACTTAGCCCCGCCCTGTCACTGGATTTGACTGACAGCAGCAGGAGCCAATGGCTGTGCTGCTTTCAATCAAGAGCCGAGAACCTTGGGCAGAGAGGTATAGCATGTGTCTTCAGAAGGATCGAGGGGGGTCTGGTGAGTAAAACGAGGGGGCTAGGGGGTGGGTCACTGTCAAAAGTATTTTCACCTTAATGCATCCTATAAAACACGAGGGTTTACAACCCCTTTAAGTCCCTTATTAAAGAATAAAAAAAATTAAAAACAAACAATGTCACCCTGTGTAGATCCATGGAGGACAATCACGACGCCTGCCATACTGCCAGAACCGAAAAAAAAGCTCTGCTCCTGCTGAAGGCTCCTGCCATCTGCCTGCTCCGCCATGTGACAGTTAATAAATATCTAAGTAGTAGGGCCACCCGGTGATGTCATCTGGTGGCATCATGCCCCTGTGACATCACCAACCGGGGACCGCCGACGTCACAGGCTGTCTCTTAGCTATTTAAGAAATGTCACACGACGGAGCAGGCAGACGGCGAGAGCCTTTGGCGCAAACAAAGCTTTTTCTACTTTTTTGGGGTCCGGCGGTGCAGCGGGCATTGTGATTGATGATGCATCTACACCAGGGGACATTGTTTTGTTTTTTCTTAAAAAAGGAATCAAAAACGTGTGTCTTTACTTACTTTTTAATGTTTTTTGTGAATGGGTAGGAATAACATACTATTTTACATGGTAAAATGGGAGCTTCCAGATTCTGATAAGCTCCCTGCCCCCAGACCTCACAACCACATCCCAGGGTTATGGGTAAGAGGCCCTTTTCTCCATCAACATGGGGACAATGTGCTTTGGGAGGAGGGGGAGCAGAGCTGACAGCTGCTGACTCATCGTTTGGTAAGGACGCAGAGGTCGGTTTCCCGGCGCGCTCCTTAACAACCAGCTATACACAGTGTGTTATGGGGGGGAATGAGAAACGCATGTAAAAATGCAACACTTGCGTTTTTGGTGCGGGTCCATTGAAGTCTATTGCACGCAAAACACAATATGCTGCGGGAAAAAAGTCCCTGGCCCTTTCCAAATTGCACTAAAAAACGCATAGGTGTTCATTTTACCACAGCATATGAACACTGCTCATGTGCATCGAGCCATCTCCCGATTGCATTCGTTTGGATACAGGAATAAGACAGGTGCAACTGGAGCCCATTTTGACATCCACTTCATAAGTCAGAGGTAAAGGATTTGTCAAGAGTGGCCTTTCTCTAACCATAGCAATAGGAAAAGGGAGGATGTAGTGACCAGATCTAAAGTCTTATCTACTGGACTATTTTCATTTGATGTTAAATTATGTACACTTGAGTGGATAATAAGCTAGTCACAGATAACTAAACTTTGATTGGTAATTTTTATCAATTTCGCCAACAGTCATCCAATAATGGGACTGTTCTAATAGATATAAATAGGAAGGATTACTTGTTGCCAAACTTTGTAGAAATGATTAAATCATTACAGGCAGTCCCCAGGTTACAAACAAGATAGGGTCTGTAGGTTTGTTCTTAAGTTGAATCTGTAAGTCGGACCAGGTACATTTTTTTTAAGTGTAGCTCCAGCCAAACAAACTATTTTTAAGCTTTTTGGATATCATAGGGAAGGGTTATCACCCCTGTAACATTTGTTTTGCTGTCTGTGCCTCTGTTCAGAAGATTTCACCTCACTTTTTGTCCCAATGACAATTGGATGGCCTTGGTGATAAAGCATCAGTGGAGACACCTTTTTCCCATAATAACTCTTACAGGAGTGAATTTCCCTTCCTATGGGGAGATTTCCTCTCACTTGCTGTTGTCTCCCTCCGTTTGCAAGTACGAGTCGCTTGTAAGTCGGATGTTTGTAACTAGGAGACCGCCTATATATAGTTTCATAAATTAGGTCTAAATCAGGTGACTTAAATCTTATATAAGCTTTACCGTGTAAAAAGTCATTTTTAAAAACTGTGTTTAATCTTTATCATTAGAGAAGAATTTCAGGTATTGATATTTTTACATAGGTACATTGTTCCAGCTTGGACCAATGCAACTATGTATATACCATACCATGGGATCCCCATGGAAGCTGGAGATCACTGTACTAGGCACCACTGTTACAGCGATTTCCACTAGTTTCCATGTCTGGTGCCGAGAGGCATTGTGAAAACAGGTCACCCGCTTGGCATGGGCAGCATTCAGAGATCTCCTTGCATTTTCTCAATGAATGCAAAGCAATTTTTGATTGGAGGAGGTAGATATGCAGAGAGGTGATATCATGCTCTTCACCTCATTCAATCGGAATGTTTTGCATTCAATGAGAAAATGCAAAGCATTCTCTGGATGATGCCTGTTCCGAGCGGGCAACCTCCTGTGTTCACAATGCAGCAGGGTGGCCTCTCGGCACCGGACCCAGAAGCTAGTGAAAATCACTGTAGTGAGCTGGACCAATGTACCCATTTAAAAATGTCCATACATAGAATTTTTATTTAAAGCCTATTCCAGGATTTTGTTTTACAAGCTGCATGGTCTACCAGTATCACTATCAGGCAGTCAGCCCTGAGCAACAGTATGCAGCTGACACTGTGGCAAGTTCATGAATATAGGTTGGAAGTGATCAGCAGCACTGAGATGGAAAGAAAGATACAAAAAAAGTGAAAAACATATTTTATAAAATAAAAGGAACTTGTACCATAATACTGAATGTCAGCCATTTAGGGTTCAGGTCTACCTTGGACTCTAAGCTTCTTTCTTTATTTTTTTGCCCTTATCCAATGCTCAAGTGCAACATTCCCATACATTGAATAGGGGGCACAATATGTTTACCTTGAAGGCCTTTCCATGCCTTTGTCTATGGAGGGTTGGTATAAAGATGTCTACAAGACAAAAAAAAAAGAAAGAATTATATTAAACACAAAGGCTTCTGAGAACACGGGTTGTTGTATTTTTTAAGCAATAAATGTTTTGCAAGCTTCTAAGTGTTGAAGAAATGTAATAAACATTAACAAACAGATTCATTAAATAATTATTATTTTTAAGTACGGTCCCCTCTGGTACAAGAAGGATATTGATTGATTGTTCTTTTTCTAAATCATTGGCATCTCAAAAAAACACATGCAGTACACCTCTGCAATTCATGAGCATTTTCCCATATTTTATCCCTGTAAAGACTCTGCAAAAGTACAAAAAATACCTTTATGCCGCATACACACGATCGGAAATTCGGCCAGCAAAAGACAGATGAGAGCTTTTGGTCGGAAAATGCGACCATGTGTATGCTCCATCAGACTTTTGCTGGCCAAATTCCCACCAGCAAAAGATTGAGTGGCTCGTCATATTGTTGTATGTCACCGCGTTCTTGACGGTCGAAAGTTCAGCAAACTTTTGTGTGACCGTGTGTATGCAAGACAAGCTTGAGCGGAATTCCATCTGAAAAACCAAGATTTCCAAGATTTTTCGGACGGAAATTCCGCTTGTGTGTAGGCGGCATTAGATTCTGGCAGAAATGCACTCAGCTCACAATTTCTCATTGTTAAATTACCACAAATTGCCTTTTCCGGACTGAAAATTAAAGACGTGTGAGCCCTGCTCAGTTTATTTGGCTAAACTGCAAAAACCTTCTTTCTACTCATCTCCAGAACACTGGAAGGAGAGATGTTCTGCAGTTCCATAACATGGGCTAGGCAGAGCTGATCTGACTGCTTGAAAGAAGATGGCAGAGTGCACAGAACAGCTCTATATTTCTGGCAGGATCAACAGGTTTGATTTTTTACACTATTAAAACAGTTAACAAAAGGAAAGCACAAGGGAGAAGTTTATTGCTAGGGTTTACATACACATTTCATCTACCAAAATGGTTGCTATTGTAGATACAAGGTACACATTTCATTCTCCAATTTACCCCTTTATCATCACTCCAAATTATAGATTATTTCGATGACCAGCCTTCAGAGCGTTTGCACCAGATCCTAAACTTCTATTGATACCATTAAAAATGAACAGTGCTAACTATCAATGTTCAATGTCTACATCAATCTATAAAAATATATATAGTTTGTCTTATATTTCACCATAAAAATGTAATGTTATAATTAATCAACAGGAGTGGAGAGCACATTCGTGAGTTTCCTTCCACTCTATACACCAGTGTTTCAACCTCTCACTATTTTTATACCCTGATCATTTGAAGCCGAGTCTCTACTGCGCCCTGCTGTGGAATGTCTCAATGCAATTAATTATATCTTTAAAGCGGTAGTAAACTATGAAATTTTGTTCCTAAATTTCAGATAATTCAATGTAATTAGTTATTGTGAATCATTGTGCCAAAGCATATATAACGTTTCTTACTTGAATAAACATTGTTTTTCTAAAAGCTTCTTCTTGGTTGTAGCCGCCGCCATATTGACTCCTGTCTTCCGCATTCCAACACCATTATAACTTCCGCCCTTACTCCCTCTCGATGGCCATAATCTCGCGCTTGCACAGTACTTATCAATCCAAGGCTCGTTTGCGTTGTGGGGCTATCATGACAACCGCGTTCTTCCAATCTGAGCCTGCTGCTGTCGGGCTCTCTCCTGTGTTGCGCTCACCACCTTGTCAACCCCTGTGACGTAACAAGTCACATGAGGTTTAAAGCTCAGCTTGTCAATGGGAATCTAGTCTCGCGGGATGTCAGGGCTGACGCCAGGCAAAAGAAATGGCGTAGCCCGGCACGTAAACACAATTTTTCCGGCATGAAGAACTTGCCGTAAAAATGGGACAAAACGCGCATGTGCCAATGACATCATTAATCAAACCAAGACCGATTGCACTGAAAGGAAGGAGGTGGGAAGCGATCCACACAGAGCAACTAGTTCAGTAGTTTAGAATTAATAATATGGGGGAAACTTAACAATGGGTTTACTACCGCTTTCAGCGAAATATGGTTCAACTAGAGAAACAAGGATGTATAATGTTTGGATATTGTGGATATAAATTCTTTTTTCAACATTTGATCTCTTAGGCTGGGCATACATTATACAATTTTCCTTTAGATTTACCAAAACCATATAATATGAGGTCAAACCTAAACACTAACTATGTAGAGAAAGGAAACCACCGCTCCAGGACAGCCCTCCAGGGCAAATGCTCGTCTTCCTATTCAAGGAGCCCCAGGTGCTGGCTGATACACACACAATAAGCAGGCAATGGCAGGAAAAACTCTGGATGGCCGCACACCGGGAAAAAGTTAAAATCCTGTGTTTTATTTAAAAACGAAGGTCACATCACATCAAATAATCCACAGCAAAAGAAAGGGGTACAGAAAGCTGACGCGTTTCGCACTAGAATCAGTGCTTACTCATAGCTATAGCTACTTTAACTATGTAGTTTAAGGGCCTGCCTGATTGCATACAAATTGAAAAGGTAAATCTAAATGAAATTGAATAAAGAAATTGTATAATGTATGGCCAGCTTTAGAGAGGAGCCCACAACTTCCTCACAATGCAGGATAATTAACCTGTGAAACTCATTGAAGAACAATGATACCCTCCCCCAGTAGCCATTATAAAAGCCCTTTAACACTGCCAGCTGGCCGCGTTAGCGGTAAAGTGCTGCTAGTTTTAGCAACGCTTTTCGGCAGCTAGTGAGGCACTTTTAACCCCCGCTAGCGGCCAAAGAAATGGTTAAATGTGCCCGAAAAGCACCGCTGCTGGAGCGCTTTGCAGGCGCTTCAGCGGCAGTGGCCATCGATTTCAATGGGCAGGGGCGGTGGAGGAGCGGTGTATATACTGCTCCTAAATCGCTCCAAAGATGCTGCTTGCAGGACTTTTTCTAATGCCCTGCAAGCGCACCGCTCCAGTGTGAAAGCACTTGGGCTTCCACACAGGCTGTGGGGGAGGCATTTTTCACCATACTCAGGAGGAGCAGCAGAATGTATTTTGGGGTGTACTTGAAAGTATGCCTGTGCCGTGCGTGAGAAATAACTTGTTAATATGGCAATTTTATGAAAAAAGAAATGTATTTCATTTATTCATGTTCCAAATAATTGTGGAAAAAATTACAACTTCAAAAAACCCATCATGCCTCTTAAGAAAAATACCTTGGACTGTCTATTTTCCAAAAAGGGGTCATTTGGGTGGTATTTGTACTGTCCTAAAATGGTAGGGCCTCAACAAATGAGATAGGCCGCCAGTGCATCAGGACTGATCAATTTTCAATGATTGGTACCATAGCTTGTAGACTCTATAGACCAAATAATATACACTGATTCGGGTTACTTGTATCAAAGAAATGCAGCAGTATAAATTTTGGTCAAAATTTAAAGAAAAATTACTTATTTGCAAAATTTTATAACAGAAACCAAATTTTCATTGTTTTTTCATTTATAACGCAAAACATAACAAACCCAGTGGTGACTGAATACTGCCAAAAGAAAGCTCTATTTGTGTGAACAAAAATTATACAAAAATCATATGCGTACTGTACGCATATGAAATTGCATAGTTGCATAATAATTTGCACTGACAATGGGCAGGATTGCTTTCTAATTACTGATGGATTTCAGCTGGTGTCTTGGCTTTCCATGCATCTCCCTTTTGTGTTCAATACTTTTTACCCTGTGCCACTCCATTTTATTACACATAACTTAATTTCTGAACTTATTTGTTTTGGTTTCTTTCTAAGTATGGATTGCATGGGTTATTACCGACATGTGGGGAAAATGTAATGTCAATAGCATCTTTAGAAATATATTTACCTAGAAAAATGGTGACGTGTTCAATACTTATCTTACCTGCTGTGTATATTATATATATATATATATATATATATATATATATATATATATATATATATATATATATATAATCTATTTCAGACAAAGCAGTATTATGCCCTGTACACACGGTCGGACATTCCGACCACAAAATCCGTCAGATTTTTTCCGACGGATTTTGTCCGAAACTTGTGTTGCATACACATGGTTCGACAAAGTTGTCGGAAAATCCAATCATTCCGAACGAGGTGACGTACAAAACGTACGACGGGACTACATAGAGTACAGTAGCCAATAGCTTTCGTCCCCAAATTTATTCTGAGCATGCGTGGCACTTTGTGCGTCGGAATTCTATACACACGATCGGAAAAAGTCCGATCAGATTTTGTTGTCGGAAAATTTAAGGTTCTTCTCTCAAAAGTCCGCTAGAGCCCACACACGATCGGATTTTCCGACAACATAATCCGATCGGACTTTTCCTGTCGGAATTTCCGACCGTGTGTACGGGGCATTAGTATTTTAATGTTTTTTTTTTTTATCGTGTTATATTGTACACTCTTGCCAGTTAAGATTGCCAAGTTCTGTCATCAAGGGTTTCTCACAAAGCACAACCCTCATTACATGCCACACTATAAATCCAAAGGTACGTTTCTCTTACAGTAAGACACAGGCTAAATCAGGGCATTTCATTGTTTATATTCGGATCTATCACCCGCTACAGCTATAGAAATGTATCTAGCTTTATACTTATTAGGTGATCATGCTGCATGGCCAGGCCAATATTCAATCAGTGAACTGGTAATATTACCCAGCAACTGTTCAGTCTGAACAAATAGGCCATTTTGGACTTAGTTCAAACTGCTGACAGCGAGTGGAAATGCTGTCGCCAGTCATTGCACTTGGTCTGAAAAATAGACTTGAAATGTCTTGAAAGAGAATCTATGCAATAGACTTTATCCTTTAAATTATATTTTCCTGTTTCACTTAATAGCCACACTCCCAGTATAAGTTTATCATTTACAGTATAGAAAAGTGAAATCCTTGTGGAAAATGCTCCTTGCTATGAGATGTTAATTAGCCACTTCTCTACTGCAGCAATGTTTTCATTTTTGCCACACATGTTAAAATCTACATTTGTTTGCTAGAAAATTACTTGAAGTGGTATTAAACCCAAAGGCAAAAATGGATTATATTGCAGTTTACCAATTCTTATGCCCCATACACACGGTCGGATTTTCCGTTGTCGGAAATTCCGACCGTGTGTAGGCTCCATCTGACTTTTTCCGTCGGATTTTCCGACGGACAAAGTTTTATCTCCTGCTCTCAAATTTTCCGACAACAAAGTCCGATCAGACTTTTTCCGATGGTGTGTAGCGAATTCCGACGGACAAAGTGCTACGCATGCTCAGATCATATTACAAGACCAAAGCTATTGGCTACTAGCCTCTACGTAGTGCCGTCGTACGCAACGAACGTCACCACGTTCATAATGATCGGATTTTCCGACAACTTTGTCCGACCGTGTGTATGCAACACCAGTGTCGGACAAAATCCGTCGGAAAAAAATCCGACGGATTTTGTGGTCGGATTTTCCGACCGTGTGTATGGGGCATTAGACATGGTGGCTGGATTAAATTACCTTTTTAGACTTCCTTTGCTTTATTTTTATGTAGTGATCTGGCCAGTAAAGCCTGGTACACACGGGCCAGATGTCGGGCGGCATCAGCAGGTTCAGTGGAAACCGCCCGACATTTGGCCCGTGTGTACTGGAGTCGGGCCGGCTTCTGTTGAAGGAGCATGACCGAAGAATGTCTGAGAGCTCTGAATGGAGCGTCCCCCTATCAGAACACAATAGAACAGCAGGGGAGACTGCTGTACTAACATCGGATAGTTAGTCCTCCTGAGTTGTCAGTTATTTTTCGTTCAGCCCTGCTGGGTTGAACGGGAAAAAAACTACTACTGTGTACTAGGCTTAAGTCTGTTGTTTTTCTGGTACAATAAATGTTTATTAAAGATTAAAAAAAGTACTTAACAAAAGGAAACCCACACAGGGGGCTGCTAATGGTTATACATAGACTGACAAAAAAAGTGGGTTTGTGTACAACTGAACAATAAACATTTCAGAGATTTGAGTACTCGTGGCACAAGCCGTAGGCTTAAAATACTCACTGAGCCAAGTCTGTTGTTTTTAAATCAAACACTGTCCTGCAGATGTAGCGGTTAGAGGGTTGAAACAAACCATTTAACACTGCCAGGGGTGCTTAGAATAACCAGCTTTTATTTGTGTAAAATCCAAAAAGGTACAAAACTGTTTGCTGTAACCACTTATAAAGTGTAAGGCCCCTTTCACACTAAAATCGTGATTTTACCACGATTTGCGCACAATTCGCGGCAGCGGTTTTGCCGCGATTTCAAGGAATGCCTGTGTAAGTGGCATCAAAATCGGGCCAAAGTAGTGCAGGGACTACTTTGAAGTCGGAACGACTTGAAGTCGTACTAATATGAATGGCTGTCATTGGAAATCATGGGGAACGACTTGTCATGCTACTTTGCAGTCCCAAATCGTGGGACAAGTCGTATAAGTGTGAAAGGGGCCTAAGCTAGAGTTTGCCTTCAATTTGTTTGTGTCTCTGAAGGCTGCCCATTACTCAGCAGGCTGATAAAAAATAAAATAAAAAAATGGATAGATTACCCCATCCACACAAGCAAGGTGGATGAAGAAATCCTCCCCGCTGTTTTATTGTATCCTGATAGCAGGGACTCATTTTCCAATATTTCTTTTAGCCAGAAATTGATTATTAAATAGATGGATCGGGATTTGACCAGTTCAGCAAGATTTCAATCCATCTATGGCCATCTTTAATCTGCTAGTACATCTAACACTTCTCTTCTCCAGATTAACGATGCTGCTGTCCAAAAGGTATCTCTGTTGCTCCTTCATCCAGAGTGGAGGCAATCTAAGGCTGGATTCACACTATAGAACGCAGCAGCTCACAGCAGGAGTCCGATGCGTCTCCATTCACTGTATCAGGACCGATTTCAGCCCACAGGACTGTGCAATTCACACCTGAGCCGCTGCAGAGATGTGTAAACCGGCTCCAGGGGCAGCCCATCCATTAGGGGCGCCGCCCCCCCCTGTCCTCTCCACCCCCTATATGCAATGGATAGATTCATGCATATCAATAAACTATCCGCTTCTGCCGCGGCCGCCATCTATTCATGTGTACGGCGCCTTTTCGAATCACCGGCCACATTAATTAGAAATTAGATTGGGCAGGTTTTTTTTTAAGCACCTGATTAGAGCCATAGGCTCTAATAGGCTTCAAAATAGGGTGGACAATAGGGTGCATCTGAAGCCCACCCAGGTGTGTTGCAAGAGCGAATGAAAATTTGCTGTTGCAACACTGATCCTCCTCCCGGCCAATCGGGATGCAGGTATGTTTCCCGAGTGGCCAAAACATCAAGCGAACCTATTGGATGCCTAGTGCCGGGAGGAGGAGAGAGGAGACACCACGGAAGCTGCTCCTCTTCCGGGAGGAGGAGAAAGGACACCGGAGCAGCTTTCCCCAAGCCTGCCACGCTCTCACCGCCTGCATCCAAGGTAAGGACAGCGGGTGGTGGTGGGGGATGTGTTAGTAAAATCGCCTATATACGCTTTATAAAATCTGTTTAGAGTTATGATGGCCCTAAAATTTTTACTCACATTGACGTTGGCTCTATGCACATTTGCGTTTATTTACCTTTATTGCCATCACAAGCCCCATACATGATAGCATTGGCAGGTGACAGGTTCTCTTTAACCACTTTCAGACCGGACCAATTTGCAGCCAAAGGACCAGGCCCCTTTTTGCGATTCGGCACTGCGTCGCTTTAACTGACAATTGCGCGGTCGTGCGACGTGGCTCCCAAACAAAATTGACGTCCTTTTTTTTCCCACAAATAGAGCTTTCTTTTGGTGGTATTTGATCGCCCCTGCGGTTTTTATTTTTTGCGCTATAAACAAAAATAGAGCGACAATTTTGAAAAAAATGCATTATTTTTTATTTTTTGCTATAATAAATATCCCCCAAAAATATATAAAAAAAAATTTTTTTTCCTCAGTTTAGGCCGATACGTATTCTTCTACATATTTTTGGTAAAAAAAATCGCAATAAGCGATTATTGATCGGTTTGCGCAGAAGTTATAGCGTTTACAAGATAGGGGATAGTTTTATAGCATTTTTATTAATAATTTTTTTTTTATTATTAATGGCGGAGATCTGCGATTTTTTTTGTGACTGCGACATTATGGCGGACACATCGGACATTTTTGACACATTTTTGGGACCATTGTCATTTTTACAGCAATTAATGCATTTAAATGCATTGATTTCTGTATAAATGACACTGGCAGTTTAGGAGTTAACCACAAGGTGGCAGTGTAGGGGTTAAGTAGGCCTAGGGGTGTTTTTTTTACTGTGGGGGGGCGTGGCTGTCAGCTAGTGAATGCTGATCTCTGCTCCAATCACAGGGAGCAGAGATCGGCGTCACTAGTTGCTAGGCAGAACGGGGAGATGCTGTTTATCTCGGCATCTCCCCGTTTAGCCGCTCCGTGAGACGATCGCGGGAGTCCCCGCGGCGATCGAGTCCGCGGGGACCGCGGCCGGACTCACGGGGGTCCCGACCGGCGCGGGAGCGCGCCGCTCCCGGCGCGCTCCCGATGGCACGGACAGGCTAAAGGAGGGACGTATATATACGCCCTCCTGCCTGTACGTGCCATTCTGTCGACGTATATCGTCGTGCGCCGGTCGGCAAGTGGTTAAGGGGGCAATAAGGCAATATCCGCTTCCCGACTGGCGCACGGCGATGTATGTCGACATAATGGCACGGACAGGCATAAGGGCGTACAGGTACGTCCCTCTTAAGATGCCGCCGTGCCATCGAGTTGGAACCCCCTTGAGTCCGGTCGTGGGTCCCGCGGACTCGATCGCCGTGGGGATACCCGCGATCGTCTCACGGGATGGCTGAATGGGGAGACGGGGAAATAAACAGCATCTCCCCGTTCTGCCTAGCAACTAGTGACACAGATCTCTGCTCCCTGTGATTGGAGCAGAGATCCGTGTTCACTAGCTCACAGCCACGCCCCCCTATACTGCCACCTAGTGGTTAACCCCTTCACTGCCAGTGTCATTTACACAGGAATCAGTGCATTTAAATACCACTGAAAAAAGTTTTTTTATTTATTTTTTTGGGGATATTTATTATAGCAAAAAGTAAAAAATTGTGTGTTTTTTTTTTTTAAAAAATTGGCGCTCTTGTTTGTTTATAGCGCAAAAAATAAAAACCGCAGGGGCGATCAAATACCATCAAAATAAAGCTCTATTTGTGGGAAAAAAAGGACGTCAATTTTGTTTGGGAGCCACGTCGCATGACCGCGCAATTGTCAGTTAAAGCGACGCAGTGCCGAATCGCAAAAAGTGGTCTGGTCTTAAGCCAGCAAAATGGTCCGGTCTGAAAGTGGATATGCTTTAAGATAAAAAAAACCTTCTGCCTTTACAACTCCTTTAATTCCTAGTCCAGCTGTTTTCTTCTCAGAAACAGATTCCTTTATTTTTTTTAAGAATATTACAAGTCTATGGTGCCTGCTCCCCTCTCATCTCTATGTTGCCATCATTTACCTTACTTGTTTTCATGAAGTATATTTTTCACTTCACCCCATTAACATTTACTACTATTAGAGTTTAGGATACTCCAGGATTTATGTATTCTTAACAAGTTGTAAATACGTCTTCAAGCAAGCTCTCACTGACCAGGGCAACTATAGGCACCGTGGAGCAATTAATCCTCAAACTTGACAACCCAAGGAAAGCAGTTGTTTTCTCAACTCATCCTGCTCCTTCCTACTAGAGCATCTGCTCTGTGTTTACAATAACGTTTTGAAGGCTGGAAGGCTGCCAAATGACTGATGGAAGGAAGAGCTGGGTGAGCCTCTTTGCAGATTGCAAAGAGAGACTACTTTTGTGCTTCTGCTGTGTATTTTGTAATCTAATTGTTCAGCAACACCAGCAGCAATAGAACTAAGAGTTTTCTTTTAAGAGTCAGCGCCTCCAAAGCGGCTGAAAAGTTCTTTGGAAGCGCTGCAACACGGGCGCTTTTAACCCTTTTTTCGGCCACTAGCGGGGGGTTAAAAGCGCCCCGCTAGTGGCTGAAAAGCGCTGCTAAAATGACGGTAAAGCGCCGCTAAAACGGCGCTTTACCGCTGGCGGACCCCGCCCCAGTGAAAGGGGTCTTACTGTTAAGAATATGTAAATACATGTACATAGCCTGGTTCATCCCACTAATAGTAGGAAACTTCCATGGCATGAATGATATACAGGGGTAAGTTAACTCAGTAGTGATTTACAGTTTGATAAGTATATTAAAGGCCAAACGTTGTTTTAGTTTTCGAGAGAGTGGAGATGAATTAGAACATCTATTAGGTTTTTATTGCTGTGTGTGCCCCCATTTGGGAAGATTCACCCTCTTTATTTGTTTACCATTATCATTGAAAGTGAAAGTAAAAGAAAATCACAATTCTTGAGTAGTCCCCTGAAAAGTAATAAAGTGGAAATGTTAAAAATGGGGACACTACTTTTGGTGATTCCCTTAATTTGCAGGTATTTCCTCTCATTTCCAGTTTTGGCTATGAAGCAGGAAGTAAATCTCCCCCATGGGACACAGATAGCAACAAAAACCTGACAAATTATAACCCTCACTTACGCTATCCAAAATGTAAAAAACAAAAAGCTTTGGCCTATAGTTTTACTTTAAGACACTTGACGGCCCATAGCCTGCCTACAGGTTCACTTTGACATTCTGCTGTTATTGTTGCACATCTATGCTTCTTGATTAGAGGCAATATCTTCCTACGCTAAGAAAATATTTTTCAACAGACGCAAGGATGTACAGCAGCCAACACATTTTACCTTCTGCACGCAGACCATGCAAACAAGGAATAAGATTTAATTTACCTCAGTAGACACACGAGGGGGGTTCTCTTGCATATAATCCAATAGTTTTTTAGGAGGCTGGTGGCAGACATAGAACAAAAACGCAGAGGTGAAATGGATAATCATGATAGTAGACAGTTATCAATGTAATAGGGAATGGTGATGGAGTTATTTTGTCTAGAAAACGGACTTCAAAAGTGAAGAAAACAAACTAGTGAAGTAAGAAAAAGCCAATAGAGAGGTTAGTAAGCAGCTGTAAAACGGCTCCATGCAAAACACACAAAACAATAAGCACACAGCTACACACCAAATCTACAAAAGTATTTTCCACTGAACTGGTCTAATGGCTTCAAGTAAAGAAAGCACACAAACAACTCACACACAAGAAAGACATGCTGGTCCAGCACACAAAAAACACCCTATTGTGCACCATTTGTTCCTGTGCATCCCAATAGTATAAAATAATGAACTGAATAATTTCTCATTAGATGTTGTGTTTATCTTTGGAAGACATGCATAATTTATGTTACGATGTAGTATTACCACAATAGGCATTGTGGCTCTTTAGGGTTGGAGATCTCCCTGGACTGACTTGATCAGTCACTGTTTGTAGGTAGGTAAAAATGTGGGTGGGTAGAAAGTAGAAAGAGTTCCCTTCCAAATGTTTGTGCCCAACTTGACAGGAGGTGGTAGTGAGCCCTATCGGAGCCTGGGTGGCTGCCTCATGGTCCGGCCTTATGGTCGATTCCGCATGTAGCCCTGGAAAATTGATAGAAGGGAGCACGCGGTATCCAGTGTATAGAATTTTAAAGCCTTTTATTGTAGGTAGCAACAAGTAAAACTCAAGCCAACGCGTTTCAGGGGGACAGTGACTCCCCCTCCTTCAGGGCTGCTGCTGCTGCATGCTAATGTTTGGGGGAAGGATCCCAATCAGGTGTGCCAGCGGCACAAGGATCAGACAGATGGATGTCGGCTGTGGGTCCGGCACCCAGACACCCAACCATCTGATCCTTGTGCGACAGGATTGATTATATGTGTTGTTACCTTCAATAAACAGCTTCAAACTCATTTACACTGGATGCTGGGCACTACTTTCTATATACTTTCCAACATAATAGTCATTGGTAAGGGGAGCATACCTATCAGTGGGGGGGTTATCTGTAGTTTAATTTTCCTGGATAGCACTGTAGCAGAGCTGTAATCTATGGAGTTGCTGTAAGCAGTGGCCCCATTTTCAATGTACAGTTGTGCTCATAAGTTTTACATATATTGGCAGAATTTATGATTTCTTGGCCATTTTTCAGAGAGCGTGAATGATAACGCAAAAACTTTTCTTTCACTCATGGTTAGTGTTTGGCTGAAGCCATTTATTATAATTCAACTGTGTTTACTGTTTTTAAATCATAATCACAACAGAAACTACCCAAATGACCCTGACCAAAAGTTTACATACCCCAGTTCTTAATACCGTGTATTGCTCCCTTTAACATCAATGACAGCTTGAAGTCTTTTGTGGTATTTGTGGATGAGGCTTTTTATCTTTTCAGATGGTAAAGCTCCCCAGTCCTCTTGGGAAAAAGCCTCCAGTTCCTGTAAATTCTTTGGGCTGTCTTGCATGAACTGCATGTTTGAGATCTCCCCAGAGTGGCTCAATGATATTGAGGTCAGGAGACTGAGATGGCCACTCCAGAATCGTCACTTTATTCTGCTGTAGCCAATGACAGGTCGACTTGGCCTTGTGTTTTGGATCATTGTCATATTGGACTGTCCAAGAATGTCCCATGCGCAGCTTCCTGGCTGATGAATGCAAATGTTCCTCCAGTTTTTTTTTGATAACATACAGCATTTATCTTGCCTGCAATTTTGACCACATTTCCTGTGCCTTTGTAGCTCACACATGCCCAAAACACCAGGGTTCCACCTCTGTGTTTCACAGTAGGAATGGTTTACCTTTCATCATAGGCCTTGTTGACTCCTCTCCAAATGTAGTGTTTGTGGTTGTGGCCAAAAAGCTAAATTTTGGTCTCATCACTCCAAATTACTTTGTGCCAGAAGGTTTAAGGCTTGTCTCTGTGCTGTTTGGCATATTGTATGGAGGGTACTTTGTGGCATTTGCATAGTAATGGCTTTCTTCTGGCGACTCTACCATGCAGCCCATCTTTCTTCAAGTGCCTCCTTATTGTGCGTCTTGAAACAGCCACACCACATGTTTTCAGAGTGTCCTGTTTTTCACCTGAAGTTATTTGTGGGTTCTTTGCATCCCGAACAATCTTCCTGGCAGTTGTGGCTGAAATTTTAGTTGGTCTACCTAACCGTGGTTTGGTTTCAACAGAACCCCTCATTTTCTACTTCTTGATTAGAGTTTGAACACTGCTGATTGGCATGCTCAATTCCTTGGATATCTTTTTATATCCCTTTCCTGTTTTATACAGTTCAACTACCTTTTCCTGCAGATCCTTTGACAATTCTTTTGCTTTCCCCATGACTCAGAATCCAGAAACGTCAGTGCAGCACTGGATGAAAGATGCAAGGGTCTGTCAGGAGTCCAGAAACTCATTTACCTTTTTTTACACACACTAATTACAAGCAAACAGATCACAGGTGAGGATGATTACCTTTAATAGAACATTAAAACCCCTTTGTGTCAACTTGTGTGCATGTTATCAGGCCAAAATCACCAGGGTATGTCAACTTTTGATCAGAGTTATTTGGGTAGTTTCTGTTGTGATTATAAATATAAAAAGAGTAAATACAGTTGATTTGATAATAAATTGCTTCGGCCAAACACTAACCATGAGTGAAAAATCGTTTTTGGTGTTATTCATATTCTCTGAAAAATGTCCAAGAAATCATAAATTCTGCCAGGGTATGTAAACTTATGAGGACAACTGTATATATGAAAGGCACTCTAACAGTGTCTGAATATAAACGATGCTCTCTTTTTCAGACAGGAAATCTCTACAGTAGCTGACTGCAAATATCAGCAAAATCTCCAACATTCAGATCAAGACATTCAATCTACATTTTCTCAAATATATTTTGAGAATCTACTGACACATGTGGATGTGTTTCAGCTTTGTAAATATAGAAAAGAACTTCACTACCTCTGTATAACGTGTCACCGATTCTTTAATAAAGTAAATTTGGAATAAACCAGAGCAATGCAACGTGAGGTGAAAGTCCAAAAGCAGAGATTACCTTCACCGAAAATCACACAGCAAATTGATCAGTAGATCCAGATTAATAAACAGAATGAATGACAGGAATTTCTGACAGGTATACCCAAATTACTAATGTACACCTGTCTATGGTTAGATTTTTAATATATGTTGTTAGAAAACACCACCATAATTCAAATGTTGTTAATCATTTTATAGAATATTCTACAATGGTGCTCTAGTTCATACATAAGGGCAGTGAATACTTATTTCCTTGGTGTTTTCCAGCACATAATTTACTCTTCCCGAGTGAATACATCTTTAGGTTATGCTTATTTAAAAATGCTCAGTGGCAGTTCTGTACAGGAGTACATGATTCAATAAGATAACATAAATGATTACTATAAGAACCAAGACGTGCTTGTAGGGCAGCCAAACTCTGCCTATCTGGCTGGGGAATGGTCCATTGGAACCAAGGCCCAGAACTAAAAATAACGTTCTGCAACGTATATGTATTTAGAATATGATTACTAGAGAAATGGACAAGAAATATCAATGAATTAATGAGATGAGAGCAGAATTTGCACTTTGTTATGGACAATGCAGGTCTGAGTGAAACAAACACCCAAAATTCTTGGGCTTGTGCCTGTAACAGGGAACTCTGCACTGCTGAATCTTGCCGTTCCTCTCACATTTTCTCACATCTAAAGCTAGCAAATACGTTTTCTTTTCCCACGTGGTATGCCTAATCACACAGACAACCAAAACAGAATGGGAAGGTGTGTTCAATGAGACTTCACAGAACTTCTATAGGAGAATCTGGTCACAAACACACACACACACACACACACACACACACAGTAATGCCCCATACACACGGTCGGATTTTCCGACGGAAAATGTCCTATCGGACAATGTTGTCGGAAATTCCGACCATGTGTAGGCTCCATCGGACTTTTTCCGTCGGATTTTTCGACGGACAAAGTTTTATCTCCTGCTCTCAAATTTTCCGACAACAAAGTCCTATCGGACTTTTTCCGATCGTGTGTAGCGAATTCCGACGGACAAAGTGCCACGCATGCTCAGATCACATTACAAGACCCAAGCTATTGGCTACTAGCCTCTACGTAGTCCCGTCGTAGGCAACAAACGTCACCACGTTCAGAATGATCGGATTTTCCGACAACTTTGTCCGACCGTGTGTATGCAACACCAGTGTCGGACAAAATCCGTCGGATTTTGTGGTCGGATTTTCCGTGTGTATGGGGCATAAGTGCTTTCTAACACCGGCTAATGTGTTTTTTAAAATATCGTAGAGAGCTGTACTCCAACCCTTCAGCTACAGCCCTGTCACTGAAGGAGTTTCCATGAAAAAACTAAAATCCTCTGCTTATTCTAGCTTTTACGTTTCATCGAAAAGCTACATTTATTTCACTTAGAGCACATGCCTCCAAACTCCTTCTCAGTGCCCTGGGCTTCAAATTTTGTATGTAGTATTTTGTTCAGCTGCCAATTCTTTGATTCACTCCTATCCACCCTAGGTCCTTCTGTGATGTGGGGGGTAGACTCACTGATATAGTTACTCCAAGTTGCAACTGCCCAGCACTTTGCACCACTATAATCAGCCTTATACTTGTCTCACTAAAAGGTGACAGTGATGTAGGAACACACAGCTTGTTTCAACCTCAAAACGGGATGCACCCACCCAATCACACATCTACAGAAGCTCTATTCAAGTTTTAGGCAAGTTACTCAGGACACAAAAAACAAAATATAAAAGAACAGCGCTAATTCATCAATATATAAACATTATTGCATCACTAATACATAATTATGTGCATATATTAACAATATAATTCCTGATAGAAAAGTACACAGACCAAAAAGAAATAATGTTTTTGTGTAGTAGTAGGTTAACCACCAACACACGTGCGGGAAAAAAACATACTCACCAGATACTAGATCATAAAAAAACTGGTGTGGAGATCAGATCCTTAGAAGGATAGGTGACATCAAAGAGGAATGATCTTTTAACTTAATAGCATCGACTAGTATAACTCTGGATTCATAGGAAGGCAGAAGCTCAAAAAGAAACAAAGTTCAGCACATAGAGAAATATAGCCTGTGCAAACTTGAAATAAACAGGTAGATAGTGCACTTACATTCGTTGGTGCTATAGGCTAGCACCAGCATATACAGCCAAACAGTGGGGATACACGCAGTTCCTGAGACTCTTATGCCCCGTACACAGGGTCGGATATTCCGATGGAAAAAGTCAGATCGGATTATGTTGTCGGAAAATCCGATTATGTGTGGGCTCTAGTGGACTTTTTCCGTCGGAATTTCCAACGGAAAAATTTTGAGATCAGGATCTCAAATTTTCCGACAACAAAATCCGATCTGACTTTTTCTGATCGTGTGTAGAGAATTCCGACGGACAAAGTGCCACGCATGCTCAGATCAAATAAGGAAACCAAAGACCTACGCAACGAACGTCACCACGTTCGGAACGATCGGATTTTCCGACAACTTTGTCCGACCATGTGTATGCAACACCAGTTTCGGACAAAATCTGTTGGAAAAAAACGGACAGATTTTGTGGTCGGAATTCCCGACCGTGTGAACGGGGGCTTAGAATGCGTTCCAACACACCAGAGACTGGACCAGGCATACCCGTCAGTGACGTCAGTGCGGGCGAGCGCACAGCCTCAATGAATTTTGTGTTTCCACGTCTTCAGGAAGCATACCCGTTTCTTTTTGAACTTCTGCCTTCCCATGAATCCAGACTTATACCAGTTGATGCTATTAAACTAAAAGATCATTCCTCTTTGATGTCACCTATCCTTCTAAGGATTTGATCTCCACACCAGTTTTTTATGATCTAGTATCTGGTGAGTGTGTTTTTTTCCTGCATGAGTGTTGGTGGAGCACAGACAATTAAGATTACCTACTACTACACAAAAACATTTTTTCTTTTTGGTGTGTGGACTTTTCTATCAGGAATTATATTGTTAATATATGCACATAATTATGTATTAGTGATGCAATTAATGTTTATTTATATATTGATAAATTAGCACCGTCCTTTTAGATGAGTGATTTGTTCACTTGAAAAAAGGGCAGATTTTTCTTCATTTCACTTGAATTTTTGTTTGGCGCCATCACTTGTTAAATTTACTCATTATAAGTTACTCAGGACGTTTGCATATTTATTTTAAAGAAGGAAGTGTTCTAGAAATCTTCTGTGGTAGTTGTGGGGGGTCAGTCTGTTCCATAAAAAAGGGACATACAGGGCGTAAAGGTTACTGAATATATGTGATCCCACCCCTAAATGTAACCCTAGATCTCTGGGAAATGCTTGGTGTAAAAACATTTCACTTTTTAATGGTGTCCCAGTTGAATTAAAACTTTACCAATAGCTTTACTATGACCATAGTTATAATTCTGGTCTGCCACATCATATACAGGACAGTGGGGTGGGGATGATTTTGTTGCTTGCTACGTGTAATATGAAGTAAAGATCCCTCCTTGTTTCTACAAGGTGCCAATTATTGCATATTAAAGCGGTTCTGCACTCATTTCATTTAGTAAATCTCTTTGCCTTCCAAATCAGGCAAAGAGTACTAAATGAAATTTTTTTTTTTTTTTTTTTTTTTACTTACCTTGTAATTGAAGACTTCCGGTCTTCTCCCTCTGCGGCGGCGGGCGGGGTCTTGCGTCGATCGTCGTCACGCCGCACTGTCTCCTGGGATCCGGTGTCATTGATCCCAGGAGCCAGTGCGGGCATCTTCCGAAATCTCGCGAGATTTCGGCCACATCTTCCGAAATCTCCCGAGATTTCGGCCGCATCTGCCGAAATCTCGTGAGATCTCGGCAGATGAGCCGTTACTGCGCACGCGCGAGTAACGGCAGTGCATGCTGGGCCATCTAAAGTCCCTGTGGGTGTTTCACATGCCCACAGGCAAGATGGCCCCCAGCACTAAAGAAGAAGACGAGGAACTTCATCGGACGAAAACCGGCGGCGATCGAGATGGAAGATGGAACAGGTGAGTCCCCTAATAAAGGTAAGCACACTTTATATTACATCCTAAAAAAAAAATTTTTTTTTCAGAGTGCAGAACCGCTTTAACAATAAACCTTCATAATCTGCTCTTAAGTAGTTAAAAATAAAGGAGCCTTAAATCAACATAAGCTTAACTTAATTTATTTTTCATAAATAACAAAAATCAGCTGGATAGAGAATTCTGATTTCTTTAGGTTTGTAAGAAAAGCTTTCTTCATAGCTGGAGTTTTATACTGAACATACATACTGGCCGCACAGGATGCTTATTAAGAAATGCTAAAGGTCTGCAGTTGTTGCTACAACTTCTAATGAGCATTTTCCAACTCATGTGTCAGTGTGGGGATATGGCTAGACAGCATGCAGACAAACTTGATTGTCAGTCTGTAACTAACTGGTAATTCAAGAAGATAAATAATTTCCTTAAACATAAATCATGCTACAAGGGCATGTTATCTTCATCCAATAAACTGTTAAAGCTTATCCTTCTTCTATCTCCAAATAGGTGCACAGCGTATGTTAATCCACGATGGTGCATAAGTGGGAGTTAATGAACCATAAGCTTCAAAGGATTAGATTTTCCTACCAGCTATTGTAAGAATTAGTATCTAACCTCACTTACCGGATGTCCAAACTCCAGCTCTGAAAAGAATTTATACCATGGTTCATTTTCTAAATCTATCTCATCAGGATTTATACGACCATTCTGGAGTAGAAAGCAAGGAGGGGGGAAGGAAAAGGTACTCAACAATTGCATTTGCTAAACTTAACAGCATTCGAGCAGTAAACACAGTAGCACATTAACACGACAAGGGACTAGAGAGCACAAGATGTTTATTAGAATAGGTTTCTCAAGAGTCCTAAGGTTTATCAAATTCCACAATTCCCTATTATTTTACTAGGCCCATCTCATTCCTTTATGTTTGCCATAACAAGACATGACAAGTAGTATGGGTCATCAGTATGCCAATGTTGACAGTATTCGCATTCCAGGATATTTTTCACACATCACTCACAATAACTTGTACGAGACTAGCAATGTTGGGTTACTGCTGGGCCTAACCAGATGGTGCCTACATGATTATAATGTGAATTGACTTTCAGTATTAGAGACCAAAGGTGCTGCACACACATACCTCAATACTAAAAGATACTAACTACACACTGTTTAATTTACATTGTCCCTTCTATTTCTGTATGTGGATGATGGCACTGTAATTATTTTAATAAAAAAAAATCTTAGTACCTTTTTTCTAATTGATATACAGCTGTCACATGACCCAGCTCTTTCCCAGCCTGTCTGCAGGGAAACATAAGCAGGAGGAGCTTCTAGTCCTCTCCTGCTGGTCACATGTTAAAAAAAAAAAACAGCCTTTGGAATACAAAGTAAAAATAAATAATTAATATCAATAAACTTTTTTTTTAAATATTCATACAAATATACATTTGAAGCCAAATCTTTATCATTTGTCACAACCCTCCAGCCTATGTCTTAGAATAAGAGGGAGGGGACGCAACCATCAATCAAGATGTAATATTAGTTAGTGGGCATGGACAAGTTTTCTGAGTCCCCCACATGGCATCTCGCAAACTGCAAACGGGACTTCTTATGGCTTTCTTTCAACAAAGGCTTTCTTCTTGCTACTCTTCTATAAAGGCAAGATTTGTGGAGAGCACGACTAATAGTTGTCCTGTGAACAGATTCTCCCAACTGAGCTGTGGATCTCTGCAGGTCCTCTAGAGTTACCATGGGCTTCTTGGCTGCTTCTCTGATTAATGCTCTCCTTGCCCGGCCTGTCAGTTTAGGTGGACGGCCATGTCTTGGTAGGTTTGCAGTTGTGCCATACTCTTTCTATTTTAGGATGATGGATTGAACAGTGCTCCATGAGACGTTCAAAGCTTGTGATTTTGTTTATAATCTAACCCTGCTTTAAACTTTTCCACAACTTCATCCCTGACCTGTCTGGTGTGTTCCTTGGCCTTTATGATGTGGTTTGTTCACTAAGGTTCGCCAACAAACCTCTTAGGGCTTCAAAGAACAGCTGTATTTATACTGAGATTAAATTAAACACAAATAAATTAATAGTTAGATGACTTTGGAAGGCAACTGGTTCCACTAGATTTGAGTTAGGGGTTTCAGAGTAAAGGGGGCTGAATACTACGCCACACTTTTCAGATATTTGTAAAACATTTTGAAAACAATTTATCATTTTCCTTCTACTTCACAATTATGTGCCACTTTGTGTTGGTCTGTCACAAAATCTCAATAAAATACATTTACGTTTTTGGTTGTAACATGAAAAAAATGTGGAAAATTTCAAGGGGTATGAATACTTTTTCAAGGCACTGTATAAGCTGTCATGCTTCCCATTCTTTATTAAGGACATTTTGTAAATATTGTAGAACTTTTTGCTCTTGGAATGGATCCCAACAGCGGCCATTTTATATATCCCTTACACTCTCCCACCTGATACATTGTGTAGTTGGCATATGATATCATATGCAAGTAACCAGGAGTTACATGGATTATTATGACATTTTGTGCATATATTTTTGTAAAAAAAAAAATTGTACCATGTTTGCTTAACCACTTCAGCTCTGGAAGGTTTTATCCACTTCCTGACCAGGCCATTTTTTGTGATACAGCACTGCATTGCTTTAACTGACAATTGTGCGGTCGTGCAACACTGTACCCAAATAAAATTTATGTCCTTTTTTTCCCCACAAATGGAGCTTTCTTTTGGTGGCATTTGATCACCTCCACGGTTTTTATTTTTTGCACTATAAACAAAAAGATGTGACATTGCGGCGGACAAATCTGACACCAAGTGACACAATTTGGGGATCAGTGACACCAATACAGTGATCAGTGCTTAAAAAATGCACTGTCACTGTATAAATGAAACTGGCAGGGACGGGGTTAACATCAGGGCGATTAAAAGGGTTAACTGTGTTCCCTGGGAGTGTTTTCTAACTGTGTGGGGGCTGGCTTAACTGAAGCAGAACAAGATTTCTGTCTTTCTAACTAGCAGAACGGCTGAAGCAATTTATGATCAATCAACTGTGTTTACTCTTTTTAAATCATAATCACAACAGAAATTACCCAAATGACCCTGCATGAACTGCATGAACTGCACGTTTGAGATCACCCCAGAGTGGCTCAATGATATTGAGGTCAGGTCAACCTAACCTTGTGTTTTGGATCATTGTCATGTTGGAATGTTCAAGTATGTCCCATGCGCAGCTTCCTGGCTGATGAATGCAAATGTTCCTCCAGTATTTTGTGATAACATTCTGCATTCAGCTTGCTATCAATTTTGACCAAATTTCCTGTGCCTTTCTAGCTCACACATCCCCAAAACATCAACAATCTACCACCGTGTTTCACAATATGAATGGTGTTCCTTTCATCATAGGCCTTGTTGACTCCACTCCAAACAAAGCATTTATGGTTGTAGCCAAAAAGCTCAATTTTGGTCTCATCACTCCAAATAACTTTGTGCCAGAAGGTTTGAGGCTTGTCTCTGTGCTGTTTGGCGTATTGTAAGCGGGATACTTTGTGGCATTTGCGTAGTAATGGCTTTCTTATGGCGACTCGACCATGCAGCCCATCTTGTCTCCTTATTGTGCATCTTGAAACAGCCACACCACATGTTTTCAGAGAGTCCTGTATTTCACCTGAAGTTATTTGTGGGTTTTTCTCTGCACCCCGAACAACTTTCCTGGCAGTTGTGGCTAAAATTTTAGTTGGTCTACCTGACCGTAGTTTGGTTTCAACAGAACCCCTCATTTTCCACTTCTTGATTTGAGTTTGAAACTGGTTGGAACTGCTAATTGGCATTCTCAATTCTTTAGATATCTTTTTATAGCCCTTTCCTGTTTTATACAGTTCAACTACCTTTTCCCGCAAATTCTTTGACAATTCTTTTGCTTTCCCCATGACTCAGAATACAGAAACGTCAGTGCAGCACTGGATGAAAGATGCAAGGGTCTGTCAGTAGTCCAGAAACTCACTGACCTTTTATACACAGATTACAGGTGAGGATGGTTACCTTTAAAAGCCATCCAAACCCCTTTGTGTAAACTTGTGTGCATGTTATCAGGCCAAAATCACCAGGGTATGTAAACTTTTGATCAGGGTCATTTGGGTAGTTTCTGTTGTGATTATGATTTAAAAAGAGTAAACACAGTTGATTGATAATAAATGGCTTCAGCCAAACACTAGCCATGAGTGAAGGAAAAGTTTTTTATTATCATTCATATTCTCTGAAAAATGGGCAAGAAATCATAAATTCTGCCAGGGCATGTAAAAATTAGCACAACCACGGATAGGTTAATGTGAATAACATTGATTATGTTGTTACAATAACATCTGAAAGTGGGTGGGGTATATTAGACAACAAGTGAAAATGTTGTCACTGAAGTTGATGTGTTGAAAGCAAAAAAAATGGGCAAGCGTAAGTATTTGAGATCCAAACTGTAATAGCTAGACAACTGGGTCTGAGGAACTCAAAAACTGCAGCTCTTGTGGGATGTTCTGCAGTGGTTCTGAACGAAGTTTCAGAACACACAGTGCATTGCAGTTTGTTGCATACAGGGATGCGTAGCCACAAAGTGCCCGCGCTGACCCCAGTCCATAGCCAAAAGCACCTACAATGGGCAAGTGAGCATTAGAACTGAACCACGGAGCAATGGAAGAAGGTGGCCTGGTCTGATTAATCATGTTTTTTTTGTTGCATCATGTGGATAGCTGGGTGTCTGTTGCTTACCTGGAAAAGAGATGGCAACAGAATGTCACCTACCTAAACAAGGTCTCTGACCAAGTACACCACTTAAAGGGAAAAGGTATTTATCTATGACAGTGGCCTCTTTCAGCAGGATATATCGCCCTGCCACACTGCAAAAATGGTCCAAGAATGGTTTGAGGAACACAACAAGTTTGAGGTGTTGACATGGCATCAAAATTCTCCAGATCTCAATCCAATGGAGCATCTGTGGAATGTGCTGGAAACACATGTCTGAACCATGGAGACCCCACTTCACAACTTACAGGACTTAAAAGATCTGCTACTGATGGCTTGGTACCAGATACCACAGCATACCTTTATAGGTCTAGTGGCATCCATGTCTCGACTGGTCATGGCTGTTTTGACAGACAAAAGTGTCTGTTTTGGCGGCAAAGGGGGAGCCTACTCAATATTAGGTGGAGGGTCATAAAGTTATGGCTGATCTGCATTTGAATTTGTTTATTTGATTATGGAGCTAAACAATATTAAACCAACATTATATATTGTCTTTTTTTCTGGTTCCAAATCCTTCTAATCCAAATGATCATTATTGTGCTGCAAGTAGATATCTATGCAGACAGGGAACATGGCAGATATTATTTTAAGAAAGCATCATACAAGACAAGATAGACATTATATAATTTTATTCCATGCAAAAGCTTCACCCTGACTCCTCGTCACCATCTTTATAAAGTCAACTAAAATTATACAAATTTAGTGCTATGGTAAAATCAGAAGCTGGAAAAGGAGTTCTTTCTAGGGCAGTATCTTAAAAAAACTGAAACTGGCTTGTCTGAAGGTATATTCAGATTAACCAGGTCTCCTAAATACCCAACCCAGAAAATAACACCATAGTTTTCCAGGTTTCTGGTTTTAAATTCTTGGCTCAGAAAATTACTTTATTGGCTGTGATAAATGGGCAATACATTTTTGAAGAAAACAAGATTTATACCACCACCAAAAATTAATAGATGTGACATCTAGAAAATATGATACAATCTCAGTATGCAGGTCCTGGTCCATGACTTGGCAAAGAAAAACTAAAAGCTAGAGAGTTTGCAGAAGATGGATATGTAGGACATTACCACATTAAAAAGGCCTCTACAAAATAGTAGTGTCTCATTAGTTGAGAGAAAAGTAGTTAACTTACAGCTTATTTTATGAATCCCTCACGAGTGGATTTTAATGTAGGCTAAAAATGTGTCTTGAGTAGGTTTAAGGGCTGGTTCACATGGCTCTGGAAGTTACCACTCCGGACCCTAGAGGAGGTGACTGGAATAAAATATTACTACAAAAATAAACTTGCTGGATCTTTATGCTCAAAGCCAGCGAACCTCCAGGCCTCAATGAGATTATCAGCTTTAAGCCCTCTTTTGAGGGCTTTACCTCAGGGAGGTCTGAGCATTTTATGTAAATGAGTTATGGTATTTTCTACCTCTGTCAGGTGTTCTTTTAAGAAGGAAGAGTTAAGAGAGAGCCTTGGAGAAGGCATTGCTGCACATTGACTAACACTGTTGTGGGTTGAATTGCATTGAGTATCTCATTTAAAATGCAGGCAAGTGCACCCAAAATGCAGCATACTACTTGTGTTTCACGACATACTGCAACGCTTTAGGAACAGATCCTATTCATAAAAATGTATACTGTTTTTTTCAATGTTTAAAAATTCAGCAAAACACATCATTTACATCTATAACGGGCAATTGATTGACACTAAAACATCTTTGATAAACTATACCCTGTCTTCATTAATTTCAAATAGCAATAGGGCTTAGCTCAAAGGAGAGTGCAAAAATGATCTGTCTATACTAAGCAGCTGAATTCTGAAAAAAGTACAGCACATCGCCATCACTAAACAAAAGCATGTGCTCCCTTTTTATAATCTTTCATGACAAGATCTCCCTCTGTGTAGCGTATAAAAAGATATTTGGCATACTGTGACTTTTCAGGGCAAGAAAGATTCCAGCAGTACAGTATCGAGGTATATTTGGGTCTGTGGGACAAGTCTCTTCTCCCACGCCATTTACCTCTACATAAAAACAGCTGAAGCTCTTGGGAAATCTCTGGCATGCATTACATGATTGATATCCTGTCACTACTTTCACATTTAGTTTTTATACACTGTGTTAGATTAATCAAAGATGGAGTATTTATGTGATGAATACAGCAAACTTTGTTTGGCAACATGCCCAGATTATTCCTGTCTTATAAAAACAAGCCACACCCGCCAGACTAGACTGCGAGCGTACTGTTCCTTTAATTATAGATTTTCCCACATCAACTGGAATCAGCCTGGAAATGTTACCATCACTTTAAAAGAGCCATTTGTAGAATTAAAGTAGACCGTTCATGCACAGTTGACAGTGTGACAACACTGCAGTCTGATTAAAAGTTAAAATACAGCTAATGCCACATAACCTATGAGGATATCATCAACATCATAACATCTATGAAAACTGTCATGTACAACAAGTACACTCTGTGATGTTACACTTTAGACACTTGTAAATTGTCTGCATAGCTGTGCAAACAGTTTGAAGAATATTTGTCTACACATCACATTGAGTCCTGTTCAAAATGAAATTTTGTGCCCTTTATGATCATCACACAAACACGTCTGTCCATAAAAACATAACAAAAAATTAACAAGTTAAGAAACACTTGCCTTCTGGGATGTACTCACTCCCTCACCTTGTATACAGTAAGAAGACTCTCCTAGTGGTGATAATCTCAGGAAATTGCTTTTTCTCAAAGCATACAAAAGTAAACAAAATGAATACCTCTGGTCTCAGGATTTCAAATTTGTGTCAATGTTAGGAATGCATATAAAAGGAACTATACTCATATAAGATATACTGAAAAGGTAAAATGCTTATATGCTGCTGCTAGTGTTTTAAAAAAAAGCATTCAACCCCCTAGGACACTAGCAAAAAAACTGAGCCATGACGGTTAGGAGTGGGGTTTTACAGGGACTGGCTTTGAACTTTTTTACATTTGCAAGTATCCACCTTCTGGAGGCAGCTGCATATAGCCCAAATTGTCAAATAATTACTCTCTTCCTGTGTCCCTCAATGGATAATAAAGAAAGGCTGTTTTGTGGTCTGGAGCAGGGGCTAAAGATAAACTTAATTTATTGTCATTGGAGATTTCCAATTCCAGTTCATCAAGTGTGGTTTCATTTGTAGGATACCTACAAGAAGTAAAAAGGTTTTCTTGTAGGATACCTCTCAGTGGAACCCATTTTATTTCAATCTATTAAATTCACCAGAAATACCACTGATGAACTATATATAAAAATAAAATAATAGTGTGGCAGGGTTAGGACCTCTGTTTGTGTTTTTTCAAATTATAATTGGTTTCCTCATTGTAAAGACACTGATAGTTAATAGCCAGAAAAGAATTGAGGGTAACACAGTCATAGAAACACTATTTTTAGGATGTATGCTCCTATCAGATTATTCAAAGATAGACTAATAAACATTCTATGGACTTACCTTAGCAAATACATTAAAGCGGAAGTAAACCCATCGATTTAACAGTTTTAAAAAAAAAAGGCATGCCGGGAATGCTAACTGCACATTGGCTGTGCTTTCAACCAAACAGTCAAACCATCCAATGGCTGGTGTCATAACGGATCACATGTGCAGCACCGTGGCAGTTGAAGATTAAACAGAGGCAAAGATGGCAGCTTCCTTGGCTGAAAACGATAGGAGGGTTTACTTCCGCTTTAAAATGTGCATTATGCACAGCTGACATTGGGTTTCTATTTTTCATTCAGTAGAAAACTGAAAAGCATTAGCACAAAATTAAAAAGGAAGTAAACCCGTACTTTTTTTTTGTGTTTTTAAAATATAATGATCCGACAATGTATTTGGAAGGCTTTAAAACAAGGTTTTAAAATACTTTTTTAGCTTTTGTAAAATTAATTTTCTTCGGGGTATTGGCCACGCCATGTTTACTAGTGATTGCTGAATCTTTTGTGGATGTCATTTCCGCCCTTACTTTGTTTTCCTGTCTAAATCTCGCGCATGCGTGATTGCGTCTAAACCAAGCCTCTATCTCGATCGCCTCTCTCACGTCTCTGTGCCGCTCTGGTTCACTCCCCCTGTGTAATGTCTTATACAGTCACAAGGGGATAACCAGGAAGGAGAGGAGGAGAGCACAGTACCGCGAGGCTTCCTCTGTGCTGTTCTCAATGACAGTAAATAGTGAAACGGCACACATAGCGTGCCGTTAAAGAAGCTATGGACTGCGCAATCGTTGTTGATGTCACTACAGATTGCAGGACGGATTATGAGGAAAGAGGAAGTGAAATTTCACAGGCAGCGATCAGCTGCCCTGTTCTATCTAGATTGCAATGAGCTAAAGTGAAAGTGGCGGGTTTACAACCACTTTAAGATAGATCAAAACCTAGTCACCAAAATCTCTCGCTCTCTTGAATTTTTCTCTTTAATTTTTGAGTTGTTTTTGGTCTTTTTAAAGCAACTTTCAATTAAAAAAATACCTAGTGTTCTGGAGGGAGGTACATGTAGACAAAAAGTGGCAACACAGAAATTCTATGAGGTAAAGATGAAAACAGGGTTAAAAAAAAAAAACACTAATAGCACCCCTACCATAAATGTTAATTGATGCCGACCCAATGCCGTTCACCCATGGGGGTGTTGCTGCCGTAGTCAAGCATACGGGACCAAAAGAAAAAGTGGGGGAACCCTCAGATGAGGGAACCCCAAAGGATAAAGCGGCTACCAAGGCGGCAAGAGGCATTGCTTTATCCTTTGGGCTTCCCTCATCTGAGGGTTCTCCCACGTTTTCTTTTGGTACAGTGCTTTAACAAACTAAAAGGTCAGTCAGCTAGAGCACGTTAAGGCTGGTTTCACACACAGTCCATTGCATGTAATTCATGTTGATACATGATAAATGCACTTGAGCTGGTATTTTTTATTTTTTTAATGCATTGCATTGTGTTGATGTGATATTTTGTATACAGCAGGAGCCACAATTCATTATTTTCCCTCCTTAACGTGTCTTGCCGCACGCTGTAAAGCCTTGTAATGTATAGTGATGTGTTGTGCTGCATTTAAATGCAGCATGTTTTAGTTTTACAAAGCACACACCAACGCGACATGTTGCTGTGAACCGGGCCTATTGGAAATAATGCAATTTAGCTTGTCATTGCATTGGACCTGTGCTGAGCAATGTAAACCAGTAGATGTGTTGTGAATGGGCCATAAAGCTCCTCTCTTTAAATATGCCAAAAGAAATGACCCAGTTAGAAAAGCTATTTTTTCTTGCCTAGAGGCATTACCAAGGAATTACGGTGACAGACATTTTTCTCAGTATAATACTAGGGAGAGCTCTGTGCTGAGGTGTTAGAACTGTGGTGGTATCATATTTTACCATTGGCTAGTAAAGTATATGCACAGTTCTAAATCCATAAATAAGATTTTATTAGATTCAGGCACATTATGAATTTTTCTTTAATATGCATCTAAAAGTATAGGGTATCATTTTATATTTCACAGAAAGGCTGCAGTAAATAAGTCCTCAGCTCTCACACTTATCTCACATTCACGAGATCAAACTGTGTTTTCAGTACAGATTCCCTATATGATATGATAAAGATGTGGTCCGTCACCCCTGAATAATCTGAGGAACAGTCAGGTAAAGGGATTCCTGTAGCAAAGAGTGTATCCCGGAGAAGATGTAACGTGTATGTCACATAGGTTGGAGGTATATATCACTATACACATCTGTAGTCTTTAAGAAACTGAGAGGGGAAGGAAAAGTCAGTCTTTCATCATACAATGCTGGGAACTCTGTAAGAGGAAGGGAAAAGCGGAGTGATTGGCCTCCGTATTCTTTAACAAACACACCAACAGCTGTGTCTCCAGCAGAGAGCCAATACATGGCAGTACATTTTTATGAAAGTATACAAGTAATGTTTTCTTAGGCAATGACTATGCTAAACTTAGTAACAAATGAGATTTTATTTTACTCCAATCAGATCAGCCAAAAAATTAATTCAGTTTGACTGCTATGGATTACTACACAGCCATGGCAGTTAACATTCCGCCATGGTTTGTTATTACCACCACTGTACTTTGGCATTCTACTCCTCCACTGTTATAAAATAAAACACATCTTCCCCCCCTCAGATGTTAAGCTCATATGCTTTGATCTTACCGGTCTTTCGTGTTCAAGGATGGAGGACTTTCCAGGCTCATACTCAAATATGCTCCTGGGTTCAGATCGAAACTTGCGTGTATCAACCTTTCTGTCTGGTGGTTCCCATTCATTCCTTACAGAAGAAAATCAAGACTAAAATATTAATAATGAACAGAGCACTATACTGTATCTGCAATAAACAAACATTACTATATACTATTTAAAAATTCTCAATAAAAATCTATTGAAAGTAAAACAATATAATTATCACTGCACCAAATCACTCAATTAGTATCAACACAAGGGATACCATACATAACACAGCTCCGGGATTCTACCAAAGAACACAGAACTGTTTAAAATGCACCCAGCCCCCAGAGGAACATAAGCTGATACAATTTTCTTTTTTTGCAACCACTGGTTGTAGCCTTCCCAGACAGGAGAACACTAGTGGCTTTAGTGGCTGGCAATAATTGCATCTTAAAAATCTGACATGCTGGTTGTACCCAAGTTGATCAATGGATTGACTTGGGTACAATCAGCCTGCCAAAACATGGTTCGAATTTCGGCTGGTCCCTGCTGAACTGGCCAAGATTCAAGTGGTCTATGGCCAGATTTTCAGTCCAAGTCCCTGCCAAAGTCATACACAGGCAGACACACTACATCTAGTTCAAATGGAAGCCCATCACAATGTGTGAGGGAACCCATACATATATGAAGAGAATTTTGGAACCCTGAAACCCCAAACTTTAAGGCACGTATGGGTAAACACTATTACTACTAGCCACTGTACTGTCCCATGTAACACAACCTGCTGATACAATGTAATTGTGTTGCTACACAGACAGGAAAGTTTTCCTCTGCATTTTCAGAATTCGACTTTAGTCCACAAAAAAAAAAAAAAAAATCACAAAACAGATGAGACAAGGTTTACAAAGGGATTGCAGATAGAGACAACCCCCTGTGTTTTTTAAAGAGGTCCCAAGCAAACATGGAACGCCCAAAATAATCAGATTACAAGTAGTTTCCTATTAATTAGAAATTTGATTGCTGTAGTTAATCTCCAATTTACAAATTCTGTTAATTATTGTTTATACTACAGCTCAAAGCTATATTGCAAAAAAATTCTAAATAAATTAGAAGAAAATATATCTTTACTTATTTGCTTGGTACACCAAAATGCAAAGATATAGTATACAGTGATCTGCCATCTTCCTCTCTTTACTTAGTACTAGAATTTCAAAACTAAACAATTGGTTTCTGCATCATCTGCAGAAAAAGGGTAGGTACTATGTAGCACAGTACCAAGGAACAACAGGTCTCTTGCATTTTCTAAATATACAAAAGTCTTCACAGAGTTATGCCGCGTACACACGATCGGAAATGCAGCCAGTTAAACTCTGATGAGAGTTTTTTGTCGGAAAATGCGACCGTGTGTATGCACCATCGGTCTTTTGCTGGCGGAATTTCAGCCAGCAAAAGATTTAGAGCAGGTTCTCTATTTTTCGGTCTGGAAAAGTTCCAATCCGAAAATGTGATCGTCTGTATGCAATTCAGATGTGCAAAAAATCATGCATGCTCGGAAACAATTTCATGCATGCTTGGAAGCATTGAACATAATTTTCTCCGCTCGTCGTAGTGTTGTACGTCACCGTGTTCATGACGGTCGAAAGTTCAGAGAACTTTTGTGTGATTGTGTGTATGCAAGAAAAGCTTGAGCGTAATTCCGTCCGAAAAAACATCCAAGATTTTCAAGACAGAAATTCCGCTCGTGTGTACGCGGCATTAGAATAGGTAAACACCACAATCCACCATCGTATCTCTCAGGTAAAGCAGGTACCGTATATTTTTTAGTTTTGTGCAGTGCTATTGCCTGAACAAGAGAGGAAGTCTTAGGAAGAAAGTTTGATTGGTGACAAAGGGTGTAGTAAATAGTAATTCGTGATATTTTACAGTATTTACTATTACAGGGTACTTTATCCGTATTTATCAATCATTTTGTTTTTGTTTTAATGCATATTGTACAAAATATTTATGTTGAGTTATGTAAGGAATGTGAGGGGTGCCATTCCAGACATGGCCTCAGGCATCATTACATGTCTGAATGCCCCTATCTTTGCTCATGTTAATGTTTTAAGTTGGTTTCTGCATACTGGTGGCCCCATCTTTTTATTAACAAAGCCAAATATAACAAATACCTGTTGCTGGAATGTGCCTTTAATAGAAGCCCTAGAGCATGAAGCTATGACAAGGTACTGCAACCTGGACGCATTCAACTGTGCACTCACTCTAGATGATCTTAAAGAGGAACTGCAGTCTGCTCACATAATTTGTAATGAAAAAAATTAGCTAATTGCTGTACTCGCCGATTTCTTCAGCTCTAGGTCAGCTGTGTACACTGGCTGTAGCAATCACCTGCAATTACATGTCCGTTGTTTCGCCATGGTCCCGTCACTATGTTTAAGGGATCAAGGCGGCATGGATCCAGGACATCACGTGACATACTGGTGAAGGAAATGCGTTTCGCTAATGTGCAAGCGTAGCTTCGTCAGGAAGGACTGTGGCTACTAACATGGCCCAGCATTGTTTTTTGGATGTTTTATACAGTATGCATCAAGTCTAGCATTCTGTATCATAGAATAAGCATTTATTTTAAGAAAATGCATAATGACCAAGATAAACCTGGTTATCATAAAGAGATTAGTACATAGATGACATTTCACATTACTTACTTCTCAGGAGAGGCCAGTTCCCGAGGACGGAGAGGCACAGCCGGAGGAGGCACAGGTATAGGTGGAGGAGGCAGTGGTGATGAAGACCTCAGTAAATCAGTGCCATTGTCCGAGATACTTTTTGAAAGAGGGCGGTATGTCTGCGTTTTTGCTGCAGGATGTGAATAGGCAGGAATGTAGTTTTCTGTTAAAAATACATTAAAACCATTAACTGAGAAAATAACGTTTTCAAATAAAGCTGGTCAAATACATTCTCAAAATATAGAAGAACTGCATTAACTGATGTTTGCTTTAAACAGTTAATAATAGTATACAGTATGACTAAGTACGTCAAAGCACATCTCTACACCTCTTCTGTTTATTGTACCAAGTTTGGTTTTAAAAAGTAAAGTGTTATAATGCTATCTAAGATTTTTTTTTTAAATAAGCAAACCAAGGTTGGACTACTCAGCTTTGCAAGAAACATAATTTAATAATAAGTTATAACACCATATTAACCACAGAAGTTAATTAGCAAACACATATTAGATAAATCTGTTATATTGTTATTCTTTGAGTTCTTGTACCAGGAATTATCCCTTACTGCAGTAAGTACAAATGGCCATGAGTTGATCCACTTTAGCACATTTTAGAATTGATCAAATTACAGTTTTTGTACTTATACAAAGTGAATATTACATTTCTAACTGCAGACAGAAAAAAATGCTACCAGAAAAATATGAATCAGTGACACAAAAATCTGCTCTGTGCTAAAGTGAAAAATATGGGCAGCTAACAAAAAAAAAAAAGGCAGTATAGCAAACCTTAATAAACATATGTATGAAAGATGTGCAGCGCCAAATTAAATTCAAGTGAAAATTAGGTCAAGGAAAAATATGAACATTTTCCATTGGGTACAATAATAATAATACGACCATCCAAACTACATAACACATGAATACTATGACACATGAATACAAACTCTATTACGTTAAGGTTCCATTATAGGGTAACTAATGGACTCCTGATATTTTTATTTACATATTTATCACAGATACTTATATAGTGCCATCAACTTGCAGCATTTTACATACATTATATATATATATATATATATATATATATATATATATATATATATATATATATATATATATATATATATATATATATATATATATATATACACATATACATACACACACACACACACATATATTTTACATTCACATGAGTCCCTGCCCTTAGGGATATTAGTGTCTCTTCCATATTAAAAGAAATATATACTGTGTGCCATCTTTTTAACAATACCAGTTGCCTGGCTGTCACTAACTTCAATAGTTTATGAGTTACTGACCCAGTTACTGAAGTATTGCAGATCTGATGGTCTGCATACTTTCTCCAGGTCTGTGCTTCACAAATGATTAAAGCCATTTGATCTGTATAACAACCAGAAAATGGCCATTAGCAGCTGGAAAGGTCCACAAGTTCTCTCAGTGCTGGTTCCCTTTAATGTACAATATGTATAATGTAAGATAAAATTTAGGTCAAGCAAAACCTTCAACTCCATGCAGGTATATAAGACCATAGTTTAATCAATTATGGATTACTTTAAAATTATTTTACAGGAGATGTAATTCCTAACTGAATGACTTTTAGTTTGCTAAAAAAAAAAAGGTTCAGAATAAACAATTACGGTACCTTTTTTTAATAGAATACTTGCTTTCACCTTTTTTCATCTTTTGTTGGATCTTAGGCTCCTGTAGCCTTTTTACATACCGATACTCTAGTGATTGCGGCATGGCATTTTTCATGCTGAGTTTCCCAGTGGTGATAACCGTAATCTATGCCTGCATAATGTGCATTGAAACGGTCACTTGTATTTGCCATCAGAAGCTAATGTGGCAGGGTAAAACACAAGAGGCACAACTGGGAGGCAGGGGCACAGTACTGTCACTGAGTAACAGGAAGTACCTGAACAAGGACCTTGATGGCAGTATCACCAGGTATTGTTTTAATGAAAAATGCAGATATTTAAATATTTAAGTTACTTACACTTACATGTTACAGCTTATTTAAGGTGTTAGAGATAGGTTTTATATAAAACACATGGCTACAGTGGGTAATGCAATCTGTCACTGCATTAACATTGGAATAGCAAAACTTAGTGGGGAAAAGCCAGTGCTGCGAGCCAGTCAAGATCTACTGCATTTCATAGTGCTGTCATCATAACATTATGAGCTTCTATGAGGTGAGGACACCGTGTGATGCTGTTCCTTCACTGTTCAGTCAAGCTAGGGGGGAAGTCAGTGACCAAATAATATTGTTTAACTGTAGTGAAGAAAAGTGAGGTTGCCTGCCTATGTTGTCTAGGAAGGGAATCTGGATCAGAAGGCTGTTCCAGTTAGTTCCGATATGTATTTTATCTGTATGTAGCTATATTTAACTGGGTGCCTGGAGCTCAACTTTAAGATCTCATGCAGTAATTATTGAGCAGAGATTGATGTATCCAGGGAGACCCCTGAGTAAGATATTCATGCAAACAAAACAGGGGATTTTAACTACCCAGAAATTGACTGGAGTAATGGCACTGCTGGAACAGTTAAAGGGCAAACATTTATAAACCTATTATAGGACAATTTTATGGTCCAGTTTATTGAGGCCCCAACTAGGAATGATGCTCTGTTGGACCCGGTAATCTCAAACCATGCAGAGCTTATTACTAATGTTCATATAATTGTACTGTAATTGTGCTGTCCCCCCTCTACTTTGTAAAGTGCTACGTAAACTGTTGGCACTATATAAATCGTGAATAATAATATTAATAATAATAATAATAATACTACTAAAGGAACATCTGGGTAGCATTGACCATAACATGATTTGATTTGATGTTTGCTGTAAGCAAAAAACACATACGGGAAAGATAAAAACACTAAACTTTAAGAAAGCAAATTTTCCAAGGATGAGGGCTGCTCTCCAGGACTTAGACCCCATACACACTATTAGATTATCTGCAGACTTTTGTCTTCAGATTTACCAAAACCATGTAGTGCAAGGGCCTGCCTGATTGCATACAAATTGAAAATCTTAAGGTTTGACCTCATATTATATGGTTTTGGTAAATCTGAAGACAAAAGTCTGCAGATAATCTAATAGTGTGTATGGGGTCTTAGACTGGGAGGGAATATTGATATCGATGAACACAGAACAAAAATGGGAATTCTTCAAAAAGACTGTATGTTAAGTATATTCCCATGGGCAATACGTTTAAAGGGCTAAAAATAAAACCTATGTGGCTCACGGTGAAAGTTAAAAAAGCTATAAATAATAAGAAAAGAGCATCATCGTTTAAATGTTACAAAGAATATAACAGAATATGTAAAAATGAAATCAAGGACACAAAAATTCAAAACAAACTGATTGCAAAAGATAGTAGGACAAACCCCCAAAAATTCTTCTAATATAGTAATAGTTAAAAGGTCAGGTCTGAGCATGTAGGCCCTTTACAAAATAATCCAGAGTGGGTGACTGGGGACAAAGATGGTTTCAAATGGGGGCAAATGTATTAAATATTTTCTTAAGTTCTGTGTATACAAAGGAGCTTGGGGAGCTCAAGACCATAATGGGGATGGTATTTACACAGCCTCAAATGATCCACAATGGCTCAAAAGTGATATGGTCCAGAAATATTTAGACAGAATAAAGGTGGATAAAAACACCTGGACCAGATGGCATCCACCCAAGGATCCTAAAAAAATTGAACTCTGTCATTTTAAAGCCATTGTATCAAATTTTTAGGGACTCATTAATGACTGGAATAGTACCACTGGATTGGCGTGGTGCCTATATTTTAAAAGGCAACAAAGTCTTTACCAAGTAACTACGGACCTGTTAGTTTAACTTGTATAGTTGGGAAGATACTATAGAGTTTAATAAAAGACCACATAGATGAGTTCTTGCTGGAAAAAAATGTTTTAAGCAACAGACTGCATGGGTTCATGAAAGACTGAAATTGTCAAATAAATCTGATTTATTTTTATGAAGAGGTAAGTAAAACCTTGGACAGAGGCTTGGCTGTGGACGTGGTATACTTGGATTTTGCAAAAGCGTTCGATACAGTTCCCCACACACGGTTAATGTGTAAGGTAACGTATACATGCGTTGGAAATATCAATTTGTAAATGGATAGAAAACTGGCTAAAAGACAGAATGCAGAGAGTAGTGGTTAATGATTCTTACTCTGAATGGTCTAAGGTTATCAGTGGTGTACCCCAAGGTTCATTGTTGGGACCCTTACTTTTTAATACCTTTTTAAATGATATTGGGTCTGGGATTAAAAGTACCATTTCAGCCTTTGCAGATGACACCAAACTATGCAGTAGAATAACGTCCTTACAGGATGTCTCCAATTTACAAGCTAACCTCAATGCACTGATTAATTGGGCGACTATGTGGCAGATGAGGTTTAACCGCTTTGGCCCCGGAAGATTTTACCACCTTCCAGACCAGAGCACTTTTTGCGATTCGGCACTGCTTTAACACAATTGCGCGGTCGTGCAACGTTGCACCCAAACAAAATTGATGTCCTTTTTTCCCACAAATAGAGCTTTCTTTTGGTGGTATTTGATCACCTCTGCGGTTTTTATTTTTTGTGCTATAAACAAAAAAAATTGCGTACATTTTGAAAAAAAAACACAATATTTTTTACTTAAATTTCCCCCAAAATCATATTAAAAACTTTTTTTTTTTCCTCAGTTTAGGCCAATATGTATTCTTCTACATATTTTTGGTAAAAAAAAAAAAATCGCAATAAGCGTATATTGATTGGTTTGCACAAAAGTTATAGCATCTACAAAATATCGGATAGATTTAAGGCATTTTTATTTTTCATTAGTAATGGCGGCGATCTGCGATTTTTATTGTGACTGCGACATTGCGGCGGACACATTGGACACTTTTGACACTATTTTGGGACCATTGTCATTTATAGAGCGATCAGTGCTATAAAAATGCACTGATTACTGTTTAAATGACACTGGCAGGGAAGGGCTTAAACACTAGGGGGCGATCAAGGGGTTAAGTGTGTCCTAGGGAGTGATTCTAACTGGAGGGAGAGGGGCTCACTATACATGACAGAGACCACTTCTCCCAATGACAGTGAGCAGTAGATCTCTGTCATGTTGCTAGGCAGAACAGGAAAATGCCTTGTTTACCCGCAGGCACGGTCACGCAGTATGCGGCAGGTGTGCGCCCACTAGCCGGCAAATTAAATGGGGCGTACAGGTATGCCCGTTTGCCCACCGCTGCCATTGTGCCAACGTATATCGGCGTGCAGCGGTTGGCAAGTGGTTGAATACCTATTTGGATCCCTGGATACGGGTCTGTTGACTATACTAGACAGAATATTTTGGCATAGAGGAATTATGTCCTCAAGCTTAATATCGGTATTGATTGTCACCTCAATATTATTGAGATCCTCCAGGGCTCATGCTGAGATATCAGGCAGTAAGAATATTGCAGTAAGGGAATTGTTGGCTGACTCTCTTCTCTCTTGATTTCCTCTTTTTTAGGTCTTGTACTCAGACCATTTGATCAATCTTGTTGGTTGGTTTATTTATCTATAGAAGATATTGCTTGTGAACCGCCTCCTGGTGACACTAGGCACGCCACCTTTAAGAGGGCACCTTTCTATCTGCTCTATGTTTATGGTCAGGAGAATAAGGTCCTGAGGAAGCATAAAGCGAAACTTCGACCTCTTTAACCTAGTAGTAACAGAGATTTATTATGATATCATATAAGTAGTTATATTAATGAGAGCTCTAATCTTCTTGTTTTTATAGTGTACAAACACGTTTTAACCCATTCATTTGTTGTAAAAAATATTTTTTGTAATAAAGTAAATTAGTATTATTATGTAGCGTTGGTCCTTTTTCTTGTACCGGTAAAGTCCGCTCTATTTGTCCAATTCTCTTTAAATCTTCATATGGATGTGGTACCCCCGTAGCCGATATATATATATATACACACATATATATATATATATATATATATATATATATATATATATATATATTAGTACATACAGTATGTGTGTGTGGTTAGTATAACTCACCTGTGTTATATGCATAACTTGTGTTGGAATAATCACTGTCATTGTCTGTAAAAAAAAAAAGAAAAAAAAAAAAAAAAAAGAAGAGTATCGATCAGAGAACATTTACTATACACTCAGTAAAAGACCCGATTTAGATCAAGAATTACTTCTGCCTTGTCTTTTATGTTTCACGGTTCAGCTCATTTCACAGATCATCTCTCTTTAGAGTGATTGCATACCCATTGATTCACCTTGTTTGGTCCTGTTTGGTCCTTGCCCTTATCATTGTAATTGCATTCCATAGCTCTGAACAATGAATAATGGAAACGTGCAATAACATTGCATTAAAGTCCTTAATAATAGCTATGTATGGAGAAATATTTGCCAAGCCTGTATACAAGAAACACCCATTAAAGCTTGTTTAATAATATATATAATTAATTGTGATCTGTGGTTTAAAAGAAAAAAAAAAACGGGTTGAATTACATATTGATCATAGAACTCATTACACACATACATTTTCTATGACTACATGACTTCTAATGCCTATACAGCTGTTGGGATGACACTCAGGACACATGCTATGTTTTCTCTACATGCTTAGAGGAATGATGCCTCCAGCATCTGACAGGTACCGATTCTGTAGCACCTATCCTTTTTAATGAAATTAAGCTCCCACAATCTATTGTGCCCTCTTTAATCCTAAAGTGTATGATACAGACTGTCACTAGCATTAACCACTTCAGCCCCGGACCATTTGGCAGCCAAAGGACCAGAGGTCTTTTATCCTAAAGTGTATGCAATTTTGTAACCAAACGAAATTTGCGTCCTTTTCTTCCCACAAATAGAGCTTTCACTATTTTTATTTTTTGCGATATTTTTGAAAAAAAAAGTAAAAAAAAAATCAGCAAACATTTGGGCCAAAATGTATTCAGCACATGTCTTTAGTAAAAAAAATGCAATAGTTATATGTGGAATTGCACCCCAAAATACATTTTGCTGCTTCTCCTGAGTATTGGGATACCACATGTGTGGGACTTTTTGGGAGCCTAGCCGCGTACGGGGCCCCGAAACCCAAGCACCGCCTTCAGGATTTCTAAGGGTGCAAATTTTTGATTTCACTCCTCACTACCTATCACCGTTTCGAAGGCCATAAAATGCCAAAATAGCACAAAACCCCCCAAATGACCCCATTTTGGAAAGTAGACACCCCAAGCTATTTGTTGAGAGGCATGGTGAGTATTTTACAGCTCTCATTTGTTTTTGAAAATGAAGAAAGTAAAGAAAAAAAAAATTTTTTTTTCTTTTTTTCAATTTTCAAAACTTTGTGACAAAAAGCGAGATCTGCAAAATACTCACCATACCTCTCAGCAAATAGCTTGGGTGTCTACTTTCCAAAATGGGGTCATTTTGGGGGGTTTTATGCCATCTGGGCATTCCATGGCCTCCGAAACTGTGATTGGCAGTGAGAAGTGAAATAAAAAAATTACACCCTTAGAAAGCCTGAAGGCGGTGATTGGTTTTTGGGGTTCCGTACGCAGCTAGGCTCCCAAAAAGTCCCACACATGTGGTATCCCCGTACTCAGGAGAAGCAACAGAATGTATTTTGGGGTGTATTTCCACATATGCCCATGACATGTTTGAGCAATATATCATTTAGTGACAACTTTTTGTAAAAAAAATATATATATATATTTTTTTTCATTATTCAATCTCTTGGGACAAAAAAAAAAAATATTTAATGGGCTCAACATTGCTCTCATCAAATAGCTTGGGGTGTCTACTTTCCAAAATGGGGTCATTTGGGGGGGGTTTGAACTGTCCTGGCATTTTATGCACAACATTTAGAAGCCTATGTCACACGTCACCCACTCTTCTAACCACTTGTAGACAAAGCCCTTTCTAACACTTTTTGTTTACATGAAAACATATTTTTTTTTTGCAAGAAAATTACGTTGAACCCCCAAACACTATATATAATGTTAAAGCAAAGGCCCTACAGATTAAAATGGTGGGTGTTGCATTTTTTTTTTCCACACAGTATTTGCGCAGCGATTTTTCAAACGCATTTTTTGTGGAAAAAATACACTTTTTTTTATTTTAATGCACTAAAACACACTATATTGCTCAAATTTTTGATGAAATAAAAAATATCTTAGGCCGAGTACATGGATACCAAACACGACATGCTTTAAAATTGCGCACAAACACGCAGTGGCGACAAACTACATACATTTTTAAAAGCCTTTAAAAGCCTTTACATGATACCACATTAGATTCACGGAGGAGGTCTACTGCTAAAATTACTGCCCTCGATCTGACCTTCGCGGTGATACCTCACATGCATGGTGCAATTGCTGTTTACATATGACGCCAGACCAACGCTTGTGTACGCCTTTGCGCAAGAGAAGGGGGGGCAGGGGTGCTTTTTTTTTTTTTTTTTGGTTTTTTTTTTATTTATTTAGCTTTTTTATTTTATTTTTAAACTGTTCCTTCCATTTTTTTTCTTTGTTATGATTTTTATTGTTATCTCAGGGAATGTAAATATCCCCTATGATAGCAATAGGCAGTGACAGGTACTCTTTTTTTGAAAAAATTGGGGTCTATTAGACCCTAGATCTTTCCTCTGCCCTCAAAGCATCTGACCACACCAAGATTGTGTGATAAAATGCTTTCCCAATTTCCCAATGGCGCGGTTTATATCCGGGAGGGGGGACATTCCCTCCCACTGCTTGTAAAAGCAGTCTAGAGGCTAATTACCCGCTAGAATTGCTTTTACATGAAAGCCGATCACTGGCTGAAAAGAATGATACCAAGATGATACCTAAACCTGCAGGCATCATTCTGGTATAACCATTCAAAGTCCAGCAACATACTGGACATATATTGTAATCTTTTTTTTTTCATGCAGCCTCTTGGCTGAACGAAAAAAAGAGATTGATTGGTGGGTGTGCCCACCATTAGAATACCTCCCTTCATCCACCCACTTCTAATGATGGGCATACATGCACCATTTATATATGCCGATGCATGGGGGCATCCTCCCGCAAAAGTTATGCCGTGTACACACGGTCGGAATTTCGACCGTATGTACGTGGCATTAGGAGCCAATCGCTCCTCCCCCCCCCTGCTGCCCCCATGCTTCGGCATATATGCTCTTTTTTTTAACTGTGGTGGTGAAATCACCTCCTACAGCGTTGGAGTCGCGGCTTTATGTATCGTGGGAGCAAACGCTGTTGCTGTCAAGGGCGGAGGGGGAAAACGCAGGTGCTAGCAGGTATCTGGGCTGATCCCGCTAACAATGCGTTTTTTTTTGGAACCCTAAACTGCTGGGACGCTAGTATAGATCTGATCAGATCAGATATTGATCTGTTCAGATACTGTACCACTAAGGGAGGTGTATGCTTTGCGCGTGGGTGTTTGCGGTACTGGCACTAACCTGGGGCGACGCAGACCTTATTTGACCCTAAAACCTAATTGATATCACCCGCCGGGCGATCAGGGGGGTTAAACCGTTATTGGGTAATAAATGGCGGGTGCCCTGACAGTATAAAAAATAAAGCTAACTAACCAGCGTCACCCGTAACAGTAATACAAAAAAAAACTGGTTACCTAGCGACACTAATGCAGCGATCAGAAAAACGATCGCTTAGTGACACTGGCAAAAGGGGGTGAAAGGGTTAACTAGGGGCAATCAGGGGGTTAAAACCTTTATTAGGTATATATGGGGGTACCTGACGCTATATAAAAACCTGACGGGGAACCTAAATAACGAAATAACTAACTGGCTAACCAGCGTCACCAGTGACAGTTATACAGTGATCACTGGTGAAAGGGTTAACTCTAGGGGCAATCAGGGGGTTAAAACCTTTATTTAGGTTGTAATATGGGGGTACCTGACCTATAAACCTATTTATGAACCTATATAAACATGGCGGTTACCTAAAAAAAAAAAAATGGTTACCTAGCGACACTAATGCAGCGATCAGAAAAACGATCGCTTAGTGACACTGGCAAAAGGGGTGAAAGGGTTAACTAGGGGCAATCAGGGGGTTAAAACCTTTATTAGGTAATATATGGGGGTACCTGACGCTATATAAAAAACCTGACGGGGAACCTAAATAACGAAATAACTAACTGGCTAACCAGCGTCACCAGTGACAGTTATACAGTGATCACTGGTGAAAGGGTTAACTCTAGGGCAATCAAGGGGTTAAAACCTTTATTTAGGTTGTAATATGGGGGTACCTGACCTATAAACCTATTTATGAACCTATATAAACATGGCGGTTACCTAAAAAAAAAAAATGGTTACCTAGCGACAGCAGTGACACTAATACAGCGATCAGAAAAAACGATCGCTTAGTGACACTGGCAAAAGGGGGTGAAAGGGTTACCTGGGGGGCAATCAAGGGGTTAAACCTTTATTAGGGGGGGGGTAGGGGGCTACCTTGGACCTAAAACTAACTGCACTGACAGTTATTACAGTCACACTGACACTAAATGCAGTGATCAGTAAAAAAATGATCACTGCAATTAGTGACACTGTGACTGGGGGGGGAGGGGGTGATCTGGGGGGTGATCTGGGGGTGACAGGGGGGTGTTTTGTGTGCCTATGTGTACTGGTGTCAGTGTACTGTATATATACAGGGGGCGGTCGGCAAGTGGTTAAAACAGCCATTTTTGTTTTTTTTCCCAGCTCCCGATAACATTACCTAGAGATACAGATAGTAAGTCTGTTGTTTTTCAACTCCCTTTAATAGACCGAGCTGTCCAGCAAAGTTGGCAGGTAAAGGGTTGAGGCATGTATGAAAACCTTTATTTCATAACTGTTGCTATAACTGCTTAACAGGTGTAAGCTGGAGCTGGGCTTTAAATTGTTAGTCACTTTGGCCCTGCAACAAAACACAGTGCAATTTTGCTGCGATTGTTGCATGGCATGCTCTAGTGTAAAACCAGGCCTAGCTCAGGGCCAAAATTTAGCTTCTTTGCCGCAACAAATGCGCATAGGGTAGCCCATTCAAGTGAATGGGCCACCCGATGCCCAACATGCAGAATTGTGTGAAAATCGCACACAAAATCACGAGCAGAAACGCTTATTCGCACTATGCAATATAGTAACAGAGCCTTATGTAAAGTCCAACTACATCTACTAGTCCATCTAACACTACTCTCTCCACTGATGAACAATTCTGCTGGCCAAGGGTGTCTATGTTGATCCTCCCTAGATACTGTGGAGACGTGAATGTGGGAGGTCTGTTACTAGCCGATCAGTAGGTGAAAAAAAAAAGGAATAAATTCTAAGTCCTATACAAACTAGCCTGTGGAAGAAAGTGGCCTATGCTTACCTGTTCTCAGGGTGCTCCAGTCCGGTCCCATGATCTCCCCTGAAGCCACCAGTGGGAGCCGATCATGTGACTGGTTCGGAGCGCCCTGTGAACAGGTAAGTATATGCATCTTCTTTCTACAGGGTAGTTAGTATACGTGTTAGACGGGGGTGGGTGCAGTTTTAAGCTCAAATTTCACTTTTAAATTCTTGCAATGTACATTGATCACCCAAAGGGGATTTCTTTTTTCTCAAAAAACGTGGAGTTACGCTTTAAACAACCAGTAGAAGAATCTCAAATGCAGGAAGCAGTTTTACTTGCTCAATCCTCCACTTCCCTAACAGCTGATCAGTGGCGGGCCGTCCGTAAAGGGTGCACGGGCACCGCCCCCTCTATCACACCACCCCCCATATGCATCATGGATAGATTCATGCATAGCATGAATCTATTCATGGCCGCTGTGGCCACCCCCTATCCAGGCGTCCGGACACTTTTAGGACGTCGGGCGCCTGAATCACAGCGGCGGGGGTGTTTTTTTTTAAGCACCTGATTAGAGCCATAGGTTCTAGTAAGCTTCAAAATAGGGTGGACTTGGAGTGCAGTGCATTGCGCTCAGAGCCCACCCAGGTGTGTTAGAAAAGCAAATGAACATTCGCTTTTCTAACACTAAACCGCCTCTCCGACTAGCAGGAAGCGCAGGTCTGTTACCCATCACCTGATTGGCTAAAAGGACAGGTGATCCTATTGGATGCCTAGCAGGAAGAAAGAAGAGACGCACGGCGGAAGCATAAAGGACACAGGTGCCGCTTCCCGTTCCACAGCTCGCTGCCGTCACCCGCTGCCTGACCTGTCACCAAGATGGGGTAAGTGCCGGTCAGACAACGAGCGGGCGGGAGTGCTGGTTAAATGCCGCCGGGGGGGGTCACAGTGGCTGCTATTGATGGGCACAGTTGCTGCTATTGAAGGCCACAGTGAGGTTGCAATTGATGTGCACAGCGGCTGCAACTGATGGGCACAGCACCTGCAATTGATGGGCACAGCGCCTGCAATTGATGGGCACAGCGCCTGAAATTGATGGGCACAGCGCCTGAAATTGATGGGCACAGCGTCTGATTTTTTTCAGAATTTTTCAGTTTGTTTGCGCCCCCCAAAAAATTTTGAGCACCAGCCGCCAGTGCAGCTGATGCTCTCCTCTTCTCTACTAAATTCAGGTAGTGGATAGTTCCCTGGCATCCGCACATACAGTGCAGGGCTTTGCATTGGATTTAATGACATCAGAGGACCTCTGACAGAGAGTGGGGACAGCTCCACTGAAAGGTAGGATTTTTACTTTCCCTGGAGTATAGCTTTACATACAACGACTGCTTCTAATGTGATACAACATCCAAAATACATGAGGGCATTTCATGTGACCAGGTGAACCTAACAGTACAAACACTGTTCCATATTCAAAGGTGATAATACCCCTATATACCCTGCTAAACAAACTTGAGTGGTTTCATAAACATTAGGCAACCTTCCATGGCCTTGCAAAGTAGTTTTCTACCACCTTTGACCCTTAAAAACATTTTGTCTGTAAAAATTATGCAAAAAGAAGCTGTTCTGGCAGGCAAATCGTTCAACTAGTCTTCATATGGTCCTCAATAGTAATACATTACTATGTATTTTCATTATTTTGTGCACACCCAGGATTATCAGTACAAGGGGAAAATGTCTCTCTACTTTCAATACACAAGTGATGTATAACAATTATTTTCCAAATGTATAATTAAAACTGGTTTCAGAACACATCTACAAGTAAAAAAAAAAAAAAAAACACCTTAAAGATCAACTACAGTTTCATCAGAGAGCAAAAGGCATGTGTATTTAAAGCATAAAAATAACATTCCTACACACACACACACAATTTTCAAGTGGTTTAGAAAGCAGTGCTACATAGGACTTACATATACAATTATAACCAAAGAATAGAGAATGCAGAAACACAACCTCATATACACCAACCAATCAAAATAGAATAAACACACATACCTGGCTTGTGGACCATATGGATCTGCTTGAACATGGTCTTGTACCAGTCTTTTGGTCTATCAACTGTCTATAGTGGAAAAAGCAAAACTATTTTGTTAAATTTATAAAGTTAAACATGTACATGTGCTGTACAGTTTGTGAAAATAAGAGCATAGTACCAATTTGTTTAGAAAGGACACCAATTCATTAGATATTGTTAGCGAGTTATCGGACTGAAAATCCATGTCTGCGAGCTGTATGCAGTAGCCTCGCGTTTGGCCTCCCGTAAGTTGTTCTGTTGATTTGGATGATCTGCTTATGGCAAACAAAAATCTCTCTGATGTACAATGCAACTATAACTAATCTAACCTGTTGAGCCACTAAAGCAACCGCATTTTTTACTGTTCTACCTATACAATACAGCTTGTTATAACTCTGACAGGGAGCAACGTCAAACTAATTTTGTAATTTTGTTGTATACTATGCAATCAGTAAAACAACTAATTGAAAAGTCGAATTAGATCAATGAAAAAACTAAAAATCATGTCAGAAATAAAGCATTATTGCAATTACATTTCTCCATAATGCTATCAGGCTATTAAGTTAGAATACACAAAATTGAATAATAATATTATATTTCTGCCTAATTACATATGCTAGTTTCTGCGATGCATGTATGACAATTTAGCAATTTTATAGTCAAAGCTCTGATATTTGGCAGAGACCCAGAAGATCAAAAAGCACTGCATAGATGCAGTGGTTATCACCTCTCAGATTGAAGGTTTCCTATGTGATAGCCATAGACATTTAGAATTTAGTCATCACATTCAGTGTTAGATGCCTGCATAATGAAAGGCTTGTTTCAGCCATAAATAGGTGGCCATAAATAAAAACTTCAACATTACATTTTGCCCATGGAGCTTAATTATTTCAGCAAGCCTTCAATTATATAGAAGGCTAACAGATGAACTAAGACCAGCTGGTACTGTCACTAGCAGGAGTCACACTACTCTGTCTGCAATTAGAGATCACACATACTGATTAGTTTGGAAGGAATAATTATCTAGACAACTGCATCTGACAGACCAGAATCTGAGAGAAACGCGCTGATGGCCAGAATTTAAGTTACAGTGCCTTGAAAAAGTATTCGTACCCTTAAAATTTTCCACATTTTGACATGCTACAACCAAAAAACATAAATGTATTTTATTGGGATTTTATGTGATAGACCAACACAAAGTGTCACATAAATGTGAAGTGGAAGGAAAATGATAAATGGTTTCAAAGTTTTTTACAAATAAATATGTGAAAAGTGTGGCGTGCATTTGTATTCAGCTTTACTCTGATACCCCTAACTGAAATCTAGGGGAACCAATTGCCTTTAGAAGCCACCTAATTGGTAAATATAGTCCACCTCTGTGTAATTTAATCTCAGTATAAATACAGCTGTTCTGTGAAGCCCTCGGATGTTTACTAGAGAACCTTAGTGAACAAACAGCATCATGAAGGCCAAGGAACACACCAGAAAGGTCAGGGATAAAGTTGTGGAGACATTTAGAGCAGGGGTAGGCTATAAAAAAATACCCCAAACTTTGAACATCTAACGGAGCATTGTTCAATCCATCATCCAAAAATGGAAAGAGTATGGCACAACTGCATACCTACCAAAACATGGACCTCCACCTAAACTGACAGGCTGGGCAAGGAGAGCATTAATCAGAGAAGCAGCCAAGAGGGCTGTGGCAGCTCTGGAAGAGCTGCAGAGATCCACAGCTCAGGTGGGAGAATCTGGCCAGAGGACAGCTGTGCTCTCCACAAATCTGGCCTTTATGGAATCCGAGTCGCAAGAAGAAAGCCATTGTTGAAAGAAAGCCATAAGAAGTTCAGTTTGCGAGAAGCCATGTAGGGGATGCAGAAAACATGTGGAAGAAGGTGCTCTGGTCAAATGAGACCAAAATGTAACTTTTTGGCCTAAAGCAAAACACTATGTGTGGCGGAAAACTAAACACTGCACATCACCCTGAACACACCATCCCCACCGTGAAACATGGTGGTGGCAGCATCATGTTGTGGGGATGCCTTTATTCAGCAGGAACAGGGAAGCTGTTCAGAGTTGATGGGAAAATGGATGGAGAAAAATACAGGGAAATCTTAGAAGAAAAGTTAGGGTCTGCAAAAGACTTGAGACTGGGGTGGAGGTGCACCTTTCAGCAAATGGATGTAAACCCACCACTCACCGAGTATAAACTAATAGTACAGTATTAATGTATAGATACATACAAGCCTCCTGCATGTATCCCCACCTTACAAATGTCACCTCCTTCAGCAGTAGGAGTCCTGGAACCCTGGAACCGGGGGGTCAGTTACAGCAGTGGGGGATGTGGTGACACAAACTTATCTCTGTTTTTTGTAGTAAGATAAAAAATTACACAAAGAGAATTGCTCAGAGCTGGATTAACTCTTTGTGGCAAGACAGGGAACAGATGACATGACATTATCTACTGTACCAGGTAGAAGTCTTCATTAAAAAATGTTTTTCAGGTTTACATCCACTTTAACATACAGCCAGAGCGACAGTGGAATAGTTTAGATCAAAGAATATTCATGTGTTAGAATGGCCAAGTCAAATTCCAGACCTAAATCCAATTGAGAATCTGTGGCAAGACTTGAAAATTGCTGTTTACAGATGCTCCATCCAATCTGACAGAGCTTAAGCTACTTTGCAAAGAAGAATGGGCAAAAAGGTCACTCTTTAGATGTGCAAAGCTGGTAGAGACTTGCAGCTGTAATTGCAGTGAAAGGTGGTTGTTCTACAAAGTATTGACTCGGGGGGGGGGGGGGGCTGAATACAAATGCACGCCACACTTTTCATATATTTATTTGGAAAACCATTTATCATTTTCCTTCTACTTCACAATTATGTGCCACTTTGTGTTGGCCTATCACATAAAATCCCAATAAAAGAAATTTACGTTTTTAGTCCAATTATAAATAGAGGCCAACTACTGGGGTCTGGCTAACAGGTAAAACTTGGACCTAGGGCTTGAGGCTTTATCCCACTCAAAGTTTACAAAGCCTCCATGCTCCAGGATACAACAGAGAGCCCTCTGAGCCGCAGTCAGCTTACATATGAAAAGATGTGTGCACAATTAAGACTAAAGCCTAGTACACACAGGCCTAATGTCTGGCAACATCTGCTGGTTCAATAAAAAACAGCCAATATTCGGCTCTTGTGTATGGCAGCTGGATTGACAGAAGCCGGTCCTTAGGCCAGCTTCTGACAGACAAGCATGCTGGCAAACCAGTCACCAACCAGCTCCCGATTAGTGCCGAGCGGTCAGTTTTAACTAGTTGTGTGTACTAGGCTTTAACCTTCCTAAACATGTTTAGATTTATCTCGTTCAGCCTGCAGAAATCTCTCAATTTCCCAATCTGTGGTAAAAAACATGAATGGAAGAATCTTCCTTGCCAGCTTTTGTATTCAGACAGCTGCAGCACAGTGACTGCATCTGATTGGCCAACATTTTCAATACAATACCTTTGATTCTTCAGTTAACCTTTTGTGGAGCAGGAATTGGCCGATGTTTGAGCCGTGTATGGCCAGCTTATACAATGAGGTCTGCCTGGAAGGTAAAACATGGCCCCAGGACTGGAGGCTGTATCCCTTCCAAAGCTATACAGTCTCCAAACTGCAGGACCCAGACCAGAAATTATTAGGATTTGTTTCTATTCAATATAACAGACATAAATAAGTCCCTCACCATGTGTAGGTGAGAAACCTATAGACTGTCCACAATCCTGCTAGCCACTGCAAAATGACAATAAAGTCTTGGGTCTCTCCTTTCCCCATATATCCATTACAATAAACAGATTTTCTATATCATGATATATCTACTAACTGTAAGCAAAACACTGGGGGTATTAGGACACTAACATTCATTTGAAGGACCTACCTTATTGCTATATAAATAACATTCACCCCCCTCAGTTTCAAAAATCTAGTGATTTTTTTCAGATAAGTAAAAATAAACCCAGGGGATCCTGTTCTGGGTAACAGGATCTTACATGGCTCTTTTTTACTCTACAACTGTTTAGTATTAATGGATTCATGGTTGTCATCTAACATTATTTCTACCACTTGTACCTCCTGGGCAAGAGTAAAATGTTTATATTCGTTGTTAAAGTGGTTGTAAACCCACTTTTTGGACTATTACCTATAGGTAAGCCTAGAATAAGGCTTACCTATAGGTAGTGGAAATATCTCCTAAACGTGCGCCGTTTATGAGATATTTCACTTGTAGTCCGCTGGAAATTGCTACTGCGCATGCGCAGGGAAGAAACGAACCTGAAAGGCCGTTTCTTCCCTAGCATATGCCGCAGATCGTGGCTCCCGTGCGCATGCGCGGGAGTGACGTCATGCGGCTCCGCAAATCACAGAGCCGGAGTCCGTGGCCCCGAAGGAAGAGGGCAAGAAGATGGATGCTGCCCACACAGGGGACATCGCTGGATTCTTTCGCAGGTAAGTGGTACATAATGGGCTATTTTCATCTGCAGGCTATACAGGGAGAAGAAGAGGAAGTAAAACCCATCAGGGTTTACTTCCTCTTTAATTTCCTCTGGTTTTTATCTCCCTCAACAAAGACAACAGAAAAAATGTAATTACCGTATATACTCGAGTATAAGCCGAGATTTTCAGCCCTTTTTTAGGGCTGAAAGTGCCCCCCTCGGCTTATACTCAAGTCACCGCCGTCTGCCTACATGATCAGAGTGTCATGCAGACAGACAGCAGTGTTCAAAAGCCACGCCTCCTCCTCCTCATCCGTGATAGGAGGAACACAAATTTTCCCAGCAGTGAGTGTTCAGTGTTCCGCCTATCACGGATGTCCTGTCATTTTCATCTCATGGACGAGGATGAGAGGATGTCCGTGACAGGCGGAACACTGACTGCTGGGAAAACAGAGTGTTCCTCCTATCATGGACGAGGAGGATGCGTGGCTTTTGTATATTGGAATGGCCGCCGTCTATTTTGCCTTACACGCTGATCGGCAGGATCAGCAAGGGGGGACACATGATGAAGAATGCAATGGTGGACACAGATCGTACAGGGAGGCATACACAGGACACAGATCGGCACAGGTAGGCTGCAATGGACACAGGGGGGTATGTACAGAACACAGGGGGGTATGTACAGGACACAGGGGGGTATTTACAGGACACAGGGAGGCATGCAGCTGCAGATGGGCATTGTTGACCCTCTTTTCCACTTACAGTAGCTGCTGCATTTCTCACCCTCGGCTTATACACGAGTCAATACGTTTTCCCAGTTTTTTTGTGGTAAATTAGTGGCCTCAGCTTATATTCGGGTGGACCTATACTCGAGTACATACGGTAAACGGGTTTTGTTGTAATTTGTCTCTACTGAAGAGACTTTCCATAATTTCCTTTCTTACAAGAAGTCAAGAAAAATCCCTCCAATGGAATCACAGGCTTGCAGATAAAAACCCGACAGAGCGTCGAACAAGCCTCACTCCAAGGTTGTGGCAGGAGATTTTATATTGAATTGGTCATTGGTGGAAACAGAACACTTTAGTCTTTCTGGTAATGGCACTATCCCTAACACATTACCTAAAAGTGTGCAGTCTACAATCAAAGGCAACCACTAAACTAGTTGCGGAAGACTCTACTGCAGAATTTACCGATCTCCCCTGCTGAGCTATTGTGTCCTGACAGGGGGACGGGCCCTCCACCAGAACACTCCAGTCAGCGCTCTCAGCCATTGGCTGAGAGAGCTAATCGGGAGCCCTTTGAAAGACCTTTTTCCGCCATGAGCCTTTAACAGAAGCCTGCCGAAAGGCGGGCTTCTGTCGAACCGGCTGCCATACATGCGGGCCGAAAGGCGGCCAGTTTCTATTGAACCAGCATGTGCCGGCCAACGTTTGGCCCATGTGTACTAGGCTTTACTCCAGAGTTCTAGCCACCTTCCTTTCACTGATGTTACTAGGCCTTACAAAGGGAACTTGGGAAAGTGAGGGGTCCATGATAGGATGCTACATCACTGCACAGGATTGTTGGGAGATTTTTGATCCTCAACTTCCCTAGGATCCCGCAAGAAGACCCATTGACTCCATCTTGCCCAGGACAGCCTGCTAATAGCCTGGGAGAAAGGTAAGTATTTTATAAAATTTTCTTCATGATTATATATACAGTATCTCACAAAAGTGAGTAAACCCCTCACATTTTTGTAAATATTTTATTAGATCTCTTCATGTGACAACACTGAAGAAATTACACTTTGCTACAAAGTAGTGAGTGTACAGCTTGTATAACAGTGCAAATTTGCTGTCCCCTCAAAATAACTCAACACACAGACATTAATGTCTAAACCCCTGGCAACAAAACTGAGTACACCCCTAAGTGAAAATGTCCAAATTGGGCCCAAAGTGTCAATATTTTGTGTGGCCACCTTTATTTTCCAGCACTGCCTTAACCCTCTTGGGCATGGAATTCACCAGAGCTTCACAGGTTGCCACTGGAATGCTCTTCCACTCCTCCATGATGACATCACCGAGCTGGTGGATGTTGGAGACCTTGCGCTCCTCCACCTACCGTTTGAGGATGCCCCACAGATGCTCAATAGGGTTTAGGTCTGGAAACATGCTTAGACAGTCCATCACCTTTACCCTCAGCAAGGCTGTGGTTGTCTTGGAGGTGTGTTTGGGGTCATTATCATGTTGGGATACTACCCTGCGGCCCAGTCTCCGAAGGGAGGGGGATCATGCTCTGCTTCAGTATGTCACAGTACACGTTGGCATTCATTGTTCCCTCAATGAACTGTTGCTCTCCAGTGCTGGCAGCACTCATGCAGCCCCAGACCATGACACTTCCTCCACCATGCTTGACTGTAGGCAAGACACACTTGTCTTTGTACTCATCACCTGGTTGCCGCCACACACACCATCTGAACCAAATATGTTTATCTTGGTCTCAGACCACAGGACATGGTTCCAGTAATCCATGTCCTTAGTCTGCTTGTCTTCAGAAAACTGTTTGCGGGTTTTCTTGTGCATCATATTTTGAAGAGGCTTCCTTTTGGGATGACAGCCATGCAGACCAATTTGATGCAATGTGTGGCATATGCTTCAACCTCTGCAGCAATGCTAGCAGCACTCATACGTCTATTTCCCAAAGACAACCTCTGGATATGATGCTGAGCACGTGCACTCAACTTCTTTGGTGGACCATGGCGAGGCCTGTTCTGAGTGGAACCTGTCCTGTTAAACCAATATATGGTCTTGGCCACTGTGCTGCAGCTCAGTTTCAAGATCATGACAAACTTCTTATAGTCTAGGCCATCTTTATGTAGAGCAACAGTTCTTTTTTTCCTTTGCCATGAGGTGCCATGTTGAACTTCCAGAACTTCCAGTGACCAGTATGAGAGAGTGAGAGCGATAACACCAAATCTAACACACCCGCTCCCCATTCACACCTGAGACCTTGTAACACTAACGAGTAACATGACACGGGGAAGGGAAAATGGCTAATTGGGCACAATTTGGATACTTTCACTTAGGGGTGTACTCACTTTAGTTGCCACCAGTTAGACATTAATAGATGTGTGTTGAGTTATTTTAAGGGGACAGCAAATTTACACTGTTATACAAGCTGTACACGCACTACTTTACATTGTATAAAAGTGTCATTTCTTCAGTGTTGTCAGATGAAAACATATAATAAAATATTTACAAAAATGTGAGGGGGGTACTCACTTTTGTGAGATACTGTATATCCTCACACAATTTTCGATGCGCAAATGGTACAGTAATTATACCAAACAGGTGGTTATGATTAACAAGATTCCATATAGTTTAAAATACAAAAATGAAATCAAATATATTTGGATGTATAGGGGGGGAATAGAACTGCTTGAGAAAAAGCTATTCTCTACTAACAAGTTGAGGTCACTAAGGACAGTTAAAATAACCTTTTACAAAACGGCAAGACTGAGCGAGCACAGCAGCGAGACACACTTGTAACCACAAGGCCTCTCAAAGGCATACTTCTGAAGGAACACAGGTGTTTCCAGATGTGCTCTCCAAGTTCTTCTGCAGCACAAAGAGACTGGTGTTTGTTGAGGACCAAAGACCATATGATCAACCAAGCAAACATTGCAGATGGAAGACACTTCCCTTGGCAATCGGAAGACATCCAGTAGCACCATTAGTTTAGACCTTGCAGAAACCAATGGGTTCCCTTGTATACCCATCAACAGTTCAGAGAAGTCTGGTCAGATGTGGTACTCATGTAAGCCTTGGGGCTAAAGAAGACAAACCTCTGACATGAAAATAAATGTTTCAAGGAGCTCATCTATGTATGAAAACACAAGAACCGGTGTACAGAAAAATATCAGCAGGTGCTTCAGACTGATGTTTAGATTTGAAAGCTTTGGCTGTAACAGAAGGCAGTTTGTTAACCAAAGATTTATTGCTGCATTCCTTCACATGCAGCCAGAGATTTTGTCAGAATGAATGGTCCCCTCAATGCTGACAAGTACAGATAATAACCATCATGCAATACCAACAAGGAGTTGCCAAACGTATCTTTGTGAACTACCAAACACCATCAATGGCTGTGAATAGAGCTGGATGTCGTGCTGTTGACATTGTCAACCTGGAACGCCTGACTGGTCGTCACTTCATGGACTACATTTCACCAACCGAGAAAAAGCCAGCACCTACAAGGATGTGCGTGGTTTGTGGCTCTAAGCGAGATGACAGTGGAAAGAAAATCAGAAAGGAAACCAGGTTCCATTGTCCTGATTGTGATGTCGGACTTTGTGCAGTCCCTCGCTTCAAAACTTTTCATACCCGGGATGTTTACTAAACCAATATGCAGTGTCTAGTATTACAGTGACTAGTAATATTGCACCCTTGTTTGGACAAATTTCATTTATTTTGGTTTGATTACATTATTGAATACAATTTATTATTATTATTTTTTATAATTATTTATAATATTCTAATTTATGATTTTGTGTTTCAAACTTTATCATACCTGGGATGTCTACTAGACTCTTATTTGGACAGATTTAAGTGAGTTATTCCTAAAAATGACATGCCTACAATATAAAACAACAAATTTCCATGCAAAACATTGTACCGCTTTGACATTCAAAAATACGGACATAATCGGACCTCTAGGCAGGTTAAGTGAACCTGTAGCTTTTCAATGTACAGTATGGGCAAGGCAAAGATTCATCATGAATGTTTTTCCTTTGTACTATGTTTTCAAATTATGTGGTTTACCCACTTTTTACAGTTATCAGGGACTTTAAAGCATAAAAAACATGGAATATACTGTGCAACATTTTTAAATGTAACGTGGTTCTCTACTGAGCTGCAGCTCCACTGCAGAAAAGGCAGGTAGCTCTGCCTCAATTTAACACAAAAAGTTGAATTTTAAACTATATTCTGATAATAAAAATACTAATAATACAATTAGAAAGTAATGCAGTCTTTACTTTCTTTTTAAATTGTCTAGATTTTTGGAGAAGCCCTGAGAAAATAGTTCACTGCATCCCCTTCTGTGCCTACTATGATATATTTCAAGGAATAAAAATACTATATGTGGTTAATGCATTAAATAAAGTAATTTGGTATTTTCCATGCCTCTACATGCAGTCAAAACTGTCCTAAAAGTGACAGAGGTTGGGACAAACTATAACACTACTAGGGGTGTTTTCTGCTGCAGCAAGAAAAAGATTTAAACCATGTAAATCAAAAGGTAAATGCTGAAATTTTTGACTATCCAGGAATGATATAAAATAAAAAGTGCACCCTTTTCTACTGATGAAAATTCACACAGGATTTCAGTAACATATTGAGTACAGCGGCAATAATCCTGTATCCTTAGGGTAGAATTTATCATTTGGCAGTGATAACAAGCACTGTGCATATCTTTGCGCACATGCTGGCAAACAGCAATGCCTAGGTTATTTTCCTTCACTGCCATATGCTTCATGTCCCCAGTAGTACACAGTGCACTTGTTTACTCATATTTATTAAGATAGAAATAAGTAAATAAAGTTGTAAATTGCTCAGTTTTCATTTTAAAACACGTGCATTTTTTTTAAGGTATCATCTTTGAGTTTCAAAAGTGGTTCACAATGTAGTAAGTATAATGGGGGTTACAGAGATAGGTATACTCAGTTGTCAGTAACAAATCTATCTATCACATCTATCACATAAAGCATAGGCGGTTAGTTAGTATGTGAAGTAGGCATTGCATTGTTAAACAGAACATACCCGTGTAGAACATTTAAAAACAACAGAAAATCGCACAACTGTCATTATAATTCTAGAAACACCTTAAAGGTGTTGGCCAGACGTTCCAAGTCTCAGTGAATATTTTGTATGTGTGAGATTGGATTGCCAAGCACCACATGCATTTTTTATTTTTTTTGTTGATGGAAGAGCTTAAACCTGTTAAATGATAAAATAAAGCTATGTTATTATTGCTTTACCGTTCACTCACAGGGTAGATGTGGGAAGGAGACCTATGCATGTAAGTGAATCAGAGAAGGATCAGGTCCCTGCCCCTGCCAGGCAGGACTGTGCTGCGAAGAAGTGAGTAAAGCCCCATACACACTATTAGATTTTCTGCATGTCTGATTGCATACAAATTGAAACTCTTAAGGTTTGACCTCATATTATATGGTTTTGGTAAATCTGAAGACAAAAATCTGCAGAAAATCCAATAGTGTGTATGGGGTCTAAAGCTCAGGACTGCATGTACAGAAATTCAAAACATTTTAGAAGGTAACACAGTATATACAGTATTTCATCTGTGTATTTAACATTTTGACAGGAATTCAGCTTTAATGTAAATCCTTTTAAAAGTAATATTAAGCCATCAGTATTTTTAAGTTTGCCAAATTGAGCACAAAAAAAAAAAATTCCAGTAAATTATTTGTTAAAATTCTTAACAAAGCACTTGCAGTTTACAGCTTTCAATGCTGCTAACGTATGCTCTGTTATGCCGTGTACACATGGCCGGACTTTGACAGCAAAGGTCCAAGGGAACGAATCCGTCGGACAATTCGACCGTGTGTGGGTTTCATCGGACCTTTGCTGTCGAAAAATCAGACGGACTTTAGATTTAGAACATGTTTCAAATCTTTCCGAAGGACTCAAGTATGGTCAAAAAATCTGTTCGTTTGTATGCTAGTCCGATGGACGAAAACCGACGCTAGGGCAGCTATTGGCTACTGGCTATGAACTTCCTTATTCTAGTCCGGTCGTACGTCATCACGGTCGAATCCGTCCGACTTTGGTGTGATTGTGTGTAGACAAGTCCGATTCAACGGAAGTCCGTTGAAAAGTCAGACTGAATTCAGTCCATTGAAAAGTCTGGTCGTGTGTACATTTCATTAGCGTTGTTTCCCTTAACAGTGCAGTCCTGGCACCAGTCATCCACCTGCCTCTCCAGCTCAGACAATCATAAGAAGTTTTGTATTAATTGATTAAATTACAAGGCTGTGTGTGAATGGCTGCTCAGCCAGACTTAAAGTAACTAAAGACAAAACTTTTTTTAGTTTTGGATAGACTGAAGATGGATTAGTCAGTTTTTATTGTGGTCTGTGCTCAGTTAGGGAGATTCACCCTCTCTATTGGACCCGTGTACCATTATCATTGAAAGTTAAAGTAAAAGAAATTACCCAAATTTTGGTTTGTCCCCAGAAAAGTAATAGAGGGGAAATCTTCCAATGGGCATAGTTCTGGTGAGCCCCAAGGAATTCCCTTGATTTACAGGAATTTCCTCTCACTTCTCTCACCTGTTTGGTTATGGGACAGAAAGTGAAGGGAAAGCTCCACAATGGACACAGATCGTAAAAAAAAATTGCTCTAGGCAAAATGGAAAAAAAAAAAAAAAAAAAAAGTTTTGCCTACTGTTCTACTTTTAATTTGTTCCGGAAGCAGACAGGGAGTCCCTGTACCACTGCCTTAACCCAGCACTGTATACTGTATATAACTGATGCTACATACAGTTTATACAGTGCTGACAGTGGCTGCATCAATTAGAAAATGAAATAGTTCTTCAATAGACTTTAAATGTTGATTTTCATTCTTTTATGTATTTTCTTATTGGCAATATAAATGGAAAGAGTTGCACTGTGTCAGGTGGATGGCCTCTGCTTAGCCCGAACTGCCTCATTAACAGTTCAGTTTCAACTTTTGGACTGATGGCCTCACACACTTGGTACACACTTGGTACACATGGTCGGAAAAGGTCCGATCGGATTATGTTGTTGGAAAATCCGATCTTGTTTGGGGAGACCTTTCGGACTTTTTACGTCGGAATTTCCGACGGAAAAAATTTGAGAGCAGGACCTTAAATTTTCTGACAAAAAAATCCGATCAGACTTTTTCCGTTCGTTTGTAGAGAATTCCGACGGACAAAGTGTCACGCATGCTCAGATCAAATTACGAGACCAAAGCTATTGGCTACTAGCCTCTACATAGTTCCGTCGTACGCAACGAACGTCACCGCATTCCGAACGATCGGATTTTCCGACAACTTTGTCCGACCGTGTGTATGCAACACCAGTTTCGGACAAAATCCGTCGGAAAAAATCTGACTGATTTTGTGGTCGGAATGTCCGACCGTGTGTACAAGGCATTACAGTGACTTGAACAAGTATTCATACCCCTTGAAATTTCCCACATTTTGTCATGTTACGACCAAAAACTTAAAATGTATTTTATGTGCTAGACCAACACAAAGTGGCACATAACTGTGAAGTGGAAGGAAAATAATAAATGGTTTTCAAAATGTTTTACAAATAAATATGTGTAAAGTGTGGTGTGCATTTGTATTCAGCCCCCCCCCCCCCCCAGTCAATACTTTGTAGAACCACCTTTTGCTGCAATTACAGCTGCAAGTCTTTTTGGGGATGTCTCTACCAGCTTTGCACATCTAGAGAGTGACATTTTTGCCCATTCTTCTTTGCAAAGTAGCTCAAGCTCTGTTGGATTGGATGGAGAGAATCTGTGAACAGCAATTTTCAAGTCTTACCACAGATTCTCAATTGGATTTAGGTCTGTACTTAGGTCTGAACTTTGACTGGGCCATTCAAACACAAACATCAGATTTTCTTCTAGGACTGTCCTGTATTTGGCTCCAACCATCTTCCCATCAACTCCGACCAGCTACCCTGTCCCTGCTGAAGAAAAGCATCCCCACAGCATGATGCTGCCACCACCATGTTTCACGGTGGGGATGGTGTGTCAGGTTGATGTGCAGTGTTAGTTTTCCGTAAGATGTTCAAAGATTGGGATATTTTTTTTTATAACCCAACCCTGCTTTAAACTTCTCCACAACTTTATCCCGGACCTGTCTGGTGTGTTGCTTGGCCTTCATTAAAGCGGTTTGTTCTCTAAGGTTCTCCATCAAACCTCTGAGGGCTTCACAGAACAGCTGTATTTATACAGAGATTCAAATACACACAGGTGGAATCTATTTACGAATTAGGGGACTTCTGAAGGCAATTGGTTCCACTAGATTTTAGTTAAGGGTATCAGAGTAAAAGGGCAAAGAGAACACAATTTGTAATTTGTTAAGTTGTATCACCTTTACCTGTAGACACCATCTGAATCAAGATCTAATGTTTGCTGTTCAAAAATGTAAAAAAAAAAAAAATCAAAACTCATCAATCCATCTACCTACCCCTTCAATCTATACCATTGATGAAAAAAGACGATGTCCATTAACTTTAGGCCCCTTTCACACAGACGGTTTGTTCAGGTCCACCTGTCAGTTTTTTTGGCGGACCTGAACGGACCATCCATAGACCTCTATGGAGGGACGGATGTCATCGGTGACATGTCTGCTGACATCCGACCCGCTCCGATCCGAAAAAGTGTGACGGAGAAAAAAGCTATTTTTCCATCCGTATGCGGATCGGATCGGGTGACTACGGACTCTATAGTCCGTCGTCATCTAGGAGCGGCGCTCTGACAGGTCCGTCCCTGCACAGAGTGCAGAGACAGACCTGTCATCTTCCTGCACAGCGGGGGATCGACGGAGCGGACACATCCGTGTGAAAGAGCCCTTAGTCCTATGTTTTATTTAGTAGACATGTGCACTGCCGAAAAATTCTATTTTTCATTTCATTCATTTATTTTTTTCGTAAATTCGAAATGTCGAAAATCCAAAATTAAGAGAGAAAAATCTGAAAATTAGAAAGAACGAAAATCCCAAAAATTCTAAATAATAGCTAATAATAGCTAATAATAACCAACTATTAAATTATAGGTATTGGAATTTTCTTTAAAATAGTAAACATGTGCAATTAGTTTAGTTCCAAATTAAAAATTTAGGTAATTTGAAATTTCGGAAACCTAGTCCCGGTCAGGAGTCTTGTGCCCTGGAGATTCAGGGTAAGGTTATACCCCTTTGGGGTTGGACAAGGAGCACACCCTTAAGTGCACTTGTTTGTATGTTTTCACATGCACCTTTTTTGTTCACTTATGGGTTTATGGGATTAAGAAAAAAAAAACTAGTATTATTATGTAAGGATACTAGTATACCTAGTGCCCCACACATCAAAAATCATTTTGATTCTGTAAATACTAAATAGTAGACATGTGCAATTAGTTTAGTTTCAAATTCAAAATTTCGGTAATTTGAAATTTCGGGAATTCAAAAATACAAAATTTGAAAATCCAAGAATAAGAATGAAAATCCCAAAATTCAAAACACCGAACATACAAAAATAAGAATGAACATCCGTAAATTCAAAAACCCGAAAATTTGAAAATCTGAAATAATAACTAATAACTTAATTATTAAATTATAGGTATTGGAATTTCCTTTCAAATTTGTCTGTTAGTGAACGTAACGAATACGAATTTATCTGAAGTTATGAATTATCCGAAATAACGAATGTGGCTTCTAAACAAATGGAACGGAAATAAATAATAATAAAGAATAATAATAATATGTTTTTATTATTATTATTGTTTATTATTATTAATTTGTTACGTTACATTCATTTAGATGCGGCATTCGTTATTTCAGATAAATTCATATTCGTTACGTTCACTAACAGCCAAATTTGAAAGGAAATTCCAATTTAATAGTGAAGTTATTAGTTAGTTATTATTTCAGATTTTCTAATTTTCCGTTTTTTGAACTTTTCGGATGTTCGTTATTATTTTTGTATTTTCAGTGTTTTGAATTTTGGGATTTTCATTCTTATTTTTGGATTTTCGAATTTACAAATTTTCGAATTTTGTATTTTTGAATTCCCGAAATTTGAAATTCCCGAAATTTCGAATTTGGAACTAAACTAATTGCACAGGTCTACTATTTAGTATTTACTGAATCAAAATGATTTTTGATTTGGGGCACTTCTTACATAATAATACTAGTTTTTTTTTTTTTATTAATCCCATAAACCCATAAGTGAACAAAAAGGGTGCATGTGAAAACAAACAAGTGCACTTAAGGGTGTGCTGCTTGTCCAACCCCAAAGGGGCAGGACCTTACCCTGAATCTCCAGGGCGCAAGACTCCTGACAGGGACAAGGTTTTGACTTGGTCTGTCTAGCTAAAAGGCCTGGCGGACCCCGCCCCTCGTGGTCAGCCAAAGCCAACCACTGAGTACTAGGCGAGGGGATCTCCCGAAGAGAGACCCCCCACCTGGTTCACAGGAGGAATCAGTTATGATCAGTTATGTTTTTTCTGAAAAGGAATATGAGCTACGAAATATTTCCCAGCTTTCAATCTACTTGTGGTTACTATCTCTGTTTATTCAGCTACAATTATTTTTAAAGATGTAGAGATATACATTTTTTTTCCCACTCCCTTGCTGAATCCTGGCATAAGTATACTCTTAAGCTTTATTTGTAAGCTCAGTGTACTGTCACACATGCAATTTTTTTATTTTTATCAAGAGCATGAAAATCACCTGAAGAATAAATTGGCTTTTCGATACAGTCTCTAGAGTTATCTCAGGATAAAAGTGAATCCTGGGATTTGAAAAATGTAATTTCAGTCACAGAAGAAAAATCACCTGACAGGTATTGATTTCAGTAATAGAAATGACACCCAGCATGTTCTAGACTGAAAGAAGCTACCTTTACTATAGAATACAGAATTTTTTTACCAAACTTTTCATTCCCACTGGGTGCTTTCTAGGTCGAATGTTTTACCAGCATATATTATACATCACAAAACCACACAGCAGTATTTATGCTAGATCACACAACTGAGCAGTTTGATTCTTCTCTTCCGCTGGTTTTCACTGAGAATAAAAGAACCTCTGAAACACTGGGGTATCTACCGGGGTAATTACAACATACAGATATTATTTATATAAGTAGAAATACTTTTTGTATATTTTCTATATAGAACAATTTAATATGTTTTTAATTGTTTTATTTGAATATCTGTGACATACCCGATACTGGCTTATACGTTCATTTGCAGTTTTGCATAACTTATATATAGCAGAGGATGACGTTTGGAAGGTATATATTGTGATGGTTTTATTGTCAATATCAGCTATAGTCCAAAATGCATTATCTGGTATTATCTGCTAAAATTTGGGAGCTGATATTGATGTAGAGGGTCAGAGGTCATCTGAATCTTCTTAAACTTTCAACTCCTTGACCTCAAACAATGTTTCCTAGGCTTTGACTGTGTGAGGGCCCTCAATTTGCAATTTTTTGAGTGAGGTTTAATCCCTGACAGCCAAAGAGTGTGGGTCAAGGTATACAAAATAAAATAAGGGGGGGGGGGATATAAATCACTGTAATTGGTTCATAAACCACATGCAGGAAAAACTTGACTGTAATGATGGTATACCAACATTTGCTGTATTCGGTAAAATTGAAAAATGCTGTTTTTTAAGTATCAAAAAGTTAGCTATAGACAAAGTAGAAAACCCCTTCAAGCAGTAACTCCACTTTTGTCGATAAAAAAAAAAATCATTCCCCTCTGGGTGATCTGTGTACATTGCAAGGAAACTTTGTTGCAGATTCCCACCTTTTGTTTTTGTCTGTGTCCATGTGAATTGGAGTGATGTTATTAATATCAATCCGTGGATGCACTTCCAGGGTTCTAATGGGGAAAGTGTCAGTGTCTGACTTGTATCTTAGTGCAGACTTCTGGGAAAATCAGTAAGCCAATCGCAGAAGCAGGAAATTACATTTCTGGGGGATGTTCCATACACCATCTGTGTACAAAACACCTCCAGGTCGCCATATTTCATTGAATTTTACAGAAAATTACAGAATTTTCATGGGAAGAATCAATTTAATAAACAGTTGAGGAATATACTAATACTACCACAGTGAGCGAGATAAATATTGTATCACTAAATAAACCCTACTTCCACAGTGCTGCTTTATAGCAAGAAATTTAAAATTGTGTTCCAGGGCTATTGTGTCCTTTTTCTTTCAATGAGAGACACATGATGTGCAAACAGATATAAGACCTTAAAGAGCCATTGCACCAGATCTGATATCTCATAAGTAATCTGTCAGACACTTAGAGAAAAATGGTTGTGTACATAAATTTAATAAGGCAAAATCTAAATCAATACTAAGGACATTTTCTGATGCTGGGATGTACAATCTCCCTGAATATATATTTTGTGGTCCCACATACAATGCCGGTATATGGAGTATATAGCCTGGAGTATAAGGCTACTCGTCAATAAGGAAACAGAGAATATTCATATATTTTTTAAAAAATGACACATCATATAATGGTCATGTGTATCTAAGAATTCGATTTTTGCATAGCAAACAGCAGTGTAAAGACATTCTTCCTACCGTTCGAATTGCTGTTGGTATTCCTGACTCATCAACTGGTCCAATCCCAGCATAGTGTGGAGCTTTAACGACTGTGACTTTCTTCTCCTCCTCTGAGATCCTGCAGATTGGTATAGTGCTGCTGCTTCGGCTAATATCTGACTGATACTGCTGGGAGTAGGAGTCTGAAGAATCTACAAAGACAGAGGAAATCAGGACTTGAAAGGGTTTTTTGCTACTTTTGCAAATAGGCACAAAGGACTATATTTACTATATGGTAATACTTCTACTGGTTCATGCTGAAAGATATAGTTGCAGTGTAGTATGCGAAAACAACAAAAACAGTTATTTTTTCATTTTGGATATAGAAAATCTGCCCAGCAGGAGAGGATTTTTACTTCTTGTCTAGTGATCACCAAAACACGAGCTCTATCTAATCAGGATACACTTTTTAAGTGTAGGAAGGCTAGAATGTTTATTACATTTCTGTTGTAATTCCCATTCATGTTAGGGAGATTCCTCTCACTTTCTATCTTTGGGACACCAATACAGGCAATGAAGGGGACACTCTGCAAAGGAGACCTGGACAGCAATTACACCCCTACACTATTTAAATACATTTGTCAAGTCCTTTTTTTAAATTAACAGCCAGAATCACTTGCTCACAATTTATTAGGCCTGGATTTGTGGAAACTCATAATGCATGTGATGATTCACTGAAAAGATTGTTTAAAATGTTCAATGACAAATATTAACAATTACATTTTTTGGGCTGTATTATACATCACAGAGCCCTCTAGGACAGTGTTTCTTAACCTTTTTGTTCAATCGCGGCACCCTTTAAAATTCTGCGCAATCATGAGGCACCCCATTCTAAAATGTAAAAAAACGACATTAATAGTTTTACGTAATGTAGCAGCCAGTGCCGGATTTAGAGCTTGGTGGTCTGGGGCACTTCAAACTTTGGTGGCCCCTCAACATAGAAATTACATTATATCACAAATAAAAAAGTGAACTGAAAAAAAAGATAAACTGTATTTGTTCTAAAAAATATAACTTGGGTTCCAAAGAGGACACTTCAAATAACAAATGGCCTCTGAACTAAATTCAAACTTCAAGAAGGGGTACCATTATCCAGGTTAAGTCAACAATTGGGGATGGAGACAGTTCCCCAAACTAATCTCCAAAGAACAAGAGAATGGACTTTCTCTGTACTAGTGGGACAGAATACACATTAAGTAAAAAAAAGTCTAATTATAGCTATACACAAAGATAAAAACAGGATATCCAAACAAAATTTGGCCTTGTGTGCAGGGGCGGGCTGGGCCGGGGGGCAGGGATGCAATTGCCCCCTGGGCCGCTCTGATTCCCTGTAAAAAGGCTGATGTGTTGTCAGCTGGGAACTGTGCAGTTCCGCAGTTAGCCGAGTGTTACTGCTCGGTTGACTTAGGAGGGAGGCTGACAGGGCTGGATAACAGCCCAGAAGCGTGTGGGAATGTTTGTGCTGTGAGCGGACATCTGTCCTCCTGTCACAGTGCTTCCCCAGCTTCTGAGCTGACAGTCTGTGTCCATTGCGAGCACAGCCGAATGGAAGAGGGTGGATCCGCTCTGCCTCCTCCAGCCCCCTCTCTCACTGTGCCCGCCCACACTCTGAGCAGCCCGTGTGCTGTCTGAATAGGAGGTGTGGGCGGGAACATTTAAACAGAGCAGACAGACAGTGTTTTGTATGGGGCTGTGATGATCATGACTGAGCCTCGTGCTGGGTCCTTCCTTCCAAGTAAGTGAGCTGTGATCAGCCTCTCCCCCCTCCCTCCCAAATTCCTCTCCCCCTCTCTGTCTGCAGATAAGGAAGTTTATTTCAGCAGCATGTGCAGTACCTGGTCCTATGTACTATGATGTGTGTACACCTCACACTGGTCTGCTGCAGTGTTGGTGATCTCACTGTCTTCCTGCATGTCCCCCCAGTCAAATGCAGCCACACTGTGCCCATCAAAGTCAAGCTCACTGTTCCCAAATGCAGCCACACTGTGCCCACCAAATGCAGCCACACTGTGCCCATCAAATTCAACCTCACTGTTCCCAAATGCAGCCACACTGTGCCCACCAAATGCAGCCACACTGTGCCCACCAAATGCAACCTCACGGTGCCCACCAAATGCAACCACACTGTGCCCACCAAATTCAGCCACACTGAGCCCATCAAATTCAACCTCACTGTTCCCAAATGCAGCCACACTGTGCCCACCAAATACAGCTACACTGTGCCCACCAAATGCAACCTCACTGTGCCCATCAAAGTCAAGCTCACTGTTCCCAAATGCAGCCACACTGTGCCCAACAAATTAAACCTCACTGTTCCCAAATGCAGCCACACTGTGCCCATCAAATGCCGCCACACTGTGCCCATCAAATTAAACCTCACTGTTCCCAAATGCAGCCACACTGTGCCCACCAAATGCCGCCACACTGTGCCCATCAAATTAAACCTCACTGTTCCCAAATGCAGCCACACTGTGCCCATCAAATGCCGCCACACTGTGCCCATCAAATTAAACCTCACTGTTCCCAAATGCAGCCACACTGTCCCCACCAAATGCCGCCACACTGTGCCCATCAAATTAAACCTCACTGTTCCCAAATGCAGCCACACTGTGCCCACCAAATGCAGCCACACTGTGCCCATCAAATTAAACCTCACTGTTCCCAAATGTAGCCACACTGTGCCCACCAAATGCAGCCACACTGTGCCCATCAAATGCCGCCACACTGTGCCCATCAAATTAAACCTCACTGTTCCCAAATGCAGCCACACTGTGCCCACCAAATGCAGCCACACTGTGCCCACCAAATGCAGCCACACTGTGCTCACCAAATGCAGCCACACTGTGCTCACCAAATGCAGCCACACTGTGCCCACCAAATGCAGCCACACTGTGCCCACCAAATGCAGCCACACTGTGCCCACCAAATGCAACCTCACTGTGCCCATCAAATTCAACCTCACTGTTCCCAAATGCAGCCACACTGTGCCCACCAAATGCAGCCACACTGTGCCCACCAAATGCAACCTCACTGTGCCCATAAAATTCAACCTCACTGTGCCCAAATGCAACCTCACTGTGCCCATCAAATTCAACCTCACTGTGCCCATCAAAGTCAACCTCACTGTGCCCCCCAAATGCAGCCACACTGTGCCCATGAAATTCAACCTCACTGTTCCCAAATTCAACCTCACTGTTCCCAAATTCAACCTCACTGTTCCCAATGCAGCCACACTGTGCCCACCAAATGCAGCCACACTGTGCCCACCAAATGCAGCCACACTGTGCCCACCAAATGCAACCTCACTGTGCCCACCAAATGCAGCCACACTGTGCCCACCAAATTCAGCCACACTGAGCCCATCAAATTCAACCTCACTGTTCCCAAATGCAGCCACACTGTGCCCACCAAATACAGCTACACTGTGCCCACCAAATGCAACCTCACTGTGCCCATCAAAGTCAAGCTCACTGTTCCCAAATGCAGCCACACTGTGCCCAACAAATTAAACCTCACTGTTCCCAAATGCAGCCACACTGTGCCCATCAAATGCCGCCACACTGTGCCCATCAAATTAAACCTCACTGTTCCCAAATGCAGCCACACTGTGCCCACCAAATGCCGCCACACTGTGCCCATCAAATTAAACCTCACTGTTCCCAAATGCAGCCACACTGTGCCCATCAAATGCCGCCACACTGTGCCCATCAAATTAAACCTCACTGTTCCCAAATGCAGCCACACTGTGCCCACCAAATGCCGCCACACTGTGCCCATCAAATTAAACCTCACTGTTCCCAAATGCAGCCACACTGTGCCCACCAAATGCAGCCACACTGTGCCCATCAAATTAAACCTCACTGTTCCCAAATGCAGCCACACTGTGCCCACCAAATGCAGCCACACTGTGCCCATCAAATTAAACCTCACTGTTCCCAAATGCAGCCACACTGTGCCCACCAAATGCAGCCACACTGTGCCCACCAAATGCAGCCACACTGTGCCCACCAAATGCAGCCACACTGTGCCCACCAAATGCAGCCACACTGTGCCCACCAAATGCAACCTCACTGTGCCCATCAAATTCAACCTCACTGTTCCCAAATGTAGCCACACTGTGCCCACCAAATGCAGCCACACTGTGCCCACCAAATGCAACCTCACTGTGCCCATCAAATTCAACCTCACTGTGCCCAAATGCAACCTCACTGTGCCCATCAAATTCAACCTCACTGTGCCCATCAAAGTCAACCTCACTGTGCCCCCCAAATGCAGCCACACTGTGCCCATGAAATTCAACCTCACTGTTCCCAAAGTCAACCTCACTGTGCCCCCCAAATGCAGCCACACTGTGCCCATGAAATTCAACCTCACTGTTCCCAAATTCAACCTCACTGTTCCCAATGCAGCCACACTGTGCCCACCAAATGCAGCCACACTGTGCCCATCAAATTCAACCTCACTGTGACAAAATGCAACCTCACTGTGCCCATCAAATTCAACCTCACTATGTCCATATGCAGCCACACTGTGCCCATCAAATTCAATCTCACTGTGCCCAAATGCAGCCACACTGTGCCCATCAAATGCAGCCACACTGTGCCCATCAAATGCAGCCACACTGTGCCCATCAAATGCAGCCACACTGCTCATCAAATGCAGCCACACTGCGCCCATCAAATGCAGCCACACTGCGCCCATCAAATGCAGCCACACTGCGCTCATCAAATGCAGCCACACTGTGCCCATCAAACGCAGCCACACTGTGCCCATCAAACGCAGCCACACTGTGCCCAAATGCAGCCACACTGTGCCCAAATGCAGCCACACTCTGTCCATCAAATGCAGCCACACTGTGCCCATCAAATGCAGTCACACTGTGCCCATCAAATACAGCTTCACCGTGCCCATCAAATGCAGCCACACTGTGCCCATCAAATGCAGCCCCTCTGCTCATCAAATGCAGCCCCTCTGCTCATCAAATGCAGCCCCTCTGCTCATCAAATGCAGCCCCTCTGCTCATCAAATGCAGCCACACTGCTCATCAAATGCAGCCACACTGCTCATCAAATGCAGCCACACTGCTCATCAAATGCAGCCACACTGTGCCCAAATGCAGCCACACTGTGCCCAAATGCAGCCACACTGTGCCCATCAAATGCAGCCACACTGTGCCCATCAAATGCAGCCACACTGCTCATCAAATGCAGCCACACTGTGCCCATCAAATGCAGCCACACTGTGCCACACTGTGCCCATCAAATTTCCTCCTGCTAGATGCCCAATAGGAGCACCTGACCTTCCATCCAATCAGGTGATGGGTATTAGACCTGCGCTATCCTGGTTGGCGGAGAGCCGGTTCAGTGTTAAAAAAGCAAATATTAATTTGCCTTTCTAATACACCTGGGTAGGCTTCAAGTGCAATGCTGTGCGCTCCGAGTCCACCCTATTTAGAAGCCTATTACGCCACTGTAATTCAGGCATCCGGCGTCTTAAAAGGGCCGGATGGCTAAATAGGGGGTGGCCGCGGCGGCCAGGGATAGATTCATGTTGTGCATGAATATATTCCTTTAGCATATAGGGAAATGGGCGGGGTCTCTCTCTCTCGCTGTGCAGGAAAATGTGGAGCGGTGTGTCTCTGTGTAGCATAGCTTTACTCACAGAGTGACCCGGCCGGCCAAGATGCGTTTGTTCCACTGCTTGCCTCTATCGTCTGCAGTGGTTGCTAGGATTGCCTGGCTTCTAGCAACCAGTGATGTCACAGTCCCCAGGAGGAAAGTGAGGCTGAGGCCCCAGCATTCAGAGTGGAGGAGGATCTTCTGCCTCCTCTACGCCTATTAGTGTTTTATCCACCCACCTCCTCCCTCCATCTTCTCCTGTGCGACAGCATGCGCCTTGGAGCCTGCCTGAGGGAAGGGAACTGTCACTGACTGACTGTGCCAGAAGCACCTCTACAGAGTCAAACTGCCTGAGGTGAGGTCGGGAGCAGTGAATGAATTAGAACATATGTGTAATGTGGAGCATGTGTGTCATGGGAGAATGAGCTGGCAGCAGAGGAGGAGATCACATCCTTAAATCTCAGCCAGGGTTCATGCTGGGACTTGTAGTCCTTTACTAGTTGGGGGGGGGGGTCAAATCCTTAAATCTCAGGCGGTAATGCTTGGACTTGTAGTCCCTCACTAGTTGGGGGGGTCAGGTCCTCAGCTCTGAGGGATTCATACAGGGACTTGTTTGCACTTTAGTTCCTGGAGGCCATGGTGGTACAGGTCCTCCACGGGTCCTGGAGGGCCACATTGTCATCCCTGCCCCTCCCCCCACCTTTGTGATCATGGAAAACCTTAGACTGTTTTCCTGATCCATCACTTTGCCACCACCGGTTCTATGGGCCACTTGACTGGACTTGCCCCCCAGGCCTAAGGCTGCCAGCCCTCCCCTGCTTGTGTGTTGATCTATGGGTAAGCGGCAGTATACCTATTTTCCCCCATTTACCAACTGTATTCATTATTAAGTGTCTGTCTTTTGTACCCTTGACTATTATGTATATTTTGTTATTCAATTCTAGACATTATCCTCCTGATGAGGCAGTAGAACCCCAGGAAACATGTAGTGGACTACATGTCTAGGACCTATTATACCTTTTGTCTCCACTTCTGGAACTCATTAAGAACTAGAAGCACACCTGTATAAACACCTTTGCATTTTTAACATTTTTGTGTATAAATAAAATTATATTTTTTTACTGAATGTGTATTCTCTCCCACTGGTACTGAGAAAGTCCATTCTCTTGTTCTTTGTAGACTAGTTTGGGGAACTGTCTCCAACCCCATTTTATTTTTTTTCAAAGAGGACACTCGTCTGATTATTTCTCAATTTTATTGATTGTAAGAATACACATTACACAGATAATTGGAACTGGCAAGTCATACATCACAGTTATGTATCACACCACAATATTTACAAAAAGTCTTCCTGCACTTAGCATCTGCAAAATCTTTAACTAACTCATAACTAACTCATCAAACTGTATCATCTTGAGGACACTGCTCTCGACAACCAGTACGCACAGAGCACTTAAGCCCTGTACACATGGGCCTAATGTCGGGAGGCATCAGCCGGTTTAATAAAAACTGTCCGACATTTGGCCCATGTGTATGTCAGCCGGTCTGACAGAAGCCAATGGCTGAGAGCGCTGTTCGGAGTGTTCTGGTGGGGGGGGGGGGTGGGGCATCCCCCTGTCAGAACACAACACTGAACACAATGATCCGGCATTAGTACACCAATCTCAAAAGGGGAGATCAATGTACCAATGTCGGATCATTAGTACAGCGGCTCCAATTGGAGCAGTCAGGTTTCTTTTTGTTCAACCCACTTTTGTCTTGAATGGGTCATCGTGGCCCTCAGATAGTTCTTTATCAGTGTCAATATGCTGATGGCCTTTTTCCTGAACAACTAGTGACCATCATGGTCAAATATAATCTATAAGCTACATTAACAACCGGAAAAGGTATCAGGTAGCCGTTCATCATGTAATAAAACTGCCTGTTGAGATGGAGTGAGACATGACTGGAGCTTGACAAAGACTGCAAACGGGACAAACTGAAGTCTTGAAGGGAAAATAAGTTTAATTTTTTATAAAGGAATTCTGGGCCCCCCCTCTGGCAGGTGGGCCAAGGGTAATTATAAATCTGGCACTAGTGGCAGCATCCACATATGTAGGACCCCCAAAATTAGAGGCAATTTATTCTTACACAGCAAATACACTTTTGCACACTGGTACTAGTACCACTAGTAGTGAACTTGTATAACAGCATTTCTTCTCCCTTATCTTCTCTCCCCCATGCAGCTAACGTGACTCCAGCACTGACAGAGAAGAAAGGGGCAAACGAGGATGTAGACGCCCAGCATCCTCCTTATCAACCAATGACACCATTGTTGTTAGGATGCCAGCGGCTGGCAAGCATGGTGCCCAAGGTTGTAATTCTGCACTATAAAAACCTGAGGCTTTGTGTAACAAAAAGGCAGACTTGAACCACTCACTGGCTCATTCATTTTTGGGCAATATGGAGCAATTTTTAGGCATTTTTCCAAGGCATCCAGAAGGCACCGTGGTTGAAAAAGGCTGCTCTTCAATAAGGCCCCTGATGAAGTGAAACACAGAGAAGGAGGTGAAGCTAGGATCTATTGGTGAGGAGCCATGATGGATATTTCATACAGCCCAATAAAGTTAATTAAAAAAAAAAACAAAAAAAAACGGATTCAGCAGATGTGTACTTGTATTTATATTTTTGCCAGTGTTTTCGCAATACATTATTGAGACTCCGCACTGCATTCTAGGATGCCCTAAGAGAGTCCACTCAACAGTGCCAAATTCAAAATGCTGAAACCTTACATGCACCTGGGTTTATGGGCTCCTGGGACCCCGTTAAGCACTGGATTTGCAATAAAGTCAGACAGATTGGCACACCCTATGACCTAGTCTGCACTTATCTGCTTATATTTGTCTGTTAGGCTCGATGCACACTGGGCTTAAGAAAATGCCAGTTCCCTTGGCAGAAAAAAACGGTCATATAGAGCGTATTTTGTACAAAGTTTAGATGAGTTTAGGAGAGTTTTGCGTTTTTTTCTGCCAGTAAGTTCCAATCAGAAACGCAAACCAGAAGGTTTTTTTTTTTTTTTATCTCTAAGTGTTGAGCTAAAAATATGCCTGTAATCGTCGTAATGTGCCCGGACACATAGGATAACATTGAGCTACTTCTACAGGCAGAACAGAAGACTCATGTAGATGCAGCGATTTTTGGTGCATTTAAGAAGTAGTTAGAATGCAGCCCAGCGAGCCCAGAACTATTTGAGCCGCTCGCATCAAATTCTTGTGATGCGAGCGGCCCGCAATGCACTGCGCCAGTCGCAGTGCATTGCTGGCTGATGATTGGCCAAGCATGCACTGTGACCCGCATGCTTGGCCAATCATAGAGCCAGCGGCGAGGAGAGCAATAATTGGCCACAGGCAGGATGCCTGTGGCCAATTATAGCTCAGGGGGATTAGTACACGCCCCACATTATAAAAGGCCGCCCCGCATCGTATATTGTGTTCCAGTGTCAGTGTTATTATGTGCTGCTGACTGCTGACATTATCTGCTGTGATTCTGGGGATTAGTGTGTGCGTGCTGTTAGTACAGCATTGCAGTATCACATCTAGGGGGTGTCTATAGTATGCCTGTGAAGGGGCACATTGTAACTAATAGGGTTCTTAAATTTACACAGACTTTAGGTCCGTTCGCGGGTTCTGGTGCGAACCGAACCCGGGGGGTGTTCGGCTCATCCCTATTGTGGAATAACTGTTTCGAAGCAGAAACCATTTTTTTTTTTGTAATGGATGCAGTAGTTGGGTGGTAGCTGTGGGCTTACTAGTTTATAAATACAATGGTATATTTGCATAATGTTTACATGACTTAGTAATAATCACTTTCATCAGTTTATTACCTTGTAATAGGGCATGAAAGAAGATACAATACTTATTCTTACACTAAAGGCCTTTTTACAGCAATATATTCTATACAAATACTAGCAACACTGTTTTCCTTCCAAGAGACCCATGGCAAAATGTGACTGCCAAACATTAAAAGAGAATAGAGATTTCCCATCATTCATTACCCTGAGCAGTCACACAACATCCTCCTACATTACAATGGAACATTTCATTTTTCAGCTCACAAATATAAAAGGTTATACAAATTAGGGTGGGCCCCAGAAGCCATTGAAAAGCAGCGTCAAGAACAATAAGTGTCTCAAACCACACGAGCAGTAGGCAATTGTCTGAATCTGGCAGAATATCAGAGGTCTCCTTTGTTTCAGAGACTCTTCTTCTGGTTACATTGAAATTAGCCACATTCCTCACACAGCCCAGAGGACACATTCACAATGCAGTAAGTGCACCTCTTTACACTCATCCACCTCATTTTTCAATCCATAACTGCAGCTGCTGCTCCTTATTACAAACAATGAAAGCCCAAAACTTGGACAGTGTAGACGCTACATATGATCTACACAGCTGCCCGGTGTAAACATCTTCTGGATCCCAACAGCATTCCGATTTACATATTTGTCAATCAATTGTACATGGCCTAAAATGAGTAAGTACTTCTGAACTTTAGTTTTATAGATTTGGTGTGTTCTTACTACCAATGGTGTAGTTTAAAAAAAATAGTAAGTAAGCAAAAAGAAAACAATCAATATAGTTACTTAAGTATGCAGAAACAAAAGCTTCACATTAAAGAGTTTCATATATTTAAATAAAAAACGTAAAGTGGTTGCAAATCTCAGGCATTATCTGTGAACAAAGCATATCCCTCTATAGCGTGTACTTGTCTCAGTCCAGAGCACGAAGTACCATTTCTGTCTTCTGCTTCATTCCTCTGCTATCTGCATACAACTTCTGACACCAAGAGGAAAAAAAAATGACAGGGAAGGGAGCTCCAGCTGATTGACAGCCTCATCTCTGTTTCTGTGTGAAGAGTGGTGCATCCATTCCCCCAATCAGCTCTTAGAGCTCTCCACACTGAGCTCTGCAGAATGTAACTTCAGCTCTCCGGACCATTTTTGGACAGCTCAGACAAGCATTATAAATTCTGCACTTTGAACAGATGTACAGAGAGTACAGAGAAGACCGCAGGTAAGCAAGTACAACGTACAGTTGTGCTCATAAGTTTACATACCCTGGCAGAATTTATGATTTCTTGGCCATTTTTCAGCGAATATGAATGATAACAAAAACTTTTCTTTCACTCATGCTTTGTGTTTGTTTATTATTATCAATCAACTGTGATTGATTTTGACCTGATAACATGCACACAAGTTGACACAAAGGGGTTTGAATGGCTATTAAAGGTAACCATCCTCACCTGTGATCTGTTTGCTTGTAATTAGTGTGTGTGTATAAAAGGTGAATGAGTTTCTGGACTCCTGACAGACCCTTGCATCTTTCATCCAGTGCTGCACTGACGTTTCTGGATTCTGAGTCATGGGGAAAGCAAATAAATTGTCAAAGGATCTGCGGGAAAAGGTAGTTGAACTGTATGGTCAGGTAGACCAACTAAAATTTTAGCCACAACTGGCAGGAAAATTGCAAAGAAAAACCCACAAATAACTTCAGGTGAAATACAGGACTCTCTAAAAACATGTGGTGTGGCTGTTTCAAGATGCACAATAAGGAGGCACTTGAAGAAAGATGGGCTGCATGGTTGAGTCGCCAGAAGAAAGCCATTACTATGCAAATGCCACAAAGTATCCTGCTTACAATACGCCAAACAGCACAGAGACAAGCCTCAAACCTTCTGGTTTCATTTGGAGTGATGAGACCAAAATTAAGCTTTTTGGCCACAATCATAAACACTACATTTGGAGATGCGTCAACAAGGCCTATGATGAAAGGTACACCATTCCTACTGTGAAACACGGAGGTGGATCGCTGATGTTTTGGGAATGTGTGAGCTACAAAAGGCACAGGAAATGTGGTCAAAATTGATGTCAAGATGAATGCAGTACGTAATCAAAAAATACTGGGAGGAACATTTGCATTCATCAGCCAGGAAGCTGCGCATGGGACGTACATGGACATGGACATTCCAACATGACAATGATCCAAAACACAAGGCCAAGTCGGCCTGTCATTGGCTACAGCAGAATAAAGTGAAGGTTCTGGAGTGCCCATCTCAGTCTCCTGACCTCAATATCATTGAGCCACTCTGGTGAGATCTCAAACGTGCAGTTCATGCAAGACAGCCCAAGAATTTAAAGGAACTGATGGCTTTTTGCCAAGAGAAATGGGCAGCTTTACCATTGGAGAAGATAAAGAGCCTCATACCACAAAAGACTTCAAGCTGTCATCGATGTAAAAGGGGGCAATTCACGGTATTAAGAACTGGGGTATGTAAACTTTTGATCAGGATCACTTGGGTAGTTTTCCTTGTCCTTATGATTTAAAAAGAGTAAACACAGTTGAATGATAATAAATGGCTTCAGACAAACACTAACCACGAGTGAAAGAAAAGTTTTTGTGTTATCGTTCATATTCTCTGAACAATGACAAAGAAATCATAAATTCTGCAAACTTATGAGCACAACTGTATGTAGGAGGATTTGTTTCATCTGTGTGCATCACCTTAGGCCAGTAACTTCACTGGGTATATGGAAGGTATATTTACAACCACTGTTTGTTTGTTTTCACCAGAATGGGACAGGCTTCAGTCTCCAACTAGGTATTTAAAGATGAACTGTTGCCATCAAGAGAATGGCAGCATAATATAGCTGAACTATTCTTTTTTTAAACCCCAATATTAATTATTTATGTTATACTGGCTTTTACTTGCTAGCTACGGAGTACTATTGCTGGTTCTGACCTGGGCAAGAGATTAAGGAAAAAATGCTCCACCCACTCAGGAAGCCCACAATATGGTCCGTTCACACTTCAACACTATGCCTAGCAACGTGCACATTTTCTTGCATTGGGGCATGCTGTGTTAGGGAGCCCATTCGATATGAATGTGCTGTGGTACATAAATAATAATAATTTAGTGCAGACTGCAACACATAAAAATGTATTGTAGACTGCCCTTTTTATTTTTACAAAAGAGAGTTGCAGTGCAGGTGTGTTATTATGGGGTCATTCAAAACGAATGGCACTGCAAAACGCCACATGTACGATACGTTGCCGCAATGTAAGGGTGTGTACGGGCCCTAAATGTAATATTGCTGTGCATGATAGATGGGTGACTGCCAGTGCCTGCACTGTCTTACAGAAGCTGCTACACACAATGCCCACAGCAATTCCTCCTCTCCCCTACATTGGCTGTCAGTAGAGGAAAGCCTTCAATTTAACAATTCATTTCACAACATAATTGGACAAAAGAGATCCAAATATAACTTGGTTAACTGCACATCTCTTGCCCCTGAATGAAGATCTCCCCCACTTTCAGTCTAGCCCTAACAGCTGATGCTCAGCTTTGAACTGAACTATGAAGAACTAACTAGGGGGCAGAGACACCGATATAGTGATGCATGCTTGCAGTATTCTTTGTGTTATAGTCTCTATAGTAAACTCTCTATAGGAACATATAAGAAGTCCAGGCCAACCGGGACCATGAAACTCACTGCAACTCTAGCTGTCATTAAGCCAGAGTATTATAATTCTATTATAATACAGTGATTTATACTGTATAGCGCCAAATGTTTGTGCAGAACGTTACAAAAAAATACAGACATTACAAGTACAATGAAATCAATACAAGAGGGATAGGAAGGAAGAAAAGTAGAGGGGGATCTCTAGCTAAGCTATATAATGAATATCATACAAAGAAGAAATGTGCTTGTTTCAAACTACCATGTTTACTTAAAAATGAAGCCCAATGGGCAAAATGCTAAATAATGATAAAACATGTAAATAAGACCTACCCAATGTTCTGCCCTGTTGCATGGCAATGCTGTTGGAGTTTAGTGGTGGTGGAGAGGGATATGTTGGAGAGAATGGCCTCTGAAAATGACTCATTGGACTGGATGGGCTGCCTGAATTCCCATTAACTGTGATTGGAGTCTGTGAAAAAAATTATAAAAGCAGCATACTTAACATTAAATCAGTTGCAATAAATGACAATACACAGCAACACAGAAAATGTTGAACTTCATCTAGGAGACATCTAAGAAGATAATTTCAGTACACAAATGCACAGTCACCTTCACCCAACATAATCACTACATAAGTTGCATTTGTGGGTTAGTGTGTTACACAACAAAAACACACAAAAGACAGAATCACACATTATATTTTAGTACATGCAGTCCTTTCCTTCCTGCTTTGCTGTGCTACATAAGGGTAATGCTTTATTTTTCTTTCTCATTATGCAGGTCCACGAGGTAGACAACCCACTGCAAAATACACTCTAAATATCGTTGATATAATTTCTCAACAGTTGTTGTACACCAGCAAAAATATGTACAAGTTAAAACAATAAAGCCACATCAAATATTTCTGTGAATTAAAAAGTGATAACATAACAGGATTCTAAAAACTTTAATATTTTTAAAAATAATAGAGAATGCATAGAATAGAGAATGCATTAAAAGGTAAAAAAAAAAAAAAAAACTTAAGCCTTTAGAACCACTTTAAAATATTTATTTACTTAAAAAAATTCTATATTTTTAAAAATGAACTATATCTGGGATTTAGGTATACTAGAGATAACTTATACTAAAAATAGTTGTTATAAAGTTTTTATGAATGGCAAAAATAGATTTAAAGAAACCGGCTACACAACCCTCCCGTTAGGCCTATACCAGTAGGTAACAATGTTAAGGTGTAGATTGTTTTAAGACTCTCCAGGGGATCCCCAGATATTGTTAGAGATCAGTTTGATCCTTGTGTCAACTTACATATTCAGCTGTTATCTGAAATACATTTAACAGAACTGGAAACAATGTCTTTCTTGACAACTGGGAAAAATCCCTACAGACTGCAAGCAATTAAGTATAACGGCAGGCTAGGTCAGTGTACTGCAATTGCTTGCTGTTCTCACAGCTGTTACAGTGCTTATTGCGGTAGCGTACTGTTATGAGAATCACTTGTGAGCAGTATGGTTTCAAGCTCAGCAGTTTATCAGTTTATAGGGAAGCTCGTCATCTCTTGTTTAGTAGCTTGTTAGATGAATTTTAAACAAGAAAAAAAAAGATGATAGGCTCTGAAGTATAGTGACATGTATAACCTTAACAGATTTTTTGAAAAATATTAACACATCCAGTTATGTGCAATAAGATTTTCCTGGACTTCATTGGGAATGTGGAACCCCAGGCAGAAGGATGCTGTGCGAATGATGCTGTAAATACAGGTAAGTTGCATTGGCAGATCCACATTTTACAAATTGACATGAAATTAAGATGTGCCATTGTTTAAGATTTGGAAAAGTGGGAACATATAAAGCACAGCACAATGATACAGAGTGTAGGTAGCTTGTCGTTATTGGGCATGGCGTTAAAAAGGGTGTGTGACATAGGTGTATGGATTTCACACAACATGACCAATGCTAAAGGCAGGAAAAATGTACTATTCCATTGTAGAACTATTGCTAATGGTCAAGTCTGTTTTAGGACATGGGTCTGAAAGCCCACAAATCATCTGCCTCAAGAGGGGCTACAGACTATCTAAAAAATATTTTCAATACCATAGAGGTTTATTATGCAAAAAAAATTAGCACAAAACCTAGGTTAGGACATCATCCACCTTGGACGAAGAAATCTGGCCACAAGCAGAGAACCTATTTTATCTTTGCACTTCATTCTTTCTTACCTTATATTTTTCCCCTTTCTGTATCTTTCTTATTTCTGTTTGACTTATGCGGCGTACACACGAAGGGACAATCCTGCGGGATTATCCGCTGGACTGAAGTCCAGCGGATAATCCCCTCGTGTGTGGGCGCCGGCGGACTTTTTGGCGCCAAAGTCCGGCGGACTTTTTGGCGCCAAAGTTTTAAGTTTGGTTTTAAAATTATCCGCTGGACTTGGCAGTCCGGCGGACAATCCCGCCGTTAGTGGGCAAGTCCGCGGGACTTTTGAAATGAACGGACTTGCCGCTCATCGGCAAGTCCGTTCATTTAGCACGTGACTTCAGGTTACGTAGCTAGCGTAGGCAGTTACTGCCGCCGCGCTAGCTCCGTGACCTGGCATGGATTTAAAGGGACTCCCCACGCCGAAAAAACGGCGTGGGGGTTCCCCCCAAATCCATGTCAGACCCTCATCCGAGCACGCAGCCTGGCAGGCCAGGAAAGGGGTGGGGACGAACGAGCGCCCCCCCCTCCTGAGCCGTACCAGGCCGCGTGCCCTCAACATGGGGGGTGCCCTGGGGAAAGGGGGGCCGTGCGCCCCCCCCACCCCAAAGCACCTTGTCCCCATGTTGATGAGGACAAGGGCCTCTTCCCGACAACCCTGGCCGTTGGTTGTCGGGGTCTGCGGGCGGGGGCTTATCGGAATCTGGGAACCCCCTTTAATAAGGGGGCCCCCAGATCCCGGCCCCCCACCCTATGTGAATGAGTATGGGGTACGATGTACCCCTACCCATTCACCTAAGGTGTAAAATGTAAAGTACAAAAACACACACACTTTTGAAAAAATATTTTATTGCACTGCTCCGGGGGTCTTCTTCCGTCTTGGGGGTCTTCTCGCCGGACTCCTCCGCTCTCTTCTGCTCTTTTACCTAGCTCTTTCACGAACGGAGGAGTCCGGCTACCTTCTTCGTCGTCGCCGCCGTCGTCTGGGGGTCTCGATCCGCCTTCGGGGGTCTTCCGGGGGTCTCTTCTGTTCTTGCGGCGGTCGTCGTCTTCCGCGCCGCCGGCGCCATCTTCTTCTTCTTGTCCTTCTTCTTGTTCTTCTTCTTCCGATGTTGACCCGACGCTCTCTCTGCCCGGAATACTTGTGCCGCGCTGCGCTGGGACTTATATAGGGGCATGGGGACAGGGTCACATGCACATGTCACATGGTGACCCCGCCCCCTTGTGTTGTCACAGTCCCGGAGGATGCTGGGACTGTGACATCGCAAGGGGGCGGGGTCACCATGTGACATGAACATGTGACCCTGTCCCCCATGTCCCTATATAAGTCCCAGCGCAGAGCGGCACAGGCATTCCGGGCAGAGACAGCGACGGGTCAACATCGGAAGAAGAAGAAGAACAAGAAGGACAAGAAGAAGAAGAAGGCGCCGGCGGCGCGGAAGACGACGACCGTCGCAAGAACAGAAGAGACCCCCGGAAGACCCCCGAAGGCGGATCGAGACCCCCCAGACGACGGCGGCGACAACGAAGAAGGTAGCCGGACTCCTCCGCTCGTGAAAGAGCTAGGTAAAAGAGCAGAAGAGAGCGGAGGAGTCCGGCGAGAAGACCCCCAAGACGGAAGAAGACCCCCGGAGCAGTGCAATAAAATATTTTTTCAAAAGTGTGTGTGTTTTTGTACTTTACATTTTACACCTTAGGTGAATGGGTAGGGGTACATCGTACCCCATACTCATTCACATAGGGTGGGGGGCCGGTATCTGGGGGCCCCCTTATTAAAGGGGGCTCCCAGATTCCGATAAGCCCCCGCCCGCAGACCCCGACAACCAACGGCCAGGGTTGTCGGGAAGAGGCCCTTGTCCTCATCAACATGGGGAAAAGGTGCTTTGGGGTGGGGGGGCCGCACGGCCCCCCTTTCCCCAGGGCACCCCCCATGTTGAGGGCACGCGGCCTGGTACGGCTCAGGAGGGGGGGGGGCGCTCGTTCGTCCCCACCCCTTTCCTGGCCTGCCAGGCTGCGTGCTCGGATGAGGGTCTGACTTGGATTTGGGGGGAACCCCCACGCCGTTTTTTCGGCGTGGGGATTCCCTTTAAATCCATGCCAGCTTACGGAGCTAGCGCGGCGGCATTTACTGCCTACGCTAGCTACGTAACCTGAAGTTACGTTCGAAATGAACGGACTGCTCCGTGTGTGGGCAAGTCCGTTCATTTTCAAAAGTCCCGCGGACTTTTGGCCGGCGGATTATCCGCTGGAGAAGTCCGTGCGTGTGTGGGCAAGTCCACACGCTCGGAAAGTCCAGCGGACCTAGCTGGAAAGTCCCGCGGGATTGTCCGCTGGACTAAGTCCGCCGGCAAAAGTCCACACGTGTGTACGCGGCATTATTTGACCTCTTACAGGTCTTTTATTAAGATAATGGCTGACAATCCATGAGTATTTTAATGCTTCTTCATGATCTAGAATGATTTAGTCTTTTACGTACCTGCACCTTTATGCACTGTATGATGGTACGCCTATATGTTTTTTGTCCTTGTTATACACTATATATTGTACCCCTTGGGGTTTGTTTGCATGCACAACTGTGTACTTTAATTCTTATCTGTCACTATTGAAAATAAAAACATTTTAAAACATAAAAAATGAACACAAAAATGTACAGAAAAATAGAAAACATGTATTGTAACTAAAAGTACAAGACTCTAAATGTTTGTGCAACTAAAAGTATAAGTATTTCTATTTAGCTTTTAGTAAAGCTTAAGATTTGCAGAGAAGGAAGGTAGGGTGCTTGGCAGTGCACACACCAGGAGCACAAGGTATTCTAGAAATGGGGGAATTGATAGAAAATAAAGACAGCATTTTGTGCAGACAGTGCTTTACTTGTTAATCACACTGCTTGCTTCACATTCAGGGCTACCAGCGCACTGAATATTCTACAATCAAAAAGTAAACACAAATGCTGCGCTCTGATGCTGCTTATCTTGCAGTGCTGCCTAGACACTAGCCCAGAAGTGCCTTGGCTGTGGTAAATATAGTCCTCCTCATTCATCTGAACCTAGCTTTTAACTGCCATTGACAATCTGATACCATGCAGGACCAATGAGCTAACAATTTCATTTAGCGTTCAGCCCAAATTGGCTGATTACATGATTCAAGAAGTACGCTTACATTTAAACACTGACAAGCATCTTAATTAATGGACATGAATCATATTTAAAAAAAAAATCGAAGTATCTGGGCAACGTGGAGAGATCACACCTTTGACCCTGCCCAGGTCCTGTCCAGCCTGGGTGTTGTTTTGTTGGAGTTAGCAGAGCCCTCGCTGAAAAAACCTACTCAATCTATGAAGCCTTTGCCCGTTTCTTGTTTTTTTGTCGCAGCCCGTAAGTTAATACTTTCCCTCTTTTTTCAGAGGTATAGGTTGGTGGGAGTGATTACAGTTCTGGTATACTTTACATAGGCATCCTGTTACCATGTTTTTTCTGTTCACATTTCCTCAGCACTTTAGTTAACCTTGGGGCCTATAGTTGTGGTCTCCTATACTTTAATGTTGCTGATGTGCCCCTTGCTGGATGATGGTCCATTTGTTTGTGTGGGTTCTCTTCCAACAAACACAGAGGTGAGGGGGTATGGTTGTAAGTGCATGGGCCATCATCCCAATAGAAATACACAAGAAAAATCCTCTTCCAACAAACGGGCCTCTTTTATTCTTGTAGTACAATTTTTTTTTTGCACTTTAGAGTACCCTAGTCAGCTGTTATAGATATGGTAGCTGGTGAACCCGTGATTGAACTTTGATTTCATATTGTGAATGGCATTGCTTTGTTGCTGAGGTCAAAAGCTGAAACTTCAAGTGATAACTAATATTGTTTTTGTTCTCTTTCGCTGTGCAATGCAAATAGCTTTATTTTTCTTTTGTATGAAAAAAGTTCTTTAAGAAAAAAAAAAAAGAAGAAGAATGAGAAATATTGTCATTTTTCCAACAGAGTAGCATATTGCCATTATCAATGTATTTAGGGGATATTAACTGGTATAACACACATAAACAGTCAGCACATGGCTCTACAATATATTTTCTTACTCTACACTTATTTTAGCAGTAAGAAAGCATTAACAGTTACAGCAGTCTTGTGAGTTCTATCAGTGCCTGGTTAACACTTGTAGGAGGAGTTTTCAGTCTGTCCTATCAGGCTGCAGGACCCATGACCCTCTGTCTCAATAGTGCCGATTGGCCCTGTGCTGATCACATGCACTCTCCAAGGAAAAAACAAAACTCTCCAGCAATACACACCAAACTGAGCATGTGCAGCTCTGTCTTATCAGGAGATAGATAAGGGACTGTGGAAGAAGGGGAGGAACAGAGAAGACAGGATCAAACAGCCCAATTACACAGTGCAGAAGATGAACCCCTTAGGTTCCACAGTGAGTATAACAAGCATGCTTTGCTGCATAGACCGACTGATTTTACTGTTATGGGTTTAGTAACACTTTAAACATAGTTTAGAACAGGGGTCTCAAAACCTTTTTGAACTTCCCAATGAAGAGATTTCCCATCACTTCCAAAATTTGCTCATCAGAGATGCAGAAAGGAATAAGAACTATACATATTTACACATTAGGTGCATGTCTTCAGGCAAACCTGCTAAAGGGTTGCTCATCAGATGTTCAGTGGTTTTAAGGGCTTTACAATTACACCCAACTCAGATGCTTGACACATTCGGATGGGTGGGTGCTGGCAAATGTTGAACATTGTTGGTTCATTCTGAAAAAAACGTACTCAACATACCAAACACTGTGAAAGCCCTTCTATTCCCTACGATATTCAATGCAAAAAAATTAAAAAATATTTTATTTGGAGTTGGGTTTTAGGCTTAGCTGAAAATCTTGGCACACATATGCATTTGACTAGATCTGTCCAACTAGCTTAAGATTTGTGCCTACTATTTTTTATTTATTTTTTTACGAAGAAATAGTCAGAAACACTCTTCATCATGTTTGTTATAAATTATATAATATAAATTTAGAACAAAACATACACTTTACAATATTAACATAAAACAGATAAAAATCTAATTAATCTGTGATGAGCTCATACTCATGTTACCATTAGAGAAAATTGCCTGTATATAAGCTAAATGGATTAATAGAAGGATACAAAGCTTGGGGAATCATAGGGGCCCCTGTGAATGATGATGCTAGGATTGTTACTTAACTGAGAATGCTACCAATGCCCACAGATCAAATGTTCTGAGCTTACAGCAGCATTCTAAAATGTGCACAGTGTAACCTGTCACACAGCAGTGACTTTGTGATCATTAACAGTAATTAAATGAAACCTTTTCAAATAGAAACTTAAAAGGCTGCCATTATTGACTTCTCGTTCTACAAATGCTAGCTCTACCTGGTTGTCGGAATGACCCTCTAAGCAGATAGGTTCTGACTTTCCTGATCTGCATACTTGTTCCAGGTCAGTGATTCAGAAAGCATTAAGACAATGGCGTAACAGCCAGGCAGCTGGCATTTTAAGAAGGAGGTCAGCTAAAGCAGCTTTCATGTTGTTCTATGCATTACAGCTCACAGCAGGTTTCAAGCTGAATTCTTCCTTTACCCCCTTCCTAACTGGGCCATTTTTTGCGATATGGCACTGCATCGCTTTAACTGACAGTTACCGACGTTGTACACAAACTTAATTTCTTTTGGTGGTATTTGATCATAAATTATTTGATCTAATTTTTTATTTTTGCGCTATAAACAAGAAAAGAGCGTCAATTTAAAAAAAAACACAATATGTTTTACTTTATGCTATAATAAATATTCCCAAATTAAAAAAAAAAAAAAAAAAAAAATGTCTTCCTCGGTTTAGGCCAATATATATTTTGACATATTTTTGGTAAATAAAAATCTCAATAAGCGTATATTGATTGTTTTTTTCGCAAAAGTTATAGTGTCTACAAAATAGGGGATAGATTTATGGCATATTTATTATAATTTTTTTTATTTTTTTACTAGTAATGGCAGCAATCTGCAATTTTTATCGGGACTGCAACATTGCAGCGGACAGATCGGACACTTTTGACACTTTTAGGGACCACTGACACTTATACAGCGATCAGAACTAAAAATAGCCACAAAAAAAAAAAAATAGCCACTGTGACTGTAAAAATTTCACTGGCAGGGAAGGGGTTAACACTAGGGGGCGATCAAGGGGTTAAATGTGTTCCCTTAGCGTGTTCTAATTTAGGGGGAGGGGACTGCTGGGGGAGGAGACCGATCGGTGTTCCTATATACTAGGAACACACGATCCGTCTCCTCTCCCCTGGCAGAACGTGGATTTGTGTGTTTACACACACACACACAGATCCTCGCTCTGGCTCTGTCAGGAGCAATCGCGGGTGCCCGGTGGACATCGCGGCCACGGTGCATCAGCTCCTCAGCACCGCGGCGGGCACGCACATCCCCTACACTCCCTAAAGCGGCTGCCATACAGCTACGCAGGGAAGCCATTCATACAGATTCCCGCAGGGAAGCCATTCTGCCGCAGTCAAGCGAAGGCGGGCAATCGGCAATCGGTTAAAGAAGCCCACTGGAATCAATAGTAAGTGCACGAAATGCTCATATCATTGTCTAATTTTGTGAGTTTTGCTCTGCACAAAATCTATACTCCAAGTGTTCCCGCCCAACCTTGCATAGTGAACAAAAAAATCACCTAAAACACACCTTTAATAAGGTCCGTTGGCATGGACCATAGGTTGAGTACATGGATTGAAAACTGGCTACAAGGGCAAGTTCAGAGGGTGGTGATAAACTGGGAGTACTCGGAATGCTCAGAGGTGGGTAGTGGGGTCCCCCAGGGTTCTGTGCTGGGACCAATCCTATTTATTTTGTTCATAAATGACCTGGAGGATGGGGTAAAAAGTTCAATCTCTGTATTTGCGGACGATACCAAGCTAAGCAGGACAATAACTTCTCCGTAGTATGTGGAAACCTTGCAAAAAGATCTGAACAAATGAATGGTGTGGGATACTACATGGCAAATGAGGTTTAATGTACAAAAAATTAAAATAATGCATTTGGGTGCAAAAATATGAATGCAATCTATACACTGGGGAGGAGAACCACTGGGGGAATCTAAGATAGAAAAAGACCTGGGGGTCCTAGTAGATGATAGGCTCAGTAATGGCATGCAATGCCAAGCTGCTGCTAACAAAGCAAACAGAATATTGGCATGCATTACAATTATCGTTTTATCTCTGGAGTTGATCCCCTTGATCAACTCCAGAGATAAAACGATAATTCTCCCGCTCTACAAGACTCTGGACCAGCCGCACCTAGAGTATGCTGTCCAGTTCTGGGCACCAGTCCTCAGGAAGGAAGTACTGGAAATAGAGCGAGTACAGAGAAGGGCAACTAAGCTAATAAAGGGTCTGGATGATATTAGTTATGAGGAAAGGTTGCAAGCACTGAACTTATTCTTGAAAGGGGATACGATTTCCATAGGGATAAAACTTTTTCCCAGAAGGGAGTTTAACAAGACACGTGGCCACTCATTAAAATTAGAAGAAAAGAGGTTTAACCTTAAACTACGTAGAGGGTTCATTACTGTAAGACTGGTAAGGATGTGGAATTCCCTTCCACAGGTGGTGGTCTCAGCGGGAGCATCGATAGTTTCAAAAAACTATTAGATAAGCACCTGAACGACCACAACATACAGGGATATACAATGTAATACTGACATATAATTACACACATAGGTTGGACTTGTGTCTTTTTTCAACCTCACCTACTATGCAACTATGTAACATACAAAAAGAAAGAAAATGTTCATAAAATACACAAAAACATTTGTAAGCACAGGTAGAAAGGCTATTCAAAAAATGTTCAATACTATACTATACAATACTAATAATAATATGCATTATTTGCTGTCTGAGTTTCTATTCAAGATTTCCCCTGGGTTCTTGTTCAGATGGCAACATTGTCAATGGGACTGGAAGTGAGGGACAATCTACCCGAAGCCTAAGCAATAAAAAACTAAGGGAGTTCTAACACTCTGCCACTTTATCTAAAATCAAAGAAAATATTTTGGGTGAAGTTACAAGTTTGGGGAATTGTAGAGACAGAACAGAGATGAACGATATTTTCAAATCTACTTCATATCACCTACCTCAACTCCTAACTTTTTAACTTATTTTTCTTTGAAGGGCCGAATAGCAGGTTCATACTGGCATACATACATATTTTACATACTAGTCTAAAACAAGGAAGTTAAGTTATTATAAGTTATTTTGCTGTCGTAGTTCAATGAGCTTTGAGACCAGTCATACGACGGGAAATAAGAATCCCTATGTGTAAAGAATAGTAAATTGAGCTTCTTTTCTTTTTTATGGTCAAAAGACAATTAAAAAATATTATTTTTGTTGGGTCAGGTAAATTTAATATTCTATAAGAATATATTGTAGTCTTATTTCCACACACACAATAAACGTGTCGTCGTTTATCAGAGAGCTCCCTCCAGTGTTTGTGGGGGCGGCTCCCCTGAGAGCTCCCCATGTGCGGTACTTAAGAGGTCTTCTCCAAGTAGGCCCTGCACAACAGGTTACATCTACCATATCATTTGTAATAAACAGCTATCCCTTCCACTGTGTCAAAAGAGAAAAGTAGAGTTGCTGGAACCGAGACACACAAAATACCAAATACAACAGGAGTCAAAATATGTGGCCTAGAAAAATCAAAACTAGTTAGTTCAAATTTCTGAACAAAGTTCATTATGTGTGTTTACTATGCTGATCCACAAGTTCAACAATGTTAAAATAAGAGTTAAATGGTTTCAACTATACGGGGTCTTTGAATCAATGTATGTATTGCCTTATACTTTATGTGCTGTTCAGGTGCTACAGCCGTATAGTTAAAATAAATCTGGCATTTAGAACTAAGAATTGCTGAAGGCTAAGCCTAAATGTTCATTGATTTATGATGAACTCAGGTCTCCACATTGATACACTGACCCCTGTATTCCACATGCTGCCACATGCTATGCAATCAAGCTAATTCTAATCTTCTTTTTTTTGCAAACGCTACTATTAGGTTAGGTTAAGGATCTAAATCACAGCACTGCATTCCTTTAACAAGGTTAGCAATATGTTTAAAACTGTCAGTATACCACATGGCTTTCTGTAGACCATGTCGCTGTAGTTTTCTTTTGTCCAGAAATACTAGTTGAGCCTTTGACAGCATCAACAGACATTGCTGAAGGACGTCCATGAAATCCCGGCTTTTCTTCTGCCTTGGTTTCTGCTCTGGGTGCTATTTCAACAGACAGGGATGCTGTGTGCTTCTCAGGGGTAGGGTTATGGGATAGGAGTTTAGGTGAATAGTCTGGGGCTGAAGAGGAGTGGGATTTTCGCAGATGGTTAGATTGAGTTCTATCTGAAGAGAACTCTTTTAAGATTAGTTTTAAGGTGGAAACTCTACGTTCCTTTGAATCCTCCTTCCTCTCCTGATGAATATGTCCTGCTTTTTTACTGAGATTAGAGGATGATATTTGTGCATTAGTAGTCACTTGCCTCATACTCGTGCTGGAATTAGAATACCGGACACTTTCCTTATTGGAAAATGTCTGAACAGCTAATGGGCTTATTATGTATTCACTTATCCGACCCTGCTTCTGGTAATTATTAGATGATCTGTGAAAACTTCCTTTCCTAGGGGGTGGAAGGGGAGCCTGTTATTTACATGCAGCCACACAAGAAAAAAAAAAAAAAAAAGAAAAAAAAATGCACATATTAGCATGTTAAGATTAATGCAAAAGTACCCTAAATGCAAAAGAAATGCCAATTAGATAGTCTATACAAAATTTTACATTTAGAACAAATACCAAATATATAATTTAAAAGATCCATCTACAATTCATTCAGAAGCACTTTATTCACTATCATATGGCCAGATTTAAAGCTGAATTCCAGGCCAAATACAAAACTGCCAATAAAAGTAGTTATGTATTCAAAAAACAAATTGAATGCATTTTAAATGCAACTAGTGTAAATGCCTAACTGTGTTTTTACAGTAGCTTCTTGTAATCTCACTTACAGCAGCCATGACAAAAGGGAGTGGCACAAAGGGCCAGGCCTTAGTGCTCATGTGCTGATAGAACAAATGCTTACAGCAGTAGAAAGCACAATGAGCAGAAAGATAACCTCATCCATATGCTGCTGCTTATTTATTGTCAAGTTATAAGACTTGGGTGTGTTCTTGACCAGGCTGCTGCCTCAGAGGTGTAGGATGTGGTTGTATTGTCTGGTACAGGAAAACCTTTGACTGGTGATAGAGCTTCCTTATGTGTTTGGCACTGTTTAGCTGATTACCTGAAGTTCAGCTTTAAAATAAATCTTCTACCAGACAAGTGTTACAGAGCAAACCAGAGAATCATTCAACCTGGGTGCACCCAGACAGAAATTATTAGTACACTGTAACATTAATGCAGACACCGACTCTCCAAAAACATATTAATTTATGAAATTAATAGTTGTAAATAGTAGAACATTTCTGTATGCCCAAGCATATGACCGATTAGTATACATACAATAGCAACATAGCATAGTACAGTGATGGCAAACCTTAGCACCCCAGATGTTTTGGCACTACATTTCCCATGATGCTTATGCACTCTGCAGTGTAGTTGAGCATCATGGGAAATGTAGTTCCAAAACATCCAGGGGGGCCAAGGTTCGCCATCACTGGCATAGTACATTTATTTATTTCACCTACATAAAAGATGAAGTGTACATTATTTTGAAAATATAAATACTTTTCCATTAATAGAAACAGAGTATCAAAAGGAAAAACCTTTTCAGAAAAAAAAGAAAACATACATTATTCACCACTTACTGTAAAAACACAAAAAATGGAAAGAACGAGTTCACTCAGATCTTGCCCCCAAATTCAGACATTCCTGCCAGTCCTTTTTCAATCTACATATTCTTTGATCCTAGCCCTGTTTACTAAATGAAGACCTGGGAAAAGCAGGGTGCTTTCTCTGCCAACAGCAACAAGCTTCTGGGTCTCTGACACTGGCCCGCCTTCATATTGATTGGTAGCCTACCTAACCATTAGTGAGGTGGTAAGGTGTAGGACCTTTATACAGTGACCACAAAAGCATGTTGCTGTTTTAAGAGAGAAGCACATAGCTGTTCACTTTAATTAGACATGATGGGCATAGTACTAATTTTAACTGAGAAAAACATTAAAGTTGACCGGTTTTTAAAGGAATGTCTTTTGTAACAATGTTTTTTTCTTTTGGACTGTACTTGGAGACTATTATTAACTGTTACCATAGGATATTTCAACACCAGCAATCAAAGATTGTAAACTTTGCTATGCCTTCTACTTCTCACATGTGTTATGACTGTATCGGTTGTCGCTTTAAACCATAGACAACCATAAAGTTAGACATGAACACCCAGAAGGGAATTTACTAAAACTGGAGCAGACAGAATCTGGAACAGCTATGCATGGCAATCAGTTTACACCTTACATTTTCAAAGCTTAACTGAACAAGCTGGAGCTAGAAGCTTATTAATTACCAGCACAGACACCCCAGATTCTGTCTGCTCCGATTTAAGAAAACCCAACCCACCACAGTGTTATTTCTATATAAAAATAAATAAATACACTATGGGAGTAATAAGAACATTATTACTCCTACTTTCTTGTAGCTGACATTCACAAACTATTTAGAGGTGTTATTCTGTTAAATAAAAGATTCTGATAAAATCCCAATGCATAGAAAAATGTTAGTATTGGTTTTAACAGTAAAAACACATTGAAAAAAAGTGTTAACCCCCCCCCCCCCCCATAATTCAAACTTAAAAATGCATATGCAGAGGTCATCTTCAGTAAAACTTACATGTCTGAATGGTCAGTAGATCAAGGGATATAGGCAGCCAAATAATATGCAAATCTTGACTTTCCATAAAATTCAAGCTTGATCCCACCCCCTCCCACCTCCTGAGTCCCCCTCATTGGCCAATGAGGTTGCCTATCACATTAAGCAATGGGGAGACTTGGATGGTTGGAGGTAGCAGGGTCAAGCCCAAATTGAATAGGAGATTTGCAGATAGCTTTAGCTGTGTAGATCTTTGAAAGACCTTATTGTCTGACGCAGCATTCAACAAGGGATAACCTCTGATGAGACGTATAGTAAAGCTCAATAGCCCGATCTAGTATAGGTCTCATGTGCCATAAATATACAACTATAGTACTATTTAGACATATAAATGTGCAATCTACTGCATATTTATAGTCAAGTACACTTGCCAACCACACAATATTTTTTAATAAAAACAAAAATTATAGCAGCCAAGATGACTTATGCCTTGACACTTCATTATTTACAGATTGTCACTCTGCTGAAAATGATAAGATGTCAGCAACATGCATGAGGTTTTTGTTCAGCATGCGCCTAAGTGGTGTCTCTTTTTAAACAACAGGCTGCATTCTCAAGAGTGTATATCCAAGCTAATATTCATAAACATACAATGGTAGCCTCCACTGTAGGTAGCTGAGAACAGAAAACTAAAAAAAAGGAGAACTACCATGTTATGAAGGCATTTATTAGCTGTATCTAGAGGAATAGATTGTGTAATAAGGCAATAATACATGAAAGATTGTGTCAGCCTGACTGTACTTTATAACATTGTAACTATAGAACAGATGGAAAAACAGAACTTATGATTGCATAGTCATCTACCGTATATACTCGAATATAAGCCGAGATTTTCAGCCCATTTTTTAGGGCTGAAAGTCCCCCCCTCGGCTTATATTCGAGTCACCACCGTCTGCCTACATGAACAGCTTGTCATGCAGACAGACGGCAGTTTTAAAAAGCCGCGCCGCCTCCTCCCGCCCGTCCGTGATAGGCGGACACTAATTTTCCCAGCAGTACAGTGTTCCGCCTATCACGGATGTCCTGTCATTCTCATCTCATGGACAAGGATGAGAGAATATCCGTGATAGGCGGAACACTGTACACTGACTGCTGGGAAAACAGCGTTCCTCCTATCACGGACGAGGACGAGGAGGAGGCGCGGCTTTTTAAGTTTACAATGGCGCTGTACATGCTGACAGAGCGGGGACAGAGCGGAGAGCGGGGACCGGGGACCGGAGAGCGGGGACCGAAGACCGAAGACCGATGGCAGAGGGCACAGGACGGATGGCACAGGACCCGCAGATCGGCACAGGTAGGCTGCAATGGGGACACGGGGGGGTCTGTACAGGGGACAGGCAGCTGCAGATGGGCATTGCTGGCCCTCTTTTCCACTTACAGTAGCTGCTGCATTTTGTACCCTCGGCTTATACACGGGTCAATGCAGTTTTCCCATTTTTTGTGGTGAATTAGGGGCCTCGGCTTATACTCGGGACGGCCTATAGTCGAGTATATACGGTACTTATCTCGACTTTAATGGCTGTGCTACTCTATCAGTATGAACATAATGAAGTAAACAAAAAGCAGCAGGATTGATGTATGAAAAAAAAAAAAAAAAAAAAGAGCTTTTGCCTACAGCAACCTGTTAGCAATTTTCTTAAATTTTCTAACTTTCACCAAAAAAGTTATACTAAATTTAATTGGCCATTATTACGCCTCTTGTATCATTATTTATTACGAAATGGATTGCACTGATGATCCCTTCTTCTGGAGCAGCTGCTTGGAATTTATCAGTACTGTCTATCACGGTGTGAATCACCATAGTAACATGTTCTACAAATCTGTCACTCACTGTCTGTACTTTAAATCAGTAAGGAGCCTAACCTTTTTCAAATGCCAAGCTGCTATGCCGGTTCCAGTGAGCCTAATATGCCAATATTTTTTTACAACTGGGAATTCGATTACAGTTGAATCCAAATGTGTATTTTATATGTAAACACCAACAGAAAGGTATGTTTGAAATGCATATTAAACTACAGTGCAAGAACACAAAATATATTTGAAATGAAAAACAGAAATATCAGATTTTTTTGGGGTATGGTTCTGTCTGTGACCTTGTGCCTTTCAATAAATGTTCAGAAAATCTAGGACAGGAAAAGAAACCCCTGATGAGATAAGTATTTGGGCTCCCATTCCATTGCTAACCTGCCTATCTCTGAATTCACTGCTTCCTGACTTACTGACCTGGAAAAATTATACAGCAAGTGAAGTCAGAACTCCTGATGTGCATCGTTGTTCTGGGTTAATCATTAGACACTGCTGGTTATGCATTACAGCTGGGCTTCTAGCTGTTACTCCAATTAGGCTGGCCATACATTATACAATTTTCTTATTCAATTTTCCTTTAGATTTACCAAAACGATATAATATGAGGTCAAACCTAAACACTTTCAATGTGTGTGCAGGCAGGCAGGCCCTTGCACTACATAGTTGAAGGTAAATCTAAAGAAAATTGAACAAGAAAATTGTATAGTGTATGGCCAGCCTTAGAATACACTTTCTTTAAAGCTTTGAAGAAAAGAGTTTTGTACTTTCCAATCATTTTATCCAACAACATTTTTAACAATTTTGTAAAAAAAATTTAAATTGAATTCGTTTTAATTTTTACTTTAAAATATTATTGCCAAATAGAGTACTACGCTATAAAATAATTATTATTATTTTTTTTTTAAGATATAGCCATGCCTAAGGCCAAAATTTGCCTTTTAATAAAAGAGATCCATTTTACTTTTCAATGATTGAACAAGCCATACACTGAAAGATAAACTTGAACTAGTAAGTTTAAAACATTTTCTCTATCTAGAGACTTTGCCTGTAGTAAATCGATTCCCTATGTCTTTCACTGGTTTTGGAGTTTAAAGAGGACATAAACCTTCCTGTATACTTTGTACCTATAAGTAAGCCTAGAATAAAGCTGGCCATACACCTATAGATTATCTGCAGATTTTCGATGGTTAGATGGAAAAAGTGGCAGATTCCTCCATCCACACAGTTTAGCGAACATGGAGAAATCTGTTGCCCTTTTTCCATCTAACCATAGAAAATCTGCAGATAATCTATAGGTGTATGGCCAGCTTAAGGCTTACCTATAGGTACTGTAAATATCTCCTAAACATGCGCAGTTTACTAGATATTTACTGTATACTGCTCCTATGTCATTGGCGTATGCGCTCTGAAGGAACGGCTGCCTGTGCCGTGACCGGTGGCTCCCGTGCGCATGCTTCATTTGCAGGTAAGTGTTGAATAATGTGCTAGTATGTGATGCATACTAGCACATTATGCCTTTGGTTTGCAGGGAAGAAAAAAAAAAAACATCAGGGTTTACCTCCTCTTTAAGTAATTGAGTTTAAATCAAGCCTGGAGCTGGATCTCAATTGCTAGAGATACTTTGGAGTCAGACCTGTAAAACATGGATCACTGCCACCAGGACTGAATTAAGGTAATACAGTGACTAACACATTGATTCAGAGATCACACAACCTATGGCTACTGGAAGACAAATATGCATGCTGCCCACAGCACTGTCATCAAACAAACCACCTCCACAGAGATGTAATGTGTTACACTGCTGTGCCAGCTAAAGAATAGTTTAGACAGGAAGACATTGCGCTATAATAAAACATTTTTAAAGCTTTGGCCCATTGACTCTCATTGTAAAAAATGTCTATGCACAGCAAAGGCTTTGTTCAGGTCATCATATTCCGGCAATAGCCATGGCATCTGCATTCCTTTTCTCAGTTTTTGGACAGAATGAAACGGTTGTATTGAAAATGTTATGGTACTGTTATTATACATTATAACACACTAAACTCATTATTACAGTGCAATATTTATCTAGAATTTTAGTTAGAAATGTTGTCAGGTTCAATTGTTGAATGTGTCCCCACTGGGGAGATTTACCTTTTCTGTTTGTCCTAAAGATCATAGACAGATAGCTGGACTGAAAATCTATGTTGTAAGTTATCTCTGGAACAGGAATGGAGAATAAATCTTCCATTGGGGACACTTGTTTAAGCAAAAACTGCCTAAGAGACGATGTGCTTCCTTTAGAGAAATCTCCCTCTCACTTCCTGTTGTGTTTCAATACAGGAAATAAAGGAAAAAAGCCTCCCCAAAAGACGACAGCAAACAAAACCTGACATAGCTTTAACTCTTCCCTACTCTCTTCTAGTACAATGTTTTAGACTTTAAAACATGCTACTGTGTGAACTGCTGCATGCTCAAGACCTCTATAGTTGGTGACAGCAGGTCAATTACACTACAGTGGCACAAAAAAATGCATGTCGGACTTGTGGTGTCATTCATTGTTAATGACACTCAAATGCAGCTTAAAAAAAAAAATGCAAAATGGCACTCAAACACAGCAAAAAAAGGCAAAATGGACAGCTAAAAATGCACAAAGCTCAAAGATGAATAAATACTTAAAATGGTGTCCCCCCCCCCCCAAAAAAAATGATTAAAATTCCTAGGGGGTCCCTCGTAGTCTGCCTCCTTTAGTGCCTGGGCTGATGACATCACTTCCCCTCGGCGCAGGAAGGGCTCCCTCCCTCCTGTCAGTCATCTGGGAAACGTGACAGGTCCCAGATGACTGCAGCTGGGTGCCCACAGTAAGAATGCCAGCGCCGCTGAGCGGAGCAGGGAACGAGCGGGGCTTCGTTCCCCCGCATCGCTGGACCCTGGGACAGGTAAGTGTCCGATTATTAAAAGTCAGCAGCTGCAGTATTTGTAGCTGCTGACTTTTATTTTTATTTTTTTAAGGGGCACTCCTCTTTAAGCTTCTTTGCTATGATTGTGGCATGTAGGGCATTAAAATGAATGCGCTGCCCTATGCACAAAGTGCGACGATATGTGGAAAACACACTTACACGCAACATGCTACATAGTGAGAACGGGGGCTAAGTGAACAGGCACACATTATAAACCTGTAAATACAGAATTTTTGAAAGTGATCATTTTGCATTTTCCAAATTTAAGGCCACTTTATAACCTATAGAATTATATATATTAAATTGTAGCTGAATGAATATATCACTGATCTTCCTTCCACCGTTCCCAGCATTCCTAAGCTCGTTAAAATATTCATCAGCCCGTCACACAATTTCTGGAACTCACAATGTCTGGCAATCACATCTATGCACACACGATCATTAACGGACAGCAGCAGCTGTTCTTAACTTATGTTGTTTCTTTCCGGTTTTCAAAACTTTGGGATAACTGGTCTCTGGATAACATATACCACAATAGTGCCTAACTAGTAAGTACTGTTACATGCAGCTAAAATGGTGATCTGTAAAATACAGCGCACTAAAATCATAGCTTTTTTATTTACGTAAAATCAGTTTAACACATACTAACATGTTGGTGTCTATATCATAACATACAGTATAACCAAATAACAAATTATCATTTGCTTTGCTGAAGCTATACCAGTTAACTACTAGTAGCAAAAAGCAAAGCATACTTACCTGAGTTGGTGATTTCTTTTCTTGTAAATTTGGACGGACACTTCTAAAGCCTTTTGCTGCAAGGGAGGAACCACTTGAGTCACCATTCAGACCATTGTTGATACAATCATTGTAAGATCTCCAGATATCTAAAGTTAAATCAAATGAGATTTACAGCACCAGAAATGTGACCCCAGTAAATACAGTGTAGATACTGTATCTACCAGCTACTCTGCACCTCTGATGTAGCCTGTAATCCCCAGTTATACATCGATGAGAAGCTATACAACAAAAACATATGTGTACCTGAATCAGGTGAATGGGACTCCTGTCCTATAAAAAGAAAAAGTGTATAGTTAATCCACATATAGAGGCTTTACACACAGCAAGAGGTCAATTAAAAGGGTCAGTCCACCCATAACAGACTTTTTTACATTTCTGTGTAGCAGAAGAATGCCAGTGATTAGATTGTCTTACTTCAACTCTTAGGTCTTGCAATAAATCATGATATTCATAATGTAAAAGGCAACAGTTCATTGATGAACATCACGGAACTGTACAGTGAACGGATATCTTAATTTAGTGGAACATCAGCTACAATATTTTTCTTTTTTTTTTTTTTTGTTTGGGAGGTGGGAAGGTTTGAATTTTGCAAAGTTCGTGTCCCCATTGAGCATGACTTTCCTGGTAACAGTGGTCATGAAGACAGAAAATTATGGAAAATCTTACTTTGGGGTGCACAAGCTCTTTTAAACTTAGACATTTGGGTAACCGACCATTTTTTACTTCCTAAATTGCCAAAAAGCTGGAATTTGAACACCCAAATTCAATCTAACCTAGACCAGTGTTTCTCAACTCTGGTCCTCAAGGCGCCCCAACAGGTCATGTTTTCAGGCTTCCCATTATTTTGCACAGGCGATTTGATCAGTTTCACTGCCTTAGTAATTACCACAGCTGTTTCATCTGAGGGAAATCCTGAAAACATGACCTGTTGAGGCACCTTGAGGACTGGAGTTGAGAAACACTGACCTAGACAATACCTCCAAACAGCTTTCAAAATCTGACCATACAATTGTATTTTTGGGTTGTTCGTAAACATTTAAACATACTTCCCCTACACAAACCATCTGAGGACTGCATTTTGTTTAATCACGGTCAATGGACAACAGTCAAAGTGGTATAACAATACAAAATTGTTCGAATAGGTGCCATCTGGTACATCTACTTTTTGAACATTTTCTTTTTCTCTATGAGCTTTTCAATGCCTTTCTACAGGGACTAAAATATGCTCTGGGAAATTGTTTAGTTAAAAATGACATTTGAATGTATTGTAATTAGAAGAAATGGTAAGCATAATGCTGTAGAAGCTGGCAACAGATAAAATAAAACAAAACAAAATGCAAATCACCAATCAATGTAATCTAAAATACAGTTATTTAATTCTATATTTTGCTGTGGGTAGCTTTAAATTGTGGTTGAAGGCTGAATTCATAAATGGAAATGACATAGCTTTTGAGAATGAGGTCAGGTTTGTTTCACAGAAACGTTTACCTGAAGTACAACAGGACTGCTATGGTACCTCTACCTGTTATGGTACCTCTACAGCATAGTTCTGTGGTTGGATACATGCAAGTGATGTTAACACATTAAGCTGAATATTAGAAAGCATTTGGAGTCCAATCACGACAACAGGCAACAAAGACCTGTTTCGAAGGTTTTGGAAAGCAACCATATGACACCTGTTTTACAGATGTTATTTCTCTAATCATAGGAAATAAAAAAAAAACAGTACTTTAATCATATCCCCTTATATGGAATTTAAATGTATTTTTTTTCACAAGGCATGGTAAACTGGGAGATTTTAGGTTTGGAGATGGCACAGTAAAATGGCCTAAAGGCACCAAAAAGCCAGATCTGGTCAGGAAAAAATGATTTATGTAAATCCCATTGTTTTATATTGTGCCTAGCACTGCATTCACTGCTTATATTTTAACTGACATATATGTTCTGTAAAGTGTTATGTACAGTATGTGTAGGCCCTAGTCACATCTATGCATTGTGGTGCATTGAGGGCGCTGTAAGCTTTAGGTGCATTTTACACATTACCATTTATCTCTAAGTAATGTACTTTGCTGGAAACATACCTATACTAAATGCAAGAGCTGCCTGTGATTGACTTAAAATGCACAGGTGTGAACACATCCTAAATGTCCAACCATTATTTAACATTTTATTTTACCATAATTTGTAATAGCATTTTATGTAAATTGCTGGACAGCATAAAATAAAGTTGAAAATCTGACACTGAACCTGCAAAACTTTTTATTTTAGATATTCAGCACATATTGCCATACAGAGTTCCTGAATGACATTGAGGTAGCTGAACACATCAGGATTAATGACTGAAGCCACTTCCCCCTGGCACAGTTCTACAAACATCAGGTTATTGCCAGTAAAGCATATTGATGCTGAAAAGGTTAAATGTAATATATTTTCTTGCAGCAGTACATTTTCACTCAGTGACTCATTTTCTGTCATTTAAAAAAAGGAAGATACAGCAATTATGCGTACAAAGATAGCCAATGATTCATCTTTTGCAAAAATTTCCAATTTCCAACACTTTCACAGGTTTAGATTTGCATTTAGATTTGCAGCCGTTGGGACAATAACGTTCCTATGAACAACTATTTTCAGCAAAAGAGCAAACCGTGTGCATTGAATACATACTAGGCTTACCATGCTACAATACTGCAGTGCTCCAATTAAAATAATGTTTTTAAGAAACTCATTAATATGCTACAGACAAATGGAAGCATAGCAAAGGTTCATGTACCCAAAAAGTGCTGATAACTAGAACTCTCTCTCCTAGAGAGACACACTTGATTTTGGAGGCATATATAAAAGCATATCTTTGTTTTCAACTTGATAGGATAAATTGTTGCTGAAAAACAATGGGCTTCACTGTAAACACGGAGAGAATAGAAATAAAATGCGAACCCTCATCATACAACCGACACACTATCCCTTTCTTAAAAATGGTCATAAGGGAGCTTAAAAGATACGAATTAGAAGTGTAATGTCAGCCAAAACATCTTGTTTTAGTATTGGATAGAGATGGTAAAGGGTTATAGCAACCTTTAGGGAAGAGGAATCTCCCCAATAGGGACATCTGTAACAATAAAAACATTTTTTGCACTAGTACTTCCTTACGTTTCATAAAAACAATATTTTCAAATTCACCATTAAATCCTTTTCTTGGAGTTCATTCAGAGACACAGGATTTAGAGTCATTTGGGTTATACTGCTGCCTACAGGTAAATTTGGACACTAGCAAACAACAAAAAAAAAACAGTAAGCAGCTTGGTATAACTCACATTCTCGGAATGCTTAATTTTATAGGAAAGCATTGTCAAGAGCAAAACCATGAACACAGAAGGGTAGAGCTGATGTCCCTAAAGGAACTCCAAGAAGAGGATTTTAGGGCGAGTAGAAAATCTCTCTTTTCAATTGAGGGACACAGGATAAAGGTTAAACTTAGAGAGTTATGAACTGAAGTTCACGTGGTAGCCTTGAAAACCTGGGAAACATTTGCCTGATGCCAAAGAAACACTAACTACACTCTATCGTGTGCCTTGACAGGAAAGGGTGGAACCTAAACCTTAAGACCAAAAGGCTCCTTTCACACAGGCTGTCCAATCAGGTCCACCTGTCAGTTTTTAATGCAGACTTGATCTGACCCTGCATTGTCTTCTATGGAGCGGTGGATGTCAGACGACACATGTCCGCTGATATGCGCCGCCATCTGATCCTATCCTGTCCACCAAAAACAGGCCGATGGTGAACCTATTTTCCCATTCGTCCGGTGGATTGAATGGCATAGGATGAAAAAGTCCATTTCCACCGGATTTCTCCATAGGGGAGAGAGGGACTGTGTCTGTGTCCGCTGTGCTAGACCTGTCATCCACCTGCTCATCGGACAGATAGAAACCTAGACAGCAGAAAAAGAGACCAAGTAGTCCAACAAGTCTGCCCATTTTCTTTTTTTTGTTTAAGCGGATTCCGCTTAGCAGAGACACCCATATGAAAGGGACCTTAGTTTGACTTATGATCTGTCTGAGCTTTGCAGGCTATTAGTGATGACAAAGAGAGACTAAACATGCATAGTTCAAACTACATCCAGTAGGATGAAAGCACAATGTCCTGGCTGGGGTGAAAAGCCAAAACCACCTTAGGAAGGAGAGAGGCTCTATACCTCAACACTACCTTATCTCTGTGTTAGACTAGAAATGATTCTATACAGGACAGTTCAGAAAGTTGCCCCACAGAGGCGAAGGAGGCAAGAATCCACCCTTGTAAGTGTGAAAAAAGGGAATATGATATGTTCAAAAGGCAGCTTTTGAAGTGCAGAAAGAGACAAATTCACATCCCATGAAGTGACAGGTGAAGACACAGGAGGAACCACAAGAAGGACACCATGAACAAAAGGTCTTAAAGAATGGGATGCTAGCATTCTTTGGAACAGGATTCAACATGCTGTGATATGGCCCTTTACGGTACTCAGAACAAATTCTGATGTAGGCCTAATTGCAAAAAGGTCAGCATCTGACAGGTCTGCCAGGAGTATGATCAGGTCAGAATACCACATTTGTCTGGTCCAATTAAGAGCTTTAAATATGGAATGCCCTCCATCTCAATTCTATGAAACAGATGAGGACAGGGTTTCAGGAGAAGAAAGGCATATATCAGGATTTTCTGATTCCACAAAGCCACCAGAGCATCCACTCTTTCCTCCAAAGGATCATTGGACCTGGAGACAAACCTGTTCTGTTTGTTGTTGAACCTGGAATCCAGGAGGTCCACATCCAGTATCCCCCATCTGTAATACAGAACCCGAGGAAGTATGCTTGTCAATTGTCTATGCCTGGAGTGTAAATGACAGACAGGGCTGGAACATACAGTTGTGCCCATAGCAGAGTGCCATGACATTGTCCAACTGGATCCTGATTTGATGGTCTTTCAGTTGGGGTGTGCAGTGTTTTAAGGACAACCAAATCACTCTAAAATGTTGATTCAGAGATGGGATTCCTCTAGCGTCCAAGTCCCCTACACCAACAAAGTGTTTAGGACTGCTCCCCAGCCTGTCAGGCTGACATTGGTTAGAAGGATCCTCCAAGCTATTAAAAGGTAGAATTTCCCCAACTCCCCAGAGCTGTATTCCTGAGCTATCAGGCCAGAGACAACCTGGTCCTCTGAGTCAGGCATATCAGTTTGTCCACAGACTAGTGATTACTGGGGTATGGAGTGGAACTGGGCAAACAGGACTGTCTCACAGGAGGCTACCATTAGCCAATTAACTCTCATACAAAAGCAAAGAGTCAGGCAACTCTTAGACAAAAGGGTCAGAGATTGGGGGCAAAAAGTCTGAAGTTTCTCCTAGGGCAGAAAAACTGTGGCCTGAGCTGTGTTTAGGAACACATCCAGATATTCAAAGTGATGAGTCTTCTCCAATACTGATTCTGAAGGCTCTAAAGATCGAACAAAACTTTTTAATGGTTTTACTGTCTGTTAAGGCAGGACTTCTGCCAACTGTTCCCTTAACAGGAGGTCATCCAGATGTCCCACAAAGGGGATGCCCTGGTAACGTAACCAGGCAAGCACAGGAGACAAAGCCTTGGGGAACACATGATGTGCGGAAGACAGGCCAAATGGCAGGGCCATGAACTGGAAGTGTAAGCAAAGAAATCACTGATGCATTAAAAAATGATGGGGACATACATGTATGCATTTTTGATGTCTACAGAGGTCAAAAAGTATCACTAATAGAGGAAGGGTATGACAGACCTAGTGGCTTCCATGTAGAAATGAAGACATTTAGGGTCTTGAGATCTAAGACCTCTTTTTGTTTGGGAACTGTGAAAAGTTTGGAATAAAATCTGAAACCCTTCAGCCACAGAAACTTCCTGATTTAGAGGACCTGCAACGGCAGCTGTTTCATAAGTTTGGTCCATTTCCCTAATGTCTGAAATACTACCATCTCAGCTGGTTGCAAGGCAGGGCCTACAAGAGCAAACAAGGTTGCTGCAAGTATCTCCAAACATTTATCTGTGGGTTCTTTAAATACTGAAGCATCCTCAGTAGGAATCATCAATGCTTTATGAAGATTCCTGGGTTAACGATAGGAACAGCCCACTTCTTAAAGCGGGATTCCACTGCCTAAAAAATATTTTTTTTGGTATAATGAAGAGCATTACGTTTTTAAATGTTAGTACTCACTTGCTGCATTTTTGAAGTCATTCCGATGTGAGTTTTCTCTTTAAAAAACAAATTAGATTCTGCCTTCTTGGCAGGTGTCATCTTGCCTGTGGGCATGTGAAGCCCACAGGCATCCTCTTCCTGGATACAGTGTCGTTGTATCCCGATCTCGCACATGCGCAGTACATCGAATTGCGAGCGCCGTCATCAGCTCAGGTTGCCATCGCAACAGGCGTCGTCGAAGTCCCACCCCGTTGTGATGGCAACCTAGATACCAAGTACTCAAACCCTCCGAACGTGACTGTCGTAATGACGTCACCTCCAGTTTCTAAATCGCGCGATAACTTGCGCCAGGCCACCGCACTGACTCCTGGGAACTATGACACAAGCTCCCAGGAGACAGTGCGGATAGAGCATATTGTGAAATAGCCGCAATATCCCCGCCCATATCCGCTATCCCATACACAGGAAGTACAGAAGGTCACCAGAAAAAAAAAAGTCACGTATTAGACACACAAAAAGCTGTAGCTATCGGCCATCTTGTTCAGAAATCAGAAGTCAGAAGTCAGTCATGACAGTTTGGCAGAATAGTTACATTGCAGCAGTAATCTTAACCCCCTTCCTCCTCCCTTAGGTCATGGAATCCATAGACTCACTTCAAAACAACCGTCATCTCAAGCATGGGCCTGTGCAGGGCTGTAAACAGCTAATTGAGTCCTGTCAGGATGTCTATTCTGGCTGTCCAGGCCTATCGTAAAACTATAACCCAAAACATACCATACAAGGATGCTCAGACTTCATGAGGGTCGTAAAAGGGCATGCAGAACAGAAGTGACCTTTCAGAGACCACTGCCCAATTCAAAACTTAAGAATCCACACATGATTCATAAACTCATGAAAAAGTTTAAAAAGTATATATTTGAATGTGGAATTTCATACTGAACGAATTAAGTCCAGGCATGACCATGCTAAGACATACAAGAGGGAAGATAGCTGTCAGATACCTCCTGGATGACAAGTTTATCTGAGCTACCCTGTGTTTAGTATCCCTGTACACCATTATTCGGCGCCACAACCAATTTTTGTCGTTTTTTTGGGGGGTATCGGCGTATAACACGCACCCACGACTTTCCCCCGATTTTTAGGGGGGAAAAGTGCGTGTTATACGCCGATAAATACGGTAATTCAATTCTGAACAATAATCTATCAGTTTCAAGAAAGCAGCCAGTACATATTGGGAGATATGAATAGTGGTAAAAAAATGTGTAAGGGAGGGTCATTAAACTGTCATCAACCCCGGACAGCCCATGGACTCTCCTTATGCTTTTTATTGGTCAGGGGCACCACCCCTTTGATCCCAGGGAAAAGGAGGAGATGCCAAGATGTCAGTTCTCCTTTACCATCACATCAGAAACATCTGACAAGTTTGAGAACCATTTTGACACCTGGCTCATCAACCAAACTCTGTTCAACCCAAGGACATTGCGCAAGTATTCTTCTTCTCACTGTCTTATTACTCTGTTGCTGTATATTGAATTTATTTCTTTGAAAAAACTTGTTCTGTAAATATTTTATTTGCACCAATTTTGACCTTTTCATTATTAAAACCTTATTTTGAAAAGTGTTAATCTTGTCCCTAAGCTTTTAATGCAAGCTCACTAAGAACCTGCCTCTTGAAGAGTGCAGACGATTATTCTGAAATCATAATTGGTATTGCTAAAATTATGAGTCTCCTTTTGCTTGGTCCAAAAGAGGGGGTGGTGGCAGTTAAAGGATTAATTAGCCCAGTGACAATCTCTCAGGCTGCTGACACCTAGATTGTGGTGCCGCAAGCTGGAAAATCTTTGTGCCGGGTGCAGCTGAGAGTGGCATTGTTACGTTAGTGACAGCACGGTGTGAGATTGGCCAATCCATGATACAAATTAGTGAGGAGGGTAGGGATCTGATACCCGCATTTGCCACATCCAGCAGTTCTAATAAACAGTCTCTGCGTGCTTAGTTCATATGGCCTACTCACAAAGTGAGTCATTGGAGGCTGGGATCACACCATATGCTGTGTCACAGCTCTGGACCTGTAACATGATTTGCAACTCACCAAACAGTATACAAAGGTCTGGAAGGCACTACAATGTGGAACTCAGTGCCTAAGGGTCACATTTCAAGTAGGTCCTGCAATTGTCCAGTCGAGTGCTACAGCTTTTAAAGCTATTACTGGGGATACGCCAATCTGCATAGCTACACAAAAAGAACAATAGAAAGAAGCAAAAACATGTATCCTAGGTATGCTGGGACTGGAAGAGGTTATACCAAGCTGGTAACTGTTGCCAGTGTTCACATGCCACTGTAGGAGGCAGTATAAACTAGTTGTTTTTGCATCACGTGTCCCTCAATGAACAAGAAAGCAAATGTTTTTTATTACTGTCCTTTTTGGTGAGATTGTCCTTGTTTCACATGTTGGTTACCAACATCTCCGAGACAGAAAGACAGAAAGATAGTCTAACCTTTCCCACTTAATAAAAAAAAAACATGTGGCTGGTGGTCCACTTCATTCAGGGTACACTTTTTCCCATCTGTATTTGTATTTAGAGTTGCATTTTTCAGGTCCCAAGTTCCAATGCAGAGTGGGTCTGTTTTTCATTGGGTGGAAAGGCATTTCTCTAGCTGACTGTATATGATATAACAAATGAAATCAATCAGTTTTGTCAATGTTGTATTAAGTGCTGAAAACTTAATTGAGATGGTAAAAGTCAAGTATAAACAAAGAGGAAAGGAAAAGAACGTGTTGTCCACAGCAACCAGTCAGATGTTAACACGCTAGATAAGTGACGGACAGATGTGGGCAAATACCCGCACTTTCCTTTCCTACAGTCTTTATACAACAGGCACATGGTTTTTCAATCACCCTCCATGTGGCATGGTTAGTTTCAATACCTGAAGTCAAAAGATTTGGAGAACTTTGCGCTCTCTTCACAGCTGTTAGTGTGACAGACATTGCAGCACGTTTACGGGCACATCCACCGCTATCTGGAAGCACACAAAGTGGTAATGATGCAAGCCAAACACAGACATAGCAGGCACATGCAATGTAAACACCAGTACAGCATGGCTTGTCAGCAGAAAACACATTTTTGTTAGATGGAAGGTGCACACCTGTATGTGTAACACAACTGAACTTCAACATTTTGATAAGCTGCCTGCTGAATCTTACAGGTCAGCCTATGTGTGTACATTAGCTGTATGGTAATTAACACACATTGTATCAAAATTCAACATATTTCAAACATAGAGGGCTTCCAAAATTCTATCTCCCAAGCCTATTAGTAAAATTATTCTTTATCCATTAAGACTTAAAGTGGTTGTAAATCTTAGTCATGAAATCTGAACAAAGCACATATATCTGTAGTGTTTACTTGTCTATCTCCAAAGCACTAAGCGTTTTTTTTCTGGTGCTTCCTTCCTGTTATCAGCATAAGTCACTTCTGACAAGTTTTCCGACACACAAGATAAAATGTACGATGGGGTGGGAGCTCAGCGGACAGCATGTCTATTCAGAATACAGCTCTGCATGTTCCTTCGTTCTAGTGCCACGTGTGAATGGGTGCCCCACAGTCAACTCTCACACAGTTTACAGGAGCTCTAACTGCAGCTCTCTGCCCCCTCATCTGTGATACTGACAGATACAGAAGGATTTTATCACAATTCTTCACTTTTAAATGAATGTGGAGAAGAGAAGACTTTAGATCAGGGGTGCCCAACCAGTGGCCCGGGGGCCACACGTGGCCCGCGGAACCTTCTGATGTGGCCCACGACCTCCTGCTTTGGGCTAGCAGGTTCTCAAGCCCAGATCGTGGGTTGCCGACCCGCCATCCCAAAGCATAGGTGTTTTAAATGAAGCCAGCGGTAGAGGAAGCAAGCGGCTGCGGAAGGAGTAGAGCTGCATTTGCCGATGCTTCCTGTATAGCGCCGGCTCCTGTCCCAATCGGAGTGATACCAAATGCATTCTGCCTGGGACAGCAACAGCCGGCGATACCTGAATGGAAGACTGTTATTAAAAGGTAAGTTTATTACTAAAAGCAGTGTATATATGGGCATATCTGTTCTGCAGTGGTTACTGGGCTGCTGCTTCCAAACTGATCCGCAGGTGCAGCGCATTGCACCTTCGGGTTACCTGCATAGACTTCTGTTATTATTTGCGGGTTTGGTGCGCTTTCAGAAAGTGCGCCACACCTGCAGTATATAATACACATTGATGGCAAAGTGCAGCTAACCTGCAGGAAAGCCACAGGTGCACTGTACTGCACCCGCAGTGCAGGTAAACTGCGGCACATCAGTGTGAAAGCAGCCTTAGTAAAACTTAGGTAGGAGGATTTGTTTCATCTCTGTGTATAATGAGGCTATTCACTTTACTGGGTATATGAGAGGGTTTACAACCACTTTAACACTTATCTAAACCCTACCAAAAATCTATTATATAGGAGCTTACCAGTCCTCAGATGTGGTGACCTCACTAGTTTTCTTTTTTCACCTGGTGATTCTGCCAGTAACACACTTCTTCTCCTAGAGTGGCAACAATCACTCACTGTACAGTACTTAGCCTGAAATGCTCTTCTTATTTGGATTACAAACTTCTCCCCCTCTCCTCATCTCCATTATACAGAGGGGAGTTGGTTTGTTGTTCACAGGAGGAGGCTGATGACATTGTCTGAGATTTCAGTTCAGTGCAAAGGAAGTTACAAGGATTTCTGGCAGGATCAACTGGCATTTTTCTGTACCTGTGGAAAACGTACTTAGCCTGAAAAAAACCTAATGCAGGCACCACATACAGGAATGGGTAAACCACAATATACTTAATATTTGTTCTTGGGTTTAGAGATATTTCACGTGAGAGTTAATCTGACAAATTGAAGCAAACACCAGTAGCTTGTATATCTCTAGGAAACTGGTGGTAAGATTAGTAAAACAAGGGGATAGTAAAGTTGGGTGAAAGGGTTGGATCGTGCATGGTAACTGAACCACAAGGTGTATAAGTAAGCATTTTTCAATGGCAAAGATGTTCAAGCTTATCGACAATTTATTTGTGGAGTACGGAGCAACAGTGAAATCCCCCAAAACTGCAATAAAAAAAAAAACAATTGCCAAAAAGCATGAACTTTCTTATGGTTTTGCCATTGTTTCTTGTTTAGATTTGGCCAGTCTGAAACAATTCTTGGTGGAATAGACATGGAAGCCCAAAGCAGCGCATAGAGAAAGCACATTGAAGTTATTACATGTACTATGTTTTTCACTTACTACAGAAACTTCACAAAATGAATTGATTCTTTTTCCAAACTGGAAAGTAATTCATATATTATTTGCAAAAATATATAGTTAAAATAGTAATGAGGCTATGCGTTGTACATACACTTTCATGCTATGGCTAAGTGGCAGAGCAAGCTGGGGAAAAAAACAGAGTAACAAATTGAAAGTCACTTGGTCAAAATGATGTTGGCCAGATCACTGCATGGGTTACTAACAATGCTGGAAGAAGCTCTAAGTCTCCTATATATTAATAAGATATACAGTCAACTCTTATAGGTAGAGAGAAATATTTCTATAGAATATAAATGTTAAAAGACTGTTGCATTTAAAAAAAAAAAAAAAAAAATAAATAATAAAATATATAAATAATATAATAATAATAATATATAATATATATATATATAATAATAATATATAATAATAATATATATATATATATATATATATATATATATATATATATATATATATACATATATATATATATATATATAGCACTATTACAACATTCTCAGATATAATTCACTTGGGAGGAAAAAAAAGAATGTGTTTCAAAGATCTTAGTAAAAATATTCAATATAAATAATATTGGAGTGCACTGCCAATAATCTTAACTACAATAAAAGCAACTACAGTGGTGTGAAAAAGTGTTTGCCCCCTTCCTCATTTCCTGTTCCTTTGCATGTTTGTCACACTTAAGTGTTTCGGAACATCAAACCAATTTAAACAATAGTCAGGACAACACAAGTAAACACCAAAATGCAATTTGTAAATGAAGGTGTTTATTATTAAAGGTGAAAAAAAATCCAAACCATCATGGCCTGTGTGAAAAAGTGATTGCCCCCCTTGTTAAAACATAATAACTGTGGTTGTCCACACCTGAGTTCAATTTCTCTAGCCACACCCAGGCCTGATTATTGCCAACCTGTTCACAATCAAGGCATCACTTAAATAGGAGCTGCTTGACACAGTAAGGTCCACCAGAAGACTTAAAAGCTACACATCATGCCGAGACCCAAAGAAATTCAGGAACAATTGAGAAAGAAAGTAATTGAGATCTCAGTCTGGAAAGGGTTATAAAGCCATTTCCAAAGCTTTGGGAATCCAGCGAACCACAGTGAGAGCCATTATCCACAAATGGCGAAGACATGGAACAGTGGTGAACCTTCCCAAGAGTGGCCGGCCGCCCAAAATTACCCCAAGAGCGCAGCGACGACTCATCCAAGAGGTCACAAAAGACCCCACAAAACGTCCAAGGAACTGCAGGCCTCACTTGCCTCAGTTAAGGTCAGCGTTCATGCCTCCACCATCAGGAAAAGACTGGGCAAAAATGGCCTGCATGGCAGAGTTCCAAGAGAAAACCACTGCTGAGCAAAAAGAACATCAAAGCTCGTCTCAATTTCTCCACAACACATCTTGATGATCCCCAAGACTTTTGGGACAACATTCTGTGGACCGATGAGACAAAAGTGGAACTCTTTGGAAGGTGTGTGTCCAAGTATATCTGGCGTAGAAGGAACACTGCATTTCAGAAAAAGAACATTATACCAACAGTAAAATATGGTGGTGGTAGTGTGATGGTCTGGGCTGTTTTGCTGCTTCAGGACCTGGAAGACTTGCCGTGATAAAAACTATGAATTCTGCTGTCTACCAAGAGATCCTGAAGGAGAATGTCTGACCATCTGTTCGTGTACTCAAGCTGAAACGAACTTGGGTTCTGCAGCAGGACAATGATCCTAAAAACACACCAGCAAGTCCACCACCGAATGGCTGAAGAAAAACAAAATGAAGACTTTGGAGTGGCCTAGCCAAAGTCCTGACCTGAATCCTATTGAGATGTTGTGGTATGACCTTAAAAAGGCCGTTCATGCTCGAAAAACCTCTAATGTAACTGAATTAGGACAATTCTGCAAAGATGAGTGGGCCAAAATTCCTCCAGGACGCTATAAAAGCCTCATTGCACGTTATCGCAAACGCTTGGTTGCAGTTGTTGCTGCTAAGGGTGGCCCAACCAGTTATTAGGTTTAGGGGGCAATCACTTTTTCACACAGGGCCATGATGGTTTGGATTTTTTTTCTCCTTTAATAATAAACACCTTCATTTACAAATTGCATTTTGTGTTTACTTGTGTTGTCCTTGACTATTGTTTAAATTGGTTTGATGTTCCGAAACACTTAAGTGTGACAAGCATGCAAAGGAACAGGAAATGAGGAAGGGGGCAAACACTTTTTCACACCACTGTAAGTGTGTTCCCACACCATACCAAAATGTAAATAATAATGTGTGCTTGCGCTGCTAAAACTTGATCTAATTAAAAATCACGAATAAAAAATTAATGAATCATACCAATAGTGAACTAAACTGAACATAAATTAAAAAAAAACGTAAATAATTAATGATCTTCAATAAGTGAAGCAATAAATAATATTAATCTTTCTCATCATAATGTGTATCCAAATAATATATAAAATATACCATATGTGCAATGTAATATTAATGTTCATCGGTGTAAAAAGTAAATGTCAAATACCACTAACCTGATAATTAATAACAATATTATCATTCCCTTTGAGTACAGCGTCTCTAAATAGCTCACCACATAGAAAAGGGGAGAGCTGCAAATAGTGTACCACCTACCAGTATGTTTTGTAGCTGGTGAAGGAACATACAAGGCTTGCATGTTATTCATTGAATGCGTGTAGATATGCAACATTTTTTCATTGCACCAATAAATGAGACATACTGCACTATTTGCGGCTCTCCACTCTTCTATGTGGTGAGCAATTTAGAGATGCTGCACTCAAAGGGAATCGTCCTGGGATAGAACTGATCCATGTGGAAGAGCGATCCTTAGATTAGGACACTTCACTGAGGACCTGTTTTAGCTGAGCATTAGAGACCTGTATGTTCATATGGGTCCACCAACAAGGTGTGCACGCCATTCGGCTGGTGGTGGATAGGGATGAGCTCCGGCGCAGCGCTGCGCTAATCACAGGCAGTGAGACATTGCCCGATCTCTGCAGCCGCGCATCGGGGGCAATGTCTCACTGCCTGTGATTAGCGCAGCAATGCGCTGACTTCCTGGCAGGCTCTGCACGTGGAGCATGCGAACACGCCGGAGCTCATCCTTAGTGGTGGAGCACTTGTTTATTTATGGTGGAGCACGGAATATACTGGTGTGAACACTGTCATACACGGAAAACTTTGTTTAAGCACTTTAATTGGACTGTTTGGGGACTTTTTTTAGAATTATTGTTGATAGTACTGCTATTAACTCCTTTGCGCTGACTGCACACATATATGTGGCCTCACGGAACTGGGCTTTTTTCCTTGGGGCCGTGTATCTCCCTTTGTGCTGGGAGCCTGTCACACAGCCTGCTCCAGCACAGAAACCAGGGTCTCACCGAGAGCCCCGAGTCTCGTACTAACGGTCAGGACCCAGGACTGTTGGTTCCAGGTTACCGGATCGCTGTGATAGTCTCTGATTGGCTATAACAGTGATCAGTCATTGAGCCCGCCCCTGGGTTTCCTTCCTCTTCTGAATGAAGCAAATGGTACAATGTATCTTCCTCTTCTTGCAGGACAAGAATTGTAAACAATCCAAGTGTGTAACAAAAAAAAAAAAATCTAATAAAAATAAAACATTTAAAAAAAAGAATAAAAAATAAATAAAAAATAACAAGATCAAGGTTGCCAGGGTTATTGTTAGGGTCAAGGTTGGGATCAAAGATCACGGTCAGCATATTTTGTACAGAATTTAAAAAAAATGTATTGGTATCAGTGCGTTTTAGGTAGGATATTAAAAAAATTGCACACCAATTGCCAAAATGCACACCAGTCTTTCTGGGTTGTACTACAGGTACAAACAACAACTAACATACACATATGTGGTATCACTGCAATCATCAGGAGCTGGAGAATTAGTTTGGGTTGTTCTTTGGTGGTAAATTATGATAATAGCAGGAAATATACAGCTAAGTTTAAAAACATATTTTTTTACTATTGTGGCCCAGTTTTTCTTTGATACTAAAAAAAAACAAAAAAAACAGGAGATATCCATTACCATTAATCACCAAAAGAAAGCCTAATTTGTCCTGAAATAAAAAACAAGGTATAATCCACCTGGATACACTACGTAGTCACATGTCAAAGTTGCAAAATTGAGCTTGGGTCTGAAGATTTGTGTGAAGAAGTTGTTAATTATTTGGTTAGTGGTATTTGACATTTACTTTTTACACGGATGAACATTAATATTACATTGCATATTTTATATTTTATTTGGATACACATTAGGATGGTGAAATTTAAGATTCATTATTGATTCACTTATTAAAGATCGTTGATTATTTATTGTTTTTTTATTTATGTTCAATTTAGTTCACTATTGGTATGATTTATCAATTTGTTATTAATGAATTTGAATTAGATCAGGTTTTAGCAGCATAAGCACACATTATTATTTACATTTAAGTAAAAATATTACTGCAGGAAAATTTGAGAATAAAATATATGCAAAAGGATTGAATGCTTACATTCTGAGTTCAATCAGAAATGTAAACATACAAGTGACAGCCGAATAGGTGCAAAAACCTGACACCCTTTTTTTATATGTCAATCTAAGGACTGAACATACTTCTCTTGATAGAGGAGGGCGAGATTTTGAAAAAGCAGGTTCAAAAGTAGACGAAAACCATGCTATAAATGCAAACTTTTTTATACCCCTTAATCACACCTACAATCTAAACTGCTAAGTAAAGTTGTGTCATACTTACCATACACATAGCTGATGACAAATGGCGGCTTTTCTGATCAAACTGAGCCACTGATTGGCTAGCTCTGCCCAAACATCAAACTTTTCACAACAGTTTAACTTGGAGACAGATGGGAACAGTGTAAAATAGCTTAGCTTTGTAGCATGGTTTGTGTCCTCTTATTAAAATATTATTACTGAATGTGTGTATATATATATATATATATATATATATAATATATATATATACACACATACATATACACAGTAGAAATGTGAACCTAAATATAGTGAACATTATATAAAAATATGAAATCAAACTTTTCACAACAGTTTAACTTGGAGACAGATGGGAACAGTGTAAAATAGCTTAGCTTTGTAGCATGGTTTGTGTCCTCTTATTAAAATATTATTACTGAATGTGTGTATATATATATATATATATATATATATATATATATATATATATATATATATATATACACACACATTATATATATATATATATATATATATATATATATATATATATATATATATATACACACATTATATATATATATATATATATATATATATATATATATATATATATATATATATATATATATATATATATATATATATATATATACACATACATATACACAGTAGAAATGTGAACCTAAATATAGTGAGCATTATATAAAAATATGAACAAGCCTACATTTCTTTCATGAAAGAAAAAAAACTATTCCATTAGGTGTTTTACCTTAGAAAAATAACTGTAATATGTTATATGTATATTTTAATTTATTTAAGGCAATAATGACTAGCTTATCAGTTTTAAAGTTACCATTTACTTTGCCCATGTAGGGCAGAGTAACAGGATCATTTAACACTCCCCTCCTGCCCAGCAGCATATAATCACCTTTCCTTCACTCCCCCACTCCCATGTGATAGCACTGGGCCATGGAAGAAGAGGAATGTTCCTTTATACCTGGAATTGTTGGGTATTTGTTTTTATTCCCAGCACCCAAGCAGAACAGAGGAGAGCAAGGAAAGGTGAATGTAAGATGTTGAGAAGAAGGAAAGTTCAGTCACCACGTTTGCCCATCATAAGCAAAGTAAAGGTTCACTTTGAGAGCTGGCAAGATGGAGCCATTCACAGACAATATAGCAGATATTATGCCACCTGTGCCATAGTAAGCATCCAGTGTAAAATGTTTTTAATCATACCTGTATTCATCTTGATGCAGCAGGATTTTGCAAAAGTGACGTCAGTTTGCCTGTTGATGAAGAAAATATTTAATTCAAACAAATGTACATGGCAGTTTGTGATAATTGTACAGCCTAAGATGATGGCTCCTATCGATTGCTGTTTTTATACTTAAAGTGCTTTGGCATTATAAAGACTGGATACAGAGAAATGTAATATGCTCGGATTGATGCCATGCTTTACAGCACTTTACTCTTAGCCTTAGAGCTGGATGGGGTTGTAGCGTTCTTTAGGCGTATTCCACTCAAAGTGATTGTAAAGGTTTTTTTTTGTTTCTTTTTTTAAAACCCAACAAACATGTTATACTTACCTGCTCTGTGCAATGGTTTTGCACAGAGCATTGCTGATCCACCTTTTCTGGGGTCCTCCGCCGGCGCTCTGAGCTCCTCCTCTTCTCCATGTACCACCATTGGAAGCTTTCTATGGTGGCACATGTGCGATCTTAATCCTGAGCAGCCCTGTCTGTCACTGGATTTGATTGATAGTAGCAGGAGCCAATGGCTTCTGCTGCTCTCAGAGTCCAGTGAGACGGGAGAGAGAGCAGTGTCACTGCGCTCGTATACAGCACTGGAATGAGAACAGTCTCAGGTAAGTATTTACGGGGGGGGCCCACATTTTTTTTTACCTTAACCACTTTAAGACCGGGCCTCTTTTTTAGATGTGGTGTTTACAAGTTAAAAACATTTTTTTTTGCTATAAAATCACTTAGAACCCCCAAACATTATACATTTTTTTATGAATTGTAGCCTCAGTTTCCTATTCTCTTCTGACAGGAGTGGCACCCAGTGTGGTCTTCTGCTGCTGAAGCCCATCTGCTTCAAGGTTTTGATGGGTTGTGCATTCAGAGATGATATTCTTCATACCTTGGTCGTAACGAGCAGTTATTTGAGTTAGTGTTGCCTTTCTATCATCTCAAACCAGTCTGCTCATTCTCCTTTGACCTCTGACATCAACAAGACATGTTCGTCCACACAACTGCAGCTCACTGGATATTTTCTCTTTTTCGGACCATTTTCTGTAAACCTTAGAGATGGTTGTGTGTGAAAATCCCAGTAGATCAGCAGTTTTTGAAATACTCAGACCAGCCAGTCTGACACCCATAACTATGCCACGTTCAAAGTCAATTAAATCCCGTTTCTTCCCCATTCTGATGCTCGGTTTGAACTTCAGCAAGTCGTCTTCACATCTAGATGCCTAAATGCACTGGGTTGCTGCCATGTGATTAGCCGATTAGCAATTTGTGTTACCAAGCAATTGAACCTAATAAAGTGGCCGATGAATGTATATACACACACATACAAATGTTTGCCTTCTATTTTAAACTGAATGGGTTGGTTTACAAGGTAAGGGTTCACATATTATTTAGGTGGATGCCAGTGAAATCTAATTAATTGTTTCTTTTGATAATATCTCAATAAAATCCTAAGACCCACAACCCATGTGCCATATTACATGGCTTCTGTCAATACTTTATCTTACTATCGTAGGTTATTTATAAGCCAGTCTCACTACAATAATTGAAACAGCGTTATGGGATTTCTGAAAACATTCATTAATAAAATGCAAAATTGCATTGCCATAACAGAAATAGATGGAAATATTCCAATGAGGACATTTGTTCTGGTGAAAAGGGGTTTCCCTCACTTTTGAGTGAATTCCCTACTTCCTGTTGTGTTACAGGGGAAGAAAATTAAGGTACACCTTTCAAGTAGTACAATAAATTAAATAAAACAATTGTGTCTCTACTTTACCAAACCTTCATGAAACAAGTGTTTAATAGGCAGTGATACATAGCATTAGTTCATCTACACAATGGAAAATGAGCTATGAAAAATACAATTCTGGCTTATAAAGAATGTGTCTGGTTCTCTCAAGTATGTCTGTTGGGGTCATTCATACCTATCCAACACGTGCTGGACAACAGACATCCTATACCAGTGATGATGAACCTTGGCACTCCAGATGTTTTGGAACTACATTTCCCATGATGCTCATGCACTCTGTAGTGTAGTTGAGCATGATGGGAAATGGAGTTCCAAAACATCCATGGGGGGCCAAGGTTTGCCATCACTGTCCTATACCTACCTTAGAAGGCATTAAGAGATTCTACGTGAGCGTATTAATCAGATTATTTACCTTCAAAACGAAATCTATATGAAATAGTTTTATTGTTCTTCTAAACAGATAAATAATGTGGCATTATGTGAAGAACCTCACAGAATACTGTTGAAATCGTTTTTAATGTTAGATGGAGCAATTAATTGCTGCGTATAATTTCCTTCACTTTAGAGCCAAGTGGATTTCTCCCGTGTAGCCAAAAATCAACATATAGAACTGTTAGAGCCTGTTACATGTATTACTTGGCCACATTTCAACTGAGAAATAAGCAACATCTTTACCTGTTGATCATCACAGCAAAAAAAAAAAAAATCACGCAGGAACATTTCCCAGCCATATGTCTATATTTTTACTTTAAATAGAAGTAGAAAATTCATGACATAGTATAAGAACACAGAAGTGCTTGTTTAAACAGAGACCCAGGATTCCAAAGGAAATAACACCCAGAGCCAAGTACATAGAAAGTAGAGGGACGAGCTGTGAGCCAAATGGAAATTAGGGGCTTACACATCAGATGCAGTTTTCTTAAAAAAATGTGTTTGAGCTCTCAGCCATATTAGTTAAATTTTTTCTGTGATATAAAAAATATATAACAGCCAAAGATTACTGAATTATGCATATGACCAATGGTTGGGCTGGCATGGCAAATGGCCTTTTTCCTACTCACTATCTTCTCTGCAAATGTGACCTGCCACTGAGAAGTAAAATGGCCACAACCATAGTGCAACATATATCTGCTCAATTCAGTAATTGTTGACCCTGTCAGAAAATACTAGTGTAGATACTTATGTGATCTTACAGGTTTACTTAAAACAAATCTACATACAGTCTATCACTACAGTTTGCAGCAGAGGAAAAATCATAAAGCACATACAACACATGTGTCAGACACCAGGCCCTCGGGACAAAACCTACCTACACAAGAAATGATATGGATATGCTTCTAAGGAGTCACAATGCTCTCACTATATAGTATAATACAACTTTCACCAAATGCGTGAATTCTGGGTGAAAGTTGAATGAATTGCATGTCTAATAGACCCTTTAGTGGCTAAAGGGGTGATGGTTTGATGCACTTATCACCCTTGTCCTCTGAGTGCACTTGCAGCTGTGCTCCCACTTGTGTGACCACACTGGCATTTGTGAACAGATGCCAGAACTTTACTACCTTGTCTCTATACCAGTACTTAGGACCTCTTCTCTTTTGACAACTGCAAACAGGTTACAGTGCTCTATCCTTCTCTACTTGTGCATTTGCTAACACAGGGAATTATTGTCACAATCTTTGTGACCTACCAGAGCTCATATTTCATTAAGGGAAGACCACCATATTACAGGAGGCAGACACAAATCACTTACTTGGAGTCTTTATTTGAATGCTAGGTGGCTCCTAATCCCCCATAACAAATTCAGGTCATCTGTGCTTACTTCTCTCACTTCTCTGACTGGAGTCTTTTCATTCTCTCAGGTTTTTTTTTTTTAATGGTAGCAAGAAGTGCTGTGTGGGCCTCATGCTAGGAGAAATGGTCTACATAGCGGCTAAAGATAGGTCTTGCCACATAACAAAAAGGTAACTGTTCACTGAGACCATTACAGCACACTTCCTCCTAGACACTCACCAATCAATGGTAGGGCTCAAAAAGTTCACCTACCCTGTTAGAAAACACCTGAATTTCAACCGGGGGGGTTTCCTTTAATAAACTTAATGAAAATGTAAAAAAAACTAAATTTAGTCCAAATATACAGTATGTGCTCTAAAAACTGCTATACATGTATAATTTTTGTCAGTGGCATTTTTCTAGTGACAATTTTCGGCAACGAACAAAAACGGAATGAAAATGTGAGGGAGGGACATTTAAAAATCACTTTTACAATTTTCGGCAGCAACGAACAAGCGGCAATTACAATTTTCGGCAACGAACAAAAACGGCCTCCTCAGATGACCATCCAGAGCACTGTGTACATTACAGGCCTCCTCAGATGACCATCCAGAGCACTGTGTACATTACAGGCCTCCTCAGATGACCAACCAGAGCACTGTGTACATTACAGGCCTCCTCAGACCACTGTCCTGAGTACTGTGCAGCATTACAGGCCACCTAGATGACTGTCCAGAGCACAGTGTGCATTACAGGCCTCCTCAAACCACTGTCCCGAGCAATGTGTGCAATTACAGGCTTCCTAGATGACTGTCCATAGAACTGCCTCCTCAGACCAACCAGAGCACTGTACATTATAGGCCTTCTCAGACCATCCAAAGCACTGTGCATTACAGGCCTCTTCAGATCACCTTCCAGAGCACTTTATGCATTACAGGCCTCCTCAGACCACTGTCCAGAGCAATGTATGCATTACAGGGCTCCTAGATGTCTGTCCAGAGAACTGTGTACATTAGGGCACTTTCACACCGAGGTAGTGGGGGCGTCGGCGGTAAAGCGTTGTTAGTATTAGCGGCGCTTTACTGTCGTTTTAGCAGTGCTTTTTGCCCAATAGCGGGGCACTTTTAACCCCCGCTAGCGGCCGAATAAAAGGGTTAAAAGCTCCTGTGTACTGCCACTGACAAAATCCCTTTGCAGGCACTTCAGTGGTGCTGGAGCGGTGTATACACCGCTTTTTAGTAGACTAAAATACGACTAAAACAATTCAGATGACTAAAATACAACTAAAACTAAAATGGCATTTTAGTCAAAAGTAAATCGAAATTTCAAGAAAAAAATTTACATTGCTGCTATATGTAATCGATAATATGAATCCCTCACCAATAACTGAACCAGCGGATACCAATAAAGCCCATGAATATGCAGAAATTTGCTAATTCAACAAAGGAACCTATCTGCAGAATGTATTCGTTTTCAGATTAAAGTTACACAACATTCACCCAGTTATGCACCAACTGTTGGTGCTATATAAATCCTGTATGATAAAGAATAATAATAATAATAATAATAATAATAATAATAATAATAATATGCAATATCAAGAGCTAGTGGCCCCATAAAGTGCTGGATTTTAGACCTTGGGGGGCATGGGCACTTCAAGTTCAGGGTGACCCCTCAACACAGTAATGAATGGGGTTGTAAACCCTTGTGGTTTTCCACCTTAATGCATTCTATGCATTAAGATGAAAAACCTTCTGTAGTGCTGCAGCCCCCCAGTGCCCCCGTTTTACTTACCTGAACCCGGTTTTCTTCTCCCCGAGGATATGCACTCCAGCTCTAGGTGGTGTCTCATGTCCTGATTGGATAGATTGATAGCAGCACAGCCATTGGCTCCCACTGCTGTCAATCAAATCCAATGACCCAGGTGCCAGGGGCAGGCCGAGTCCTACTTTCTGTGCCAATAGACACAGAATCAGGATTTGGGAGCGCACCCGCACGGGTGTCCCATAGGAGAGCGCTTCTTCGACAGGGCACTCGATGCGGGGGAGATGCTACTAGAACCGCCAAGGGGACCCCAGAAGAGGAGGATCTGGGCCGCTCTGTGCAAAACGAACTGCACAGCGGAGGCAAGTATGACATGTTTGTTATTTAAAAAAAAAAAAAAAAGGGTTTAGTAACCCTTTAAATTATATGACAAATAAAAATGTGAACAGAGACAAACTGAAACAACATTTGTTCTAAAATATATATGTTGGGTTTCAAAGAATTTTATATCTTCTCCTCAATTTTATTGCCTGTAAGAATACACATTACACAGGTAATTGGAACTGGCAAGTCATAACTCACAGTTATGCATCACACTACAGTATCTACAAAAAGTATTTCTTCCTGGACTTGGCATCTTGACCCTGCATTCACTATATCTGCTCTCCCACAGTACACAGAACATGGAAATGCAATTATTTTAGTAAATATAAACTGCTAAATACGTTTCTCATCAGCAGTAAATAGCAATCTTGTGACTGCTATTTAAAAAAATTCTCTAGCAATACACACCAAACTCAGCATGTGCAGAGTGACTCCAAAGTCTCTGTACTATCAGGAGATGGATTGGGGACTGTGGAAGAAGGGGAGGATCAGAGAAAACTGGATGAAACAGCCTTTTTACACAATGCACAGGATTAACCCCTTAGGTTCCACCGTGAGTATAACAAGCATGCTTTACTGCATCTACAGACTGATTTTACTGTTGCAGGTTTAGTAACACTTTAAGCTGGCCATAGAAGGATGGAAGCTCAGCCGGTTCAGCAGACCATCTATGGGCAGGCTGGTCCATCTTTCGACTTTGGTACAACCAGCCTGTCAGATTTTGTACAAATGCGATTACTGCCGGCAGCTATATCTGCTAGCAATATTCACTGTGTTCTGCTGGCCAGAAAGGCTCCCTGTGCTCCATTCACTGGCAGAACACAAAAGCACTGTGGGAGGCATTCCCCTAACGCTGACTGTTGATGGGGAAATCAAGTGTTTTTCTTTAGCTCCACCCATGATGGAAGGAAAGAAAATTGCATAATCTATGGGCTGCCCAACTCAAACTGTATCATCATGAGGACACTGTTCTCAATAGCCAGTAGGCACAGAGCCCTTAGCCTTTCATGGGCCATCTTTATCAATGCCAATTTGCTGAACGACCTCTCTCCTGACCAGCTAGTGATCATCATGATCAAACATATATTCTAAGAGCTACATGAACACCTGGAGAAGTATCAGCAAGCCCTTCACTATGTAATAAAACTACCTGTTGAGATGACATGACCGGAGCTTGGCAAAGGCTGCAAACTAGACAATTTCCTCAACAAACACACTAATGAAGTCCAGAGGAAAATAGGTTTTATTTATTTTTTATAAAGGAAGTATGGAGCCTCCTCTGGAAGGGGGTCCTGGGGCAATTGCCCCTTTTGCCCTCTATAAATCTGGCGCTGGCCCCATACAGTATGTTTCAGTATTGTAAACATTTAAAAAAAAAAAAAAGGGTTCCAAATCAAATAGTTTTCAACTGATGATTACTCAGAAATAGCAGGGCAACTTTAATACTTCTTCCTACACAACTTAGGCATGTTTTACAACACTGACTATATCCACTTCATCAAATATTTGCATATAAAAGTAAAAAAATCTTAAGCAGCCCATCACTGCTCTGCGCCTATATAAAACAAAAGCATAAGTTACTGTGAAATATAAAGACAGAACATTTGGCTATGCATAGCAAATATACACAGTCTACTGGCCCAACATGTCCTGGTTCCAGCACCTACTTACAGTGCCTTGCAAACGTATTCACCCCCCTTTTTCGTGTTTTGTTGCCTCACAACCTGGAACTAACATGGATTGTTTGAGGATGTGCATCATCTAATTTACAGAACATGCCCACAACTTTGAAGATGTGTTTTTTTTATTGTGAAGCAAACAACAAATAGGACAAAATAACAGAAAAGGTCAATGTGCATAACTATTCACCCCCCTAAAGTCAATACTTTGTAGAGCCACCTTTTGCGGCTATCACAGCTTCAAGTCACTTTGGATAAGTTTCTATGAGCTTGCCACATCTTACCGCTGGGATTTTTGCACATTCCTCCTTGCAAAACTGCTCCAGCTCCTTCAAGTTGGATGGTTTGCACTTGTGAACAGCAATCTTTAATTTTCACCACAGATTTTCGATTGGATTGAGGTCTGGGCTTTGACTAGGCCATTCCAACACATTTATATGTTTCCCTCTAAACCACACAAGTGTTGCTTTAGCAGTGTGTTTGGGGTCATTGTCCTGCTGGAAGGTGAACCTCCATCCTAGCCTTAAATCACACACAGAGTGGTACAGGTTTTGCTCAAGAATATCCCTGTATTTAGCACCATCCATCTTTCCCTCAATTCTGACCAGTTTCCCAGTCCCGACTGCTGAAAAAAATCCCCACAGCATGATGCTGCCACCATCATGTTTCACTGTGTGGATGGTGTTCTTTGGGTGATGTGATGTGTTGGGTGTGCGCCAGACATAGCGTTTTCTTTGATGGCCAAAAAGTTTAATTTTAGTCTCATCAGACCAGAGCACCTTCCTCCATACATTTTGGGAGTCTCCCACATGCCTTTTCGCAAGCTCAAAACATGCCATTTTGTTTTTTGCTGTAATAGGTAGGTAATGGCTTTCTTCTGGCCACTCCGGCATAAAGTCCAACTCTATGGAGCGTACGGCTTATTGTCGTCCTATGTACAGATACTCCAGTCTCTGCTGTGGAACTCTGCAGCTCCTCCAGGGTTACCTTGGGTCTCTGTGCTGCCTCTCTGATTAATGCCCTCCTTGCCCGGTCCATGAGTTTTGGTGTGTGGCCGACTCTTGGCAGGTTTGCTGTTATGCCATGTTCTTTCCATTTGGTTATGATAGATTTGATGGTCCTCCTAGGGATCATCAAAGATTTGGATAATTTTTTATAACCTAACCGTGACTTGTACTTCTCAACAACATTGTCCATTACTTGTTTGGAGAGTTCCTTGTTCTTTATGGCAGTGTTTGGTTAGTGGTGCCTCTTGCTTAGGTGTTGCAGCCTCTGGGGCCTTTCAAAAAGGTGTGTATATGTAATGACAGATCATGTGACACTTAGATTGCACACAGGTGGACATCATTTCACCAATTATGTGACTTCTGAAGGTAATTGGTTGCACCAGAGCTTTTTATGGGCTTCATAACAAAAGGGGGTGAATACATATGCACATGCCAATTATCATTTTTTTATTTATGAAAAATAGTTTTATGTATAAAAAAAACATTGAAGGCTGTAATGTAACAAAATAGGTAAAAAGCCAAGGGGGGTGAATACTTTTGCAAGGCACTGTATATATCTATTCTTTAACTACTGACACACCAAAAAAAAACGCGTGCACATATGGAAGCTCAGGCCACACAGGGTTCTTAACAGCATCAGCAAAATTCCTGGCATTCAAAGAAAGCTCATTTATACACCGTTCACATATTTTTAAGCTGTCTAAAACTAGAGCGAGTCCAATCATTTTTGTTCTGTTTTGATAAAGTTTCTTTGATTCCAGCTTCGACTTAGCAAAAGAGCTACAAATTATTGAGGACACCACATTCCTGAAGTGTTTGCTGGCTGCTAGTGGAGACAGCATTAGTGCTATTCTTCCAGACAATGTAACTTAACCAGCGGTGGCATCCATGAAGAAAGACCCATGGAACTCAACACTGCTCTGATTCATTCCAAACTGTCAGAATGATTTCTGGCGCTAGGACTGTTGTTGCATGATATGCACTCTACCAGAGCTGAACTTGATCTTAAAGCAATATTAAACCCAAAACCAATGTAATATATTGCAACTTCTCAATCATTAGATGTGGTGGCTGCATTAGTTTGCTTTTTAGGCTTTTTCCCCTCTGTTTTCACCTGGTTATCTGGGCAGTAACACACCTCCTGCATTAGAGTGCCTTCACTCTGGGTGAAAGAGCACAAGGGCACCTTTGGACAGCAGCATTGTCAGTCTGGGGTGAGGGGAGTGTTAGATGTACTAACAGATTTAGACGCACTAACAAATGAAAGTCAAACTCCAGCTCACACTGCAGTTACACAAGTAGCTACAGTAACAGTTTTTTTCTTTTGGGATAAGATGTCATGCTCACAGGACATTTTGAAAACTCTCCTAGAAGCCTTTCCTCTGGGCAGCAGCGTTTTGGCAGAAAAATTGCCTGACATTTGCAAAGGTGTCTAACGCTTTTACAAGCGTTTAGGCCCATTTATAGGCATCAAGCGCTTGGGCATTAATTCAGTTCATTGGCCAGAACATTAATTTATTCTGCCTATTGAAATTAATTAACACTTAAGTGCTAAACGCGCCTAGAGTTTACACACGTTTACAAGCAGAAATCTTTTTTTCTATAAGACCCCAGATATCTCCTCTACCCTATCAGATCAAAAAAATAATAATAATTGCTTACATCCACTCTAAACCGGAAGTGATGTCATGACTACACTCCCGACCTCCTAGATCACAGAGGTGAGTTTTGGTCTCTCCTCACCTCTATGGCCAGCCGTGATCCACCGGATCGTTTCCTGTGCTGGCTGGTGAGCCCAGAAAATGATACAGCGGTTCGCATGGTGGGGGGACCCCGTTTAACGACTCATCCCACTGCTTCTAAAAGGGATCCAGCAACTAAGGCACCCTTTCATCTCTCCGTTGATCTCCGCTGAGCCGGCAGATGACATGTCCCTTTCTGCTCATTGAGCAGGGAGGGGCTTGTCCAGCGCCGCTGGTCTCTATGGAGCGATCGGATGAAAACAGACAGCGTGTCCGTTTTCATCAGATCTCACCCGATCCGATCCGATCCGCCAGCGACGGATCTGGACAAAGGGCCATCCGTCTGCTTTTGGCGGATCGGACCGGGTCGGATGTCAGCGGACATGTCTCTCCGCTGACATCCGACGCTCCATAGACCAGCACCTGAACAGGTCGTCAGTGTGAAAGGGGCCTAATCAGCTGCTCCAATAGCTTTTAGTGAAAAGAGAAGTAAATAAACCTTGCTGTGGGCATGCAAATATAAAAAAACAAAACAAAAACACCTGCCCGGTGTCCAGAACTGCATGTGCAGGGTGTTGGGCAATATGATTTGCACATTCCTGTTAGTATGATGGAAAAACTACCCTTCTAAAATATTAGAATATGTCATATATGGGCATTTATTAGACTAATTAATATGTAGTATAATTGTCCTATGAATGTATGCAGTTAAAAACGACTGAAAGAACTTAAATTTTTGTGGCTTAGCTCACAATGCATTCTTTTACTTGTGTAATTGTAGCAGCTTTTCTCATAGGCAATGTTCAGTGTGTGACTGCATAGCAGTGCTCTTTGTGCTATGTAATTAAAGAAGCAAAGCCAGGTACAAAGTGAAATTGGTGTTTTGCTGATGCAACACATGAAAATCTGTCAAATCATCAATGTACCTAAAATTCGTTTTTTTTATATTCGCGTCTCTGCAGCTCTTACATGAAACTTCAGCTTAATGAGCAATTTTTTCTTTCCATGTCTATTTGCAAGCCAGAAAGTTTTGAGAATTAGAAATAAATATTCTGTATAATCACATCTCAGCAATTAGCATTTCTAGAAAATTGGTTATAAAAAAAAATAGCTTCCTGGTGCACTACACCAAGATAATAATCTAGGCAGGCATGCCATTTCTCAAAGCTCCATTTTTGGTTTTGACTAAAGCAAGTCTTTTAAATACTGTATACCTTCCTGTCTGAAACTTTACACAGGTGAGCGTAGGTACCTGTGTGTCTTAGCTAGGCCCAGCTTCCTATGACTGCTCAGCTAGCCTTAACACAATATCATTGAATATTTTAGCATAGTAGGCAATTGATTCCTTTCTATATGGCTTATAAAAACATACTTTACATTGCACATCTGCATCTTTCACTTGCCTGTGTGCTGCTTCCCCAAACTTTCTGCTACTGATCGTGCAATCAAAACATCAGTACCATTTCTGAGATTGTGTTCATCGGGACTACATGTTCGATCATACATTGTGCATCTGAATGATGTATTGGGAGCAGACATGCAAGGGGGCTCCATAGAACCCAACATGGAGAAGGAGACACCCCAGAAACTGCAAAAGGAGCCAGCGCTCAGGGAACCATTATAATCTGGATGAAAGTGGAATTGTAACACAAGAAAAAATTGCATCCTTTGTAAGTTTCTACATCTGCATTAGAAATTTCAAAAGAAAAATGCCGGCTTTAATATTACTTTAACTTCAGTTGCATGTATTTATTGATCTTTGATCATGACGACGTGCTACTCTCACTAAAGAGCAGTGGTTATTCATCTTAATTCATATGCTCAGTTTGGACTGCCCAGAAATGTGAAAGGTTTAATTTAAATGATGCTGTAAATTATGAAATTAGTACTAGTGCTGCTTTTAATCCAAGCATTGCTAAAAAATGCTATTGGACAAGTGATGAAACGAACACTTATAACAAAATGTCCTTGTCACTGAGATTTTCAAACATGGCTGTAGGAACGTTTCTCTGGAATAACACTTGGGGCAGCAAGTGCTCAAGCCAAGTATACCGTATATACTTAAGTATAAGCCGAGTTTTTCAGCACATTTTTTTGTGTGCTGAAAGTGCCCCCCTCGGCTTATACTCGAGTCAAGCACTTTTTTTTTTTTTTTTTTTAAACGGTTTTTATTTGCCAAATGCACATACAAAAAAGAATAACGGTTCATCATATCCAGTGTACATTCTTGAATCTATACATCAGAATACATCTATTATACCAGGTTTTCCAAGTTGAGTTACTTATACTCAAGTCTATGCTAGTACAGATGGCACTTTTTTTCCTGCGATAATCGTGTTGCATATCTTCTAACAACGTAGGATGTTGGGAGTCAAGCACTTTACTGCAGCAGAGAATGACATTTTCCGACCCGATTTGGGGCCCCCTGTCTCGGGGCCACTTGGTGCTAGGAACGCCAAATTTGGTGTGCCAGTGGAACAAACACTACAACATATCCAAATTTGGGGTTCCTAGCACCAAGTGGCCCCGAGATACAAGGCCCCAAAGTTGGTCAACTGTGTCCATCTGCAGCAATGTCATTTCAGGACCCTTTAGGTCCAGAGACCCCAAATTTTGGCTGCAGCTAGGGGGCATCTAGGAACCCTTAACTACCAGTTTGAAGTTCAGGGGACCTATGGCTGCAAATGGACACAGTAAGGCATGCAAATGGGCACAGTAAGGCTGCAAATGGGCATTGTTGGGCATTGTTGACCCTCTTTTCCACTTACAGTAGCTGCGCATTTCTCAACCTAGGCTTATACTCGAGTCAATACGTTTTCCCAGTTTTTTGTGGCAAAATTAGGTGCCTCGGCTTATATTCGGGTCGGCCTATACTTGAGTATATACGGTATACCTGAGAACCCCAGATATTCAAAGAATGAGCAGGTTTTGTTAAAATTGACAAAAAACTTTTTCAGTACAGGTAAATGTCATAGGGTGAAAGCAACATTCAATTTACATTTTATTTTGTGTATTTATTATGTGCGGAAAGTCAAGGTGACTATCACCCACAGGCTACACTGGACATGTGATGGAGGCTTTTTATTCTAGTTCTCTGGATGTATTAATACAACAGACTGGGCAAAGGACCAGAGATTTCTGCCAGGCCATATTTATAGCCTCTGCAATCTATTCATTAAAATTCCTTCTCTTAAGTTATTTTGATTCCTCCTGGCTTCCTTGGCGAGCAGAGTTACAGCACACAGAGCACATGCAGACTCTGATGCTTTTACATATTTTATGGAACACGAAGGTAACAGAGCACAAGCTTTGTTAATTATTTAGATGATGGCTTGGATGTTCTGTTCTTTATATTATACTGTTGTCGAACATGAAACACTTTCGCATGAATGATAATGATTTTATAAAAAAAAAAAAAAAAGAAGAACAAAAAAAGACAGTGTACTTCTTTTTGTCTGTCTGCATTGTTTTCTCAAAATAATATTTCCCTGAGCTATACAACTGTGGTTTGGGAAATTTGTTAAAAGTTTTCCTAAATAAGTTTAAATCTTAATGATATCTATTAATTCTTATTAGACTAGCACAAGGGAGATCTCTCATATAAAAGGTGGTGTAACTCACTTTCTGTTGTTTTTTTCCCATTTTGTTCACAACCTAGGGGCCTATGTCAATGGGCTTTGGGTCATTCAGAATTCATTGACATGGGCATTTAACCTGCACTTGACCTTAGTTTGACCTGTTACATGAGGGTTTTACATTCCCATAGACTTGTCCGACATGGAAAAAGGCAGTTGAGACAGGCCTGAACTGCAAAAACCCCTGTCTGCTGGGGGTTTTATAGGTACTGACTTATAGCAAACCAGGCATTTAGGAACTAGGCTGATAGGCTACACACGTTTAAAGTAGGACCATGCAATATTTTAGAGTATCAGGAAGAACTCTGGACAGCCGCACACCAGAAGAAGATAAAAGTTCAATGAATTTGTTTAAAAAGCAGGGATCACATCAAATCCAAAACACGGCAAAGCAGAAGGGGGGGCACAAAGCCGACGCGTTTCACACTATCTGTAGTGCTTACTCATCAGCTATGAGTAAGCACTACAGATAGTGTTAAACGCATCAGCTTTGTGCCCCCCCCCTTCTGCTTTGCCGTGTTTTGGATTTGATGTGATCCCTGCTTTTTAAATAAATTCATTGAACTTTTATCTTCTTCCGGTGTGCGGCTGTCCAGAGTTCTTCCTGATACTCTAAATCTACAGTGTTAATAGTCAGCACCTGGGGCTCCTAACCAGGAGTAGGAGCATTCGCTCTGAAGGATCATCCTGGAGCGGTGGTTATCTCCCTTTATCTACATGCAATATTTTAGTCGTTGTTTAGAGCCTCTTTTAGGTTTTTACCACTATGTGTGGTCCTCCTGGGTACAGAAAGTAAGGGACTATGTCTACAAAAAAAGACACAACAGCAATAAAGCCTTTATTTATTGGGGGAGGGGGAAGGCTAGAAATTCCAACTGCTAAAACATATTCACAGTGATGTGCCTAGAATAATCACTTCGAAAACAAAATGTCAATTAAAAAGACTGTGGGGGGGAGTGGACTGACTGGGAGTAGAGATAGATCGGTGTTCCTAATCACTAGGAATAGACAATCTCTCTCTACTCCCCTGTCAGAAAGGGGATCTGTTTGTTTACATTGACAGATCCCCATTCTGGCTCTCTGTGGATCGATCGCGGGTGGCTGACGGACATTGCGGCCGCCAGCCACGTGCATTAGGGCGGGGGCACCTGTTATAGCTGTTAAAGGAACCGGCATACAGCTATGGCAATTCGACCTGCCGCAGTATAATGAGGGCGGCTGGTCGGCAAGCGGTTAAGATAAAAAATGTTCCAGTATTTGGATTGCCCCCTCTCCCCCTAAATACTTACCTGAGTCCTCACTCCATCCAGCGTTGTGCATGTCTGCAGCGGCTCTCTCCTCTTTCTCAGGTGCCATTGGCTCTTGCTGCTGTCAATTAAATCCTGCGAGCAGGGGGCGGGGCAGAGCCGTGTCTATAGACATACACATCAGGACTCGGGAGTGCGCCTGCACATGTGCCACCATAGGAATCCGCTTTTCATGGTGGCACACAAAATAGAGGAACCTATATTGCCGACTGGGGACCCCAGAAGAGGAGGATGGGAGCTGCTCTGTACAATACCAGCAGGTAAGTATAAATCTGTTTATTATTTTAAATTAAAAAATTAGCCTTTACAAACCCTTTAACATACCAACATTACCAGAAACCCACACAAGCAGAAGGATAACAGGAAGACTGTACAGGTAGTGTCCTCTTTGAGATTTGAACAGTGGACCCTAGTGATGCAAGCAGAAGGGCTAACCACTAAGCCACTGTGCTGCCCATATTTGCCACTCACATAAGTGACCTGCAAATGTCAGCAGTACCTAGGAAGAATGCAGATGATTTTTCTGGGACGAGAAGAGAATGTTATTCCCACCGAGAACATCTGAGAACTATTTTCTGATTCTCTCTGATTCTCTTGCTCTTCAGTCTAAATATAAAATTTCAAACAAATTTAGTCTCATCCTAAACCGTGATTAACAAAACATGTATTCCAGTCACTCAGGGCCTTTGTTTTTTCTTTTTTTACTAATACATTTTAAGTGTACTTGTATCATAAATAAGGTTTAAGTTTCTCACCCACATAATAAATAAAAAAGTTCTTTATATACTGTACATTGTAGTTCCAAATACTCCACTATTCTGCTAAAGCTAAAATGTTTTTATTTTCTGTAGCTAACAGTGACCAAAGCACTGAAATGTACATACCTTTGCCAATCAATGGCTAAAACTGCACAGGTAATTTTTAGCAACCTGATCACACAATTATCACTAGCAATTAATTGGAAACAGTAGCCACCAGTCACTAAACAGATGGAATTAATGACACCTTATGGTGTAAACTACACAAGCAGTAATACTTATTTGCTTATAACTGCTTCATTGTATGATGATGCACAAAAACTACAGTTATATTTGAGTAGCTAACACCAAAGGGAGCCATTTGTTCCATTTAGCAAATACTGCTAGGTATTTTACTAGTGTGATCAAGCTTCAAAACTGGCCATCTAGTTGCAGTCTTGATTATTAAATACAAGTGAAATTCCATTGGCAAAAACATGCTTTAGCAGTCAACGGTTTGATGAAATCACAAGCTCATGGAACAGTGTGACAATCTTTTGGACTAAAGCCTCACACACACACACAATGAGAATATCTGATGAATGATTGTTTTTGCATGCTAGTCTCGTAACGCAAATTAAGAGGTTAAACTTACAAAAATTCTCGTACGACAGAATACGACTTCGCAAGTGATGTAATGTATGGTATTTGTATTTATGTACAAAAACTGTACTGATTAACCACCTCAGTACAGTGCATTTTCACCCCCTTCCTGACCAAGCCATTTTTCAGCTTTCTTTGAATGACAATTGCGCGGTCATACAACACTGTACCCAGATGAAATTGTTATTTTGTCCCCACAAATAGAGCTTTCTTTTTGTGGTATTTGATCACCTCTGCATTTTTTATTTTTTGCGCTATAAACAAAAGAAGAGGGACACATTTTAAAAAAAAAACTATATTTTTTACTTTTTGCTATAATAAATATCCCCAAAAAATGTTTAGGCCGATACGTATTCTTCTACATATTTTTGGTAAAAAAAATATCGCAATTACCGTCTACTGATTGGTTTGCGCAAAAGTTATAGCCTTTACAAAATAGGGGATAGTTTTATAGCATTTTTATTAATTTTTTTTTTTTTTACTAGTAATAACGGCGATCTGCGATTTTTATTGTGACTGCGACATTATGGCGGACACATCGGACATTTTTGGGACCATTGTCATTTATACAGCAATTAATGCTATTTAAATGCATTGATTCCTGTATAAATGACACTGGCGGTGAAGGAGTTAACCACTAGGGGGCGGGGAGGGGTTAATATGTTCCCTGGGAGTCATTCTTACTGTGGGGGGAGGGGACTCACAAGGGGAGGAGACCGATCGGTGTTTCTCTGTACAGAGAACACACCATCGGCTCCTCTCCTCTGAGAGGAACGTTGATCTGTGTGTTTACACACACAGAGCCACGGTCCCGCTGTGTTACCGGGCAATCGCGGGTGCCCAGCGGACATCGCGGCCGCTGGGCACGCGCATCGGGTGCCCAGTGACACGGCGGGCACGCCTGCGCGCTCCCGGCAGTGGGCGCTCCCTGAAGGGCGCTGAGAGCTGCGCCGCCTGGCCGTCAATAGACGGCCGGCAGTCGTGAGGTAGTTAAACTAAAATCGTACGATCTGGTATCATATGAGACCAGTTTTTGTGGTTTTTCCCTTTGGATAATTTCGGATGAACTGTTGAGACCGGCCCTCAAAAGCTTTGTAGTAACGATCTGATTATCAAACGATCGCTTCAAAAGCGGTATTTATCGTCTGATTTTCTTATCATGTGTACTAGACTTAAAGTGGTTGTAAAACCATGAAAATATTACTGCCAGCCCCTCTGTTCTACAAAGCTGTACTGTACTACAAAGTGTACATTAAAATTGAGAGCAAGTGGTGGGACTTTATATGAAGCACACAGCAGCACAATAGGAAGTCAAGTGACTTGGAAATACTGTTTATTCATGTTATATAATCTAACATACAACTAAATGGGTATATAACCTCCAAAAGCATTTGATCATTTACAACATAAGTTACATAGTAGTCCTCAATCATTGAAACAGTTGTAGAACAGACAATTAATACATTTTTATAAACATAGGTAAATTAAAAACAAAACTAAATATAACAAAAAAAATAAACAAATTATGAGAAGAGGGGAGAAAAATAAATAAAAATAAAATTAAAAAGGATTAAGCATAATTCATATACTGAATGATTATAGACATGAATAAAACCATAGGGAATATAAATTGGTCCATGGTAGAATGGTAGTAAAATGTAAGGCTTGACGCGTTTCGCGGCCTTATAGCCGCTCATCAGAAGCATAAACCATGGAAAATATCTAAAAACAAAAGATATTAATTCTAAATGGTCAAAAGGAATTGTCTGTGCTGGTTGCCATCGCCCTTTTGGCGACCGCAGTGCCCGTAGATGAGACGAATTTTTGGCGACTTTCGATGCTGCGCAGATGTAGGTTCAATATGCAACCTGGTAACAAATCTTTATGTACAATTTTTTTCAATTTGCCTAACTAAAATCAATTATCCTTTTGACCATTTAGAATTAATATTTTTTGTTTTTAGATATTTTCCATGGTGTATGCTTCTGATGAGTGGCTATAAGGCCGCGAAACGCATCAAGCCTTACATTTTACTACCATTCTACCATGGACTAATTTATATTCTCTATGGTTTTATTCATGTCTATAATCATTCAGTATTTGAATTATGCTTATTCCTTTTTAATTTAATTTTTATTTTATTTATTTTTCTCCGCTCTTCTCATAATTTTTTTATTTATTTTTTGTTATATTTAGTTTTGTTTTTAATTTACCTATGTTTATACAAATGTATCCATTGTCTGTTCTACAACTGTTTCAATAATTGCGGACTACTATGTAACTTATGTTGTAAATTATTAAATGCTTTTGGAGGTTATATACACATTTAGTTGTATGTTAGATTATACAACATGAATAAACAGTATTTCCCAGTCACTTGACTTCCTTTTGTGCTGCTGTGTGCTTCATATAAAGTCCCACCACTTGTTCTCAATTTTAATCAACGATAAGGATGGAGGCAGTTAACCCTTGGGTTCCTGCCTCATTTAAAGTCCCAAAATTAATTTTCTTCTCATTTATATACAAAGTGTACATGTTTGTTTAAAATTATGCCTATAAATACCTTCTTTTAGATCGTTTCTCCTCAGTCACGTGACCTCCGGCTGCTCTCCTCCTCCGATCTAAGGGCTACAGTGGGAAGAGCCGAGATCATCCTCTGACGTCAGCCAGGAGATCACTTGACTGTTGTGCTGTCCTCTCAGCTCCTCTCGCTGTAGCCCTTAGAGGAGATTGGCCGGAGGTCACGTGACCGAAGAGAAATTATCTAAAAGAAGGTATTTAGGGGCATCATTTTGATCACACACACACACACACACACACACACACACACATGTACACAGTGTAGTATAGCTTTGTAGAACAGAGGGGGTAGCAGTAATCCTTTGATTTTATTACCAGCTACTAATAGCGTCAGGAAAGGAGAGGAGAGGAGAGGTTGATTCGTTAATCAGCTCACACACAGGAGCTGACAGGCAGGAAAGAGGGGGGGGAGAGGAGAGCAGCAGGATGATGGAGGCATGTAAACTGACCACGGTATCATGAATCAGCAGCCATGATTACCGTGGTCAGTTTACATATGGGACACAGAAACAGACAGGATCAACCAGGTTTTTTTTTTTTAGAACAGAGAGGAACAAATTACACCAGCACTATGCTGTGTATCCTGCTTTAAAATAACAAGACCTCTTTTTATTTTACACATAGGGCACACATTTGTAACCACCACATTTTCATTTAGTTCCTAAGTATAGTGTTAAAAAATACACAAGAAGCATGTTAGTGTAAAAGGCCCCCCCCCCCCCATCCGCTCCAACACACACTTTTTAAATCACATACTTCTAAAGCTTTATTTCCACACATACATTAAAACATACATTGAAAGATAGAGGTTATAAGTGAGTAGCTTGGTCTATTTTTTATGTTTTTAGTTTTGTGAAAAAGTGACGATGTCTTATTAGTCTCTGCTGTTCTTTTAAGGAGTCAGCATTCAATTAAAACCCATAAACAGCCTTGGAGACTAAAAAAAATGTAACACACAAGATCAAAGTTAGAGCAATTTTCCGGTATACACGGCTAGAACTAAACGTTGAACTTCCTGTGTTCCTGACACTTATAAACATTTTCCTTTATTTAGTGGATGACTGCAAATGTTTCTGGAAAAATAAGAAAGAAAATAAAGCTTAGACATTTCTCTCTGGCAGATCTAATGTTGTTTTCATGGTGTTTTAATCTCAAGCACATCATGATTTAAAGTCATCACTAGGTTAAAGCTGATAGAAATCAGTATGTGAGAAGGAGCCAGCCAGAGCTATGGGAAAGTTATTTACTGTGGCTCCATGCTAAAAACAAAAACACAGCAAGTCATGTAAACTGAATTTGGAGGGACGTGTAATGGGACATTTATAAATAGGAAGCCATTGAGAGAAAAGGAAAATGACAAGCAGGAGGGAAGCTCACTCATTGTTGATCGTTGGGAGATCACCCACATCAAACACAGTAGATACCCAATTGCCATTTTAATACATACAACAAATATTTATCCAGTTAAATCCAACACAACAGAGAGTGTCCACCAAGGTCTGTGACAGTCAATCTCAATCAGCTAAAGTCTATGGGTAGGTTTTTCAAATATCTACACTCTGCAGTATGCAAACTACCTCCTCCAAGCATTGCCAGCAGGGATAGGCACAGACCAAGGCTGTGGTGGCCAATTTCCAAAGTACAGACCTTAGTGAAGGACACCAAGGTACATTTCAAATTAAAACCATCAAAAAACACTCTGTCTACTAGCAGGGTGCAGGCCAGGGTCCCCAATTGATCCCCCTTTAGAGCATTCCAGGGTACACCATAGATCCCCCTTTAGAGCAGGGTCCCCATAGATCCCCCTTTAGAGCAGGGTCCCCATAGATCAGAGCAGGCCAGGGCAAAAGGTCCCCTATAAAATAGATCCCCTTTAGTCTTCTTACTCTTACCTTTTCACCTGTATATTCCCCAGGTTTTCTTGCACCACACTCCAGGCTCTCCCCCTGCAACGAATATTTACAGGCATACCCCACTTTTAAAGTACACAATGGGACCAGAGCATGTATGTAAAATGAAAATGTACTTAACGTGAAGCAATACCTTTTTTTACTTCTCAATGTATGTAAATACACTAGCTCTGTGGGAAATCTTGGTCAGCTTGACATGGCACTTCTCCCGGTTTTTAACATTTAACATTGCCGTCTATGGAAAATCTTGGTCAAATTGACAAGGCACTGCTCCCGAACTATAAGTGACAGGGACACCAAACTTGGGGAGCACGTTAAGGGCACCCAGGACTACGGCATGTTAGATTACCTAGGCAAGCTGACTGACCCCAAAATTGAATATGTTGTAGTCCTGGGCCCCCTCTCGGTGCTCCCCAAGTTTGGTGTCCCTGTCACTTATGGTTCGGGAGCAGTGCCATGTCAAGCTGGCCAAGATTTCCCATAGACGTTAATGTTAAAAAATGGGGAGCAGTGCCTTGTCAAGCTGACCAAGATTTCCCATAGACGCCAATGTTAAAAACTGGGAGCAGGGCCATGACAAGCTGACCAAGATTCCCCGTACAAGTACATAAAAAGTCTGCAGCGGCTGCAGACCCTGCAAGGGCCGCTCACGGACACCAGTGTCTGTTTACGGAGTTGTCGATTCTTGATTGCCAGCCTTCTTTTTAAACCTTATTTAATAGCAGTAGCATTTAATTGATCAATGGAATGGTACCATTATTGATACCAGGGCTTTTTTCAGCGGGAATGCAATTTCTGGACCTCCAACACTGAATGTATCTAATTGCAAGGGGTGCTGGGGTGTGCTGCAAGGTCTATTGATGCTAGTTGCTGGGGAAATTTATAGTCTTTGGAGGGGATCCATTTTTGCAGGGGGGTCTATTGTTGCTGGGGAAGTCTATTGTTGCTGGTGGGGATCTATTTTTGCTGGATGGGTCTTATGTTGTTGAGGGGTCAGTTATTGCTATGAGGGATCCACTGTTGAGGGGTCTATTGTTGTTGGCTGCTGGAGGGTCTATTGATGCTGGTTGAGGGAAGATTTGTTGGTGCTGCCGGGGGTCTATTGTTGGAAGCGGTCAATTGTTGCTTGGGGGATCTGTTGATGATGGGGGGGGGGGGGGTCTATTGTTGCTGGCTGCAGGTGAATCATGAAATTATTGAAATTGAAAAAAAGTGTCAGGGAATGCACGTACGCCTGGCGATTTTCCGCAATTTTGAAATCATGGACAAAATCGTGGAGATTCCACCCACGACTCGGAAAGCGGAGATGTGAATGGAGAAGGAGTTCCTGCACCTTCTCTCCGAGAAAAAAAGCCCTAAATCATACCATAGAGTTTGATTAGGACTCTACGGTATAAGCAGACTCCAGATGCACTACAATTGTTTAAAAGTTAAGTATGAAACATATGAGCTAAACAGAATCATTACTCAGAATCAAACTCAGCTGTATAAAAATCTATTACGCTGCTAATTAGAACAATCCATCTAGAACAATTATTTTCAAACTGTGGTTTAATGACCAGCCCATGAAATATAAAATTTACTTTGCATGAATAGTTAGGAATTTCCTAACAATTGGCTTAAGGGCAAGTTTTATGCAAGCCTGGAACTAGGACATGTACTATAGTTCATGTGCTACCTAAATATTTTGACTCAAAGAAGGGAACCATACATAGATATATGAAAGATAGCAATGTGAAGATCATAAGAGAAAATGGTGTTTGAAATAATTGTGCAAGCATGTGAATTTATTCATTTTTCCATATAGGTGGTAGGGGAAACAGATCAAGAGGGAATGGAATTCGGCAAGGCTTTGATGCCTTGGGCACTTTGTAAACTCGTTGGTAACTGAAAATAAACTGTTGATTTGGTAAAATGATTTAACCCTGCAACATGAAAAAAAGCAAGAATTCTCCATTGTATTTCTAATGTTTTCTTAAAGTGGATGTAAACCCACTCTCTTCCTTTCTAAACGACTGCCATAGGGGTTATCTAGAAGGATATACATGCCTCCTGCATGTATCTTTACCTGTCAAATGTCACCCCTCTGTCTGTTATGAGACCTGAAAAACTGCAGATTATGTGGGTGGGTCTGTTGTCTGGAGCTCAGTGGGTGGAGTCGTGATGTCAGTAGACTCCCCGCCCACCTCTACACTCCCCTTGTCAATATGCATTTTCTCCTGTGTATTTCTTACACTGAACTTCTGCTATGATTACTAACATCCAGTGAAAAGACAGGAAAGTAACCACATGACTTCAGCATGCGCAATCATGCTAAGGGGGGGAACATCCAATCCTGGCAGAGCAGCAGAAGAAAGGAGTGGGAGTGAATTAAAAAATAATGCATGTTTCTTAGGCTAGAGCACGAGATATGTAAATCACCTGTCACCCACAGAAAGGGGGAGGATTTGACAAAGTTTTTCTCTGTTTGTCAAGATTTATCTCACTGAACAATAAAAGAGGATTGCTCAGAGCTGGATTAACTCTTTGTGGCAAGACTGGGCTCAAATGATACGAAATCTTATACTCTACATTATGACATAAAAAATAATAATAATAATTTTCGGGTTTATATCCACTTTAAGCACTCCCAAAAAACCCAGAGGCACTCTGATATGCAGATACTGTGACATAAGTTAAAGTGTTACTAAACCCAAGACCCTGCATTCATTATATCTGGTCACCCACAGCACACAGATAACGGAAATGCAATTATTTTAGTAAGCTGCTAAATACCTTTTCTCATCAACAGCATAAAGCAGTCTTATGACTTCTATTAGTGACTGGTTGAAGCTTGTAGGAGGAGCTTTCATTCTACTCCAACTGTCCTATGAGGCTGCAGGACCCCTGACCCTCTATCCGGACAGTGCTGATTGGCCCTGTGCTGATCACATGCACCCTCCCAAGAAAAAAATAAATGTTAAATAGGAGCCAGTACATGCCTTCCATCATTTAAAGTGCCTCTGATTAACCCCAAATAAAGTTCTGCTGTTCTAGTAGGTCTTTCCTGAAATTTTTTTAGTCACATTATATGGCAAAAGCCATGGTCCACAGAGAGCCTCCAAAGAATCAGAGGGATCTCATTGTTAAAAGGTATGTGTCAGGAGAAGGGTATAAAAGAATTTCCGAAGCATTAGATATACCATGGAACACAGTGAAGAGAAAATATTGCACAACAGTTACATTACCAAGAACTGGATGTCCCTCCAAAATTGATGAAAAGAAAAGAAAACTGGTCAGGGAGGCTGCCAAGAGGCCTACATGAACATTAAAAGAGCTGCAGGAATATCTGGCAAGTACTGGCTGTGTGGTGCATGTGACAACAATCTCCCGTATTCTTTATATGGCTGGGCTGTGGGGTAAAGTGGCAAGACCGAAGCCTTTTCTTATGAAGAAAAACATCCAAGCTCGGATAAATTTTTGCAAAAACACATCTGAATTTTCCCAAAAGCATGTGGGAAAATGTGTTATGGTCTGATGAAACCGAGGTTGAACTTTTTGGCCATAATTCCAAAAGATAAGTTTGGCGCAAAAACAGCACTGCACATCACCAAAAGAACACCATACCCACAGTGAAGCATGGTGGTGGCAGCATCATGCTTTGGGGCTGTTTTCCTTCAGCTGGAACAGGGACCTTAGTCAAGATAGAGGGAAGACAAATACTGTAGCTGCTGACTTTTAATATAAGGACACTTACCTGTCCAGGGAGCCCGCAATGTTGGCTCCGGGTACAGGCACTGGCATCCTTACTAAGCTTCATAGCCTGTTTTCTACTGCGCTTGTGAGTCGCATGGCACTTTTGGAATGGTCACGTTGTGTTCTGGGACACACATAGGTCCCAGAAGGTGACTGGGGGGGGGGGCACTGCAGAAGTGACGTACCTCGCTGCGGCACCGTGGGACGGAAGTCCCGAATAAAATGTAAAAAAAAAAAAAAGTGTGAAAACAAAAATATCCAAAAACGAGCGGGGGGGTTGGTTGGTGTGCTAATGCTTACAAAAGGAGTTACATTTTTGCCTGGAACTCCACTTTAAGTGACATTAAACCCAAAAACAAAAATGTAATATACTGCAGCTTACCAATCCTTAAATGTGGTATATGCATTACTTTTCTTTTTTTAGACTTTTCTTTCCTTTATTTTCACCTGGTGATCTGCCCATTAACACATGGCCTGCCCCAGGGTGTCACCACTGCACTGGAGCCCCAATACAGACACCTTTGGACAGCAGCATTGCCAATTTGGTCATAGGGTATCGTTAGATACACTAGATGAATTTGATTAATAAATCAAAGCTGAATTCCTTCCAAGACCTTTTTTTTTTTTTTTTTTTTAGCAGGCACAGCAACCAATTCTTTTTCCTTTGGGAGAAAGGTTTTACATAAATTAATAGCATATGCCTATTGTAATCACCCCTGTTAGTGTTAGATGGGTTTTCTCAACCCTCCAATTTCCACTTGGTCTGTTAGGGGAAGTTAAAAAATAACAAACTTAAGCCAGGCATTAATGGATTGAATATCGGCTGGTTCAGCAGGGACCGGCCAAGATTTGATCCATGTATGGGCAAGCTGGTTGTACTGAAATCGATCGATTTACTTCAGTACAAGCAGTACAACCAGCCTGTCTGATTCTTTGCATGTGATTACTGCCAGTGGATATAGCCCTTAGAAGTTTTTATTTTGTTCTGCCAACAGGGAAGGCGGCAGAAGGTAATTCCCCCATGAAACTCAAACTTTT